>CM075978.1:144039549-144582559 GCA_038087875.1 Malacoraja senta
TGTGCTGAAGGAATTCAGCTGGGCAGGCAGCATGTTTGGAGGGATGAAGGGTCCCAACCCAAAACCTTCTCTGTCCATTTCCTCCATAGATTCTGCCTCACCCGAATGAGTTCCTCCAGCACATTGTGTTTTAAGATAGCATCCCTGTCTTTGATTAAACATAAATATTGGAAAATATGGCAAGGAATAAAAAACGGATAGTCATAGTCATATGGTGAGGGAACAGGCCCTTCAGCCCAACTTGCCCACTCTGACTAACATGTCCCATCGATACTAGTCCCACTGGCTGCGTTTGGCCCATATCCTTCTAAACCTGTCCTATCCATGTACTTATCTAAATGTTTCTTAATCGATGCAAAAGTCCCTGCCTCAACTACCTCCTCCAGCAACTCTTTCTTTTCATCCACCACCCTTTGTGTACAGAAGTTACCTCACAGGTTCATATTGAATCTTTCTCCCCTCACCTTAAACCTATATCCTCTGGTTCTCGATTCCCCTCCTCCTGTGACAGGATACATTTTTTCAACCTCACATTGAATTCAGCTTGTGACTTCAATGGGAATTTAGTGTGGGTTTCCTCAGGGTGCTCAGGTTTTCTCCCACATCCCAAAAGACGGGGGGTTTGTGGGTTAGTTGGTCTCTGTAAAATTGCCCCCAAAGTGTAGGGGGTGAATGAGAAAGTGGGATAATGTAGAACTAATGTGAATGGGTGATCGATGGTAGGCATGGACTCGGTGGGCCAACGGGCCTGTTTTCCATGCTGTATCTCTAAACTAAACTAAACAGTGCCATTTTGGAGGATTAGTCCTTGGCAGATATATTACCCCCCTGACTGCAGTGAATACACTTCAAAGGAACTTTATTGCCTGTAAAAGTGCCTTGGATGTTCTAACACCGTGAAACGTCCCCATATAAAATCATCCCCAGTCAACCCACAAAATGCGCTCTCATTACAGCAAAGGTTGTGCATTCCACTCATTTTCAGCGACTTGAAAATGAGCCGAGTTTTTGGTTTCATGTTGGCATTACTGACTAGGGATGAATTTGTGGACAAAATGTTCCTTTCTTGAAAAGTCAGTGGTATTTATTTGAGGTTATGAGCATGTTTAATTGCTGCCCAGTGATTTCTTCGTTTATTTGTGATAGGAGAAGACAAACAACAATCCATGTAAGAAATGTAAGAACGTATTTGTGGTACTTTACGAGACACACGAGGCTTTGGTATCTTTTACTATTTCATGCTGAACAGGAAGTGCCCTAGCATTGCTGATGCAAGGCAAGCAAGCCGATCTTCGCCCCGTGGTTTCACAGTTTTAGCACAAAGTTTTTTTTACTGTGTAAAATACAACTGCAAACCCCTGCACACAAAACGGCTAACATATAAGAGCTTTTTAAACTGCTTTCTTTATCTATTGTAGGGCGAGAGAGCGAGATTCTGTTTTATTTTACTCAATCACTTTAACCAAGATCTAAACACAATCACAATGATTGAGATCATCTTTGTAAGAGATTTCCCCATCTAATGATATACAATGTGTCATTGCCATTGGGACGGATTGACATATTCAACAAAGAGATAATGTGTGAGATTCAAAAGTTAAAGACTGCTTATTTTTCGTATGCATCACCAGATATGAACTGGAACAATTAAATTCTTACGTACAGCAACTTTACAGGCACATTCAATGCAACGACAACAACAATAAAAAGTCAATAAATTATCAGTTATTCAAAGTCACTGCGGCACAGTGGTACAGCGGTAGAGCGCCAGACACCCGGGTTCAATCCTGACTATGGGTATAGAGTTTGTACGTTCTCCCTGTTACCATGTGGGTTTTCTCTGGGTACTCTGGTTTCCTCCCACACTCCAAAGACGTACAGGTTTGTAGGTTAATTGGCTTCAGCAAAATTGTAAATTGTCCCTAGTTTGTAAGATAGTGTTAACTGGTCGACGCAGAGTTGGTGGGCCAAAGGGCCTGTTTCTGTGCTGTATCTCTAAAGTCTAAAGTTTAGTCTAAAGTAAACTAGACTATGATAGTGCAAAAACCAAAGTGCATAGAACAACCATAGTAGTGCAAACTCCGTAGTGGTTCGGTACTGAGAAAGGGTTGTGATTTGGGTTATGCAAGGTTGTTCATAACTTGATAGTGAATGGGAGGAAGTTATGCTTGAACCTGGCGGTAAAGGTTCTCAGGCTCCTGTGTCTTCTTCCCAATGGACGCGAGAAGAGACCGTGGTGATGATGGTGTGTCTTTGGTAATATCTGTTGCCCTCATTAGGCAGCACTTCCTGTAGACCCCTTTGATGGTGAGGAGTTCAGATCCACGATGGACCGGGCAATATCCACTACTTTCTGCAGCCTCTTTCATTTTCAAACGTTCGAATTTCCAAAGCATGCCGTTATGCAACAAATCAGCAGGCTCTCCACTGCACACTTTTTGAAGTTCAATATTGGCTTTGAATTTGACAATTTTTGAATATAAAGCAACATGCCAAATCTCCTCGCACATTTGAGGATGTAGAGGTGTTGTTGAACTTTCTTTGTGAGTTCATCATTGGAGATGACCTCCACACATAGTTTTTCCAGTGCCAGCTGAACATCTGCCTGGGATGGGATGTCAACTGCAGTCATGACAGTGGAGGTGAACTTCCTTGAGAGGTAGGATGGATGACATTCCTTTAATGCAATGGATCTTTCCTTTAATATACCTATGTTTCCTTCTATGTCACATTGCTCTTCAAGTTCCACAAGCTTTCATAGCATTTCTGAGGTGTCTGCAATCTATGTCGTATGTTGTTCCAGAGCATTTGAATTAATGGCATGGGGACACTCAGATAGCACTGGATGAAAGTTTAGTTTAGTTTAGTGATACAGAATGGAAACAAGCCCACTGGCCCACCACATCCACGCCGCCCATCGATCACACTAATTCTATATATTTTTCTTTCTCATCCACTCCCCATGCACTAGGGACGATTTAGAGATGGCAATTAACCTACAAACCCACATGCTTTTGGGATGTGCCAAGAGGAAACCCACTTGGACAGCACCTGAGGTCGGGATCGAACCCAAGTCTCTACCAGCTGTGCCACTGTGCTGCCAATATCAGAGAGGTCTGCTCCCACTGATGGTTAGCTTCTTGCTGGGTGATGAAAGATTGCCAATTCCTTGAGGCTTTTACTCTGAGGTGACTCTGACTTTACCCTTATCGGATCCGAATTGTATAAATACTTTGTGTATGTAAATATATTTAGAGTGTGTTAAGTTCATGGACCGCTACTTGTATTGTCTGTGTGAGTGCTTAAGGATTTTTGGGTGTTAGATAATTGGAGTAAAAGTGTGTTTGAATTGAATATTTGTATTTGTTTAAATCGGGATTGTGGTGTTGTTAGAATCTGATTCATGGTGGTTCGATCAGGGTTCGTATTCTTTTGATTGCTGTGTGGGGGGAGGAGTCGTTCCATTGACCGAGTACGCCACGAGGAGGATTTATTAGAGTGTGATTTATCGTTATAATGTGGATGCTTGTAGTTTATATTGGGGTGTGTCTTGGTTTACTTGTAATCGGGGGAATAATTTCTTGTTTGATTGTAGTTTTACTTGCGTGGTTCGGGTTTGTTTGTCTGTGTGAACTTAAAGTGTTTTGAGTGGGAGAGATTGCTGCTTGGGAGAGATTGCTATTAAGAGTCGGAGCCTTAATTTGAGAAACCAGAGATTCTTTGTTTGAAGGCTGAGAGTTGAATGAAGTGATTGTAATCTAGCTGATAAGAAAGTTGAGAGAGCAATTGAATAAGAGCGATTGATCCGAATAATTGAATAGGAGCGATTGAGTAGAATGATTGAATAACGGTTGGAAGAGATTGAAGGAACAATTGTGTGAGAGACGTGAATCTGCTAGACCAGGGGTGGGGAACCTGCGGCCTTCTAGGCCATTAAGTGCGGCCTTTTGAATGAATCCAAATTTGTAGAACAAATCCTTTTATTTTTATTAATATGTTTTTGTTCGTCTTTTATTATTTTTATTTTAATGTTAAAATGAACGTATTTAAAATACCAAAGAGTAAAAGAAGATTCAACAAAATAATCCTATGTCTAATTGAAGTTACTTGGAATGTGGCCTTATTAGATTACAGCTAACTTAATGCGGCCTTCCAACATGAAAAGGTTTGCCACCCCTGCGCTAGATGTTAGTCATTGTGTGGGAGCGATTTCAGTGGCCTTGGAGTCTGTAAGGAAGGAGCAGGTATTGAAGTATTGAGCGAGTAGTGAGTGCTTTGAATTTTATTTGTATTGTATCAAACCCACAGTGGTTAGGTATAGTAGTGGGGAACTGTTACTGTGTTTTTCCAAAATAAAGTTTAGATGCGCAAGTGCTTGACTCAGTATCTTATTGACTGAAACTAGACTGGGGGGGAGCTTAGAACGAGCTATTTATAAAAGTCTCATCCAAAGTAACCTTTTACCAACTGAACACAATTCCGACATAGATTTTCCCCGGGTGCACTGGTTTCCTCCCACATTCCAAAGATAAATAGGTTTGTAGGTGAATTGGCTTCTGTAAATTGTAAATTGTCCCTGGTTGTTAGTGTACGAGGTGATCGCTGGTCTTTGCAGATTCGTCGGGCCAAAGGGCCAGTATCCACACTGTATCTCTAAAGTCTAGAGCCTGAAGTCTATAGTCATCTCTGAGACCTCTGCATGAACCTGATGACATAGCTCTGTGTAACTTCTGCTTTATAGTTATTAATATTGCACTTTAATGCAGATAGTTTCATCCTGCACTGATCCCAGCAGATGCCTGATCATGTTTGGGCCACAACAAGCATGTCTAAGATCCTCTTTTTGCGTCCAGTGGTATTTAGGGAAGTAGCCAAAGATAGCTTAATCTCAGCAAATTCTAAATCTCAAATTTAGTTTCGTTTTTTAAATTTAAAGTTACACTATGGAAAACGCCTTTCAGCCCGTCGAGTCCACTCTGGTTTGTGTGATGGCCTGGACTGCATTCACTATGTGTACCACTTTGCTTCCTGAAGTCATTCACTATCTCATTTGTCTTATTTTAATTGAGAGAAAGGTTACTGTATTCACACCAGGTCACAAGGTTCTCAATTTCTATCTCAATTTTTTACAATGGACTTGGCAATAGACTTTAAATTAGAACAGTTTCCCATACTGGTCATAATGTGTACTTTGTTGGTAATGTGCCGCTGTTACACGCAAACCTCCTGTCAACCGCTGTTGATATACAGCATTGATTAGGGTGGCACAGTGACATACTGGTAGAACTGATGCCTTACAACGCCAGGGATCCAGGTTCAATCCTGACCTCAGCTGCTGTCTGTGTGGAGTTTGCACATTCTTCCTGTAACCGCCTGAGTTTCCCGTAGGTGCTCAGGTTTCCTCCTACATCCCAAAGGCGTACAGGGTTCTTGGTTAACTGGCCCTTATAAATTGCCCCTGGTGTTGTAGGAGTGGATGAGAAAGGGGGATAACAGGGAACTACTGTCAATGGACGTGTGGCGTCGGTGGGCTGAAGGCCCGGTGTCTATGCTGTATCTCTAAATTAAATTAAACTAAAGCAGTAAAATTGTTGCTGAATCCTGTCACAGAAACATAAGGATTAAGCTACCTTGCCATCTGGTTCTGTCTTTTGGAAACTGGTTTGACTTTTGTAAGTTGTGGAAGTCAAGAGTGTTTAATTGTCATATGTACCGACGACTGAGAAATGAAATTCTTATGTGATGAACAACATTGCAGAATAATGTGTTTTCATTTCCCTAATGAAGAGTAGTCTTGATGGTACCAGCAGTTATCTGGTTGGTGACAAGTATTTCAATGAGGTTCGATGACCCTTCTTCAATTAGGAAGAGGTAAGCAGATGAAATGGCACGGTCTGACACAAAACATTGTGACTATCATTGCAGAAGCAAAGGCAAGTCCTCCAATAATTTTTGTCAAGAAATTGTATCCGTGGAGAATGTTTAAATATTTAATTGGTCCCTGATATTATTATGCCTACCTGCACAAACATAGAGACAACTTGTAATGCATACAAATGAGTTTAAATACATTGTAAATTAATCTGAGTCCCAAGGCACCATTAACGAAAAGCATTAAGTAATTATCTGCACTTCAGTAACCCGTACTTAACTCAAAGAACAATATTGGGAAAGCAATTACAACAAGGAAGAGAAACAAAACTGATTAGGAAATTGGACAAAAAATTATAGTGACAGAAAATAACTGTAGAGAAAGTAATGAATCAACAACAAAATGTATCTGTTCAGTGCCTGCTTTTCATGCATTCAGGGGTTTACTAATAAAGCTCACATTTTGTCAGCTCTGTGAGAGAATAGGACATACTTGATCTGCCAGTCTCTCACCCTCTGCCTCTGTCAATGTGTGTCTGTATGTGTGCATGTGTGCAACTAGGCTAAGTGATTAAATTTATAGATAAACAACAGCTCAACCCCCTCAAGGCTCAGACTGTACACCAGCAGGGTGCTAATTTCCTGTTTGTGTCTGTCACAGGCGAGTTAGCAGCTGATGGCATTTGCACCACCCATAAAACTAGGCTGACAGGGAGATTATGAGCGTTCAATTGGGCCCTCCTCACATTTCCTCTCACTGCTGTGGCAGCGATCGGCATTATTTAACATCTGCGCGGCCCTGCCCAACAATTGCGTTCATGCCGGCACTCCACAGGCTATAGACGCAGATTTGTGGGTGAAAGCACACCTTCCTTCAGCATTAACAGCCCACTAATTGATTCCACTCAAAAGGTTCATTTGTGCAAGGGGTCACATCAAAGGGTTTAATGTTGCAGCTTGGTGGCTTTTAACCAGCACTTCTTATTCGAGGCCTGTTGGTTAGCTCTGAGCTCACACAGAGTACTGATTCCAGAAAGGATGCAGAGTTTATAAATAACTGGGGTCTGCTTCCTCTCCAATTGTTGCAACACGCTGCAAGACCAGCAGGCGTGTCTCGAGACAAATCCTTTTTATAGGTGACAAACAAAATATTCTCTCTGTTCTTCGGCACAGTGGTGCAACGGCAGAGCTGCTGTCTTACAACGCCAGAGACCCGGGTCCTGGCTATGAATGCTGTCTGTACGGAGTTTGCACGTTCTCCCTGTGACCGCGTGCTCCGGTTTCCTCACGCATTCCAAAGACATGTGGGTTTGTAGGTTAATTGACTTCTGTAAATTGTTCATAGTGTGTAGGATAGTGCTAGTGTGTGGGTGATCGCTAGGGCCAAAGGGCCTGTTTCCACTTTGCATCTCTAAACTAAACTAAACAGGCCCTTCGGCCCACAATGTCTGTACTGGACATGATGCGAAGACCAACTCTTATCTGCCTGCTGATAATCCACATCCCTCCATTCTCTGCATAGTCATGTGCTTATCCAAAAGTCTCTTAAATGTCAATGTTGAATCGGCCTCCACTATCACCCATGTCAGCATGTTCCAGATACTCACCACCCATTGCGTAAACAATTTGACCTGCAAATTTAAATTTTGCCCCACTCACCTTAAAGTGAAGCCCTCTAGTATTTGATATTCCTATACTGGGAAAAGGTTCTGACTGTTTGCCCTACCTATACCCTTCATAATTGTATACTGTATACTTCCATCTGGAGTCTCCTCAACCTCCAGCGTTCCATAAGGCGTGCGTACTGATCGAATAAGATTGTCGCTAGGTGCGGTGGAAGGTGCGGCTAACTGTGCAGCTTCTTGAACTAGAGGCACAGACAGCGGGATGTGGCATCTGAAAATGCATTGACCGATCTTAAGGGTTCATGTAAGGTCATCAAAATCCTCGTGGGGCTGCATCCCCCGAGTCCTCTCTCTCCCACGCAGAGGCTCTGCTCAAAATAAAATCATTGACTTTTAAAATCAAAATAAAATGACTTTTGAAAATAAAACTCCCACCACTTTAGGCAACCTCAATATACTTTCTCCTTAAGAGGCACAGGCTGGCTTTCAGCAGGTCCGGCTTTGAATGGTGTGAGTCACTGCTGATATGTTTATGAATCAGTTGACAATGCTTAGTGCTGGTGGCAGGCAGTACGGTGCACTGGCTACACATGAAGCCACCTACGCCTGCTTGTTAATCCCACATCAAGATGTTAATTTAGGCAGTGGCGGGCGAGCTATTGAAACTCGCCTCAGCAGTCCCTACATCCCCTACATTCTGCCCCTGCCAACACCCCAGACCCACTGCCTAGATTATTTTTAAATTGTGTGTGATCTTGAAGAGCATGTAGGTCAGTGAACACTGTGGAGCAACAGCTCATCTGTTATCAAAGCGGATGTGCACAATCTCAGGGTGCTACCACAACTAGAGATGCAGGTCTGGGCAATCTTATTTCAATAAATTGTTAGTTAATTAGTTTATCTGATTGTCACGTGTAACAAGGTGCAGTGAAAAGCTTTTTGTTGCATGCTATCCAGTCAGCAGAAAGACAACACATGATTACAATTGAGCCGTCCAGAGTGTAGGAACAAAATATGTAGGAAGGAATTACAGATGCTGTTTTACACTGAAGATAGACACACAATGCTGGAGTAACTCAGCAGGACAGGCAGCATCTCTGGAGAGAAGATATGGGTGACGTTTCGGGTCGATGACCCTTCTTCAGAAAATCTGAAGAAAGGTCTCGACCCGAAACGTCAGCCATTCCTTTCTCCAGAGATGCTGCCTGTCCCACTGAGTTATTCCAGCATTGTGTGTCTATTCACGGTGTACAGGTGCATGATAAAGGGATTAAGATGCAAGTGCAAGATGAAGTCCAGTAAAGTCCGATTAAAGAGTGTCCGAGGGCCTCCAATGAGGTAGATGGTAGCTCAGGACCTTTCTCAAGTTGTTGATAGGATGGTTCAGTTGCCTGCTGATAGCTATGAAGAAACTGTCCCTGAATCTGTAGGTGTGCATTTTCACACTTCTGTCCATGCTCTGGTCTGTGGGACAGAGAGTATTGACCAACAAAGAGAGGACAAAGACTTTCTTGAGAAGTTGGGAACACTCCTATTGCCTGTGGCCAACTAGGGTTGTCCAAAGTGCACCTGCCTATGTAACAAACCATTCCTGTTTCCAATTCACTGCATATGATGAGAATATAGGGAGAATAAAAAATGAGATTAATGTAAGATTAGAGTAAATGGGTCGGCACGGACTCAGTGGACCAAAGGGTCCATTTCCAGGCTGCCTCTCTCTGTGACTTCCAACAAAACAGCAGCCTACAACATAGCTGTATAATTTTAATGGGCTTCCTAATTGCTGGATAGGAATCCCGTTCAGATACATTAATAAAATGTCCCACTTCCACATTGGATCTCACATACCTAAAAACCCATCAATGCATAAATCTGTAAGAAGTTTGTATCTTCTCCCTGTAACCACTTTGTTTTTCTCCGGGGTTCTCCAGTTTCCTCCCACACTCCAAAAACGTACAGGTTTGTAGGGTAATTGGCTCCAGTCAATTGTCCCTGGTGTGTAGGATAGTGCTAATGTATAGACATCGCTAGTTGGCGTGGACTCGGTGATCCGAAAGGCTCGTTTCCACACTGTATCTCTAAATTAAACTAAACTGGTCTGCTTCTGGGGCAGAAGGTAAAGGTTTAGCGGAGCAATTAAAATGGCTAAACTGGAGAAAGGCAGGAGAAGTTGCAGTGGGGGGAAAATGGCTTCTATATTTATTATTTGATTAATTAGCATTATAGATTCCACTGAGTAATTTTCTGTAAAATTGTGAGGACTTGTACCTTAAATAAAGTTACAGATCTGAGTCTCCCTGAAGTTTCTGTTTGGGTTTGTCTTCTCCTTGTGTGGAACAGGCGGTGGCTGAATGAATAATACTTTAGGCCAGTGAAATCTGACGTCTTCCACTTTCACTTCATGGTTAAGGCACGGCATGTCCGTAAATTGTAAAAGTTAGGAAAGAGCGATCTTACCAGAGGAAGGGATGTCAGGAGAATGAACGAGTGCACATATATAATCCCATGAGTCACAGACTATGGTATGAGATGAGTGTTCAGGTTGGCTGCATAAACAGCTGCCTGTTCCTTTTCACTCACTCCTATGTAAACCATGAAATAAAATGTGTAACCTTGTATAGGTTTGGATGATGATGATGCAGATCTGAATTTCTTTGCTGATTATTACCTTTTTAGTCAAGAAAATAAATATAGATATTATTGCTTACCTCTGAGGTGCCAAAAATAGCTCTTGACACCCACAGGCCTGCTTAGAGTTACTGAATTGGCGACTGCATAATATTTTCCATGCTACATTTCTCATGAATGAACAACTATCTCATATAAAACAACTTTCATATTAGAGAGTAAAATTAACAACAAAAACATCTTACCTCAAAATTTGAGGAAATGTATGCTGTTGAAATTTCTCAATGATTAAATTAAAATGTTATTTGATTTCCTCTCTGAAAGCTGAGATTGTAACACGCTTTCCTATGGCAAATAGAAGATTAAATGATACTAAGTGGGCTGGGGCACTGGGCTCTAGTCGGGCGGCCATTTTGGAGCTGCCATTGTGAGAGTGTCTGTGTCTGAGGCTGAAGTGCATTGATTGAATGGTAAGTGCTGAGGCTTTGGTTGTGAGGCTGAGGAGAGGAGGCTGAGGAGCAGTATAAGTAAAAACATGGATAGGAAAGGTTTGGAGAGATGTGAGTCAAATGTTGGAAAATGGCACCAGCTTAGATGGGCACTTTCTTTGGCAAGGATGAGTTGGGCCAAAGGGCTTGTTTCAATGCTGCATAACTCTATGAATTTACTATTATGCCCGTTTAGTGTTCCCACGGTTGCAACCAGGTAAGGTTTTAAGGTGTCAGCTGCAATTAGTGGCCACATTGGCTGTGAGCAGTCTTAATCTTGTTTCGAGTCAGAGAGTCATACAGCACAGAAACAGGCCCTTTGGTCCAACATATCCATACTGACCAAAATGCCCCCATTCAAAGCTCATCCCATTTGCCTACCTATGGCCATATTCCTCTAGAACTCTAGAAATTTCTATCCGAATACCTGGTCTTGTTCTAAAAACCTGTGCGGACCAACTGGCTGGAGTTTTTACGGACATTTTCAACCTCTCAGTTCTGAGATCTGAGGTTCCCATCTGCTTCAAAAGGTCATCAATCTTACCAGTGCCCAAGAAGAGCAAGGTTACATGCCTCAATGACTATCGACCTGTGGCACTAACGCCTTTGGTGATGAAGTGCTTTGAGAGGTTGATCATGGTGCAAATCAACTCCTACCTCGACAAAAACCTGGACCCACAGCAGTTTGCTTACCGGCACAACAGATCAACGGTGGATGCGATCTTGCTAGCCCTCCACTCCGCTCTGGACCACTTGGACAACAAAAACTCATATGTCAGGCTGTTATTCATCGATTACAGCTCGGCATTTAATACAATCATCCCCTCCAAGCTGGTTACCAAACTCGCAGAACTGGGTATCTGCACATCCCTCTGCAATTGGATCCTCGACTTCCTCATTCTCAGACCACAGTCTGTTCATATTGGTGGAAATGTGTCAGACTCGATAACAATCAGCACGGGAGCATCTCAAGGCTGCGTGCTCAGCCCCCTGCTGTACTCACTCTATACTCATGACTGCGTAGCCGGTCATAGTGCGAACTCGATCATCAAGTTCGCTGACGACACCACTGTTGTGGGACGTATCACTGATGGGGATGAGTCAGAGTACAGAAAGAGAGATCGAGCAACTGTCCATATGGTGCCAGTACAATAACCTGGCCCTCAACACCAGCAAAACCAAGGAAATGATTGTGGACTTTGGAAGGAGTAAGATGGGGACCCACAGTCCCGTTTATATCAATGGGTCGATGGTTGAATGGGTCAAGAGCTTTAAATTCCTGGGCGTGCACATCTTTGAAGAACTTTCCTGATCCGAGAACACTGATGCTACTATTAAGAAAGCACATCAGCGCCTCTACTTCCTGAGAAGATTACGGAGAGTCGGTTTGTCAAGGAGGACTCTCTCTAACTTCTACAGGTGCACAGTAGAGAGCATGCTGACCGGTTGCATCATGGCTTGGTTCGGCAACTTGAACGCCCTGGAGAGGAAAAGACTACAAAGAGTAGTAAACACTGCCCAGTCCATCATCGGCTCTGACCTCCCTTCCATCGAGGGGATCTATCGCAGTCGCTGCCTCAAAAAGGCTGGCAGTATCATCAAGGACCCACACCATCCTGGCCACACACTCATCTCCCTGCTACCTTCAGGTAGAAGGTACAGGAGCCTGAAGACTGCAACGACCAGGTTCAGGAATAGCTACTTCCCCACAGCCATCAGGCTATTAAACTTGGCTCGGACAAAACTATGAACATTAATAGCCCATTATCTGTTATTTGCACTTTATCAGTTTATTTATTCATGTGTGTATATATTTATATAATGATATATGGACACACTGATCTGTTTTGTAGTCAATGCCTACTATGTTCTGTTGTGCTGAAGCAAAGGAAGAATTTCATTGTCCTATCAGGGACACATGACAATAAACTCACTTGAACTTGAACTTGAACTTGAACTTGAACTTGAACTTCTAAATGTTGTGTTCTACCTGTCTCAACTACTTCCTCTGGCAGTTTATTCCATATACCGACTACCCTGCATGTGAAAAAGTTTCCCATCCGTTTCCTATTAAATCCATCTCCTCTCAGGAAGATAATGTTCTAGGTCGAAGATTTCTTGAGTGTTTCCAGCATTTTCTATTTTGATTCTGCACAAAAAACTAATTCACGCTTCAAAATTAAAACACAAATGACCCATAGGATTTCAAGGCCATGTGTGGCTACATTTAAATTGACCTCCAAATGGGGAACAAGATATAGTGAAAGAAAAGTGAAAACTTGATAAGGATTGAACGACCTTGTGGTTGAAAACAAACTGTGGCCTTTCCCCCCACTGCATAGCTTGTCAAGCCTGCAATGGGACTTCCACATTTGCAATTGCTGGTTGCAGCTTAACCATAGTTTCCACTTGCTGTAATTGTACGAGCAGTGTTATTGTGCTCAGAGCAAGATCTGAATGAATGGACTGCTAATGGAGTGAGGTGTTGCATTCAAAAGGGCAGCATCGTGATGCAGCTGGTAGAGCTGCTGCCTTACAGCGCTAGAGACCTGGGTTCAATACTAACTACGCGTGCAGTCTGTGCGGAGTTTGTACATTCTCCCTGTGGCCCTATGAGTTTCCTCCGGCTGCTCTGGTTTTCTCCCACATTCCAAAGATGTGCAGGTTTGTAGGTTAATGGGCCTCTGTAAATAGCCTCTAGTGCGTTGGATGCGAAAGTGGCACAATGTAGAACTAGTGTTTAGGTGATCGATGGTCGGCGCAGACTCGGTGGGCGAAAGGGCCTATTACCACACTGTAATAAACTCCAAAGTAAACTAAACTGAACTAAATTGAACTGAACTAAAATAAACAACACATTACAATTTCACGTTTTAGTGCTGCAGTATGGTAGAACTATACATATCACCTCCCTACATGGTGAGTTCCCAGTCTGGATTTAATGATCCGCACTTTGATCCTCTCATCCTCTCAGTTGACCAGCGTGAAATAACACCTAAAGGTGGTCAAACGTAGAAAGGGACAATTCAGACAATTGCTCAATTAGGAGTCCTGCAATGATCAATTGGGCCAAAAGATTTAATGATGTAGCGACTTTGAATGAGGGTAACACAAATGTCCTGAGAAAATAAACATAAAGAACATACATCTTTTTTCTCATGACGATTCATTGAATTTTAACCAAAATGCCACATGACCAACAGGAAATCGTTATGTCTGGAAGGATTCTTTTAGTGAGTCAGTAATTTACAATTGTTGATAGACTTTAACCAGTGTGTTTCCTCACCCACAACACAATAAACTGAGACAACTGGTTTTATAATATTGGTATCCTTGCAAAGTATCTAATCTCATCAATAGAACTCTATATTCCGAGATGTGTAGGAAGGAACTGCAGTTGCTTATTTACACAGAAGATAGACACAAAATACAGGAGTAACTCAGCGGGTTTGAAGAAGGGTCGCGACCTGAAAAGTCACCTATTCCTTTTCTCCAGAGATGCTTCATAATCAGCCATTGGCCATTTGGCGAGGGCCAAGTAACTTCAATGAGATAAGGAATGGAGGATAGATACACAATGCTGGAGTAACCCAGCGAGTCAGGCAGCAACTCTGGAGAAAAGTAATAGATGACATTTCGGTTCAAGACCCTTCTTCAGACCCGTTCAGTTACTCTAGCATTTGTATCTATCTTCGGTGTTGACCTGCTGAGTTACTCCAGCATTTTGTGACTATATTCCGAGGCATTTCTATTCTTTACTACTTCCTCTAACAAATCGTCCATACCATATCCTCTCCCCCATATCTGCACTGTTCTGTAGCCATCTATAATCTGAATTTTGCTTCAAGATATTTATAGTCAAACAAACAGAAAATAGCAACAGGACACAAAGTGCTAGAGTAACTCAGCAGATCAGGCAGCAGTTCTGGAGAACATGCATAGGTGACTTTTCGGGTCGAGACCCTTCTTCAGCTGCCTGATCTACTGAGTTACTCCAGCACTTTGTGTCCCTCTGTGTATTAACCCGCATTTGCAGTTTTTTGTTTCTACATATTAGTAAATACCAATCATCCTTGCTGTCAGATGCTGACATTTCTGTGTCTATGTCATTGTTGGAATTTTCCCTGATGTGGAGCAATCTGCATCTGAAGAATATTTTAAGTTCTAACCTGGCTTTGATTGATTCAGGCGGCACAGTGCCATAGCGTTAGCCCTGCTGCCTTACAGCGCCAGAGACCCGGGTTCAATTCTGACTGTGTGTGCTGTCTGTACGGAGTTTGTACATTCTCCCTATGTCCGCTTGGGTTTTCTTTGGGTGCTCCAGTTTCCTCCCATATTCCAAAAATGTACAGATTTGTAGCTTCATTGACTTCTGTAAAAATCGTAAATTGTCCCAAGTGTGCAGGATAGTGCACAGTGTGATCGCTGGTGCTGTATCTCTAAAGTCTAAAATCTAAAGATTGAAATGCTTCATGGATAATTATGATTGCAAATAAATACATATAAGTAATGGCATCGATACATACTTACATTTAATTTCCCATGCATTGCTAAAAGGCCTGTCTCACGAGTCTGCGGTCATTGGCGACAAAACAGGAACAATCTACCGCTCCTGGGCCGCCAGAGACCGCGGGCTCGGTCAAACGCCCGCCGTCGGGGCCGTGCGGCGTTGTTCCCAACACCGCACGGTGCTAAAATAAAACCAACACTGTTCAAAAATATGTTCTTACCGCACAGCCGCCGCCAGTGAGGCACGAGTGCAGCACGGCCGCCACCACAGCCGCCGCCAGTGCGGCACGAGCGCCGTGCGTCGAACTTGCACCGCCACAGCCTCCGCCAGTGAGGCACGACCGCCGCCACAGCTGCCGCCACAGCCGCCGCTAGTGAGTCACGTGTGCCGCACGGCCGCCTCCACAGCCACCGCCACAGCGCCGTGATCAGCACTGCCGCCGCCACAGCCCCGCAGATCCGAAATGACGTCATCGCAGTCGGCCCGCCCTTTGTTTTTACTTACCGCAAGCTCGTGGGACCAGCCGTACTTAAATCACTCGGCCCCCGCGCAGCATCCGTGCGGCGCTCCTGTGGCATAGGCTCGGCGCTCTCGCCGTTGCCGTGCAGTCCCCTCTACCGGCGACGCCGCGCTTCACCGCCGATGACCGCAACACCGTGAGACAGAGCCTTTATGCCCCGTGGGATGTGAGTAGCGGCTGAGATCCTAGAAAATGGGCTGAATCTTATTTGTGCTGTAACGCAACATTGCATTATCTGTGCACGCCTTGAAAAACAGAAGTTGAAAATAAATTCTTTTAGTGTACATGTATTGACCGTTTTTCACATAAATTCTGTGAGAGTGAATTTTATTGCCTATCTCAAATTTTTGGGACAGTGATTTGTGAATTCTGTAAGGCTGAATTTCCATGACCCGATCGACCAAGATAGATAGATTCTTGATTAGTACGGGTGTCTGAGGTTATGCAGAGAAGGCTGGAGAATAGGGTAAGAAGGGAGAGATAGATCAGCCATGATTGAATGGCGGAGTAGACTTGATGGGCCGAATGGCCTAATTCTACTATTCCTTATGACCTTATGACCTTATGATGGGGGTCTTGGCGAGGGGGGGGGCTTTTAGAATGAAGGGGGACCCGACAGGGTGGTGTGGAGGGGGATTAGGTCTGCTGCCATGTGTGGCAGAGGGCAGTAGATTGGACTGTTCAATACTTTGTAACTTTGTCAGGGCCAGACACGTGGCGACACTTGTGCACTGTCCAGGTTTTATGCAAAACAAGGCATTTCACTGTACCTGTGAAAATAAAGTATAGAGTATCATTCATTCATTCATTCATTCATTCAGTCATTCATTCGTTCTAATTTGTGGTGAGGAAATGCTCCTCGTGGGCCAATACCTACTCTAAGATCGAACCTTTTCACTGTTTCATCATGTTTTTTTGTGAGCTGGTTGATTTGAGATGGGGTGCAGAAAAGATACATAGTTGACCTCAGGATCTGAGATTTCTTATGGGAAAGCTATCAGACAGGACGGGTAGGTAACCCATGTTTCCTGATGGAAATGCTAGGTGAAGAAGAGATTGAGTTTGCCTCATGAATCCCCTGTGTTAATACTAATCCGGAAACTATGCTCATGCCAACAGTTCAATGGATCTTTATTGTTATGTGTGCACAGCACAGTGAAATTCTTTTGCACAACCCACAAATGCACACTCGCTATATTTTGGCGCCGTTTACAAAGAAAAAGTCCAAGTCCAAAGTCCGATCCGTAAGCTGGAAATACTGGAGCGCCCTCGATCCAGGTAAGCCCCAGGCTGCTGCTGGTCCCCAATCCGACATCCCTCCGCTTGCCCAACCACCTTTGTGTCCCAGTGGGCGCCTCCAGCAGCTGACCTTGAGGGCGCTGGAGCAAATACCCCCAGCCCCTCTCCTTCTGGACCACTCCTCACATCCGTCGTCACCAGCGGCTCCCTCCAGTCCTCAGGGATTCCCAGCTTCTCCCTGTAGGGAAATGGTCAACTAAATAAGGTAACAGCTGCCAAATGTTGCTGGAGTTTATTCCAGCAAGTATCAACTCCTGGAGAAGAGGATTGACAAAAATTCCAACATGCAATAAAACACCTATGAAGCGGAGGGATCTCAGACCACAGACAGACTTAATTACAAATGTAACAAGTCACTAATAAACTAAATGGCTGCATTCCCATGTTCACTATCTGGATGGTCAGCTGCCAGAACAGTTTGTCCACCCATCCATCATAGAACCTATCCAAGTACAATGGGATGAAAATCAGACAGGCTCTAAAACTATAATTCGTGGATGATCCATTATGCCTGGCAGTGAAGGCAAAAATCTAGCCTCCAAAATTCCTGTTTATGTCCATTAAATCAATTCAGCAAAATGTACCTTTGACATTTGAGAAATCAACCGCTCTCTGTTGAATTGAAATACTGACAGAAAAACACAATATATTGTCCAATTTTATAGTAAAACCTCAATTAGTCATACTAACCAGTTTCCAAGCATTTTAACTTCCCTTCCTATTCCCATATTGACCTTTCTGTCCTGGCTTCCTCCACTGCCAGAGTGAGGCCACATGCAAATTGGAGGAACAGCGCCTCATATTTCACTTGGGCAGCTTGCATTCCAGCGGTATGAATATTGATTTATCTAATTTCAAGTAATCCTTGCATTCCCTCTCTCTCCGTCCCTCCCCCACCCTAGTCGCCATGCTCATTTTACTGTTTGTATCCTCTCATTATCACCTCCTCTACAGCCACCAATGGACTATTGTGGGCTCTTTGGTCATCAGTGGGCTCTTTGGCCCTGATCTGTTCTGCACATTTCCATACCTCCAGATTCCCTCTCCTCTGGCTCTCAGTTTTGTAGAAGGGTCTCGACTGAATCATCACCTACTCCTTTTCTCCAGAGATGCTGCCTGACCCGCTGAGTTACTCCAGCTTTTTGTATCTATCTTCCATTCCGTATCACATCAATGCTACTTGGCCCGTGCCAAATGCAGATTGGCTGATTCTGAATAGCACCATAGAAAACAAGTATTTTAATTTACTAGGCCATGTTCTGCGATAAACTTTAATGATGCTTTGGAATGGCAATTTAATGGCAATGGTTTAACAGCATTCTCTTCCAAAGCATTCACTAAGAATTATGCAGAATACAGACTTATGCATCTTTTGAACCAAATTCTGCAGTTCAGATTACATTGGAGATAGAGATACAGCATGGAAGCAGGCCCTTCGGCCCATCGAGTCTATGCCAGCCATCGATTGCCCGTTCATACTTGTTCTATGGTATCCCACTTTCTCATCCACTCCCTCCACTCTAAAGGGCAATTTTGCAGAGACCAATTAAGCTACAAACCCTCAAGTCTCCAAGATGTGGGAGGAAAGTGAAGCACCCAGACAAATCCCACGTATTCACAGGGAGAACATGCAAACTCCACACAGATAGCTCCCAGGCTCAGGATCAAACCTGTGTCTGGACCAAATTAATTTCACAGATTTAACTCCAGATAGTTGTATCATTTCACTTGTGCACATCTTCTCTCGTTTAAATTGAAGTTCACCTATAACTGCATACGCAGCTCATTAAACAACACAAACCACATTAAATTATTCCAGCGTGTCGCCAGCATATTGCACTGCAACAGATCTGTGAGATAGGTAGATTTCATGTATATACCTCGTGTATCCTGGACGAAAAAATAAAACAAAAAATACTTTTTTGTCAACCATCTTTCTGAACAAAATACTAAGTTCCATTTTACTTGCATATCCTGGATGTGAAAAGAATGTAACAAAAAATAATTAAACAACTTATTAGGTGCTGAAACATGAATTAGAAAATATAATATTCAAAGTCAGTCCTTTCATTCAGTAAGCAAAGGATCAAACTGTATTAACATAATTAGCTCTGCATTTCCATCTAAATATTAATATTGCAATTCAAATTGTTTCTACCCTGCCAATAGGGTCGCTTTCAATACTTGATTTCATAGATGCTAGCTGTGAAGGTCGTGAAGTTCACCAATTTCTGCATTGCTTGAAGTCTGTAGGTCAGGAAGCACAGAGCAAGTAACACCTAAAACAACTATCAGCCCAAGGTAGGTGTTCAAATCAACAATGTAATCTTTCTGCTAAGAGTTCACACCCTAAGCACTAATCTGCCAAATCTTGACTTCAAATTTCTTGCATCTGAAATGTAACAAACTAATTTCAGGCTGCCTTGTCACCTGCCTGCACTTAATATTTTCTATTTTGCTAGTTATTTCAGGTAAATGCGTGGAAAAAAAATGTGCCGCAGAGGAATATTTTTTAAGGCTTTGCTCTCAGTTGCAAATGGAGCATTTCCTTTCATGTTTTGTTTTGCATCCTCATGAGAGGGTATCTGATGGAACATCGAGCCGCAAGCCAGCGGTGGCGGGCACCCAGCAGAACTGCACCAATGCTGGCAGCACCCGACCTGCGTCATCCACCAACCTCTCGCCTCAGCATCGAGAAAAGAAAGTCTGCCTTCTTTCCCACCGATGCACACTGTCAGCTGTTTCTTATAGCAGCAAGCAGCTTTGTTGTGGGTTGAAGGTGTACAGAGCAGGCTGAAAGCACAACTGATATGATCAAGTAAGAGCTGAAATATGCAAAATCTTCCAAAACATCTGAAAAGTGCTCATCTTCGTAATGGTACAAACTCAGACAAGCAACAAGAGAACAACTCGAATAATTTGATAAACAGGCGGCGCTTGAGAGAAAAAATACTTTTTTGTTCTAAATTACCTCCCGACATGGCACTACAACCTTTTGCAGACAGGAGTTTTGGCATTAATGTCCTATTATCATAAAGGTGGCAATGGCAATGTTGAAATAAGTATATCGACTGCTGACTCTCATTTGCTGAATATATATTTAACTGTTCAAAAACAGAGCTGAGAAATTTCCCTAAACTGGAAGGAAAGACAAAAGCAGGAGTACGAATTATGTGTTAATCCAAGGTTAAAATTTAAATTTGTTGGCTGACCGAAATATATATATTTTTAATTGTTTTGGAGCGACTGGTTCCTCTTATATTGAATGATCCTTGGAACTTTAAGGTGACACACTGAGTGCCAGTAGGATTGTATGATTGTGGAAGTTTCGTAACCACATTGGATGTCGACAAATATCATGCTTTGGGAAAGATATTTAGAGAATGAAACAGGAATGGGCGGCACAGTGGTGCAGCAGTAGAGTTGCTGCCTTACAGCGCCAGAGACCCGGGTTTAATCCTGATTACGGGTGCTGTCTGTATAGAGTTTGTACATACTTTAGAAGGATGAGAGGATATCTGATAGAAACATATAAAATTCTTAAGGGATTGGACATTGCTAGATGCAGGAAAATGTTCCCGATGTTGAGGGAGTCCAGAACCAGGGGTCAAAGTTTAAGAATAAGGGGTAGGCAATTTAGGACTGAGATGAGGAAAAACCTTTCACCCAGCAATCCTCTGCCGCAGAAGGCAATGGAGGCCAATTCACTGGATATATTCAAGAGAGAGCTCTTAGGGCTAACGGAATCAAGGGATATGGGGAGAAAGCAGGAACGAGGTACTGATTTTGGATGATCAGCCATGATCATATTGAATGGTGCTGCTGGCTTGAAGGGCCAAATGGCCTATTCCTGCACCTATTTTCTATGTTTCTATGTTTCTCCGTGACCGTATGGGTTTTCCCGGTTACTCCAATTTCCTCCCACACTCCAACGATATACAGTTTTGTAGGTTAATTGGCTTAGGTAAAATTGTAAATTGTGTGTAGGATAGTGATAGTGTATGGGGTGATCTCTGGTAGGCGCGAGCTCGGTGAGCCAAAGGACCTGTTTTTGCGCTGTATCTCTAAACTAAACTAAACTAAAGGAATGCTGGCCGATATTTTCATTTGTCAAAGCTAGCCAATGACTCAGTTGTAACCGCGAGCCCAATAAATTCCAGTCACATCAATTCAGAAACTCACAAGGGAAGGTTGTTTGCATTTATTTTACTTATAACTAGAACGAGTTATAATTACATGGCACCTTTCACATTCCTTTCTGAACAGCTCTAACCAATTCATAACGGTGGTGTTGTACACACAGCGAGCACCCAATTTAATAATGATCAAATAATCTATTTTAAGACATTGGATTTGAGGTAAGTATTGTGCAGGATTCTAGGGATAAATTAATTGCCTTTCTTGATCTGGTACCTCTGGAAGTTTTTTGTCCACCTTGAAGAGTAGGTGGGCCCTCAATCTAATGCTAAAAGCAGGCTCTTCCAAGAGTTTAGTAGTCCTTAGGCACTGTGATGAATAGGTGAAGAACTTCACCGGAGCTCCTTGAAATAAAGTTTCACAAAGTCTCCTCCCTAAACTTGGAAAGTTGCGGCACAGTGGCGCAGTAGTGTAGCTGCTGCCTTACCATGCCAGAGACCCGGAGTCGATCCTGACCTTGGCTGCTATCTGTATGGAGTTTGTACATTTTCCCTGTGAACATGTGCGTATTCTCCGGGTGCTCCGGTTTCTTCCCACACTCCAAAGACTTTACAGGTTTGTCGGTTAATTGACTTCTGTAAGTTGTAAATTGTCCCTCGTGTGCGGGATAGTGCCAGTGTACGGGGTACCGCTGGTCGGCATGGACTCGGTGGGTCGAAGGGCCTGTTTCTACCCTGTATCTCTAAAGTCTAAAGTCTACTCAGAAAGCACAGAGAAGGTGAGAGCGAACCTCTGTCATTAAATCCACCAGAGTTTTCTTAATTCTGGACAGTTTTGGTTTTCTCCTTCAACTCTCTGCCCCACAGACTCTCCCTCCCATAATTATTGGTGCCATGGTAATAGAGAGCTAGAGCAACAGAAAGGCAGGGCTAATTATTTTTCCCATTTTATTTCCAATTAAGTGAGAAATCCAAATTACATAAATGCTGTTCTCAGTTAATTGAAAAAAATCATAAAATAATCCTAATTGTAAATGATAGACTCAATGCCCTGTGTGTCTTTGTTATCGTAACATTTTAGTTTGGACTATGAACATTCAGCTGAAAGAATATTACAATTACTTTGCTCCCCGAACTGCAATATAATTATCTCAATAAGGGGAATAAATCCTTTATATTCATCCCAAATATTCAGGATCACCGGTATTATCCTGAAACAAAGAACTGCAGATGCTGGTTAATATGCAAAAGAATACAAAGTAATGGAGTTACTCAACAGATCAGGCAGTATCTCTGGAGAACATAGTGAGGTGACGTTTCTTTAGCTTAGAGATACAGTATGGAACCGGAGCACCCTGAGAAAACCCACGCGGTCACAGGGAAAACGTACAAACTCCATACAAAACCACACCGGTAATCAGGGTCGAACCCGAGTCTCTGGTGCTGTAAGGCAGCAACGCTACCACTGTGTCACTCCACTAATAACAAGTAGGCAGTTTAGAAGACCCAGAATGAAGGGCTAAATATTGTTGTCTTTCAACCGAACCAGGAGGCAGAATTGTCTGGATTTCTGGCCTATTAGAAATAACAGGACTTGGTTGAGGGTTAACGGAGTGATGAGAAGGTGTTGAGGGAAGTGGCTGAGGATGGCCATTCACAATGGTAGAATAGATCATAAGATCATATGTGATAGGTGTAGAATTAGGTCATTTGGCCCATCAAGTCTACTCCGCCATTCAATCATGGCTGATCTATCTCTCCCTCCTAACCCCATTCTCCTGCCTTCTCCCCATAACCTCTAACACGCATACTACAGCCACACAGAATAGCTTTAGTGGTTGGCACCCTGGCCTTTGAACAGCATCACAGTAAGTATTTAACCCATGGTCCTCCATCACCTGAATCCTGAAAAATTATGATAAATTCAAATAGCTGTCAGATTTTCAAGAACAGAACTTCATTTCGTAGTATAATGATTCATTTACTTTTCCAGAACTGGTTACTCAAATTCTCTTAAATCTACCATGTTTAAAAGAGAAACAAGTGCACTTAGGGGGGGGGGGGGGGGGGCACAGTGGTGCCTTACAGTGCCAGTGGCCCGGGTTCGATCCTGACTATGGGTGCTGACTGTAGGGAGTTTGTACCTTCTCTCTGTGTCTATGTGGATTTTCTCTGAGTTCTCCGGTTTCCTCCAATACTCCAGAAAAGTACAGGTTTGTAGGTCAATTGGGTTATGTGAATTGTAAATTGTCCCTTGTGTGTAGGATAGTGCTAGTGTATGGGGTGATTCCTGGTCAGCGCAGACTCGGTGGGCTGAAGGGCCTGTTTCCACACTGTATCTCTAAAGACTAAAGAGGAGAGTCTGATTCAGAACCTGCATGCTTGCTAACTTCAACCTGGCCTTTCCCCAACTATTTTGTCTCTTTTAACCATAATAAGACATTGGATGCGGTAACATCATCTCGTGTACGAGAATAGTTGACCACTGATTAAAATGACAAAACTGGCATCTGCGGCAGCAGGCCGCAACAATGGAAAAAGAAAGGAGAGCAAGATGTAATAACAGGAAAATTGCCTGATATAAAGAATGGTGAGTGGACGGAAGTTGTAAGAGATGAAAATAACATCACCAAGCCATTTCCCCCAATTTTTTTTTTGCAATATAATTGCAGGTTCCATATTTTATCTACCTTCCAGGAAAAGACATTATGAATTTCCAATGAAGTTAATATTGAGAATCCTATTTTTATGGCCTTTTTATGGAAAAATGTCCCTGCCTACACCAGCTAACCTTAACAATCTCTATCAGATCAATCTTCAGTTATCTCTTTTCTAGAGAAAAAGGTGCCATCTATTCTTTCTTGATATGTGTAACCTTAAGTTCTGATATCTTTCTAATATTTCATCTGCTTCCCCAGTCCTCATTGACCTTAATAGGTTACAAAGACCAACATTTTCCATAACATTTTAGGTATTTAGTATGTTTAACATTGCTTTGTTGAATTTATTCCTCTGGAAATGTGCCCCAATATCTTGGTTAAATTCACATATCATTATTTGGAGTGATTTATGTGTCTGTACCACTCTTTCTCTATCTCAATTTTGTGTATGTGGACTTAATAATCTTTCTTACTAATATGTACCACCCAAGGTATATTGGTATGGAAATTAATTTGCAAATTACGCACCCAGTCTGCAATATAATGAAGACTTCCTGTGTGTTGCTGCAGTGCTTGCTGTCTATCACCCGGCCTAGACCGAAGATAGACACAAAAGGCTGGAGCATGAGGAAAGCTGGAGTGGGGGGGAAGCTGGAGCATGACAGACAGCATCTCTAGAGAAAAGGAATAGGTGACGTTTCGGGTCGAGACCCTTATTCAGACTGAGAGTCAGGGGAACGGGAAACGAGAGATATACGAGGTAAGTAGAACAAATAAATGAAAGATATGCATATCTTTCATTGCCTATCTTTCATTGCAAAGATTGCATATCTTTCATTATTTTGTTCTATTTACCTCATATATCTCTCGTTTCCCCTTCCCCGACTCTCAGTCTGACGAAAGGTCTCGACCCAAAACGTCACCTATTCGTTTTCTTCAGAGATGCTGCCTGACCCGCTGAGTTACTCCAGCATTTTGTGTCTATCGTTGGTATAAACCAGTGTCTGCAATACCTTCCTACACCCTGCCAACACTCTCTACTCCAATCATGTGAGGACTATCCTATATGGATAACTTATTGCTTGTTGTAAGACACTTAGATGATCAAATAATGGAATGACCCATGTATATTATAGGAGATGTCTAGAGGCATATGAGCCAAATGAGGGCAGATGGGAAATGAGGGCAGTAGAGCTGCTGCCTTACGGCACCAGATAACCAGGTTCAATCCTGACCAAGGGTGCTGTTTGTATAGAGTTTGTACATTCTCCCTGTGACTGTATGGGTTTTCTCCATGTGCTCCGGTTTCCTCCCACATTCCAAAGATATGCAGGTTTGTAGGTTAATTGGATTTGGTAAAATTGTAAATTGTCTCAAGTGCGTAGGATCATGTTAGTGTACAGGTTTATCGCTGGCCGGTGCGGGCTCGATGGGATTGAGGGCCTGTTTTTGTTCTGTATCTCTAAAGCCTAAAGATTAGTTTAGATGGACTGGTTTTGTCGGTATGGATGAGTTGGGCCGGAGGTCCTGTTTCTATGTTGTATGGTTCTGGGACACCATGACCAGATTCACACATGAGGAATGGCCATGAAAATATCACTTCCAGCAGAAACATATTAAAGCCACTCTCATTTCATAGAAAGCCTTGGACCAACACCCCAGTCAAGAAGCTTGAATACATAAGCAATATTGGCACTGTGCTAAAGTGTCCAATGCTGTCAGAGGTGCTGACAAAGTGCGTGTTGATTGCCCAGGTGAAGTTAACGTTACTTAGAACATTTTGAAGAGGAGTGGTGAAGTTCTTCTGATATCTTGATCTGTGTTTATTTCTCAACCACGTCACCAAATAGATTGACTGGTCATCTAACACATCACCCGAAACTTCACCTATTCTTTTTCTCCAGTGATGCTGCCTGACCTGTTGAGTTACTCCAGCATTTTGTGTCTATCTTTGGTGTAAACCAGCATCTGCAGTTCCTTCCTATTGGCTGCCATGTTGCAAACTCTGACACATGAGCATTTATGAAGATATCTGTGGATTGTAAGATAGAAGCAAAAGCAAATTTTCCCCTCGGAGAAATTTCAAATCTCCCCACCCCAACATCACCATCATCCCCCACCTCCCTCTAGGCATGAACAATTGTCAAAAAATGTTATGTCTGCTCTTAAGCATATGCCTAAATTGTGGGTGTTGAAAAGCTAATTCCCGTAAACAGTGACAATAAGTTCAGAAGTCATAGGAGCAGAATTAGGCCATTTGGCCCAGCGAGTCTACTCCGCCATTCAATCATGGCTGATCTATTTTTTCCCTCTCAACCCCATTCTCCTGTCATGTACCCGTAATCGTTGACACCTTTACTAATCAAGTACTTGTCAATGTCTGCTTTAAAAATACCCTCTTCATCACTTCTTCCATCCTCTAAATGTCCTTTCACATGAACCTACAGCACGAATACTGGATATCAATTCAGAGTGAAAACCTTGGGTGATTTAAACACTTCCAGAAGGTCAGTTTTATACATCAGATGTTTCTCTGAGAGCTGCCCCCTCTCTATAGCTGAGCATTCACTCACACCAATCCTTTGAGCCATCAGGCATGAGCACAAGGGCAAAATAAAATATTCCATTAACTTTAATTACATAACTTTAAAGCATATAAATTATGGTGCTGTCTCAAAGTGAGTTGGCTGGCAGAGACAGCAGGACAGATAACAGCTAATGCTGTAAGCCCCAGCAAATAATTTACAAAATTACCACATTTATTTGGTTTGTAATACAAACATACATGCATGAGTGAGTCTTTTGCTTACCTTATCCAATGCAAATAAACTGTGTAGCCTGGTATCTTCTCCTCTTTCTCAAGGACAGTGAATAACAGTGAAATTATTATCTTCTAATCAGTTGAACTCCCATTTTCCTCTCTAGCCAGCTACAATAGTTGCATTTGCATGGGTTGATGCATCTTCAAGAGGTTACCATTAAATATTAAACATCCTAATCACCAAGCATGGTCCTGTTCATATTTGGTTTCATTACATAGAACATGGAACAGTATGGTGAGTAGGAAGGAACTCCTGATGCTGGTTTACACCAAAGATAGACACAAAAAGTTGGTGTAACTCAGCGGGCCAGACAGCATCTCTGGAGAAAAGGAATAGGTGAGGTTTCGGGTCAATACGTTTCTTCAGACTGAGTGTCAGGGGAGAGGGAACCGAGTGATATGAAAAGGTGCATAGAACAAATTAATGAAAGAAATGCAAAAAGATAGATCAAAGCCAACAACGATGATTAAGGAATGGTGGAGCCCACAATGGTCCATTGTTGGCTGTGGGGAAGGTGAGGAATACAAACAATGAAACTCAGCATAACGACAGTGAAATGAGTACAATGACAAGGGTGGTGGAGGGACAGAGAGAGAGGGGATGCAAGGGTTACTTGAAATTAGAGAAATCAATATTCATGCCTCAGGGTTGTAAGCTGCCCAAACGAAACATGAGGTGCTGTTCCTCCAATTTACATTTCGCCTCACTCTGACAGTGGAGGAGGCCCAGGACAGAAAGGTCAGTATGGGAATGAAAAGGGGAGTTAAAGTGTTTAGCAACTGGGTGACCGTGTAGGCCATGGCGGAGAGTACAGCACAGGAACAAGCCCCTCGGCCTACAATGTCCTTAATGCAAATGATGCCAAGTTAAATTAATCTCCTCTGCCTGCACATGAACCATATACCCTCCCACTTCTCCAAAGTTCGAGATAGCACTCTCCTGAAAAATCACTCATCATTGTGATTATGTAACTTTAGAACATGGAGGTGGGTTTGAGGATGGCCTTTACTCGGTCTGCGTCAAACTCACTGAACTGTCAGAAAATACAGTTTGAGTGAATATTTGTGAAGGAAAGGATCTGATAGAGTCAGACTCATACAGCATGGAAACAGGCCCTTTGACCCAACTTACCCACATCGGTCAACATGTCCCATCTACATTAGTCCTACCTGCCTGCATTTGGCCCTTATCCCTCTAAACCTGCCCTATCCATGTACCTGTGTAAATGTTTCTTAAATATTGCAATAGTATCTGCCTCAACCGCCTCCTCCGGCAGCTCATTCCATACACCTACCATCCTTTGTGTAAAAACGTTACCCTCCAGGTTCCAATTAAATCTTTTCCCCCTCACCTTAAACCTATATACTCTGGTTCTCAATTACCCTACTCTGGCCAAAAGACTCTGTGCGTTTACCCGATTTATTCCTCTCATTATTTTTTACACCTCTATAAGATTGCCCCTCATCCTCCTGCGCTCCAAGGAATAGAGTCCTAGCTTGCTCAACCTCTCCATATAGTTCAGACCCTCGAGACTTGGCAACATCCACATAAATCTCCTCTGCACCCTTTCCAGCTTGACAACATCTTTCCTATAACATGATGCCCAAAACGGAACACAATACTCTAAATGTGGTCTCACCAGCATCTTATATAATTTGCAACATGACCTCCCAACGTCTGTACTCAACACTCTGACTAATGAAGGCCAATGTGCCAAAAGCCTTTTCGACCACTCTATCTACCTGTGATAGCCACTTTCAAGGAATATTTCTTTCTTCTTTTTCTTAATCTTTTATTATTGTTTTATTATTAATGCTTAATGTTTTATGTGTCATTCCTAACTGTCACTGTATGTCATGTTGTCACTTGTGGGCGGAGCACCAAGGCAAATTCCTTGTATGTGAATACTTGGCCAATAAACCTATTCATTCAGTCATTCATTTCATTGACTTAATTGAAGGATAACTAGGTGGGTTCCTTAGTTCAAATGTGTTGCAAGCCAGGTGATTTTCAAGAGATTTTTGTAGTCAGTCTGACCACAGATGGCCTGACCACATACCAGGAAATGCACTAGCTTTCAACCTTCATTACATGTATTATGTTAATAACAGATTGCTAACCATTTTAAAGGATGTTTCCCAACCAGCCCTTCACCTTCCAAACCTTATCTCGCTCATAGTTTCTTTAATTAACTTCATTAATTAAAAAATTCATAGTCGTGTGTTTCACACAAAATTTGACATCTTTTCAGAGAAGTAGTCAATTGTGCATATTGTGTGAACCAGTGCAAAGCCTTTATTCTGTGTGAAATAGGTCACTACGTTCATATTGGTGAAATGAAAATAGATACAAAATATTAAAAACCCAGCTGGTGCCCTGAGCTGAAATAAGATTAAGCTTTACTAAGAAAATTGATCTTTGCAGCGGAACTTCTGATACGGCAATGTTTGTTCTGGCCATAACTTGGCATAAAAACTTGTAAAACACAAACCTGCACGTCTTTGGGATGTGGGAGGAAAGTGGAGCACCCGGAGAAAACCCAAACTGTCACAAGGAGAGTGTAAGAACTCTGCACAGACAGCACCCGTTGCGCCACTGTGCTGCCCAAATTTCACTTATAGCATCCAAATGATATTTCACTTACTCATCCAAAAGCATTTGACAGACCTCGTGGCTGGATTGGAGGCTGAGATGCAAAAGATCCAGTCAAATACTGATCCATTGGTAATTAGCGTTGCTTACGTATGCTTATACTTCAACTAAACTAAGTTAAACTAAACTAAACTAAACCACCAAGATAGACACAAAATGCTGGAATAACTCAGTGGGACACGCAGCATCACTGGATCCAGAGATGCTGCCTGTCCCGCTGAGTTACTCCAGCGTTTTGTGTCTATCTTTGATATAAACCAGCATCTGAAGTTCCTTCCCAAACCTAACAAGAGTGGGATTTAGTTAATTCAACTCCACTGTTCCTCTTGCTTTTTTATCATATCCTTTTGAAGCTGCTCTGACCATTATTTCAGATGGAGCAATGCAAATTGCAACATCTTGGGATGTAAAATGGAAGTCTGTTCATCTGCTTCCTGCATCTTTGTTAACGTTTCTTAACGTTTTGGCCAATTCATCTCCGTATAGACGGCTCCGGAACGGTGTGTGGCCACAAACCAGTACATTTCCCTTTGAATTTCCATGTGAGAAAGTGCCCTTATGCATTTGGCACGTTTTCTCCTGAAGCCTGCAGTACAGAGCATGCTCTCTGGTACATAAATGAGTGTGTGGAAAAAACATGCAAATTAGGGAAACACCTATTCAAACCTACATTATTGCATCATTTTAAGATCGGGTGCGAGGGATGGCTGTCAATGAAGGCCCAATGCTCTCTAGGCTACTTACAGTAAAGATGGCAGTCAAGAATACCCTCCTCAATGGAGGGACCCACTTAAATTTAGGCATTGCCTTAAAATGAAGGTTGACTTGGTTCCAAACCAGTTCCTCAGGATAAAATGTAACTGGTGATACTAATGTGAGCTGCACACTCTTCCACAAGAGGCGAAGGACGTGCCTAAAGGACAAATGAGTATAAAGTTGGGGAGTCATGTTGCAGTTATATAAGATGTTTGTGAGGCCATATTTGGAGTATTGTGTTCAATTTTGGTCACCATGTCATAGGAAAGATGTTGTCAAGGTGGAAAAGGCTTAGAGAAGATTTGCGAGGATACAAGATACAAGATACAAGATACATTTATTTGTCACATGTACCAATTGGTACAGTGAAATGTGTGGTCGCCATACAGCCAAACAAAGAAATAATAAAGAGCACTGGACACGATAGTTTTTTTTAACAGACATCCCCACACAGCGGGATCAAATTCCCACTGTGAGGGAATTCTCCAAAAATTCAGTCGTCCTCCTCTGTTGTCTTCCCGTGGTCAGGGGGGCTCCAGAACCCCCCGCTCTCGCCGCTCCGGGTGGCCCGATGTTCAGGCCCGCTCGTCGGGGTGATGGAAGTCCGACGTCGGGACTGGAGGACCTCCTCAGCGGCTTGGACAACCGACTCGGGCACCTCCGGTGTCCTCCGGAATCGGGATATTGCCAGGACTCAAATATCTGAGCGATAGGGATAGGTTGAGCAGGCTTGGACTCTATTTCTTGGAGCGCAGGAGGATGAGGGGTGATCTTACAGAAGTATACATAATACAAAAGATTGTAAATTGTCCCTAGCGTGTAGGATAGTATTAGTGTATAGGGATTGCTGGTTGGTGTGGATTCAGTGGGCCGAATGGCCTGTTTCTGTGCTCTATCTCCAAACTAAGGATATATGGAACGAGTTGCCAGAGGAGGCCGTTGAGGTACGTACTATCGCAACATTTAAAAAACATTTAGATAGATACATGGATAGGGCAGATTTAGACGGATATGAGCCAGACACACGCAGGTGGGACTAGTGTAGGTGGGACATGTTGGTCGTTGTGGGCAAGTTAGGTCACTTGGCCTGTTTCCATGATGTATGCCTCTGTGTCACGCATCCTACACACTTGGGGCAAATTACAGAGGCTAATTAACCTACAAAGCTGCACAGGTATGGGAATGTGGGAGGAAGCCAAAGCACACACAGAAAACCCACATGGTCGCGGGGAGAAGGTACAAACTCCGTACAGACAGCACCCGTAGTCAGGATTGAACCCCAGGTCTCTGGCACTGTGAGGCAGTTGCTCAACCAGCTGTACCATTGACCCAAAAGTTACAAAGGCTGAGATTTAGTCAGCCAAAATCACAGTGGTGGGGTGGAGTGAGGCAGCAGATGTTTCGGAACCAGAATCAAATGAGGAATTTGGGGGAAACAAGGCTAGAGAACAGGAGAAGATCGCAATGATACAAATATTTTAGATAAATTAACATTTTAAATGTTGGTGTTGCTGAAAATGGAAACAATTTATTTTATAGAAGAAGATGGGGTGGGTGTGTGCAATATATTTCACTTGCTAATGGGAACATTAATTTCAACATAATGTAGGCGGGTAGGGTTACAGATAAACTGAAGTATTGGGGGACGATAGGAAGCAATCCCCCAGAGCATGGCACAATCATATCTGATGACGACAAAGATATGAATGATAATAGATGTGGCTGTTCTGAGAAGTAGATGGGTAAGGAAAAGGAGGCGGAAGGAGATGGAAGTGGAGAATATGGCATCAGAAGTTTAATCAAAGTCAGGATATCAATGGTGTAATTAATGTGATTAATGATAGCCTGGGAAAAGGACAGGCAAATTGAGTCAATGACAAAGGTGGCGCAGCAGTAGAGTTGCTACCCTACAGCTCCAGAGACTCAGGTTTGATCCTGACTACGGGTGCTGTCTCTGCGGAGTTTGTACGTTCTCCCCATGACCAGCATAGGTTTTCTCCGGGATCTTCGGTTTCCTCCCACACTCAAAATATGTGCAGGTTTGTAGGCTAATTGGCTTGGTAAAATTGTAAATTGACCCTAGTGTGTGTAGACAAGCGTAAGTGTGCGGGAATCGTTGGTCGGCGCAGACTCGGTGGGCCGAGGGGCTTGTTCCCGCACTGTATCTCTAAACTAAACTAAACAAGACAAGGACACTATGTTTTAGGAAGGAGTTGGTGCTTTTTCTGGAATACAAAGTGTGCGGTCATGCACTTTGATAGTAGGAATAAAGGAGTGGACCATTTTCTAAATGGGGAGAGAATTCAGAAATCGGAGGTGCAAAGAAACTTAGGAGTGCTAGTGCAGGATTCCCTAAAGATTAATTTGTAGGTTGAATTGGGGTAGCAGGAAGGCAAAGGCAATGTCAGCAGTCATTTGGAGGGGACCTGAATAAAACAGTGTGGATGTAATGCTGAGGATTTATAAGGAGCTGGTCATTATGAGCAGTTTGGAATATTATGAGCAGTTTTGGGTCCCATATTTGAAGAAGGATGTGCTGGCTTTGGAGAGGGCCCAGAGGGGGGTGAATCTATTGAATTCATTGCCACAGATGGCTGTGGATGCCAAGTCAGAATCAGAATCAGAATCACACTTTATTCGCCAAGTATGTTTTGCAACATATGAGGAATTTCATTGGCCAGGTCAGTCATACAGTGAAAAGCAACAGATCACTCAAAAACACATTTTAACATGAACATCCACCACAGTGACTCCTACACATTCCTCACTGTGATGGAAGGCGAAATAAAGTTCAAGTCTCTTCCTTTTGTTCTTCCGCGGTCGGGGGCCTCGAGGCCCTGTTGACGGGATGATCTTAACTCCCGTAGCCGGCAGCGTTCAGGCCCTCCGTGTCGAGGTGATCAGCTCCCGCATCGGGGGGATGTCAGCTCCCCCGCGCCGGGTGATCGAACCTCGCATCGGGGTTGGTCGAACCTTCTGCGTCGTTGGAGCTCCCGACTAGCCTCACCCGAGACTACGAGCCTTTGATGGTGATTCCGCAGTGGTCGCGGTGGGAGCGATCCCAGGCAAGGGATCAGCTTCGATGTTAAGTCCACGCCCCGCGGTGGGGCTCACGACAGTCCGAGGAGGCTTCCAGCTCCAGCGATGGTAGGCTGCAGAGCCCGGAGAATGTGATCCAAAAATTGATCACATCTCCGGGAAGGTAAGAACCTGAAAAAATAGTTTCCGCCGATCCCCTCCCCCCCCCCCCCCCCACATAAAACAAACCGAAGAACATTAAAACAAAAACTTTTAACAAACTAAAAAATAACAAAAAGAGTGAAAAGATGAACAGACTGGGTGGTCTGGGTATTTTGGGGTTTGTCTTTGGGTATTTTTAAAATGGAGATTGACAAGTTCTTGATTAGTACGGGTGTCAAAGGTTACGGGGAGAAAGTTGGAGAATGGGGTTGAGAGGGAAAAATAGATCAGCCATGATTGAATGGTGGAATACAATCGATGAGCCGAATGATCTAATTCTGCTCCTCTGACTTATGAATGGTATGTTCACTGCGCATAAACTTTTGACTCTTTCAAGACTGTATATCACAAAAGTATTATAACTGAATAATAACAGTAGAGGGATTGAGAGGTTTGCTTTACGTAATCATTTGGTGAAGATGAAGGTGAAGCTGGGTCTGGGTGTCACCAGTGCAGCCTGTTGTAGTTTGGCCTGAAATCTGCAGATGGGCCATTGATTTTAAAGGAAAAGAGGACAAAGGAAGGTAATAATGGAATATAAGTAGTGGAAGTCGTGGAATAATGGAATAAGTAGTGGAATAATGGAATAATTTTTTTAAAATGCAGATGCTGGAAATTTGAAATAAAATCAGAAAATGTTAGAAACAGTGGGACGGGCAGCCTCAATGGAAAGAGAAACAGAGCTACTGCTCCAAGCTGAAGACGCTTTATCAGATAAATTAGGCTGGTTGTGGATGAACAAAGTACCACAATCGCAGAGGATCTAATTAGCAAACTTAATTCGGACCTTTTCAGTGATCTGAAAGAATAAATGGTTGGAAAGGATCAAATAATAAGAGAGACCAAGGTTCACAGAATAAACTTGAAGGGCAGCACAGCGGCGCAGCAGTAGAGTTGCTGCCTTACTGCGCCGAAGACCCAGGATCGGTCTTGACTATGGATGCTGTCTGTATGGAGTTAGTTCATTCTCCCTGCGACCACGAGGGATTTCGCTGTGTGCTCCGATATCCTCCCACACTCCAAAGACGTACAGGTTTGTACGTTAATTAGTTTTGGTTTCAGTTTACTTTCTTGTCACGTGTACTGAGGAACAGTGAAAAGCTTTTTTTGCATGCTAACCAGTCAACAGATCAATCGATCCATTCACAGTGTATAGATACACTGTATAGCTTCTGTAAATTATAAATTGTCCCTAGTGTGTAGGATAGTGCTAGTGTGATCACTGGCCCCGCACGGACTTGATGGGCCAAAGAACCTGTTTCTGCACTGTACCTCTAAAGTCTAAAGTCTAAAGGGTAAGTGGTCAGAGATGGGACTTCAGTTGTTAAGAGGGATGAGGCTAAGTTTACAGATTTTAGGAGGGAGTTAATGACAAGGGTTTAGTCGGGTGATGGCACTGTATCCAAATAGGGGGGAGACTCTTTCCCATATGAGTTTAAATCGGATCCAGGCAAGAAATTTGGACAATATAATGGGAATCAATTGATGGGGAGACAGACAGATTTTGCAGATAGGCTGAGCTCAGTTAAAGAGAGAACCAAAGTTATGGATTGTTAATTGGAAGAAAAAATAAATGACCTGCAAGTGGGTTGAGATTGTCACCTCAGCGAATACTTTCCCTTTCCTCTTTGCAGGATTTTTGAAATGTTTTTTTTCCTCTTTATTTCACTTCTTGTTTTAAATCCATTCAGCATTATGTTCAATTATTATCAATTCAAAGTACAGTCTTCAAATTTAGTATTTATTCTTTTAAAGACATTCAACTTGCCCTCAACTAAAATTATGTGAAGCATAATTCTCCAACATGTATGAAGTATCATTAATAGACACAAAATGCTGGAGTAACAGGCAGCATCTCTGCAGAGGGGTCTCGACCGAAAACGTCACCCATTCCTTCTCTCCAGCGATGCTGCTTGTCCCGTTGAGTTACTCCAGCATTTCGTGTCTATCTTAAACCAGCATCTGCAATTCCTTCCGACACATGAAGTATTAAATTAGTTTGATTGATCGATTGAAAGATACAGCATGGACACAGGCCCTGCAGCCCTCCCAGCCCACAGCGACAATTCACTCCTCAGTCCACCCTCGGGACACAGAGGCATTCAGGCGAGGAGAGGGGCGTTGGGTCGTGGATCTGCAACAGCCTGGGGTTACCTGGGCTTACCTGGATCGGGGGCGCTCCTGTACTTCCAACATGTGAACCGAACTTTGGACGTTGGACATTTGACTTTCTTTTTCTTTGTAAATGGCGCCGAAATATGGCAACTGTGCATTTGTGGGTTGTGCAAAAGAATTTCACTGTGCTATGTATACCTGACAATAAAGAACCATTGAACCAATGATCACCCGTTCACACTTATTCTATGTAACCTCACTTTCGTATCCACTCCCTACACACTGGAGACAATTTTACAAAGGCCAATTATCCGACGAAACCCGTACATCTTTGGGATGGGGTGGGAAACCAGAGCCCCAGAGGAAACGCACGTGGTCACAGGGAGAAGGTGTAAACTCCACACAGACAGCACCTGAGGTCAGGATCGAACCCGGGTCTCTGGCGCTGCGAGACATCAGCTCTACCAGCTGCGCCACTGTGCCACCCTAAAAATTGTGATTGATTGGAAGGACCGGGGTCAATGGAAGAAACCAAGTAAACCGAGAAGGAGGATACTGATTTTAAAATCCCTAATTGTCAGGAATGGGATCCAAACCCATACCTCCCGTAGAGCCAATGCAATGATTTGGACTGCATGGTCATCCCTGACCACAACATATTTGATTTAGTTCTGTACTGATTTGAATATGACATAAAGATTCAAGATTCAAGAGAGTTTTATTGTCATGTGTCCCTGATAGGACAATGAAATTCTTGCTTTGCTTCAGCACAACAGAACATAGTAGGCATGACTACAGAACAGATCAGTGTGTCCATATATCATTATATAAATATATTAAAACTGTAACTTCCAGGTTCAGGAACAACTTCTTCCCAACGACCATCAGGCTATTGAATACAACAAACTCCAACCAAAATCCAAACTACGAACTGCTTTGATCGCATTAGGGACTTGCTTTGTTTATTGTTTTTGCACTATATTGTGTTTTTTAAAATAATTTATTGAACCTCATTTTGTAGTTTATTATTGTATCTACTGAGTACCTTCTTTACATACCTGTTGTGTTGCTGCAAGTAAGAAATTCAGTGGGTCAGGCAACATCTCTGGAGAGAAGTAATAGGTCCCTACCTGAAACATCACCTATTCGTTTTCTCCAGAGATGCTGCCTGACCCACTGAGTTACTCCAGCGTTTTATGTCTATCTTCGATTTAAACCAGTATCTGTAGTTCATTCTTACAAACGAAGAATTTTCATTGAAGATAGACACAAAAAGCTGGAGTACCTCAGCGGGCCAGGCAGCGTCTCTGGAGAGAAGGAATGGGTGACGTTTCGGGTCAAGACCCTTCTTCAGACTGGTTAGGGATAAGGGAAATGAGTGACATAGACGGTGATGTGGAGGGATAAAGAACAATGACTAAAAGATAACTCGTCGGAGAGAGGAGGAGAACTTCTTCAAAGTAAACATACCTTGAGGAGATTTTGCAGTGGAGCAGACGAAGTGTAAGAAGGAACTGTAGATGCTGGTTTAAACCGTTTCGGGATATACGACAATAAAACACCCTTGACCTGTTTTAGGTCCACGGAATTGACACTTGTCTGGTAATCCCAGATGATATTAAATTTGTTAACTCACAGGTCCCGTTTGGTGCCACAAAAATCAATACCCATATATATCACCGGGACCATTAGCACCATAATCTCATCAAATGCTGCCATTCAGGTAATGCATGGCTCCCTGCAGTGAAAAAGAATGACAGAAGAATCCCCTTTTGTGAATACTATTGATCTCTGCTCGTGACCTGATAACAAGGTTGGGTTTGGATTTTATACCCTCCACAGTTCAATAGACTGTTCAAAATGTCTGTGTGATAATACACATCTAGTGTTTCACAACTACATACATGCTGTGCACCAGAAAATCAGAGGGTTAATCCATTGCAGTTTTTCTAAAGAACTTAATACCAGTACATCTTTCAAGGGCAATCTAGCTAAATACAATAACATGACATGTAGTAGTGTTTTCCTGCATCGTTGATGCAACATGACAATATACGTACAATATTCATTATGAACATCGTAGCTCTCTGCTAATCTTTCCATGTTCCCGTCCCATACCTTAGTGGATTCTCCATAACCGCTCCTATTGTTTTTCCTCCGTAGCTTTGTGCTTCCTGGAGCAAACCCATGGTTACCCGCAACACAGAGACAAACTTTACCAAGTATCCATGGATACGCTTTAACCCCTCTGAGGTATTGACGGAAACAAGCCAGGATTAATACAGCTTTTCTGCACTTTGATTGCTCTCGGTGCTTGCCTGCTAATCTCCACAGGAATGGCAATTTCCGCTTACTTCAATATGCCATCATTGTAGCCTTCACACATGCGATGCTGACAGCCATTTTCCACTATATCCCTGTGGTTTCAGCAATTAACAATTCCCAGCGTATCAAACAAGACAATTTTCCGTAATGTCATTACCACCAAGATTGGATTTCAGCCACCACTTCCATCCCGCATGGTCAAGCTTGTGTCAATTTGGATGAAGCAGTATTTTCCTTGGTAGCCATATTGGAAATTCCCAAAACGGGAATTGAAGTTAGAGATTTCAGTCCAAACAGTTCAGAAGTAGAATCTGTATTTAAATTTGTCACCGTTTCTGCGCTGCAAAATGAAAACATTAAAAAAGATGTTAAAAAATACAAAAAAGTAACTCAGCGGGACATCCAGCATCTATGGAAAACATTGATTGATACTTTATTATCACATGTGACATGTCACAGCGAAATTCTTTGTCTTGCGTAACATACACACAGTACGCAAAGAGTCGCTATGTATAGAACACCAACAAAATTACAAGGACATGGATAGAGATATAGAGTCACACAGTTATACAGCATGGAAACAGGACCTTCAGCCCAACTAGTCCATGTCAACCAAGATGCCCATTCTACGTTAGTCCTATTTGCCCACATTTGGCCCACATCCACTGAACCTTCCTTATCCATGTACCAGCCCAAATGTCTTTTAATTGCTGTTATAGAACCTGCCTCAACTACCTCCTGTGGCAACTCATTCCATATGTCCACCACCCTCTGATTGAAAAAGCTGCTCATTGGTTCTGTCTTCCCCTCTCAACTTAAACCTACAGTATGTCCTCTGGTTCTTGATTCTGCTACTCTGGATAAAAAAAATAGTGCATTCTCCCTATCCCCTCATGATTTTATACACATCCAAAAGATCAGCTTCCTGCACTCCAAGGAATAAATTTCTGGCCTGCCCAACCTCTCCCAATAACTCAGGCCCTCGGGTCTTGGCAAAATCCTAGTAAATCTTCTCTGCACTCTTTCCAGCCTAATGACATCCATCATATGGCAGGGTGACCAAAACTGAACACAATATTCCAAATGCAGCCTTGCCAATGTGTGGTACAACTGTAACTTAACATCCAAACTTCTATACTTAATACCCTGATTGATGAAGGCTAATGTACCAAAAGCCTTGTGAACACCTTATCTATGATACTACTTTCAGGGAAATATGTATCTGTACTTCTAGATCCCTTTGCTCCACACACTTCCATACCCTACAATTCACTGTCAAGGTCTTGCCCTGATTTGACTTCCCAAAATGCAACACTAGCACTTATCTGTGTTAAATCCCATTAACTATTCCTCAGCCCACTTGCCTAGCTGATTAAGATCCTGCTGTAATTTTTGATAACTATCTTCACTATCTACGATACCACCCACATTAGTGTCATCTGCAAACTTACTAATCACACCTTGCATTTTCTGAACAAAATTGTTGATATGAATCACAAACAGTAATGGCACCGGTAAGGGCCCAGCATCGACTCTTCAGTACGGGCCCAGCACCGTCCCATGAGGCACACCACTACTCACAGGCCTCCAGTCCAAAAAACCTTCCACCAACATCCCTTCCTTCCTTCCATGAAGCCAACTCTGTATTCAGTCAGTTGAGGCACGGGTTCACTTGCACCTCCTCCAACCTCATCTACTGTATCCGCTGTTTCAGGTGAGGACTCCTATATATCGGCGAGACCAAGCGCAGGCTCGGCGATCGTTTCACTGAACACCTGCGCCCAGTCTGCCTAAACCTACCTGATCTCCCGGTTGCTAAACACTTTAACTCCCCCTCCCATTCCCACACTGGGCTTCCTCCATTGTCAGAGTGAATTGGAAGAAATTGGAAGAACAGCACCTCATATTTTGCTTGGGCAGCTTACACCCCAGCTGTATGAACATTGTCTTCTCTAACTTCAAGTAATCCTTGCTTTTCCTCTCGTTCCATCCCTCCCCCTTCCCAGTTCTGTGACCAGTCTGACTGTCTCCGACTACATTTTACCTCTGTTTGCTTTGTTGTTACCTTCTCCCAGTTAACAATGATCTATTCTACATTTTCCCTGATCTCCATCCCCTTTGTCTTGTTTTTACACCTTACACTTCCTTATCGATGTATCTCCCTCTCACCTGACATCTGTCTGGAGAAGGGTCTCGACCCGAAACATCACCCATTCCTGCTCTCCAGAGATGCTGCCTGTCCCGCTGAGTTACTCCAGCTTTATGTGTCTATCTTCTGTATTCAGTCGGCTAGCCCTCCATAGATTCCATAGGATCTAACCTTCCAGAACAGGCTATTTATGAACCTTATCAAAGGCCTTCCTGAAGAAGGCAACATTTCAGATCGAGACCTTTCCTCTGACTAAATATGCAATATTTAGTCATATTTAAAACAATATGTATACTAATGCCATAATAACAATAAAGTTATTGGGACTGTTGAGTCACCAAGAAAGAGCAAAATGGAAGAATAGTAGCACATATCATGTATCAGTTGGCACTTTGTAAATCAGAGCATTTGAAGTCATTTTAATCGGTCATATCATGTTATAATTACACATGTAATACAATAACTTCTGACGGGCCAGTAAATTAAAATAATAGTCAATCTACTTAAATTTATTAAAGATTTATTGGTTCATATCATGCAGAAGGATGCAGAACCAGCTTTTTTTTTAATGTTTCAGACCTTTTCCACAGAATAGGATTAATTCAAAATACAGAAATGGAAACATTTTATGGATATATAAGGAGATAAAAGGAATCCCTTTACAATGCAAAACAATTTCCCGGCGTTACATAGACACGTTTACTTAAAACCTGATTATGACAAATGACTGAAGCTCTTGTGTAGGAAGGAGCTGCAGATGCTGTTTTTTCCCGAAGATAGACACAAAATGCTGGAATGATCCATTGAATTACTCCTGCATTTTATGTCTATCTGACACCTGATCTCTTGCTTGTTTTAAGTAGATGTGTCCACAAGTTGTTTAAATATAATATCAATTATTTTCTACTTTAAGAACAGGACACCAGCAACGATGTAGTAATCTGATTATATATATGGTGATTGGTCTTAAGGTTTACAGAAAGGTTTATGCATGAAATTGTTTGCACAAATGACGAAGTTAGATAGCAACCTTGTGCTGCCTCGTCCCATTGAAATAGGGCTTGTCTGCTGTGATTTATTTGTGATGTTGGCAGTCGTGTGTGATCTTTGAGCTACAGGAATATTGCAGAGGGTTGGAGGGAAAATGGGCTCAGTGACTGGACTTGATTTGAGATATTACCGTTGTAGTGTTGGCAGTCAGTAACGACGTCAAAAAAAACAAAATGTCTGGTTTACTTGTTGAAAGATGGAAATATATTCGAAGTAGGTAGCCCATAATGGAACATAATATATTCTTGCTTCAAGAAAAACAATCATAGCATCAAAGAACAATGTGAATTGTGGAAAATCTGCCGTGAGTGAAACATTTTGAATGGTGATCGTTCTTTCAGAACTTTATTTAATGTTAGCTCATATTTAATGTCAGTTGTTGTGTTTTTGCAAAACGATTGCTAGTTAGTTTCCTGTTGTCTCTTTTTACACAACATAACAAGGCATCAGCAGTTTACAGCCTGGTCACATAGATCCCTCATTTTGCAGTTTTAAATGAATGTGTTGAAGAGTGGCGTCAAGCTCATTGGGGCACACTGTTCTTGTGAATGCATCAACAATAAATGCGAGTGGCTTGTTATTCTTTTTGCACAGATTGTATGAAGCACTTATGTGGTGGGGAGTGGTTTTCCACTGTGTGAGGCTGACTACCCAGTGCTCTGATGATTTAATTGTATTATCGACTAATCCTTTCGAATTAACGGTGCAATTAAGTACATATAGTTATGATATCGTGGCCATTACGGAGACATGGCTGCAAGGGGATCAGGATTGGGAGTTAAATATAGAGGGGTACTCGACAATTAGAAAAGATAGACAGGAAAGAAAGGGAGGAGGGGTGGCCCTTTTAATAAGGGAGGGAATAACGGCAATAGAGAGGAAGGATATTGCGTTGAAGGATCAGGATAGTGAAACAGCTTGGGTACAGATAGAGAATAACAAGGGGAAAAGAACACTAGTGGGTGTAATTTATAGACCTCCAAATAGCTGTGACGCTGTTAGTCAGAACATAAATCTGCAAATAGTTGACGCATGTAAAAAGGGAACTGCTGTAATCATGGGGGACTTCAATTTTCATATTAATTGGGCAAACCAAACTGGGCAGGGTAGACTAGAGGAAGAGTTTATAGAATGTATTAGAGACGGGTTCCTAGAACAGTATGTCACAGAACCGACAAGGAGGGAGGCAATCTTGGATCTGGTCCTGTGTAATGAAGCAGGATTAATTAAAAATGTCATAGTTAGGGACTCGTTGGGAACAAGTGACCACAATATGGTCGAATTCCATATTCAAATAGAAGGAGAGCAGGTTGAAACTCAGGCTAGGGTACTTAGTCTAAATAAAGGGGATTATGAAGGTATGAGGACTGAGCTGATCAAAGTTGACTGGGATAGCAGACCCAAGAATAAGACGGTACATGAGCAGTGGTGTACGTTTAAGGATCTACTGTATAACCTTCAAGAAAAATTTATTCCTTTGAAGAAAAAAAGGGGTAAGGGAAAGAACAGTCAGCCATGGCTCAGTAAAACTATAAAGGATAGTATTCGGCTGAAGGCAAGGGCATATAAGGTAGCTAGAGATAGTGGGAGGGTAGAGGATTGGGAAGCATTTAAAGGTCAGCAAAAAATAACTAAGAGATTAATTAAGACGGGGAAAATAGACTATGAAAGGAATTTAGCGAACAACATAAAAACTAATAGTAAGAGTTTTTATAGCTATATAAAAAGAAAAAGGGTGGCTAAGGTGAACGTTGGTCCATTGGAGGGTGAGACTGGAGAGTTGTTGGTGGGGAACATGGAAATGGCAAAGGCATTAAACGAGTATTTTGTATCAGTCTTCACCATAGAAGACACAAAAAATATTCCAACGCTGGATAAACAGGGGGCGGTAGGAATGGAGGAGCTAAATACTATTAAGATCACCAAGGAGGTGGTATTAGGGAAATTAATGAGACTGAAGGAGGATAAATCCCCTGGGCCTGATGGATTACATCCAAGGGTCTTGAGGGAGATAGCGGTGGGGATTGTGGATGCATTGGTGATAATTTTCCAAAACTCCCTGGAGGCAGGAACGGTCCCAGTGGATTGGAAAATGGCCAATGTAACACCTATATTTAAAAAAGGAAGTAAACAGAAGGCGGGTAACTATAGACCGGTTAGTCTAACATCGGTGGTGGGTAAAATGTTAGAGACAATTATTAAAGAAACACTAACGGGGCACTTGGATGAACATGACTTCATCGGACAGAACCAGCATGGTTTTGTGAAGGGGAAGTCCTGTTTAACGAATCTGCTCGAATTCTTTGAGGAAGTAACAACCCGGGTGGATAAAGGGGAACCGGTGGATGTGGTATACTTGGACTTCCAAAAGGCTTTTGACAAGGTGCCACATAAGAGACTATTGCTAAAAATAAAAAATTATGGGATTGGGGGTAATATATTAGCATGGGTAGAGGATTGGCTAACAAATAGGAAGCAGAGAGTGGGGATAAATGGTTCATACTCGGGATGGCAACCGGTAACTAGCAGGGTTCCGCAAGGGTCGGTGCTGGGACCCCAGTTGTTCACAATTTATATAAATGATTTGGAGGAGGGAACCAAGTGTAATATATCAAAATTTGCGGACGATACAAAAATGGGAGGAAAAGTAGGGGATGAGGAGGATAGGAAGAGTCTGCAAAAGGATATAGATAAGCTAGGTGAGTGGGCAACAACTTGGCAGATGAAATTTAATACTAATAAATGTGAAGTCATTCACTTTGGGAAAAAAAATGATAGGGCAAGTTATTTTCTAAATGAGGTGGAGCTGCGTTGTAATGCAACGCAAAGGGATCTAGGGGTAGTAGTACATGAATCACTAAAAGTTAGTATGCAGGTGCAGCAAGCAATCAGGAAGGCCAATGGAGTTTTGGCCTTTATTGCTAGGGGGATTGAGTATAAAAACACGGAGGTCTTGCTGCAGCTGTACACAGTATTAGTGAGACCACATTTGGAATACTGTGTACAGTTCTGGGGTCCATACTTAAGAAAGGATGTACTGGCCCTGGAGGCAGTGCAGCGAAGGTTTACAAGATTAATTCCTGCAATGAGGGGATTGACATATGAGGAAAGGTTAAGTAGGCTGGAACTCTACTCTTTGGAGTTTAGAAGAATGAGAGGCGATCTCATTGAAACATATAAGATCGTGAGGGGCCTTGATCGGGTGGATGCACCGAGGATGTTCCCAATGATCGGGGAAACTAGAACTAGGGGACATAGTTGTAGAATAAGAGGGGGCTCTTTTAAAACTGAGATGAGGAAGAACTTCTTCACCCAGAGGGTGGTTAATTTATGGAATTCACTGCCCCAGGGAGCAGTGGAAGCAGAAACATTAAATATATTTAAGTCTAAAATAGATGTTTTTTTAGCTGCCAAGGGGATAAGGGGCTACGGGGAGAGGGCAGGGATATGGACCTAGGTATGGTTAGTATAGTAAGACCTGAGTGATCTCCTGGACAAGTGTCGATCGCCTGGATTGGGGTCGGAGAGGAATTTCCCGGATTTTTTTCCCGAATTGGACCTGGGTTTTTATCCGGTTTTTTGCCTCCCCCAGGAGATCACGCGGTTCTTGGGGTGGAGAGGGGTGATAGCGATATAAAGGGGAGGGTAGTGTCTTGTGTTCTGTGTCTTGTGTCTACTGTTTGTGGGTAAGGGTGTCTGTTTAGTGTTCAGCCATGAGCGAATGGCGGTGCGGGCTCGATGGGCCTGGTGGTCTACTCTCGCACCTACTTTCTATGTTTTCCTGCTTTACAATCACATTTTCGATGGGCCTGCAATATTTCAAAATAGTTTGGATTCAGATGTTACAGAAATAAAGTCAAAGAGTCAAAGTTGCACAGAAATTAGCCCTTCGCCCGCCATGTCCCTGTCGACATTTTTGCCCATCTCTACTAATCCCATTTACCTGCAATAAGTCTGAATCCTTCTCTACTTTGCCTCTATAAGTACCTGTCCAACTGTCCGTTGCATGTATTGATTGCATGTGACTCCTTCACCTCCTCTGACAGCGCATTCCAGATATCAACCACTCCCTGTGTATAAGAAAATCCCCTCAGAGCTTCCATGGATTTTGAAGAAACAGCAGCAAAGAGAAGCAGGAAAAAGCACTGATTGGCTCTAGCCCACGTGGGAGGAGAGTTAGAAGTGAGTCAGAGGGGGGAAACAGTTTAAAAAGAGCGGCAAAACACAGACAGACTTAACTCAGAACTTCCGTGGATTTTGAAGAAACAGCAGCAAAGAGAAGCAGGAAAAAGCACTGATTAGCTCTAGCCCGTGGGAGGAGAGTTAGAAGTGAGTCAGAGGGGAAAACAGTTTAAAAAGAGCAGCAAAACACAGACAGACTTAACTCAGAGCTTCCGTGGGTTTTGAAGAAACAGCAGCAGAAGCAGGAAAAAGCACTGATTGGCTCTAGCCTGTGTGGGAGGAGAGTTAGAAGTGAGTCAGAGGGGGAAACAGTTTAAAACTGAGGAATTTGGTTTGTAAATTGGTAAATTGGTAAATTAGGCAATTTATCAGAATATAAGCAAGACGGCTCTTAGGGAGTGGCAGTGAGGGAGTGGCCTTGTGAATAAAGTGTGAGTCTTTGGCTCGCTTTGTGAGTAAAGTGTGAGTCTTTGGCTCGCCTTGTGAGTAAAGTGTGAGTCTTTGGCTTGCCTTGTGAGTAAAGTGTGAGTGTTTGGCTCGCCTTGTGAGTAAAGTGTGAGTCTTTGGCTCGAGAGTCTTCGGCGAGGAGGCTGAGGAGAGGAGGCTACGCATAAAGCTCGAGAGGAGGGAATGCGGTGAACACATGTTGGGGCAGATGAGAGTGTGAGGCTTGCAGAATGTATGAGCCCAGGGACACGGATGGAGCCTCTGGCTGCTACAACTGTGGCAAGTGTGTCCAGCTTCAACTTTAAAGGACCGTGTTGGGGGCACTGGAGAAGCAGCTGGATGACATCTGGGCCATCCGGGAAAATGAGGGTTTCCTGGACAGGACCTACAGTGAGGTGGTCACGCCGAGGATACGGGAAGAACCAAGGTGTGTGACGGAGAGAAAGGGTGGAAATCGTGGAGTGCAGAAGACCCAGGTGGCTGTGCCTAATGAAAACAGGTACACCTTCTTGGGAACTGTCCGGGGAGACGATGTTTCCAGTCCGAGTGGCGGACACGTCGGTGGCTCCAATCCTAGAGATGGGACTCGACCGGCGAGGCCAACGTCGGGCAGAGCCCTAGTGGTGGGTGACTCCATTGTCCGAGGAGTGGACAGGAGATTCTGTGGTGGCAGACGAGATGCGAGGATGGTCTGTTGCCTCCCTGGTGCCAGGGTTCAGGATGTCACGAGCCGAATTCTGAACATCCTCGAGAGAGAGAAGGTGAACAGCCGGAAGTAGTTGTGCACGTAGGCACAAACGACATCGGGAAGAAGAGGAAGGAGGTTCTCCAACATGACTTCAGAGAGTTGGGAAGAAGACTGAAAAGCTGACTTCCAGGGTGGCTACCTCTGGATTCCTTCCAGTACCACGTGCACGTGAGGACAGGAACAGGGAGATAGCGGATCTGAATGTGTGGCTGAGGGGCTGGAGCAGGGAGCAAGGATTTAGATTTATAGACCACTGGGATCTCTTCTGGGGTAGGGGTGACCTGTACAAAAGGGATGGGTTACACCTTAACTGGAGGGGGACCGACATTCTGGAAGGCAGGTTTGCTAGGGCTACACGTGTGGGTTTAGAGATTAGAGATTAGAGATTCCTTTATTTGTCATTCAGACCTTTCGGTCTGAACGAAATTTCGTTGCCTGCAGTCATACATATAATAATAAATGACAAAACACACAATAAACACAAATTAACATCCACCACAGTGAGTTCACCAGGCACCTCCTCACTGTGATGGAGGCAAATGTCTTAAAGTCTCTGTCTCTTCCCGCTTTGTTCTCCCTCTGCGCTGAGGCGATCCAGGCTTCTGATGCTGTGACCCCGCCGGGCGACGGTAAGCCAGTCCCGCGGCCGAATCCGTGCTCCACGACGGGCCGGCTCAAACTCCGCGGCCTGGGGTGGCCAAAGCTGCCGAAGCTGCCGCCCTCCAGTCCAGCGGACGCAGCTGTAGTTGCGGGAGCCCCAGAAAAACAGGTCACCAACCTGTGACCTGTGCGCTCCCGACGATGTCGTCCACTGGGCCCGCGGCCGAGCCTCCGGATTCAGGTCGCCACCGCCGGAACGCCACCGCCGGAACGCCACCGCCAGAACGCCACCGCAGCCCCGAAGTTGGCCAGCCTCACGCTCCTGAAGATGTCGTCCACTGGGCCAGCTGCGGCCGAGCCTCCGGATTCAGGTCGCCACCAGCGTCCTCGGTCGCCACCGCCGGAACGCCACCGCAGCCCCGAAGCCGGCCAGCCCCGCGCTGGTAAGTCCTGGCTTTGCCTCCGGAGCCTCGAGGTCGGTCGCTCACAGTTGGAGTTGGAGGCCGGCAGCTCCGCCATTTTGGCCTCAGCGCAGACGGAGGCAGAGAAGGGGGATACGACAAGAAAAAGTCGCATTCCCCCGAAGGAAGAGACAAAAGTCATGTTTCACCCCCCCACCCCACACATACACAACCCAATAAACTAAAATTTAACTAAAACAGGACAAAAGAAAACAACAAAAAAAGTAAAAACAGACGGACTGCAGGCGAGCCGCTGCTGTACGACAGCGCCGCCACTTCCGGAATTTTGTGTCAGGATGGTTTAAACTAAATAGTGGGGGGGAGGGATTGACTAATTGGGAGTATAAAGATGGAGTTGAAGGGGAAGAGGCTACAGGAAAAATTACAAAAGATTCTCGAATTAATGAGAGGGGACAACAGAGCAAGGTCAGGGCCAATTGCGAGCGGTGCGAGGGGGGAAGTGAATACGGAGGTCAAAGTGCTGTATATGGATGCGCGAAGTATAAGGAATAAAGTGGACGAGCTTGAAGTTCAGTTAGAAACTGGCAACTATGGTGTTGTGGGAATTACTGAGACATGGCTGCAAGAGGGCCAGGGCTGGGAACTGAATATTCAAGGGTATACCACCTATCGAAAGGACAGACAGGTGGACAGAGGGGGTGGGTTGCTCTGTTGGTGAGGAATGAAATTCAGTCCCTTGCAAGGGGTGACATTGAAACAGGAGATGTGGAGTCAGTATGGATAGAACTAAGGAATTGTAAGGGTAAAAAGACCCTAATGGTCCCTAAACAGTAGCCTGGACATAGGGCACAAGTTGAATTAGGAGTTAAAATTGGCATGTATCAAAAGTAATGCTGTGGTTGTTATGGGAGATTTCAACATGCAGGTCGACTGGGAAAATCAGGTTGGTACTGGACCCCAAGAAAGGGACTTTGTAGAGTGCCTTCGTGATGGATTCTTAGAACAGCTTGTATTGGAGCCTACCAGGGAGAAGGCAATTCTGGATTTAGTGTTATGTAATGAACCGGATTTGATAAAGGACCTCGAGGTTAATGAGCCATTAGGAAGTAGTGACCATAACATGGTCAGGTTTAATCTACAATTGGAGAGGGAGAAGGGTAGATCGGAGGTGTCAGTGTTACAGTTGAATAAAGGGGACTATGGGGCCAAGAGGGAGGAGCTGGCCAAAGTTGACTGGAAAGATACACTAGCAGGGATGACAGTGGAACAAAAATGGCAGGTATTTCTAGGAATAATAAAGAAGGTGCAGGATCAGTTAATTCCTAGGAGGAAGAAAGATTCCAAGGGGAGAAAGGGGCGACCATGGCTGACAAGGGACGTCAGGGACAGTATAAAAATTAAAGCGAAGAAGTACAACGTAACAAAGATGAGCGGGAAGCAAGAGGATTGGGTAATGTTTAAAGAACAACAGAAGATAACCAAAAAGACAATACGGGGAGAAAAGATGAGGTACGAAGGTAAGCTAGCCAAGAATATAAAGGAGGATAGTAAAAGCTTCTTTAGGTATGTGAAGAGGAAAAAAATAGTTAAGACCAAAGTTGGACCCTTGAAGACCGAAAAAGGTGAATTTATTATGGGGGACAAGGAAATGGCAGATGAGTTGAACAGGTACTTTGGATCTGTCTTCACTAAGGAGGACACAAACAATCTTCCTGATATAGTAGTGGCCAGAGGATCTGGGGTGACAGAGGAACTGAAGGAAATCCACGTTAGGCAGGAAATGGTGTTGGATAGACTGATGGGACTGAAGGCTGATAAATCCCCAGGGCCTGATGGTCTGCATCCCAGGGTACTCAAGGAAGGGGCTCTAAAATCGTGGATGCATGCATTGGTGATAATTTTCCAATGTTCTATAGACTCAGGATCAGTTCCTGTGGATTGGAGGGTAGCTAATGTTATCCCACTTTTTAAGAAAGGCGGGAGAGAGAAAACAGGGAATTATAGACCAGTTAGCCTGACATCGGTGGTGGGGAAGATGCTGGAGTCAATTATAAAAGATGAAATAGCCGAAAATTTGGACAGCAGTAACAGGATCAGTCCGAGTCAGCATGGATTTACGAAGGGGAAATCATGCTTGACTAATCTTCTGGAATTTTTTGAAGATGTAACTAGGAAAATGGACAAGGGAGAGCCAGTGGATGTAGTGTACCTGGATTTTCAGAAAGCATTTGATAAGGTCCCACATAGGAGATTAGTGGGCAAAATTAGGGCACACGGTATTGGGGGCAGAGTGCTGACATGGATAGAGAAGTGGTTGGCAGACAGGAAACAAAGAGTAGAGATTAACGGGTCCCTTTCAGAATGGCAGGCAGTGACTAGTGGGGTACCGGAAGGCTCGGTGCTGGGACCGCAGCTATTTACAATATACATCAATGATTTTGGATGAAGGGATTCAAAGTAACATTAGCAAATTTGCAGATGACACAAAGCTGGGTGGCAGTGTGAACTGTGAGGAGGATGCTATGAGAATGCAGGGTGACTTGGACAGGTTGTGGGAGTGGGCAGATGCATGGCAGATTACGTTTAATGCGGATAAATGTGAGGTTATCCACTTTGGTAGCAAAAACAGGAAGGCAGATTACTATCTAAATGACGTCGTTGGAAAAAGGGGAAGTACAACACGATCTGGTGGTCCTTGTTCATCAGTCTATGAAAGTAAGCATGCAGGTACAGCAGGCAGTGAAGAAAGCGAATGGCATGTTGGCCTTTATAACAAGAGGAATCGAATATAGGAGCAAAGTGGTCCTTCTGCAATTGTACAGAGCCCTAGTGAGACCACACCTGGAGTATTGTGTGCAGTTTTGGTCCCCTAATTTGAGGAAGGACATTCTTGCTATTGAGGGAGTGCAGCGTAGGTTTACAAGGTTAATTCCCGGGATGGCGGGACTGTCATATGCTGAGAGAATGGAGCGGCTGGGCTTGTACACTCTGGAGTTTAGAAGGATGAGAGGGTATCTCATTGAAACATATAAGATTGTTAAGGGTTTGGACATGCTGGAGGCAGGAAACATGTTCCCGATGTTGGGGGAGTTCAGAACCAGGGGCCACAGTTTAAGAATAAGGAGTAAGCCATTTAGAACGGAGACGAGGAAACACTTTTTCTCACAGAGAGTGGTGAGTCTGTGGAATTCTCTGCCTCAGAGGGCTTAGGAGGCAGGTTCTCTGGATGCTTTCAAGAGAGAGCTAGATAGGGCTCTTAAAAATAGCGGAGTTAGGGGATATGGGGAGAAGGCAGGAACGGGGTACTGATTGGGGATGATCAGCCATGATCACATTGAATGGCTGCTGGCTCGAAGGGCCGAACGGCCTACTCCTGCACCTATTGTCTATTGTCAGATACATTTTAAAACTCCTTCCCACTCATGAAACCTGTGCCCTGTTGTTTTTTGATATCTCCACCAGGGGAAAAAGATTCTGACTATCTACACTATTACACTCGTGATCTTGCATACCTGATCAGATCAAAGCTTCCCAGTCCTGACAAATCCAATATGTTTGATTGTGGACAATGAATGGGAAGCGGGTCTGGCAGCTTCTCTGGAGGAAAAGGTTGAATGTTTCAGGTCAGGACCCTTCTTCAGACTGAAAGTAGGGATTGGGGGGGGGGGGGTGGGGGTGAATGGTGAAGAGCTGGAGATGGGAAAAGATCAGGATCAATCAGGATTGGTCACAAATGACCTCAGACAAGACATTGCCTGGTAAGACCGTTGCTGGCGAAGCAAGGTGTGATCTCAAGAGGGGCAGCACATTGGCACAGAAACAGGCCCTTAGGCCTACCGGGCCCGTGTCGACCAGCGATTCCCGTACACACTAGAGACGATTTACAAATTTTACCAAAGCCAATTAACTTACAAACCTGTATGTCTTTGGAATTGTGGGAGGAAACCGGAGCACCCAGAGAAAACCCACGCAGTCACGAGGAGAACGCACAAACCATACAAACTCCATAGACAGCACCCATTGTCAGGATCGAACCCGAGTCGCTGGTACATTAAGGTAGCAACTCTATTGCTGCGCCACTGTGCCATCCTAAACTTGTAAACAAACACGCGGGGCATACAACATACTGTGATGAACTTGAAAATGTTTCTGCAGAAGTTGCAATATCATGTTGTATCCAGTTTCATTATGTTCAATATTAGTACTGCTAGTTGCACTGCACTGCTATTCACCTTCTGGGAATGTTAGAAGAATGTGGCATTAGATAATGATGAAGATGTTCTTGAAATCTCTGAGAAAAAGGTTCACATTTAAAAAATCTACACACTGACCAATGGTGCCACATCCTGCAAAACTGCTTGGGAAGAGGCTCTGTAAGATCATGTGTTGATCCAACACAAACCATACATTAATACAAGATTTAAAGTGCTGGAGGAACTTAGCAGGTCAGGCGGCATCTGTGAAGACATTGGACAAACAACGTTTTGGTTTGGGTCTTCAGATTGAAGGGGTATGGGAATAAAGCTGGAAATGAGAGATGGGGATGGGGTAAAATCTCAGAAGTGATAGGTGGATACTGGTGGCACAGTGGCACTGCAGTGGAGTTGCTGCCTTACAGTGGCAGAGACCCAGGTTTGATCCTGACTATGGGGGCTGCATGTTCCTGTTTTAGGCAGGCAACAACCTTGTGGATGAAGTCTGTGTTAAAATAAGCCAGGCCTGCAACTTATCTACAGCTGCAGCACAACATGTGACAACAGGCTATGTGATCATTGATAAGTTGATAGGTTATAGGAGCAGAATTAGGCCATTCGGCCCATCAAGTCTACTCCGCCATTCAATTATAGCTGATCGACCTTTCCCTCTCAACCCCATTCTGCTGCCTTCTCCCCATAACCCCTGACACCCTTACTAATCCAGAATCTGTCAATCACCGTCTCAAAAATATCCATTGTCTTGGCCCCCACAGCCATCTGTGGCAATGAATTCCACAGATTCGCCACCCTTTGATTAAAGAAATCCCTCCTCATCTCCATTCTAAAGGTACGTCCTTCTATTCTGAAGCTACAGTATAGCTTCTGGTCTTAGACTCTCCAACTAGTGGAAACATCCTCTCCACATCCACTCTATCCAGGCCTTTCACTATTTGGTAAGTTTCAATGAGGCCCCCCCCCCATCCTTCTAAACTCCAGCGAGTAGATGCCCAGTGCGGTCTACGTTCCAATGAAGCATCGGAAGAAATTATCTTCCAACAATGCTCATTATGGGGGTTTTTTTAAGTCGTTTTGCTATTTCAGTTTTTATCAGGCTTTGGTTTTAACATTTTTAATCAGAGGAAGGTGATATCACCAGATTTCAATCCCCAGCCTAATGCACTTGCTGCTCTTCCTCCCTTTTCAGTGAGATTGCATGATTTGACTGGATGGACATCACGGCGGTAGAGAACATGAACTAAGAATGAGCTTGTGGTTACCGATGGTTGTATCTAGTACTTCATGCTTCAGCAAGGATGAAGGAAGCCTTGCTGCCCAGTTCAGAATGCTATGTTCTACTGTCCTTGAACACACGTCAAGTTCTTGACACAGCAATCGCTATCTGTAGTTGATTGAAGCCAGATTACGTTGTGACCAAGCTCGCTCTGGGTTACTTGATTTAAGGTATGAGGCTTCACACAGTATTAGTTAGTCAGGATGTTTTATTGCTGGAGGTCTGAATTCATATCTAGTTCTAGTGCATTGGATGGAGGTTGATGGCCAATTTACAATCTGTTGCAATCACACAAAAACATGGACTGCAGCTCCAAAATTAACAATGCACCAAATATAATTCTGGTGCAACCTTTGGAGATTCAGTTTGTAATTCATTATAATTTAGGTCTGATGAAGGGTCTCGACCCGAATCGTCACCTATTCCTTTTCTCCGGAGATGCTGTCTGACCCGCTGAGTTACTCCAGTTTTTTGTGTCTGTCTTTGGTTTGAACCAGCATCTGCAGGTTCAGTTAGGCTGTAAAATAAAGTTATCAGTGAAAATAGATCTGCCGGAACTTCAGTGATATATTTAACAGCATCTTTGTTCCATGTGATTGATAAGATCAGCGAGGTTTCAGGTAAGATGCTCTAAACATAAAAGCTTGCTGCCTGTTTCATGTTCTGCACTGCATGACGTATTGAGTTCCTGTGATCATTGGTACATGGTAGAAGTGTACAGGCCTGATTAGCCTTATGATTGTTGCCAGTTTAGAGACATAGCGCAGAAACAGGCCTTTCGGCCCATCATCCGACCAGCGATCCCCACACAATAACACTATCCCACACACACTAGGGACAATTTACAATTTTACCAAGCCGATTAGCCTCCAAACCTGTACATCTTTGGAGTGTGGGAAGAAACCGGGGCTCCTGTAGGAAACCAAAGTAGCTCACAGGGTGAACGTACAAACTCCATACAGACAGCACCCCCATCATCAGGATCGAACCTGGGCCTCTGGCGCTGTAAGGCAGCAACTCTACTGCTGCGCCACCATGCAACCGTGCTATCGATTGAAGAAGGTTTGGTAGAAGCTGGAGACAAAAGTAACTGCAGATGCCGGTTTACATTCCCAATGTTCCCAATGTTGGGCGAGTCCAGAACCAGGGGCCACAGTCTTAGAATAAAGGGGAGGTCATTTAAGACTGAGGTGGGAAAAAACATTTTCACCCAGAGAGTTGTGAATTTATGGAATTCCCTGCCACAGAGGGCAGTGGAGGCCAAGTCACTGGATGGATTTAAGTGAGAGTTAGATAGAGCTCTAGGGGCTAGTGGAGTCAAGGGATATGGAGAGAAGGCAGGCACGGGTTATTGATAGGGGACAATCAGCCATGATCACAATGAATGGCGGTGCTGGCTCGAAGGGCCGAATGGCCTCCTCCTGCACCTATTTTCTATGTTTCTATGTTTCTATGTTTAACATGAAAAGACACGAAATGCTGGAGTAACTCAGCAGGTTAGACTGTCTCTCTAAAGGACATGGGAGGCGATGTTTTGGGTTGAGATGCTTCTTCAGGCTTGGCTAGAGTGGATGTGGAGAGGATGGTTCCACTAGTGAGAGAGTCTAGGACTAGAGGACGCAGCCTCAGATTAAAATGACGCACCTTTAGAAAGGAGATTAGGAGGAATTCCTTTAATTAGTGGGTAGTGAATCTGTGAAATTCATTGTCATGGAAGGCTGTGGATGCCAATTCATTGAGTATTTTTAAAGTGGAGATTGACAGGCTTGTGATCAGTAAGGGTGTCAAAGGTTATGGGGAGAAGGTAGGAAAATTGGGTTGAGAGGAAAAGATAGACCAGCCATGATTGAATGGCAGAGTAGACTTGATGGGCCGAATGGCCTAATTCTGCCCTGATGACTTATGAACATATGAACATAAAAGTTTAATGTTATTGCTAACCCTTTCTGCAATAGGAAGTGCATACCTATACAAAACATTTGTGGCAGATAAGATATTTTAACATCAACCTCTCCCTTCTAAAGTTCAGACAACAAAAGGAAGTCTTCTCAATACACCACAGCACCAGAGGCTGTAAAGATGAAAAACAAACTGCTAGAGGAACTCAGCAGGCCAAGCAGCATCTGTGAGGGCAGAGGGATGGTTGACATTTTGGGTCAAGGGTCTCAAAGTTGATGCAGAGACTCAACTTGAAACATCGATCACCGCATTGCCTTCACAGATGCTGCCTGACCTGCAAAGTTCTTTCAGTAGTTTCTTTTTGGCTCCATATTTCAACATCTACCGTCTCTTTTGTTTCCCATAAGGATGAATCCTGGTTTAATCACAAGTCTGTGTGTTCACTGGAGCAGTTAATGCTTCCAACCCTACAACAGTCATACAATCACGGAGTGCAGTAAGGAAATGCAAAGAGTACAGAGCGTGGCTTTATATTTGAGGTGATTAACCAGTAGACACTCCAGCTCAGAGTCAAAGTAACCACATCCATTCCAATACCTGGGCCTCATTGTATAATGGAAGAAACAAGGAACTGCAGATGATGGTTTACAAAGAAAAGGCATAAGGTGCTGGAGTAACTCAGTAGGTCAGGCAGCATCCCTGGAGAACATGGATAGGTGACGATTCGGATTGGGACCCTACCTCAGTCTGAAGAAAGGTCATCTTTCAGTCTGAAGAAAAGTCTTGACCCGAAATGTCACTTACCCATGTTCTGCATGGATGCTGCCTGACCCGCTGAGTTACTCCAGCACTTTATGTATTTTTTTCTCCCCTTTGCATAACATTGGCAAACTGCCTAAATGACAAAAATGCCCGAATGTAGCTTACCAGATTCAGACCCCGTGGCCTATACTTGTTCCAAATCATAACTCGGCAAAGAAGCATTGTATGTAGGAAAGAACTGCAGATGTTATTTTAAATCGAAGGTAGACACAAAATGCTGGAGTAACTCAGCGGGACAGGAAGCATCTCTGGAGAGAAGGAATGGGTGACGTTTTGGGTCGAGACCCTTCTTCAGACTGATGTCTGTCATCAGTCATCATGTCTCATACATCAGTCTGAAGAAGGATCTCTTTGTACCTCTGCTTTTCATGATAATTTCTTGATGTTTTACAGCGCCAATAACCTGGGTTTGATCCTGACTACAGGTGCTGTCTGTACGGAGTTTGTACGTTCTCCCTGTGACCTGTGTGGGTTTTGGCCAGGTGCTCCGGTTTTCTCCCACACTCCAAAGACGTACATGTTTGTAGGCTAATCGGCTTGTTAAAATTGTAAATTGTCCCTAGCATGTGTAGGATAGTGCTAGTGTAGACAATAGACAATAGACAATAGGTGCAGGAGTAGGCCATTCGGCCCTTCGAGCCAGCACCGCCATTCAATGTGATCATGGCTGATCATCCCCAATCAGTACCCCGTTCCTGCCTTCTCCCCATATCCCCTGACTCTGCTATTTTTAAGAGCCCTATCTGACAGGCTGGTCGACCTGGATTCGGTGGACCGAAGGGCCTGTTTCCGCGCTGTATCTCTAAACTAAAACTAAAAATAACAAATGCCAAACAGCAGACGTTGTGGCAAAGTGTTATGAAACATATATGATGATATATTGCCAATGGTATTATATTTGTTGTTGCCAGCACCGGTTTTTAGGCAATATCACTCTCTTTAACGGTTGGCTTCTTGGATTCAAAATTTGCCGTTACACCTCAGCCAGGAAACTGCGGTCACGAAAGGCTGAAATGCTTTACTTTTGACAAATCATCCGAGTGGAAACTTAAAATAGATCAAAAAACCTGCCTCAAGTCCATGGAATATCAGAGCAAGCTCAGGATTGTGAAACATATGGAAGGCAGATTTAGTAGTCCAGAAACCGTTATTAACTGCAGAGTCTTTGAGGTTAGAATTGTGGGTATGCTGTCATGCAACACTGCCTAACAGTCCCTTATATCATCTCACGCACACAATAACATTTCTTATGATTGTAACAAAGTGCAAAAAGAATGGTCCATCTCCCCATTGTCACAGTCTGCCCTTGTATTTGTTAAAAGACAAGAAAGGAACGGAGTGGAGGCCAGTGACTTGACATCAGTGTTATGTAATGGAATATTGTGTGTATGGTGTTAGTTTCAATTGCCATTTGTTTAACTGCTGAGCAGATAGTACTGCTGGTTGGGTTTGCCTATTTTAACACTTTAAGAGTGTGAACATGCAGGATATTACAGACTTATCTATTTAGTGAAGATAGACACAAAATGCTGGAGTAACTCAGCGGGACAGGCAGCATCTCTGGAGAGAAGGAATGGGTGAAGTTTTGGGTTGAGATCCTTCTTCAGACTTCTGAAACCAGCATCTGCAGTTCCTTCCTACACTATCTATTTAGTGATTTCCTCAGCTGCCTTCGATTCTTCGCTATCGTTTTTTAAATCATCGTATCCAAAACATTGCACCCATGGGTGGAAAAATGGCGCAGCCAGTAGAGTTGCTGCCTCACAGCGCCGGACCTGGGTTTGATCCTGCCCTGGGGTGCTGTCTGTGTGGAGTTTGCACGTTCTCCCTGTTACCGTAACCCACAACTCTAACCTCAAAGATTCTGCAGGTTATAACGATTTCCTCTCGGTGTTCCGGTTTCCTCCCACGTCCCAAAGATGTGCAGGTTTGTAGGTTAATTGGCCTCGGTAAATTGTACCTAGTATGTCTGGAGTGGATGAGACTGACCTGTTGAGTTACTCCAGCATTTTGCAGCTCTGATTATGTTGGCTGCTTTTCCATGGCAACGTGAACTAAATCTCTGGAACTAACTCAAGTAACACTAACTTCTGGGACAAAGGGAAACAGGAGTGCCACTGCTAAGAAGAAGATGGATAAGAAGTCCCACCCTTGTTCATCTGCAGCAGTCATGCACCTTATGCCATCCTTTCTCAGGCAGGTAACAACCCTGTGGATGAAGTCTGAGTTAAAATAACCCAGGCCTACAACCGAGCTACAGTTGTAGCACAACCTGTGACAACAGGGTATGTGGTCATTCATAAGTTCATACGTTATAGGAGCAGAATTAAGCTTTTCAGCCCATCAAGTCTACTCCAGTATTCAATCTTGGCTGATCTAGCTTTCTCTCTCAGCCCCAATCTCCTGCTTCTCCTGCCTAGTGGAAACATCCTCTCCACATTCACTGTATCCAGGCCTAACTGTTCATATGTCATTACATGTTATAAACCAGCTTCCTCTGCTGTCTTGGTTCAAAGCATGGGGTGGCATGGTGGCGCATCAGTAGAATTGCTGCCTGACAGGGCCAGAGATTCGGGTTCGATCCTGACTACGGGGGCTGTCTGTACGGAGTTTGTATGCTCTCCCCATGACGGCATGGATTCTTAGTCCGGGTGCTCTGGTTTCCTACCACACTCCAAGGAACGTACATTTTTGTAGGTTAATTGGCTTTGATAAAAATTGGAAATTGTCCCTAGTGTGTAGCATAGTGCGAGTGTACGGGGATTGCTGGTCGGTGTGGACTCAATGGGCCGATGGGCCTGTTTCCGAGCTAGTATCTCTAAACTAAATTAAACAACAACGTTTTTGCCAGAGGATTAAACAATCCATAGATCTCGACTCTCAGTCAAGGATTACATGCTGCTGATGTGTAGCGGGATTAACATGATCTTTTAAAGTACTGTACATTGTCAATGTTACAACCCGAGTATGTAAATTATCCATTAATTTGCAACGGAGAAATAAAAAGGAGAAATGCTCAAGATAGAAAAGGAATTAAATGTTTTTTTTTCGTATTTTCACTCCCCTCCAAAGTTGACCCCTTCCTATTTGTGTTTCTGCTGACTCTCACTGTTCTACAATTCAATGGATACAGTTCTGTCACCACTTGACTTTGCTTTAAATCTATGTCCCCTATAAATTCATATTTTAGCATGGGGGAAAACCACTGCTAAATGTATCTTAACCTGCCAGGCAGGGGTTATTAATTTATTGATTTTAAACTTTAGACTTTAGAAATACAGTGAGGAAACTGGCCCTTCAGCCCACCGAGTCCACGATGACTAGCGATCACCCCGTACACGTGCATATTAGGGACAATCTTACAATTTACCAAAGCCAATTAACATCTTTATAGTGTGGGAAGAAACCATAGCACAGGGAGAAAACCCACATGGTCACAGGAAGAACATACAAACATGGTACAGACAGCACCTGTAGTCAGGATCGAAACCGGGTCTCTGGCGCTGTAAGGCAGCAACTCTATCACTGCGCCACTGTGCTGCCCTTATTTCTTTTATTAAAAAGTTTTGAATTTTTGTTTATCGTATATTATATATTACCTGCGTGTATTGTGTTTACAGTCCTGTTATACTGCTGCAAGTTAGAATTTCATTGTTCCATTGTCAGTGCAAATGACAAACATTATTGACTCCTTTCACTCTCTTGTCATAAAACTATTATCCTGCCCAGAGAAGACACTAGGTGCAGGAGTAACTCAGCGGGTTAGGCAGCATCTCTGGAGAACATGGATAGGTTCAAAGTCCATCAGGCTCTCCATTCTAAGTCTTTTCAGATCTATTTAAATGAATTCAATATCAAGTTGTGGAGTTAGTTTAGTTTAGTTTAGTTTAGAGATTCAGCGCTGAAACAGGCCCTTCGGTCCCCGCATATTAACATTAACCTACACACACTCAGGTCAATTTTTACATTTACCAAGTCAATTAACCTACACGTTTAAGAAATAACTGGAGATGCTGGTAATATCGAAGGTAGACACAAAATACTGGAGAAACTCAGCGGGTGCGGCAGCATATCTGGAGAGAAGGAATTAGCGACATTTCGGGTCGAGACTCTTCTTCAGACTTATGTCAGGGGAGGGGGTAGGACAAAGAAAGAATGTAGGTAGAGACAGAGGGGCTAGTGGGATAACTGGGAAGTGTGGGGGTGGGGGGGGGGGGGATGAAGAGAGAGAGCAAGGGCTACCTGAAGTTAGAGAGGTCAATGTTCATACCGCTGGGGTGTAAACTACACAAGCAAAATATGAGGCGCTCTTCCTCCAATTGAGGGTGGAAGACGTCGCACATAACCGAACAGAATGGCGAAACCTTGCTGCCCAATGCACTCAACAGTGTGGGAGGAACTAAGTCTAAGTAAGTTCCTCCAATTTGCGCTGGGCCTCACTCAGACATTGGAGGCCCAGGACAGAAAGGTCAGATTGGGAATGGGAGGGGCAGTTGAAGTGCTGAGCAACCGGGAGATCAACTTGGTTAAGCAGACTGAGCAGAGGTGTTCACCGAAACGATCGCCGAGCCTGCGCTTGGTCTCGCCGATGTGGAGAAGTTGACACCTGGAACAGCGGATGCAGTAGATGAGGTTGGAGGAGGTGCAGTGAACCTCTACCTCACCTGGAAAGACTGTTTGGGTTCTTGGATGGAGTCGGAGGACGGAGGTAAAGGGACAGGTGTTGCTTCTCCTGCGGTTGCAGGGGAAAGTGCCTGGGATGGGGGGTGGTTTGGGTGGGAAGGGACGTTGACCAGGGAGTTACAGAGGGAACAGTCTCTGCGGAAAGCAGAAAGGGTGGAGATGGGAAAATATGGCCAGTAGTGGGGTCCCGTTGGAGGTGACGAAAATGTTGGAGGATTATATGTTGCATGCGACGGCTGATGGGGTGGAAGGTGAGGACAAGGGGGACTCTGTCCTTGTTATGAGAGGGGAGAGGGGAGTGAGGGCGGAGCTGCGGGATATCAAGGAGACCCTAGTGAGAGCCTCATCTATAATGGAAGAGTGGAACCCCCATTCCCTAAAGAATGTGGACATCTCCGATGCACTGGTATGAAAAACCTCGTCCTGGGCGCAGATGCGGCGTAGACGGAGGAATTGGGAGTAGGGGATAGAGTCTTTACAAGAAGAAGAAAACCCACGCGGTCACGGGGAGACCGTACAAACTCCGTACAGACAACACTCATTGTCGGGATTGAACCCGGGTCTTAGGCGCTGCATTTGCTGTAAGGCAGCAACTCTACCGCTGTGCAGCCGTTCCTTCTAAATGGGGATAACAATGAGATCACACACAGCACAAAGGACAACATGGTGGCGCAGCAGTAGTGTTGCTGCCTTACAATGCCAGAGTCCTGGGTTCGATCCTGACTAAGTACGTACGGAGTATGTACTTTCTCCCCGTGACCTCGTGGGTTTTCTCCAGGCGCTCTGGTTTCCTCCCACACTCCAAAGACGTACAGGTTTGTAGCTTTGGTAAACATTGTAAATTGTCACTAATGTGTAGGATAGTGCTGATGTATGGGGGTCACTGGTCGGCGTGGAATTGGTGGGCTGCAGCACCTTTTTCCACACTGTATCTCAAGAACGAAAACTAAACTATCTCTTAAACTAAAGTTGATAGAGTTGGGCATGAATTTGATTTGTGATACAATTGGAATCAATTTTCAGACTGGAATTCAACATAATGACCCTAACTTCCTCCTCATCCAACCCCCCCCCCCCCCCCCACCCCCCTTCCACCCCCCCGATACAATTCAATGGAATGGTACTTTGTTAAATATCTCTCTGTCTTCTGTTTGAGAGTTTGAAGGTAAGTTCCTCAGATGCAGCAACACTAATCAGGTTGCAATACTGTCGCTTTTCATCTGTGGGTATTGAGGTCCCTTTGAAAAGAATGAAGAAACGTGACTCATTTCTAAAGTCACCAACTAAGAATGGAAATTTATGAGGGGAATGATAACAGAGTAATGCCCAGCTTGTGCAGGTTAGAGTGCAAGTGTAGACTGATTCAGAATGAACTGCAGGAAGAAGTTCTCCTCCTCTCTCTGACTGGTTCCATGAGACCCTCTCTCACTGCTCCACCACTGTACCATGCTTTATCCTGCCTCTCGCCTTCCCCAGATATCTTCTCCAACCCTGCTACAATCAAACTGAAGAAGGATCTCGACCCGAAATGTCACCACTCCAAGCTCTGCAAGGATGCTGCTTGACCTACTGAATTACTCCACCAATCTCACCATCTTCACCAGCCTTTCCTGTCTATTCTGCCTTAGCCTGCAGAGCCTTTAATTTCTCATCACAAACATCTTTCTTTGTTTGAGCGCCATTCCTGCTCAAATTCTGCCATAGGTTCTATATTATGATAGACAGATAGGTATAGATAGATAGATAGATAGATAGATAGATAGATAGATAGATAGATAGATAGATAGATAGATAGATGTTTTATATATATATATATATATATATATATATATATATATATATATATATATATATATATATATATATATATATATATATATATAAATATAATATTATATATAGTTAAGACTCCAAATGGTCTAATTTGTGTGTGCAAAGATGATAATGAATCAAAATGAAATACTGCAGTCCCAATTCATTCCACAATCCTGTCCTTACATGCACCTCCATACAAGTCAACTAAAGTTTTGAAAATTCTAGCAGGAAAGAAACCATTGCAAACCAGCTTCAACTTGGCAATGAGATACTTGGAATGGGGACATTTCATTAGCCAGAAATTCGATTGAAGTTACAAGCCAAAAATGCTTCATCCTTAAAGGATGTTGCTGTGTACACAAACATCAAGAGGTTGCAATGATAGCGCACCTCTTAAATAATAAATCATTTCAAGACTCATTTCAGAAAGGAGAAATTTACTTAGATTACGTGAATATATGTGTCATCACTTATGATGTAAAAGTATGATGTAAATGATGTTTGAGTTGATGTGCAGAGGGGAATTTTAAGCAGAATTTTGGAATAAACTTGACACAGCTTGCCTGAGCACCTTTGCATCCAGTTAGCTTGCATATTCAGCAAAGACTTCTTTATAAATTAGGAACAATGCATACGTATACAAATGTAAAGCAATTTGGCCAACGAGAGTTGTTTTATAAATGTGCTATATAAATAAATGTGACTTGACTTGACGACTTGACGTACCTCGTTATTCAAAAAGGCAAATCAGAATGATTAAAGGTTGTTTTGAAGGAGTGTTTTAAAAGGATGAGAGAGGTAGAGAGGTTCTTCTGCAGTTGTATAGGGCTCTGGAGTATTGTGTACAGTTTTGGTCTAATTTGAGGAAGGACATCCTTGTGATTGAGGCAGTGCAGCGTAGGTTCACGAGATTGATATCTGGGATGGCGGGACTGTCATATGAGGAAAGATTGAAAAGACTAGGCTTGTATTCACTGGAGTTTAGAAGGATGAGGGGGATCTTATAGAAACATATACAATTATAAGGACTGCACAAGCTAGATGCAGGAAAAATGTTCCCAATGTTGGGCGAGTCCAGAACCAGGGGCCACAGTCTTGTAATAAAGTGGAGGCCATTTAAGACTGAGGTGAGAAAAAACTTTTTCACCCAGAGAGTTGTGAATTTGTGGAATTCCCTGCCACAGAGGGCAGTGGAGGCCAAATCACTGGATGGATTTAAGAGAGAGTTAGATAGAGCTCTAGAGGCTAGTGGAATCAAGGGAAATGGGGAGAAGGCAGGCACGGGTTATTGATTGGGGATGATCAGCCATGATCACAATGAATGGCGGTGCTGGCTCGAAGGGGCGAATGGCCTCCTCCTGCACCTATTTTCTATGTTTCTATGTTTCTATGTAAAGCAACAGCGAGAGAGAGGTAGGGCAGGCTAGGACTTTATTCCTTGAAGGATGATTGGTGATCTTATAGAGGTGTATAAAATCATGAGGGGATTAGAAAGTGTGAATGCACAGAGTCTTTTATGCAGAGTTGGGCAAGGAAGAACCACAGGACACTGGTTTAAGGTGAGGGGAGAAAGATAGGAACCTGAGGGGCAACCATTTCACACAGAGGATGGTGGGTATATGGAACGAGCTGCCAGAGGAGGTAGTCGAGGCAGTGAAGTAGCCATGGGAATAGTGGCATGGTGGCGCAGCAGTGGAGTTGCTGCTTTACAGCGCCAGCAACCCGAGTTCGATCCTGGCCATGGGTGTCGTCAGTATGGAGTTTGTACGTTCTCCCTGTGACCTGCGCAGTGCTGCCAACTCTCACGCATTTCATGCAATTTGTCTTCATTTGTCGCCGACAGGGTCGTAGCTGTACGTGTCAAGGGTGGACGTGTTGACTTTGGTTGTCTTAGGTTGTCGCCTGTGTGGTCGTAGGTTGTCGTACGTTGTCGTGGGTTGTCGTATGTATGGTCGTAGGTGGAGGTCCCAATTCGTGAAGAATTGTGTCGCCGGTCGACGTAGCTTGTTGTAGCGACGTCGACTAGGTGGTAGCTTGTCGTAGACATGGTCGTAGGGTGGGTCCAGGTTTCTCACTCTCAATTCTCACCCAATGTTGGCAGCCCTGCCTGCGTGGGTTTTCTTCAAGATCTTCGGTTTCCTCCCACCCTCCAAAGACGTGCAGGTTTGTAGTTTATATGGCTTGGTATGATTGTAAATTGTCCCTTGGATGTGTAGGATACTGCAGAGATCACTGGTCGGTGCGGACTCGGTGGGCCGAATGGCCTGTTTCCGCACTGTATCTCTAAACTAAATTAAACTGTTGGGTCACTATTTGTCTCGGGAAAGCGGACATTACACCCCACTGCACACTACCCTTATCCCCAAAACCTTCCAACCCCCACCCACTTCCTTGTCTACTGTTATACCCAGCAGCTGTGTTGTTTGAAGAGCACAAGCCTACCTTTGCTGATCAGCATTAGCGTTCTTTACAACTTCCTCAGTGCAACTATCTGTTTATCAGCCATGTTAGGGCAATAAACAGATGAAACCTTCCTCATAGTCACAGAGGTAAACTGAAGAAAGTTGAGGCTTTTGGTTAAGTGATTATTTGACAGAGCTTTCAAGTTGATGAAGTGTTTTGATAAGGTAAATTGTGACTGATTATTTTCCTTTATTGCTGACCCTGTAGCAAGATGACACAGTTTAAAGATAATCATAAAGTTAAAACAAAATCTTTTGACTGGCAATTCTCTGCAACAAATCATGGAGGCAGAGTCCATCAATCCTTTGGAAATGCAATGAAGTAGTCATTTGATAAAATGTCTAATGCCGTCAGTAAGAAATGAGCAAACAGTTGGATTTTGATGTGTAGGAAGGAGCTACAGACGCTGGTTTATACTGAAGATAAACACAAAGTGCTGGAGTAACTCAACGGGTCAGGCAGCATCTCTGGAGAAAAAAGATGGGTGACGTTTCAGGTCGGGGCCCTTCACACATTAGATTGTTGGCAAAGAGAAGGAAACCCCAGGCATAGGCTGCTGGCTGAATCGACCTGTTTCTGTGCCAAGCATTTACAATGGCCATTTTTTAAATTCACTTGCACAATGTGGATATTGCTAACAATGCAATTTTTATTTCTTGTCCCACTTTACGCCAAGGAAAATGGTGTGCGCGGCCTTATTGAATCATTGCAGCCCTTCTGGTGACAGCCCTCCCACAGGGTTGTAGGAAATGGCGAGTACCCCAGATTTAGACTGATCAACAATGAAAGACGTTCAGCACAATGGTGCAGCAGGTAGAACTGCTGCCTCACGCACCAAGGATCCAGGTTCGATCCTGAGCTCGCGTGAGGTCTGTATGTGGAGCTTGCACATTCTCCTTGTGACCGCGTGGGTTTCCTCTGGCTATCCCGTTATCCGCCCACATGCCTAAGACGTGCAGGTTTGTAGGTTAATTGGCCACTGTGAATTGACCCCAGTGTGTAGGAAGTAGATGGGAAAATGGGATAACGTAGAACTAGCGTGAACGGGTGATCGGTGGTCAGCATAAACCAGCATGGACGGGTGATCGGTGGTCAGCATAAACCAGCATGGACGGGTGATCGGTGGTCAGCATAAACCAGCATGGACGGGTGATCGGTGATCAGCATGGACCAGCATGGACGGGTGATCGGTGATCAGCATGGACCAGCATGGACGGGTGATCGGTGGTCAGCATAAACCAGCATGGATGGGTGATCGGTGATCAGCATAAACCAGCATGGACGGGTGATCGGTGGTCAGCATGGACCAGCATGGATGGGTGATCGGTGGTCAGCATAAACCAGCATGGACGGGTGATCGGTGGTCAGCATAAACCAGCATGGACGGGTGATCGGTGGTCAGCATAAACCAGCATGGACGGGTGATCGGTGGTCAGCATAAACCAGCATGGATGGGTGATCGGTGGTCAGCATGGACCAAAGAGCCTGTTTCCATGCTGTGCCTCTAGACTAAACTCAACTAAACAGTGATATGTCAGAATGGCCTGTGACTTGATGAGGGAGGACAATCTGCAGGGTGACTTTCCAAGTCCCTGCTGCCTTTGACCTTCCTGGTTACTAAGTTCGGCGATTTGGGAGAAAGGCCAGGTGTGAGTCCGAACTACTTTGTAGATGGGTCGAAACTCGGCCTGGAACACCACCTTAAGGAGACGGAACCCTGGTCCAAACCTGATGAAAAGAAAGTTGAGAGAAAATGTGAGAAAAAATGCCTTCACAAAAAAGGCAGACCACATTTGAAAGAGATGAAAGAACAGAGGAAAGGGACATTGTGGTGAAAAACAATAGGTTTATTCAGGACAGAGCTAAATGGCACAATGGAGGGAGCTATACTTTTTTTTTTTAAATGCTGTATCAAATGAGCTGTAATAGATTGAATGGGTTTGCTCAGCTGCGACTTTGTATCTTGACATCAAACCCACAAGTGACTTCAGATCTCGGGTTGACTAAAGTACTGTTGAAGAAAAGATCGAGGTATCAGTGGAATATTCAGTCAGGCAGTCAGCTTCTTTCCTGGCACGTGGGTTAATCTCAGGGTTTATAAATATGTGACATCAACTAGGCAGTAAAACCAAAACAAGGTTTTTACACAGATTGTACCTTCCACTGAAAGTGAGCAAGAGCTAGCCAGCATCGCTAGTAATTTGCCAAAGATTAGAAAATCCGCCCTACTAACCACACTTTCAAACTATTAGTCAAAAAACAGGTAGGAAATAGATCATCAGTATTTCTGTTTAAAAGATCATTCAAAGCTAATATTTATTATTTCCCATCATACAGAGTTCTCTTACTCACCAACACGGCAAATTACTGGAACAAAGATGTAAAACTTCTACAATAATCGTCACTATAAGATCATGAGAGGAATAGACAGGGTAAATGCACAGAGATTTTTACCCAGCGTAGGGGAAATCGAGAGCCAGAGGACATAGGTTTAAGGTGAAGGGGGAAAGATCTAATAGGAACCTGAGGGTCGGCGTTTTTACACAAAGGGTTGTGGGTATGGAACGTTCTGCCGGAGGACTTTATTCTCCTCCTGAGCAACCTGGGACATTATCCTTGGAAATGCAGGTGGATGAGGGGTGATCTTATAGAATTATACAAAATCATGAGAGGAATGGATTGGGTAAATGCGCAGAGACTTTTGCCCAGAATAGGGGAATCGAGAACCAGCAGACATAGGTTTAAGGTGAAGGGGGAAAGATTTACGTGGAACCTGAGGGCCAACTTTTTTACACAGAGGGTGGTGGGTGTATGGAACATGCTGCCGGAGGGGGCAGTAGTGGCAGGTACCATCGCAACATTTATAAAACATTTGAACAGGTACATGGATAGGATCAGTTTAGAGGGATATGGGCCAAACGCAGGCAGGAGGGACTAGTGTAGATGGGGCATGTTGGTCAGAGTGGGCAAGAAGGGCCTGTTTCCATGCTGTATAACTATGATTCTAAGACTATAATCAATTAAATGTTCCATCTATTTTCTTTCACCTTGTTGATGTTCTATATACCGTCTTTCCTTTGGTTTCCCATTCACTCTGAAACAATTCAGTGACTGCCTGAGCTGCCACTACGTACAGCCTGAAGTGTTGATGTTACAAGTGAACCCAGCAATTCTAGCAATAAGGCACAAGTTGACACACAAGTCTGGTCCTGCACACATTGTTGTGTATTAGCAACTCTGAGCCTCTCACTCCTAAATCAGTCCTCCAGAGGAATGATTATCATCTCAGAATGTCCCAAAAGATTTCATGGCAAAATGAGATGTATTTAATGTATTTGAAATAATTTAATGTATGCGGCACAGTGGCACAGGTGTAGAGACACGGGTTCGACCCTGACAACTGGTGCTGTCTGTGTGCAGTGTGTACGTTCTCCCTGTGACCACTTGAGTTTTCTCTGGGTGCTCCGGTTTCCCCCCGCACTCCAAAGACATACAAGTTTGTAGATTAATTAGCTTCAGTAATATTGTAAATTGCCCCTAATGTGTAGGATAGTGCTAGTGTACAGGGCGATCGTTGGTCGACACAGACTTGGTGGGCCAAAGGGCCTGTTTCCACACTGTACCTCTACAGTCTAAAGTCGAATAGGAAGCCTGACACAAAGAAGAGACAGGAAAAAAGCAAAGGGAGTGGTCTGTAACAGAGGAAAATGTGGAGAGATAAAGAGAAGCGAAATACCAATGAAAAAGCAAAAGGACGTTTAAGCATTAAAAGGAAAGAAATTGTCCAACTATGATAAGTTTCAATTATTCATCACCTATCGCAGAAACAGTGTGGATTAAGATTCGAACATCTTCTTGAAATTCTGTCAGTTATAAAAGAACGTGACCAAGTAAAGGGCCTGACCCACTTTCACGACCTAATTCACGACCTTTTTTACTCATGGACATTTTTCATCAGGCTAGAAAAACGCCCCAACCTACTTGATGCCACGAGTACCTACGACTAGCATCACGGCCTGCTACAACCTACCTATGACCTCCTACGACCACGTGACGACCATGCTGCGAGTATGAGTCAAGGGCAAACTCGGCAGTGGTCGTGAATTAGGACGTGAAAGTGGGACAGGCCCTTAAAGTCTCTGCCTCAACCTTTCAAAAGAAGTCCACATTCTAAATCGTTCATCCACAGGCTCCCTGCAGGAATCCAGCACTTTGTCCAGAGTGTGGTAGACTTAGTAACTTTCTATGTGAAAAAAGCATGTGGAAAAACCATGGAGCTCAGCAGCTTGTTAGTGGGAGGATTAAGTGGTAGCTCGGGTGGAAGATCTCGATGACTAATTGCGACGTTGCAGGAGAGGATGGTTGACTTCAACCTTTGTTGAAATATGACTTTAACTACTTCATGGTTCACACATGCTTTAGAAGTATTTGTTTGCATAAGTTCTTAATGCCTCTTATGCGTGACAAGACTAATAATGAAACTGCAAGATGTGACTGATAACTGTTCACACAATATTGCATAATGAGTTTTGTGTTTGTAGTTACAGATATCAGCTTATAGAAAAATTCAATATGGTCATTTTACTTTTACTATAACAAATGCCAGCATAAATGAGCTTCAATTAATATTTCTCCTCTATTTTTACCGAGGAGAAAGACAGTAGGACGGAGGAACTTGGGGCAGTCAATGGAAGTGTCTTGAGAGCAGTGTTATCGTCAAAAAAGTACTGAAAGTAATATCGTGTATGAAGGTAGACAAATCTCCAGGGCCTGATCAGATATATCCGAGAACATTGCGTGAAACTAGAGTGGAAATTGCGGGAGCCCTGGTTGAAATTTACGAGAAGTCCTTAAATACAAGAGAGGTGCCAGAAGACTGGAGGGTGGCAAATGTTGTGCCTCTTTTCAAGAAGGGCTGCAGGGAAAATGCTGGGAACTATAGGATGGTGAGCTTAACAACTGTAGTTGGAAAGTTACGGGAGAGTATTCTGAGGGATAGGTTATACAAGCATTTGGATGAGCAAGGGCTGATTAAGGAAAGTCAGCATGGTTTTGTACGTGGGAGGTCGTGTCTCACAAATTTGATTTTTTTTTTGAAGATGTGACCAAAATGGTCGATGAGGTCAGAGCTGTAGATGTTGTGTACATGGATTTCAGTGAGGCATTCGACACGATTCCGCATGGTAGGCTGCTCTGGAAGGTTAGATCGCAAGGGATCCAAGGAGAGATAGCTGAATGGATAGCAAATTGGCTCCATAGAAGGAAGCAGAGGGTGATGGTGGAAGGTTGCTCCTCGGACTGGAGGCCTGTGACTAGTGGTGTGCCTCAGGCTTCGGTGCTGGGCCCATTACTGTTTGTCATCCACATCAATGATTTGGATGAGAACATACAGGGCAAGATTAGCAAGTTTGCTGATGATACAAAAGTGAGTGGTTTTGCAGATAGTGAAGATGGTTGTGAAAGATTGCAGCAGGATCTGGATCGATTGGCCAGGTGGACTGAGACATGGTTGATGGAATTTAATACAGAGAAGTGTGAGGTGTTGCATTTTGGGACGTCCAACAGGTAGATAAGGTGGTCAAAAAGGCCTTTGACACATTGGCCTTCATCAGTCAGAGTATTTAGTATAGAAGTTGGGAGGTCATGTTGCAGTTGTATAAGATGTTGGTGAGACCACATTCAGTTCCGGGCACCATGTAATAGAAAAGATATTGTCAAGCTTGAAAGGGTTCAGAAAATATTTACAAGGGTGTTGCCAGGACTGGAGGGTGTGAGCTATAGGGAGTGGTTGAGTAGGCTGGGTCTCTATTCCATGGAGCACAGGAGGATGAGGGGGGGTCTTATTGAGGTGTACAATACAAGGGCCTGTTTCCAGACTGTATCACTATGACTCTATGACTCTATTACTTGCAATTACTATTGGCTTGTAACCATGTTACTTGTGGGAGCTCGTTTTTTCAACATTATGATACTGATAATGTTTCAATGTTACTTCATTGGTAAAATGCCATCTAAATTGCAGGATAATCTTCAAAAAACGTATTTATTTTAAGTTGGAAATTTAATATGATTAAGTTTGAAAATGCATACCTCCATATTCAGGAACAATTTCTTTTCAACTGTTATCAGGTAACTGAATTGTCCTCTCATCAGCTAGTGTGTGGTCCTGACCTCCCATCTACCTCATTTGAGACCTTTGATCTATCTTTAATCGGACTTTATTGAACTTCAATGATACATATTGTGCTAAATATTGTACCCTTTGTCGTTTGCCTGTGTACTGTGAATGACTTGATTGTATTCATCTTTAGTGTTTTCTTCTTCTCCCATCATGGATGAGGCCCTCACACCTGTCTCCTTGTTACTCCACAGCTCCGCTCTTGCTCCCCTTCCGCCCAGTCGCAACAGAGACAGAATCCCCTTTATCCTCACCTTTCATCCCATCAGCTGTCAAATACAGCACATAATCCTTCAACCTTTTCACCACCTCCAGATCTTCCCATCTCCATCCCTTTCCGCTTTCTGCAGAAACCATTCCCTCCACAACTTCCTGGATAACTCGTCCCTTCCCACCCAAGCCACCCCATCCCCAGGTACCTTCCCCTGCAACGGCAGGAGATGCAACACCTGTCCTTATACCTTCACCCTCAATTCTGTCCAGGGACCCTGACAGTCCTTTCAGGTGAGGCAAAGGTTCACTTGCACCTCCTCCAACCTCATCTACTCTATCCGTTTTTTGCATATGTTTTTTGCATATCTTCCGTTCATTTGTCCGAAGTACCATCTATATCTCTTGTTCCCCTTTCCCCTGCCTCTTAGTCTGGAGAAGGATCTCCATCCAAAACATCGCCTGTTCTTTTTCTCCAGAGATGCTGCCTGACCCGCTGAGTTACTCCAGGATTTTGGGTCTGTCTTTAGTCTTTTCTTTGATTGGATAGCGTGAAAATGAAAGCTTTTCACTGTGCTTCATTGCACATGACAAAATTAACTGACCTAAACTACTTATTATTGGTTTTCATTGACACGTGTACCAAAATACAGTAATATATCCAGGTAATCATACCGCAGATGAGGAAACATATTGTTGGGGATTTTAAAACCAGAGAATATAGGTTTAAAGTGAGAGGGGAAAGATTTAAAGGGGATTGGAGGGGCAGGCATTAGCGTAGGTTTTCACACAGAGGATGGTAGGTATATGGAACAAGCTGCCACTGGAGGTGGTAGAGGCACATACAATACAATTACAATACTTAAAAGAAATTTGGACAACTTCACAGGTAGGAAAGGTTTAGAGGAATATGGTCAAATCCAGACAAATAGGATTAGCATACCTACTGTAGGCATCTTGGTCCACATGGATGAGGTGGGCACAAGAGCCTTTTTTTTCATGCGATATAATTCTATGAATCTATGAATATATAAAAAGTTTCCCCTTGTTTTCAATCTGATATTTTAAATTTCTCTTTTGCTTTGGATGTAACACAATAATGTTCTAGAAAATTATGACCAAAGTAATTTTATGCACTCATGATTATTAATGGGCAATATTTCATATAATGTGATAAGGGAAAGATTTCCCCATGACTTTAGACTTTAGACTTTAGAGATGCAGAGTGAAAACAGGCCCTTCGGCCCACCGGGTTCATGCCATCCAGCGATCACCCCATATAGTAGCACTATCCTACACCCTAAGGATGATTTACAACTTTATCAAAGCCAATTAACCTACAAACCTGTACGTTTTTGGAGTGTGGGAGGAAACCGGAGCACTCAGAGAAAATCCATGAGGTCACAGGGAGAACGTACATACTCCGAACAGACAGCAGTCGTAGTCAGGATCAAACCTGGGTCTCTGGCCTTGTAAGGCAGCAACTCTACCACAACGCCACTGTACCACCCCATAATTTGTGAATTGCCACATGATTTGCAAAACCTTACCACAACTCTCGTAAAAATGAAAGCTTTCTCTCAAGATCCCAAGAGATTCTTGTGACCTTTGTGGGAAATGGCCACCACCAGAAGGTGACATTCTGAAAGTTTCAAGAGATTACTGCATTTACTAGTTGACAATTATACTCACCACATAAAGCTAAGGGATCACACTCAACAGCATAAGGATGAGATCTATGCTCCTTCAATACCACTGTTGATTGTCGCTCCCTTCAGTTTCCCAGGGGGTCGGGATGGGACTGGAGTCGGGAGGGAAAGGGGGGGAAGGGAGGGAAGGAGGAAGGGAGGGGGGGAGGGGAGGGGAGTGGGGGGAGGGGGGTTGGGGTGACTTAGTACGGGAGACAAGTGTAGGAGAGGTGTACTGACTGTGTGGGCAGACACTTTGGTAGTGATTGTCCATGGGGTTCACTGTCGAGGACTTCATAATGCAGAGTACTACATAATTCATAAACCCCCCCCACCTTTCCCTCCCAACTCCAGTCCCGTCCCGACCCCCTGGGAAACTGAAGGGAGCGACAATCAACTGCCACGGATACAAATAATGTCATACACAAGAAAGGGCAGATGCTGGTTGACAAAAAGTGAACACACAGTGCTGGAGTAACACCAAGATGCAGCAGAATTTTGGAAACGTCATCCCGTTACCCATTCCTTCTCTCCAGAGATGCTGCCTGTCCCGCTGAGTTAAAGAGTGCCCACGAGTCACTACGGTAAACTCACGGGCTACTACGTTCTTACAACGAGTTTAAAAGTTTAAAATGTTTACTTCAAGAGTAAATTTGACTCGTGGAAATCTTTCATCATGTTGAAAGATTTTCACGAGTTAACAAGTTTCCCCGAGTACCTGCCATTAGCGTTACGAGTTCCGATGTTCCCGCTACGTTAATTCTACGTGATTACCACGAGTTTGATTTGTTTTAAACTCGGGATCACTCGTGGGTGGACTCGCACCGTGAGACAGGGGTTTTAAGCTCCATCTATTCAACTTGAGTTTGACTTGATTGTATTTATGTATAGTATATCTGATCTGTTTGAATGGCATGAAAACAGAGCTTGTCTCTGTACCTCGGTACATGCGGCAATAATAAACCTAACCCGAAACATCACCGATCCATGTCCATTAGAGATGCTGCCTGACCTGCTGTGCTTCTCCAGCACTTTGTGTTTTTCCGGAACAAGGCAGGGTTGCTCCACCTTCAGGGGCCAGAGCCTTTCTGGAGCTTGGAGAGGGACTGTTATTCCAATGATTTCTTCTCTAAAGAAAACATTGTTGTTAATTCACTCTGGAATTAATTGCCGTTCTTTCTGGAGATGTATGGCTTCCCGCTTGGTTCAGTATGGGCAGAATGTGCAGAATTCCTGAACTAAGCCAAGAATGCTTTGGATATGTTGTGCAATACAGATGTTGGGTGCATGAAGCAAGTAGACAGCTCTCCTGACTCATTACCTCTGCTGCAAGGCTTAGTATATGGATGTGACTTCTTCCCAGATACCCACCACATCAACCATCTCAGCCCTTTGGCCCACAACGTCCATGCTGAACATGATGCCTAGCTGAACTAATTCCTTCTGCCTGCTCGTGATCCACATCCTTCCAATTCCATGCATATTCATGTGTCTGTCTAAAAGCCTTTTAAACGCCACCATCGCATCTGTCTCCAACACCACGCCTGGCAGCGTATTTCTTGGCATCCACCACTCTGTGTAAACATTTTGCCCAACAGATCTCCTTGAGCCTTTGCACCACTAACTTTGAGTCTGTGCCCTCTATTCTTTGATATTTCCACCCTGGTAAAAGGTTGATAGGGCCTGCCCTATCCATGCCTTTCATCATTTTATACACTGCACAGAATGGCGCGGCACAGTGGCGCAGTGGTAGAGTTGCTGCCTTACAGCGCCAGAGATCTGGGTTCAATCCTAACTACGGGTGCTTATATGTTCTCCCTGTTACTGCATGGGTTTTCTCTAGCTGCTCCAGTTTCCTCCACACTCCAAAGACATACAGGTTTATGTTAAACCTGTAAAATTGTAAATTGTACCTAGTGTATAGGATAGTGCTAGTGTATGGGGTAATCGCTGGTTGAATGGGCCGAAGGGCCTGCTTCAGCTTTGTATCTAAAATGCCTAAGGTCTAAAAAACCTGGTATACCAGTTGGTCATTCCACATAAGATGGGCAATATATCAGCATGACTTTTTTTCCTTTGCCTTAGTCAAGAATAGTTTTGCACAAGTTCCAGCCCCTCAGTATACAATAGCAGGTGTTCCCTGTGGTAGCCTTGCCGAGGCTGCACCAAGCTTCAGTCAGCCCATCAACACCCCAACTTATGCTAAGGCATGCACCAGTCTGCAGTTTCAGTCTGACAAATTGCTTGCACTGGAAAGGCAGCAGGTTTTGTGCAAGCCAAATGATGTCTTTCGCCAACCTGCTAATCCTCCATCCAGCAGCATTTGATGTTTGTCTCCATGTGAGTCGCTGGCAACGGTGCCGTACATCACAAGGACATCCTGTGTTGTGCAGCTGCTTAAGATGAGCCTCAACAAAGACTGTCGCATTTCATGTCAAATCACGAGGCGTTGTAATAGATAGCGTGAATGCACAGACTCTTTAACCCAGGGTAAGAGGACCTTGGTTTAAGATCAGAGGGAAAAGATTTAATAGGTAACTGAGGAACAACTTTTTCATTCAGAGGGTGGTGGGTATATGAACGAGCTGCTAGAGGAGGTAGTTGAGGCAGGTACTTTAACAATATTTCAAAAACATTTGGAGAGGTATATGGATAGGAAAGGTTTATAGGGATAATGGATAAACGCGGGCATGGGGGACTTACATTGATGGAGCATCTTCGTCGGCATGGGTAAGTTTAGTTTAGGTTAAAGATACAGTGTGGGAACAGGCCCTTCAGCCCATCAACGATCACCCATACACGACACACTAGCAGTAATTTTACTGGGACCAATTAACCTAGACACCTGCACGTCTTTGGGATGTGGGAAGAAACTGCAGCACCCAGAGAAAACCCATGCGGTCACAGCGAGAACGTGCAAACTCCATACAGACAGCATTCATAATCAGAATCAAACCCGGGTCTCTGGCGCTGTAAGGCAGCAACTCAACCACTGCACCATTGTGCCATTGTGTCGCAGAAGGGTCTGTTGACTGTGCTGTATGCCTCTATGACGATGTATTTCAATTTTCTTTGCAAACTGAAGCCTGGTAGCCTGACTTTCACCGCGGCGCCCCCAAGGGCAGCGTGCAATGGTGCTGGGTCTCTTCATGAAGGAAGTATCAGACCAGGATGCCTCTCGCCACTGGCCAAGCAAGGTCCTGATGCTTGTTGTACAGATGAGTGGGCAGCGTGAGGTTGGCATTCTACCTGCATTGGAAACAGTAGGTGCAGATTAACTGTGCATCACATTCCCATTTTAGCATTAACATTGTAACATTTGGTTCCACGAAGGACTTGGGGCTTTTTGCATTGGCATTGCGGTTTTTAATGCGTTGATTTTTTTGTTTTGGTTATCATGCTGTGTATGAGTACTATCGTTACAGGCCTGTTATGCTGATGCAAGTAAGAATTTAGACACAACTCAGCGGGTCAGGCAGCATCTCTGGAGAAAAAGGATGGGTGACATTTCGGGTTGGGACCCTTCTTCAGACTGCAGTACCTGAGTGCATGCAGTGCAGACTGAAGAAGGGTCACGACTCAAAATGGAAGAATTTCATTGTTTTGTTGTCAGTATACATAACAATTAAATGCTCTTGAACCCTTGAACTACACCTGGTCTTTAAACTCACTGAAACATCAAATCACAGATTTCAATTAGGTTTAAATTCAAGGTGGCTGGCAGAAAACTACAAAACTATTTCAAATTTTACACAGTAAACGTTGAAGACAAAATTAATATTCTCATTAGCTGCCAGAGGAAGTTGTTGAGGCAGGTTCAATAACAACATTTAAAAAACATTTGGACAGGCATAAGGATAGGAAAGGTCATAAAGTAATACATGATAGGAGTAGAATTAGACCATTCAGCCCATCAAGTCTACTCCGCCATTCAATCATGGCTGATCTATCTCTCCCTCCTAAAGGGACTGTCCCACTGCGGCGACCTAATTGGCGAGTTTAGAAGAGTTTGCCCTCGAATCATACTCGCAGCATGGTCGACACGAGGTCCTAGGAGGTCTTTGTAACTCTCCTTCATGCTCGAGAGTAGTCCCTGCATTCTCGAGGCCACAGCTAGGTCGCGGCGTATTTTTCAACATGTTGAAAAATGCCCGAGAGTATAAAATGGTCGCCATGGGAAAAAAAAAGATTTTTTTTACTCGTAGGTTTAGTCGAGGTAGGTCGTAGTAGGTCGTAATGCTATTGTAGGTAATCGAAGGCAATCAAAGGTAATCGAAGGTAGTTGAAGCTCGTTGAGAAAAAAACGGTAAGTAAACCAACCGGTAATGTTAAATGTCCGCTAAACTTTATTAAAAGTTGTCTGGCTTCTTAAAAGTGTCTCCACTCCTTCTCCACCCCTTTTCACCCCTTCTCTCCCCTTCTCACCCCTTCTCTCCCCTTCTCTCCCCTTCTCTCCCCTTCTCTCCCCTTCTCCGCGCTCTCTAAAGGACTTACCATAACTGTGCCATCTTTTACATTCCTGTTCATGGCGGGTGTGAATTTCAAACAGCGCTCCCCCGCTTTCCCCGCCTTTGCGATGTGTTTGTGTGTGTGTGTGTGTGTGTGTGTGTGTGTGCACACGATCGATCCGGCTCGCGGTTTCATCACTGACGGTCGATCCAGCTCGAGGTTATTCAGGCAAGTGCCCTCGAGCTTGAAGGTCGAAGACAATCGCAGAAAAGTCACGTTAGTGGGACAGGCCCTTAACCCCATTCTCTTGCCTTCTCCCCATAACCTCTGACACCTGTACTGATCAAGAATCTATCTATCTCTGCCTTAAAAATATCCACTGACGGCCTCCACAGCTTTCTGTGGCAAAGAATTACACAGATTCACCACCCTCTGACTAAAGAAATTTCTCCTCATCTCCTTCCTAACAGAATGTCCTTTAATTCTGAGGCTATGACCTCTATGAGGCTCTGAGGCTCAGGTTTGGAGGGACATGGGCCCAATACCAGTAAATGGGACTAGCTCTTGGTCAGAATGGAGGAGTTAGGCTGATGTGGCCTGTTTCCATGGTGTGTGACTCTATAACGTAGGCAGAGTTCTTCACTGTTCTGACAATGATGTGAGCAGTAGGTTGGATCATATTCTACACACTTGTTAATCCGGCTCACACAAAGGACTGGAACAGTGCAGAACGCATTAGTTGCAAAGAGCATCTCAGTACCGTGTCAACACAGAGGCCATTTCAGATAGGTCGGGTTCCTGAAAACCACATGACTGACAGGAGTCATACCCCACTGCCTGTAAACCACAGCTCATCAGACCACATATGTGGCAAAACAAAATAAAATGATTGATCCATCCTGTCACTCTTACGTGTCAAAAACCCTTTTTGTACATTCAAAACTTCTCAGCAGAGTTATTAATTTTGGTAAAACCTGATGTTTCCTGGATAGACTTTGCACACACTGACTCACACTCATACAGTGGACATATATAGCACACAGTGCAGGCGTTCAGATGGAATAGGCATTATTATTCCATTTTATGATGACACACTTTAATGCGAGTTTAATGGAAGGACATTTTCTGAAGAGAACTCAATAAAGAGCTACATTTAAAAATAGAGATCTCTACTGTTTGCAGCTGATTTATATATTTAGATTGAATGGATAAGATAAAGAAGCAGATAGGTATTTAAATTGTATAGGATGGAACTGCAGATTCTGGTTTACTTCTATCTTAGGTGTCTATCTTAGGTATTTAAATTGGTCATTGGACTTGCTCTCCTCCTCACAATGACATTTGAATTTCATAGTGCAAATGTGACAGTAGAATGGTTTGCAGCAAAATAATCATACAGTGTTGACCCTTGAAGACCGGAAGGTTACTCATCCCAGCTTCACTTCAAACAAAAATGGAGTCATACAGCAAGAAAACAGGCCCTTCAGCCCAACGTCCATGCCGAACTAGATGCCCCATCTAAGCTGGTCCCATTTGCCAGTATTTCTCCCATATCTCTCTAAACCTTTCCTGTCAAGGTACCTGTCGAAGTGTCGGCCTTTTGGCTAAGATCAAGTGTAGTATCTGTTCTTACCGGTCAAGGACAATCGAAATTGGAGGTCACGTCGGTGACCAAGAGTCCATCAGTTGCTGGCTTAGAGGTAGATCCATGCTGGTTGGGTAACCAACCTAACACCTCATCCAGTCAGAATGGCGGCAGCGTGGAGCGGCAGGACAGGGCATCCGCAATACCCTGCGAAGGACCTCAGCGAGGAGACTCCCTTCTCAAGAAATCTCTTCATCAGGAAGGTCTTGCTGGAGGCCTGCAGATTTGAGGCCAAGGACATCAATTGTCTCCAGGACATCCCAGGTAACGGATACTTTGACGTTACCTTCAAGTATCCAATGGGATGGCAGAAGCTGCTGCAAGACTTCCGGGAGAAGGGGAACGAAGCTCCGCTGTTGCTGCTGAAGGTGCAGCCGCTCTTCATCCTCCCCACACAGAAGGAACAGATGATCACGGTGCTCATGTTCAACCCACATGTGCCCGTCGTGGATGTCCTCACCTTCCTTGCTGGTTATGTCGAGGGAGCAGGGAACTGTGTGGATGTGAAGGACCTGTTCGGGATCTGGACGAGCAAGCGGCAAGTGAAGGTGAAGCTGAGGGTGGACGAGAAGGGAGCCATCATCCACCCTCCCTCGGTGTTCGCTATCGGAGGGAACCGAGGGTACATGAGCTATGCGGGGCAACCCAGGGTATGCAGGAAATGCAACAAACCTGGGCATGTGGCGGCCCAATGCAGTGCAGTTGTCTGCAAGAACTGCAAGCTGGAGGGCCACAGGACAAAGGACTGCCAAGTCAGCAAGAACTGCAACCTGTGTGTGGAGGCAGGCCACCTCTACAGGGCCTAAAAGAGCCTGCACCTACGCACAGGCTACAAGAGGGGCTGCTGCCAACACCCCCAGGGTGGGCGAGACGCCTCCCACCACTGCCAAGACCCCAGCAGAAAGGAAGCAGAGGGATGAGGACAGCCCGATCACCTCGAGCCCCCAACCGCCAGACAGAGATCCCCAGCCCCCTGTCCAGGTGGGAGAGTTGATGGAAGAGGGGGAACAGGAATAGGAATGGCAGGTGGTGAAATGGAAGAAACACCCAAAGAGCCAAGGCCGGAGGGAACGTGCAAGTCTATGAAAAGAGTCCTCTCCCAGACCGACGCCAGCAACGCCCCTCGAAAAGCGCCTGGACCTGATGGTATACCTGGTCGTGTTCTAAAAACCTGTGCGGACCAACTGGCTGGAGTTTTTAATGGACATTTTCAACCTCTCACTTCTGAGGTCTGAGGTTCCCACCTGCTTCAAAAGGGCATCAGTCATACCAGTGCCCAAGAAGAGCAAGGTGACGTGCCTCAATGACTATCGACCTGTGGCACTAACGCCTGTGGTGATGAAGTGCTTTGAGAGGTTGATCATGGTGCAAATCAACTCCTACCTCGACAAAAACCTGGACCTACTGCAGTTCGCTTACCGCCACAACAGATCAATGGTGGATGCGATCTCGTTGGCCCTCCACTCCGCTCTGGACCACTTGGACAACAAAAACTCATATGTCAGGCTGTTATTCATCGATTACAGCTCGGCATTTAATACAATCATCCCCTCCAAGCTGGTTACCAAACTCGCAGAACTGGGTATCTGCGCATCCCTGTGCAATTGGATCCTCGACTTCCTCATTCTCAGACCACAGTCTGTTCGTATTGGTGGAAATGTGTCAGACTCGATAACAATCAGCACGGGAGCACCACAAGGCTGCGTGCTCAACCCCCTGCTGTACTCACTCTATACTCATGACTGCGTAGCCGGTCATAGTGCGAACTCGATCATCAAGTTCGCTGACGACACCACTGTTGTGGGACGTATCACTGATGGGGATGTGTCAGAGTATAGAAGAGAGATCGAGCAACTGTCCATATGGTGCCAGCACAATAACCTGGCCCTCAACACCAGCAAAACCAAGATTGTGGACTTTGGAAGGAGTAGGATGGGGACCCACAGTCCCGTTTATATCAATGGGTCGATGGTTGAAAGGGTCAAGAGCTTTAAATTCCTGGGCGTGCACATCTCTGAAGATCTTTCCTGGTCCGAGAACACTGATGCTACTATTAAGAAAGCACATCAGCGCCTCTACTTCCTGAGAAGATTACGGAGAGTCAGTTTGTCAAAGAGGACTCTCTCTAACTTCTACAGGTGCACAGTAGAGAGCATGCTGACCGGTTGCATCGTGGCTTGGTTCGGCAACTTGAGCGCCCTGGAGAGGAAAAGACTACAAAGAGTAGTAAACACTTCCCAGTCCATCATCGGCTCTGACCTCCCTTCCATCGAGGGGATCTATCGCAGTCGCTGCCTCAAAAAGGCTGGCAGTATCATCAAGGACCCACACCATCCTGGCCACACACTCATCTCCCCGCTACCTTCAGGTAGAAGGTACAGGAGCCTGAAGACTGCAACGACCAGGTTCAGGAATAGCTACTTCCCCACAGCCATCAGGCTATTAAACTTGGCTCGGATAAAACTATGAACATTAATAGCCCATTATCTGTTATTTGCACTTTATCAGTTTATTTATTCATGTGTGTATATATTTATATTATGATATATGGACACACATCTGTTTTGTAGTTAATGCCTTCTATGTTCTGTTGTGCTGAAGCAAAGCAAGAATTTCATTGTCCTATGACACATGACAATAAACTCACTTGAACTTGAACTTGAACCTCTCCTCTTCGAAGTATGTCGACATCGAGGACCCGATGACGGAGGCAGAGGAAGAAAACGCGTGAGGAGATTTGAAAGGGAAAGGACACGCCTGTTGTCCCCCAGCTCCAGGAGACCGGGAGCAGTGCAGTGGCCAATGGGCCCCAGCTCCAGGAGACCGGGAGCAGTGCAGTGGCCAATGGGCCCCAGCTCCGGGAGACCTAAACTTCGCCCGAGTCCCTTATTTCTCATTTATCTCCACCTTGTTCCCTCCCCCCACCCCCCCATATCCCCTTTCACCCATAACCCTCCCTCTGGCTTTGCTCCACCCCCACCTCTCTTTTCCAGCCCTCCTCCCCCCACCTGCCTTACAGCGCCAGAGACCCAGGTTCGATCCTGACCACGGGTGCTGTCTGTACAGAGATTGTGACCACGGGGGTTTTCTCTGGGGGCACTGGTTTTCTCCCACAATACAAAGACGTCAGGTTTGTAGGTTAATTGGTTTCTGTAAAATTGTAAATTGTCCCTAGTGTGTAGGATGCTGCAAGAGTACGGGGCGATCGTTGGACAGCGCGGACTGAGTCGAGCGGACTGAGTGACTCTGTTTCCGCACTGTATCTCTAAAGTCTAAAAGTCTAAACAATCCATGACCGTTTTCTTAGCTTCCAACATGACTCAAAAATGCCTGATAGCTCTGGTCAAAGAGGGATGAAGGTACAAAGCATGCAGTTTCCTTTCTATGATCTTTATTTCTCAATTAATTTCAGTGTTGGGTGCAGATTACGTAAGTTTTGTTGTTTTTACATATTGCTTGTATCAAGGATGTTTTCCAGACACTGTTTATGTATGTGAGGCCAGGTTTATTGGTATATTTCTTTCCATTAAGAAATTACGTCTCTTTAACCTCTTGAAATATTGTCAGTCAAGAATGTGGTGTGTGGTTTTCCAAAAGAAATGTGCTGTTCTCCATCTGATAATATGAGTGAAAGTGATACTATTCTGTAATGCTAAATGCTGGTAAGTACAATCAGAAAAACACCGGCTCTTTCCTTTCCATTCCACAATTTTATTCAAAGAAACATATTCTTGCTATTTTTTTTTGGCCTTGAGATTTTTTTTGTTGATATCTAGGTGCTTTTAGATTTGGTTATTTTTGATTCTATAATTTATATTTTGTACACATCGTCGTAACTATGAGCAACATCCATCAGGTTTAAATCTTTGTCATGTCATGTGATAATTGAGGGTGGACGGTAGAGTCTTTGAGAGATAAACACAAAAGCAGGTCTTTCAGCCCATTGAGTTTGCATCTACAATCCAAAACCCATTTACACTAATCCCGCACTTGTCCCATTCTCCCCACATTCTCAATGATTCCCCAGTCACCTCCACACTAGGGACCAATTTACAATGGTCAATTAGACCTACCGACCTGCACATATTCCTGCAGTCACAGGGAGAATGTGCAAGTTCCACAGGATCAGCACCAGAGATCAGGATTGCACCAAGGTTGCAGGAGTTGTGAGGCAGCAGGGCTGCTAGCAGCATTTCCGTGCTGAACCGTTCGTTTCGGGAAAAGGGCATTTGAGAGGTAGGTTACCATGTGAGTGGGCCAGAAATTAACTCATGTAATTGGAAATGAAAGGATCTAAAGAAGGGCCCCAAACCAAAACATCACTTATTCATGTTCTCCTGAGATGCTACCTGCCTCGCTGAGTTACTCCAGCATTTTGTGCCTTTCTTAAATTAATCATGTTCTCAGTCACAGTCTGCCCAGTTGGCCTCTGAATCTCACTGTTAATGAAACAAATGCATTGAAATAGAATGGTGTTGATGTTGTTGGATGGCACAGTGGAAGAGATTTTTTGCTGCTTTACAGGTGCCAGACACCTAGCTTTGATCCTGACTACAGATACTGTCTGTACCTAGTTTATACATTTTCCTGTGACTGAGTGGGTTTTCTCCGGGTGCTTTGGTTTCCTCCCACATTCCAAAAACGTGCAGGTTTATAGGTTAATTGGCTTATGTAAATGGTCCTTAGTGTGTGGGATAGAACTAGTGTATGGGTGATCACTGGTTGGGTGGAACAGGGCATGTTTCCACGCTGTATCTCTAAATTAAGCTAAACTAAACTAATACACTTTATTGATATGCAGCAGAAACGGTCCATATACTTCAAGTGACCAGTATTTTTAAAGTAACAAGCTGAGAGTGGATGTCTTGAGACCAGAACCTGCTGAATGCGTGATGTATTCTGTGTAACACCTTTGGCAGATGAAGAAGATTGAAATTTCAAGCATTTCTTAAAAGTACACAATAACATATCAAGTCCCATCTGGAAACACTTACATTACACTGGTCCATTGCCTGCTCCATCTCACTATCTGGCGCAAATTAACAATTCAATCAGGTAGGCAGCATACTGTATACCACCACTAACATTTTTAAATGGTCTCTTCTATTTTAGGGAGACATAGGAATCGCATTCCTACGTAAATGCGAATCAAGGACAATGTCTCCACTGAAAGCAGCAAATAAATCAGATGGTTAGTTTGGTGGACATCCATTTTGTGTCACAACTAGAGCAGGAGAATTCTGCCTGCAAAAGATTTAATCATTATTAGCATGTAACATCACGGGCGGCACAGTGGTGCAGCGGTAGAGTTGCTGCCTTACAGCGCCAGAGAGCCAGGTTTGATCCTGACGAATGGTGCTGTTTGTATGGAGTTTGTACGTTCTCCCTGTGACCTCCATGGGTTTTCTCCCGGTGCTCCGGTTTCCTCCCACACTCCAGACATACTGGTTTGTAGGTAAAATTGCAGGTTGTCCCTGGTGTGTGTAGGATAGTGATAGTGTGCGGGGATCGCTGGTCGGCGCGGACTCAATGGGCCGAGGGGCCTGTTTCCGTGCGGTATCTCTAAACTAAACTAAACTAGGCCCAAAACATCACCTATTTCTTTTCTCCAGAGATGCAGCCAGCCTCGCTGAATTACTCCAGCATTTTCTGTAAATCTTCAGTGTAAACCAGTATCTGCTGTTCCTTCCTACACATTAATAACTATTAACCCAATCATGGCAGATGACATGCGCTCAAATTTGTTTTCATTACTTGGTTGATCAAAGCCTCTAGCAGTGATTTTGCAATGTGGGGCATTTCCAAATCCCTACACATGTGCCACAAGTGTAAAACAGCTCTTTATAAACAGGCTTACAAATTCATTACACATAGTGTGGAAGGGGATGTGTTTCCCATTGATTCATGTCTGCACCTGCACACAACTTATCCTGGGCCCAGTTTTCTCTCCTCCCTTCTCAAAGGTGCTAATTCATGCCGGGCCTCAGTCCCAGGCTCACTCTCATCCTATGATATTCCATTTCAGTGAATGCTTTCCATTCATTAGCCTAATATTAGCAATTGCTGGGTCACAAGGGACTACAGAGTCAAACCGATCCTACCCTCTGTTAGCTTGGTTCCACAAAGGAAACTTTTCTGTAAAACTATTAAAAATTTCCAATCATGACTTAATTTTCCTCTCAGCATCACCATCTCAATTTCTAACCAGGGTGATTGCATTCCTTTGAATAAAATTCTGTCAACTCTGCAAAGATTTGTAATTCAAATGAGGCGATCTCCACACATGGAGATTATCTTTGAGTGAATCAGCAAAAAAGAACTAGTCCAAACAATAATACTATTAAGTAGTTGTATTAATATTATAACACATAAGACTTCAGATTCAACTTTTGCAGAGTATATTAGCAGTAAAATGTAATGCATTATTTAGAAGAAACACAATATAGTAATATGGTGAAAACTGTAATTTAATGTTTTTTCTCTGGTTCCCCATCTGTCTTGGATGTGGTTCATCAGAGCATAGATCTGTGTGTAATTAGACTAAAGATAGACACAGTGCTGGAGTAGCTCAACGGGTCGGGCAGCATCTCTGGAGAAAAAGGATGGGTGACGCTTCGGGTCTGATCCCTTCTTCAGGCTTGTAATTAGATCATCTAATTTGCACTATCCCACAAGGACAAGGAATTTACTTTTGAGATTGTGATAGAAATTTGTTATCAGTGATTTGCCCTAAACATACACTCAATTTGCATCCTTAATATTTGATCCTTGTTTTCCAGCAGCCACTGTGCTCATGTTTTCACATACGGATTTGATTCAGATTCAGATTTAGGTATGTTTATTGTCATATACATCACAGTTCGAGTCATACAGCACAGAAAAAGCTCATTCAGCCCCTCATACATGCTGAACAAGATGCCCTACCGAAGCTAGTCCCATTTGCCCACACTTGGCCCATATCCCTCTAATGTTTCCTATTCATCTACCTGACCAAGTGTGTTTCAAAGTGTTATTGAACTACTTCCTCTGGCATCCAATTCCATATAACCACTCAGCTTTCTATTAAATCTTTTTCACCTTAAACCTATGTCCTCTGGTTCTTGATTCCCCTACACTGGATAGAAAATTCACCCTATCAATTCCCCTTTCAACATGTTGAAAAATTTGCGGCGACCATACTGAGGCCGCGACGAGTTCCCAGAATGCAGGAACTCTTCGCGACCATGAAGGAGACTCGCCAGAGACCACCAGCGAACATGTGGCGACCATGTGGCGAGCGCAGTCTCCTGCACTCGCCTAAAAAGTCGCCTAAGTGGGACAGGCCCATAAGCCTGCCCAATCTCTCCCTATAGTCCAGTACCTCGGGTCCTGGCAACATCTTTGTAAATCTTCTTTGCACTTTTTCCAGCTTAACAGCATCCTTCCTATAGCTGGGTGATCAAAACTGAACACAATGAAATTGTGTGCAAAGTGCAGTTCCGGGTGCAATGAAATTCCTAGTTTGCATGAATCTCATGGACTACACAGTATTTAGTAATGATAGATATGACAATACGTACAAGAACAGATGCAAAACAACAGAATGGTGCAAAGATTAGAGGGCAAACTGAAAATGAAAAAAAAGTACTGAAATATAATAATGGAATAACTGAATGAGGTAGAGCTAAAAGATATGAGGAAAGACTATGTAGCGGCACCTCCAAGAAGCGTGAGTAAAGGAGGTGAATAGTTCAGGAGTCTGATAAGAATGGGGAAGAATCTGTTTTTTTTAATTCTGGAGATACAAGGAACTGCAGATGCTGGAATCTTGTGTAAAACCCAAAGAGCTGGATTATCTCAGCAAGTCAGTTAACTTCCCTGGAAAACATGGATAGGTGATGGTTCGGGTCGGGACCCTTCTTCATCTGACGAAGTGTCCTGACCCAAGCGTCGCCTGTCCATGTCTTCCTGAGATGCTGCCCCACCCACTGAGTTACTCTTGAACCGTGTATCTTTCTTAAGTCAGGACCTCGGGCTTTCAAGCTCCTGTATCTTCTCCCAGAAGGTAGCATAGAGAAATGGGACTTTCTGATACCATGCGCTGTGAAGAATGGAAGGATGTGACCAGCCTGTGGTGAACTGGGCCCTGTTCAGCATTCTCTGCACATTCAGGCTGTCAAGAGCTGAGCAGTTGCCGCACTGAGATGCATCCGTCAAAATACGTTGTACAGTACATCTGTAGAAGTTTAGGTTTAATCGTGAAACTCCATAACACATTTCCTGCAAAATCGCAACTGTCTTGGACTTGCTTAATGAGAAAGTGTGTTATCTGTATAGTTAAGCCTGTTTTCTCAAAGAAATGACTGGTATGAAGCTGGTAAAACAGCTGGATCCAAGTGACCTACCAATGCAGCATACCTTCAGATTTGGTTTGAAGCCGAACTAATTGCTGTAATCCGCAGTGTTCTAATGAAACGCATCTGTATCAAATGGGTAACCTGAGGAAGGCCAGTTTCTTCCACTTACTGAATGTCAGAAATATTTTTATTTTCTTTCTTGATATTTTCCTTCTGAGACCAGATTGGGACCCTTTCACACTGTAAACAGTGGACCAAAATGTCAAATGCACAGGGCGGCATAGTGGCGCAACAACAGAGTTACTTCTGTAATTTATCTATACTGTGTAGGATACAGCTAGTGTATGGGTGATTGTGGTTGGCGTGGACTAGGTGGGCAATAGAGCCTGTTTCCAGGCTGTATCTCTGAACTTTAGACTTTAGACATTAGAGATACAGTGCAGAAACAGGCCCTTCGGCTCACCGAGTCCGTGCTGACCAACAATCACCCCATACACTAGCACTATCCAACACACTAGGGACAATTTACATTTTTAACTAAGTCAATTAACCTACAAACCTGTACTTATTTGGAGTGTGGGAGGAAACTGGAGCACCCAGAGAAACCAACGTGGTCACAAGGAGAAAGTATAAACTCCATACAGACAACACACATAGTCAGGATCGAAACCGGGTCTCTGGCACTGTAAAACCCCTGTCTCACGGTGCGAGCTGACCCACGAGGTACCCCGAGCGAAAGACTCGGGGTTGTGCACGAGATTCCAAGTGTATGATCAAGAGTTTAACCGAGTTCCCACGGGTATGACTCAAGTTTGCCGTTAACTGTCATTTCTGCGATGTTCCAAGTTCGTCTCCCGAGTTAACAAGTTCCTTTCCCGAGTTACTCTTGAGCCAACCTTCAATGAAGGTCTGTTTTAATAAGCAACATCTCCATCCTGCGGCTTTGAGTTAAAGATAGAATTCAGCGCGGCCGCATCTATTGATGTGACCTACAAATTGTTGGGAGACGGAGCTCAGGTTTCGCCTCCTGAGCTGCTTTGGTGCCCAGGCATGAGTTGAGGTGGAGGGTAGTTGGGGGGGGGGGGGTCAGGTTAAACTCACCCATTTGACAGAGGCAGAGGATTACGAGGATCCAGCGAGACTCGGACTGCATGGAGAGCCGAGACTGCCCCGCTGGTGGCCAACTTCCCCCTGTCCTCCGTCGCCGCTCCCAGCCGGCCGGCAGGAGCTGTGCATGGAGCCCGCCACCGGAGTCGAGTCTGACTGCCTGGGCAGCCTGAGGGAGGCAGATGCACCCTGCCCGGGGAGAGGCCGCGGAGAGACTGCGGGGGGAGTACCTCACTCTGACTGTGATAGGGAGAGACAGAGGTGCACACACACACACACACACACACACACAGTGTGGAGTTCCTCTGACTGACTGTGTGTGGGTGTGGGGGGTGGGACAGAGAGAGAGAGAGAGAGACACACACACACACAGGCAGCGTGGAGTACCATTAACTGTGTGTGTGGGAGAGAGAGACAGAGGCAGACACACACACACAACCGGCAGTGTGTACCTCTGTGTGTGTGTGTGTAGGGGAGAGAGACACACAGAGACAGTGTGGACCTCTGACTGTGTATGAAGGGGAGAGGGGGCTTTAAGGCAGCAACTCTACTGCTGTGCCACTAAACTAAACTAAAGTAAACCAATAAATAGTACTATTCCATTGAACTGCCCAGAACACTGCAGCCTGCCCATGTTTGTCTTCCCCATATAGATATGCCTGGAGCAAAACTCAGTGCCTAGCAATTAAGAGAATGAACATTGTCAATCAAACATACGAACATTAGCCCAAGGGACGTTCAAACCAGCTGTTGCATTCCACCCGACTGAAATTAGTTAATCCATTGCAGACCAAGCACTGAAATTGGAACATTCCTAGCATTAAGGCTTCATATCAGGAGGTCCTGAATTTTTATTGAGAAGTAGTGCAGATCTTATATACGGGTCTGAGTTTGGAAGGAACCTGAATTTGGTCCAAATTCCAGCCAGATATTGAGCGGCAGTGTCTTCCCCACAAAGGCATTCTCGGCTCGCTCCAACTGGCCCAATACTCTCCATTTAGTTTAGAGATACAGCGTGGACACAGGTCCCTCGGCCCACAAAGTCCGCGACAACCAGCGATCACCCATACACTAGTTCTACCCAACGCACGTGGGCAATTTACAGAAGCCAATTCACCTACAAACCTGCACGCCTTGAAATGTGGGAGGAACCTGGAGAACCCAAAGAAAACCCACATAGGCACAGGGAGAATGTACAAACTCTGGCACTGTGCGGCTGCAACTCTACCGGCTGCGCCACTATGTCGCACATTAACAATGTCTTCCATAAATGGATATGAACTCAGGCCCAGTGGATGTTAATTGTGTAGGAAGGAACTGCAGATGCTGGTTTACATCGAAGATAGATACAAATGCTGCAGTAACTCAGCGGGTCAGGCAGAATCTCTGGAGAAAAGGAATAGATGACATTTCGGGTTGAGACCCTTCATCAGACTGAGAGTCAGTGGAAAGGAAAGGAGAGATATGGAAAGGAACAAATGAATGATAGATATGCAAAAGGAAAATCAAAGCACAGAGGGGATGAATCGAGAGAGGGTGTTGCAGAACTCTCTCGGCCCAGCGGCGCAGCAGTAATGTTGCTGCCTTATAGCGCCACAGACCCGGGTTTTATCCTGACTACGGGTGGTGTCTGTACGGAGTTTGTATGTTCTCCCCGTGACCAGAGTAGGTTTTCTCCAGGATATCTGGTTTCCTCCCACACTCCAAAGATGTACAGGTTTGTAGGTTAATTGGCTTGGTATAATTGTAAATTGTCCCAATTGCGTGTAGAATAGTGTTAGTGTGCAGGGATTGCTGGTCGGCATGGACTCGGTGGGCTGAAGGGCCTGTTTCCGTGCTGTATCTCTAAACTAAACTAAATTAAACTAAACTTTTGTCGGCGAGAGGAGGAGAGTGACAGTTTCTACTGTAGTAAGCTTCAGTGGGCCACTGTGAACTATCATCGTGTTCAGTCATCATAGAATAGACATGTTGGGGGGCTGGGAGCTGTGATGGTTGTTGCTTGTCACTTGCTAGAGGTACCTCCTCACAATCCCACCCAACAGATGCTTCACAAAACAACTCCAGGATCTCCATTTGCGATTGAACAGCCCCAGCTGGTGCCCGATGGCAAAAATAGAACACCAGTGTCCTTCTCGTTTACTAATACAATGATTTAGCAAATAATATAACTCAGTTTGCAACACAGCTCATTTATTTAGGTCAAAGCCCTTTACATGATTTCATCAGGAGCTATTCACAGCGCAGAATCAAGACCTTGCGACCGATGTTGGTCAATATTGTAGGTCGTTGCTAATCAGTTCCATTGACATCAAATATTTGAAAGAAGTATTATTGCCCAACTGACTGTTGCGTTACAACCAATGATAAGTCACTGACACAATTTTAGAAGTTAACGTGTATCATGTTCATATGTTTCCATTTCAAGATTTATGTTTATAAGTTGCTTTTGAAAATAGAAACAGGGAAGGTAGACACAAAATGCTGGAGTAACTCAGCAGGACAGGCAACATCTCTGGAGAGAAGGAATGGGTGACTTTTCGGGTCAAGACCCTTCTTCAGACTGATGTCAGGAGAGTAGGCGGGACAGAAATAGAATGTAGTCAGAGACTAAGACTGGTGGGAGAACTGGGAAGCAGGAGGGGATGGAGAGAGAAGGAAACAAGGAATATATTTTCAGCAGCTTTAAGAACATCTAAATGCATGTTGAATACTCAGTTCGGAAGCAGTGCCCACTGCAAGGTATTTTTCCCTCGCTGGTTCATATTAGAAGGTTGTGGGTGTTCTCTCCGTGAGTCTCCAACACCTTATCATTGCCACAACCTCTGAGAAACTACCGTTGGAAAAATAAACATGAGCTCCCGCCAAAGGATCAACAGCTAAATGCTAATCTAATTTGATACATGAACTATTCAGGACAGGCAGAAATATAATCACTTTGCGAAGTGAGTTAGTCAAGGCTAGCTATGACAGCAATTAGTAGCTAGTCTCTAAGTAGCTAGTAGCTACTTAGAGACTAGCTACTCTCGCTGTCTCTAAGTAGCGAGAGTAGCTAGCTCTCGCTGTCTCTAAGCTAGGTAACAGCAAAAAATATTTTGGCTTGATCAATGGTTTTCATTACAGGTCCTCCCCAGTTACAGGCACCGAAATTCTGAAGAAGACTCCCGATCCGAAAAATGTCGCCTATTCATGTTCTCCAGAGATTCTGCCAGACCCATTGAGTTACTCCTGCACTGTGTGATGTTTTTTTTTGGAAGACCAGCATCTGCAGTTCCATGTGTGTACATTTTACAAACGCCCATCTTGTGTGTAAAAACCATTTGTCAGCTTAGTGAGATGGGTATGCCAGCAGTTGTAGGGCTGTTGCTGCCTTTTGCCGCTCGGGAACTTGGTTTGTAACCGCATTTCACACTTGCCAAGTGCCCGGGTTATAAAATGTTGTAGAGTCGGAGAGTCACACAGCACGGAGACAAGTTCTTCCGCACAACTCGTCCATGCCATCCAAGATGTTCCCTCTATGCTAGTCCCATTTACTCGTGTTTGGCCAACATCCCTACAAACCTTTCCTGTTCATGTACCTGCACAAGTTTCTTCTAAACAGTGTTATTGTACCTGCGTCGACGACTTCTTCTGGCAGCTCGTTCCATGCGTCCACCATCAACGGTGTGAAAATGTTGTCCCTTAGGGACAACTATAAGTTGATGCTGACTAGTTATCCAGCACTTTGTATCTATCTTTGGTATAAACCAGCATCTGCAGTTCTTTGTTTCTACATTTTGTCTTCTCCATAGTGTCACATAGGTTAGTGTCAGGTTGCGAGCAGGATTCATGGAATAATATGTAGTAATGGTGAAGAAAAGCATAATGGGTGCTTCCAAAAAGCCTGTGTGTTTGGATGAGGCATGCAGATGGAAACACAACCAAGGCACCTGGATACAATACTATGGTTCCTCTGCATAGAATCAGTTCATTATTTCATGTGTGTATATAATTTATATTATGGTATATGGACACACTGATCTGTTTTGTTGTAAATGCCTACTATGTTCTGTGTGCTGAAGCAAAGCAAGAATTTCATTGTCCTATCAGGGACACATGATAATAAACTCACTTGAACTAGAATGATTGTACCTCCTTAAGCCCTTGTCCCACTTAGGAGACCTAAACAGCAACCTCTGGTGACCTTGCCCTCCACCCCAAAAAAAATCTAAGTCGAGGTGACCTGCAACCTCCTACCACCTCCCACGCATATGTTGAAAACCTTTCTCAACTATGAAGAAATCCGGCTTCGACTAGACCTGCGACTAAAAAATTATCGATTTTTAAAACGGCAACCTATTTTTAGTCGAGGCCGGTTTTAATCATGATGAAAAAATAGCAGCAAACTAGATGAAGCCTCGACCACGCGGAAACCACTTTCGACCATTAGGGAGAGTGACCAAAACCTCCGGTGACCTCATGGAAACCTTGGGTGGCGGGCAAGGTCACCAGCGGTTGCTGTTTAGGTCTCCTAAGTCGGACAGGGGCTTTACTGTACCTTCTGCTTTTACATGAAGTATAATTTCAGGCCCAGGTTTGAAAGAATTATCACATCTTGTTTTCTTGTTTTGTGCAAGAGCAGATTTTACAAAGAATATTTTTTTTAGAAGAAGGGTTGATAGAATGCCAATGTTGCGCATTTATCACAGCAACGTGAATTATTACATTGGTAGTAATTTGTTTACATTTAAAAACAGAATTTCTAGCTTATGCAGAAACTATTTTCATTTTCATACCAATCGCAAAAATTTACAATGAAGTCCCTCAGGATTTCCTGTCAAGCTTTTTCTCGTTTTGTTAGCAGTGGGTGTATTTGGCAGCAAAATACCGGTTTAAAAATATCCTTCCAAATTTCCTTGACATGGGCACAAACAATATAATATGCAAAATATAATACTGTTTGAACATAAAGCTATAAATTAGTTTTATTGCCCTTAAGTAAATTCTAATCACACCAGAGCACCAAAGTCCATGTGGAAGTGAATTACAAGATTTCATATAAGTGCACCTATGTCCTAGTTTAGTTTAGAAATACAGTGCCGAAAAGGGCCCTTTGGCCCACCGAGTCCGCACCGACCAGCGATCCCCACACATTAACACTATCCTACACACACTAAGGACAATTTACACTTATACCAAGCCAATTAACCTACAAACCTGTACGTCTTTGGAGTGTGAGAGGAAACCGAATATCTCGGAGAAAACTCACGTGGCCGTGGGGGAGAACGTACTAACTCCATACAGAATGCACCCGTAGTCAGGATCGAACCCGCTTCTCCGGGACTGCATCCCTGTAAGGCAGCAACTCTACTGCTGCGCCACTGTGCCGCTGTCATAGCAGGAAAGAAAACATGGGAACAGGAGTGAGCTGTTTAACTTTTTGAACGTGTTCCACCATTAAAATGGTTATTTCTGATTCGTGACCAAACCTATAAATGTATCTTTGCCCATATCGCCTTCTGTTATCAATCTTAGGAAAATATGCATATCTATGGTGATAGTCTTGCTCATCTGTATGTAAAAAGGTATTACACAGTACCTTAGTGCATGTGGTAATAAAGAAACCATTGAACCATTTCATTACAATGGATGTAAGTGCTACTGGACAGTAGTCATTGAGGCAGGTCACCGTGTTGTCACTTCACATAGATGCCCTGCTGAACCAAGTGAAAATCTCAGACTGCAGTTGCAAAAGGTTGAAAATGTGTGAGACCAGTTTCAGGAATTAAAACACATTGTTGGAATCACCAACTTTATTTGTGCAACCTCTCTATCAGAAACCTCCCTTCAATGGAATGTGTGGATAAAATAGAGTACCTGAGTCATCTGGACCAGAACGGTAGGTGTCACCTCAGTTGGGGTGAGCTATTAACAATAATGGAATCGGTAGATTTTTTCTGCATTTGTTTTTCAGATGAACACCCTGCTTTGGGTGTTGTGGAACTAAGTGTCAAGTTTCAAGTTTACACATTTCTACTCACAATTGTTTTACTCTTTCCTCTGCTTCAATAACAAACTTATTTAGACATAAGCAAATATGTAGATCAAGGCAAATATCCAAGTGCTAACCTTGGTACCTACCATCAATAAACAGCCCTCTCATGCTCGGCACAGTGGCGCAACAATAGACTTGCTGTGTTACAGCGCCAGAGACCCGGGTTCAATCCTGACTGCGGGTGCTGTATGTACGGAGTTTGTATTAACTTACTCTAGGTGTTACTGATAATTGTCATTTTACTCACTAACTCAAGGGAGCATAATCAAGAAAGACTCACTTGGCTCTGATCATCTTAGCATCTGTAAAATGCTTGTTTCAAAATAATTGGTGTGTACAATGCATTTGTTTTTAATGTTTCTCTATCTAGGTCTTGTAGATTCTTTCTCTCTGCAATACTTAACATAGAGATGATGTTAATCTTGATCTTGGAATGCCTGACATTTCAGAAATCATTCCAAAGGATCTGCTGACCTGATTGGGTTTGTATACATGACTTTTTTTCATTTGCTAAGAGGTTGCTGGTTATCCTCTGTTAACTTTCCACCAATTTAGAGATTTCAAGATGGATTTTTTAGGTCACCTTTTCAAGAAACGTCCAAGCTTGTGGAACACAGGTTCATGAAGATGTGAAGAATCTTTTGTGAGAAAATAAAGCTTCTAAAATGCAGCTCTCATTTACCTGAAGTAAATGCAATCTTACATCTTTAAAAAGTACAAAGCGCAGGAGGGACTGGAATGGCGGTGGTTCGAATTGGGACCATTCTTCAAATGTACACTTTTAACATATTTTTGCCACTCATTTTAACTGAGACTTAAATCTCAATGATGAGTATTGACAGCATGTTCCTCTTAGGCTGGCATCAAAGCTAACCACCCCTTTACCTCCTTCCTCCCAGATTTCTCACAGTCCTATCCACAATCAGTCAGTCAGATTATTGAGTATAGAAGTTGGGGGAACATATGTGTCAGATAGAACTGCAGATGCTGGTTTAAATCGAAGGTAGACACTGTCTCCGACTACATTCTATTTTTGTCCCGCCCACTCCTCTGACATCAGTTTGAAGAAGGGTCTCAACCCGAAACATCACCCATTTCTTCTCTCCAGAGATGCTGCCTGTCCCGCCGAGTTACTCCAGCATTTTGTGTCTACCTTGTGGGAGCATATTGCAGTTATATAAGATGTTGGTGAGGCCACATTTAGAGTATTGTGTTCAGTTTTGGGCACCGTGTTATAGGAAAGATGTTGTCCAGAAGGAAAGGGTGCAGAGAAGATTTACAAAGACTCAAGGACCTGAGCTAGAAGGAATGGTTGAGCAGGCTAGGACTCTATTCCTTGCAGCGCAGGAGCATGAGGAGTGATCTTATAAAAGTGTACAAAATAGTGAGAGGAATAGATCGGGTAAACGCACAGAGTGTCTTGCCCAGAGTAGACGAATGAGAACCAGAGGACATAGTTTTAACGTAAGATTTAATAGGAACCTGAGGTACGTGAATAGGATATTTTTAAAGGGATATGGGCCAAACACAGGCAGGTGGGACTAGTGTAGATCGGACATGTTGGTCGGTGTGGGCAAGTTGGGCAGATGGGCCTGCCCCATACCACACTGCATGACTGTCTGCCTGACCTGTTGAATTACTCCAGCACTTTGTATTATTTTGTGTAAACCAGCACCTGCAGTTCCTTGTTTCTACATGAAATAAAACCTTCTTAAGCTAGTTGAATTAAACTAGTTGCTAACATCCTTAACTCATCGAAAGATGTTGAATGTATAATTAATAATGAACTGAAATAGGACTTTGGAAGGATAATCTATCTGCCTGCTTTAGTCAGTTCCTTGTGTCCATTTTTTTTAAACCCAGTTTGTTGACCTGTCCAACATTATTTGTGTGACTAATAATGTTTGGATTCTTGCTGAATGCACATTAATTGTTTACATTACAACAGCCACTGGCAGTAATTGTATGACCATGTGAAGCCTCAACACTTACTTCCCACCAGGGTCTTTAAATAAGCAAACAAGGTTCATCATTTTCCCTTCCAGTTGGATTTAAACCAGGTCCCAACTAACACAATGTGTAGGAAGGAACTAGAGAGGCTGGTTCACACCGAAGATAGGCACAAAATGCCAGAGTAACTCCATAGGTCAGGCAGTATCTTCGGAGAAAGGAATAAATGACATTTCTGGGTCGAGACACTTCTGAAGGGTTTGACAGTCTGAAGAAAGGTCTTGACCCAAAACGTCACCTATTCCAACCTGCAATTGAAAATTATAAGCAGAACTATCTATTAGTACTAGAAATTAGAGTTAACAAGCATCATCAAGGAACAACACTTTAGGTTTACATTTATTATTGTCATATGTAAAGAGGTACAGAGTAACGCTTTGTTTGGTATGCTATCCAAACAGATCAGATAATACTACACAAAAATACAATCAGGTCAAACTCAAGCAAAGGAGAAGAAATTGAGAGCAGAAGCACTATATTTTAGATTACGACTACAGTGAAGAAAGAGTATTCTAAAATCCAGCCAGCTTCCACTGTTCATCAGTGATAGGAGCGGAATTACATAGGTCATTCGGCCCATCAAGTCTACTCCACCATTTAATCATGGCTGATCTACCTTTCCCTCTTAACCCCATTCTCCTGCCTGCTCCCCATAACCCCTGACACCCACACAAATCAAGAATCTATCTATCTCTGCCTTAAAAATATCCATTGACTTGGCCTCCACAGCCTTCGGTGGCAATGAATTCCACAGAATCACCACCCTCTAACAAAATAAAAGTCTCTTCATCATCCTAAAGAAATGTCCTTTAATTCTGAGGCTATGACCTCTGGTCTTAGACTCTCCCACTAGTGGAAACATCCTCTCCACATCCACTCTATCCAGGCCCTTCAGTAGTGGGAGTATCACTAATCGAGGTAGAGAGAGATCCAAAATATGGAACCAATCATTTAAAACTGTGGTGTGTAGATTTTGTTTCTCTCTCAGAGAATAGTGAATCTCAGGAAAAGACACAAAGTGCTGGAGTAACTCAGCGGATCGGGCAGCATCTCTGGAGTACATGAATAGATGACGTTTCGGGTCAGGACATGTTCTCCAGACATGCTACCTGATCCACTGAGTTACTCCAGCACTTTGTGTCTATCTTTGATATACTCCAGCATCAGTAGTTCCTTTTTATTTTTATTTCATTTTTATCCAAGTGATTTACATGTCGTAAACAGGGATCCCACTGCAGATTCCAGTGAAATATTGTATATCACATGTCACCGATCTCCAGCCAGAATTACCTTCCACCATTACCAATTGTCTTCTATACCTGTAGGTAAAGCAGTTCTGAATCCAAACTAACAACTCACCTTGCATCCCATGCACCTTAATCGTGTGGATCAGCCTACCATGAGGGACTATAGCAAATGCTTTATCAAAATCCATGTAAACAACATCCACTGCCATTCCTCATCAATCACCTTCATCACCTCCTCAGTCGTGTTTGTAAGACATGACCTGCCCCATACACACTCATGCTGACATTCACTAATTATCCCATTCTCTTCTGAATGCAAGTAAACCCTCTCCCACAGCCTCCCGAGCACTAACGTGAAGCTCAACACCCTATAATTTCCTGGATTATCTACTTCCCTTCTTCAACAAGGGAACAACATTGGGTACTCCGGGACCTCATGTGCGCCTGGACAGGATACAAAGATCTTTGTCAAGGCCCTTGTAATCTCCTCTTTTGCCTCAGTCAATAACATGTGGTAATTCCCATCATGCGCTGTGGATTTATCGACCTTAATGCTTGATCTCAAACTGCCCTAGAATATTAGTATATGTTATAGGGATCTCACTATCCTCCACAACCTTCTCCTTAGAGATTGCAGATGCAAACTATTCATTTAGTACCTTGTCTCCATCCCCTGACTCCAAGCATAAATTCCCTCCTTTATACTTGAGTGGTCCTACCCTCTCCCTAGTTACCCTCTGTTTTTATATACGTATAAAAGCCTTGGAATTTTCATTAATACAACTACATTTGCTAATTGCATTTCATGGCCCCTTTTGGCCCTTCTAATCACCTGTTTGAGTTCTTTCCTGCTTGGTTTATGTTCCTTCTTCTTCTTCCTTCGTGTGGCGTGCACAGCCTAAAGTTGTTGGACAACTTGTTCTATTTGATCTTCCGTTTGTGCACGTCGAGTTGATTGCATTAGTCGAAACAGGGCGGACCACGTGAAGGTTGCAATCTTCCACCCCGGTTTATGTTCCTCAAAGACCCTGTCTGACTTCCTAAACCTTTTTTCCTTTTTGACCAAATTGACAACCTTTCTGGTCATCCAAAGTTCCCTTACCTTACCATCCATATCTCCACTCCTTACTGGAACATGCTGGTCTTGAACTCTGATCATGCTGATCATTAAATGACTCCCACATGTCTGGTGTGGACCGAGCCCGTAACAGCTGCTCCCAATTTATTCTCTCCAGCTCCTGCCCTAATAACGTTATGATCTGCCTTACCCCCAATTTAGTACTTTCCCCCAAGGTCCAGCCTTATCCTTATTCATAACTATCAGCCACAATGATATTTAATGGCAGGGCGAGCTTGGGGGGTCAAGTGGCCTACTCCTGCCCCTACTTTCTGATGTTCCTGTGAGAAACTTTCTTTTGTACAGAGCTGTTACTGTTCTCTGCTCGGGCTGGAAGACAAGATCTCCCAGATGCACACTTAAGCTTGCAGCTGCATGGAATGCTGATGTCAGCAAGGCTGTCACGGAGTTTATTTAACACCCATTTGTCTCAGTCTGTTTTAGATCAGAAGTATGCATGCAAGGGGGGGCCTCGGGATCCATTGACATCATTTGTACAGTGTTGGTGGTAGAGTTTATGTGTGTTTGACATGTTTAGCTCAGTTCATATCCAGAGCGATAACCAACCAAATTTTACTCTTATCCAGTGGGTCCGACATTAGGTGCATTTAAAAAAAAAAAGATTCCATACATTTAATGAGTGCGTGCAAGTTAATAAAGTTTTATAAGATAAAAACACCCCTTGAGAGCTGTTCGCAGATTTACTTGGCATGCACACGGCATTATGTTTCTCCGTTACACACACACACAGTCAAATTGAGTCCAGTGTTCTTTGTGAGAGCAGCCAGTTTATTAATGCACTGATGGTCGATAGCACCTAGCTGTTCAATACTCTCTGGACTTAGCACTCCAGTTATACTTATGTAGCGTAGGAATGGTGAAAGTTAATCACCATTCCATGCCTGCTTCCCAGAGCCTGATCCTGAGTCAGTGTAAAACTCAAAAAACAAAACTCTAATATTATTATTTAACATTTCAGCCACCTAATTTTGAATCAAGATTGCTCTGAGTCGATTTTACTGCTGCAAGATGCAGCAACAGCAGTTACTTACATGTTTTTAACTGCAAGCTTTACAACATATTTACCCACTAGAATGGCTGACATTTATTTCCAAGGAGAGTTTTCCACTTAATCACAGCAGAGTGAGGGCTAAAGGAAGGGGATTAAGACATCCAGCAAAAACAGCAGTCAGTGGTTGCAATTTGCTTCATCTCCATTTACCTGCAATCGTGTAACATCCACTGGTACATTTATCTATCGAAAAATGTATCTATCGAAACAGTAACGTAAAAGGCTTGCTCTACTAAACATAGCACGCACAACAACACAAGGTGCAGGAGTAGGCTATCAGTGCTCTCAAGCCTTTCCTGCCTTTCAATATGATCATGGCTGAAGATAGACACAGAATGCTGAGTAACTCAGCGGGACAGGCAGTATCTCTGGAGAGAAGGTATGGGTGATGTTTCGGGTTGAGACCCTTCTTCAGTCATCATGGCTGATCTATGCTGGCCTCAACTCTCGTATGTGGTGGTTCCCCTTAACCTCCTTCCTTTGATCTTTCAAATATTTATCTTCTCATACAGTTCTCAGCATTGTAGCACACCAGTTCCACAGATAAAGTCCAATGTCCGCATTGGGGGAGAAGTGAATTGGACTTTACCAAAGCTTCCATTAGCTATGGTGAAGTCCAATTCACTTCTACTCCTTTGCGGACATTGGACTTTATCTGTGGAACTGGTGCGCTCCAATGCTGAGAACTGTATGAGAAGTGGAGATAGATGGTTCAGAAGACTGAAAATGGAGGAGAAGTTCGTGAGTCTGCTGTTGCTCGCTTTGATGTTTATGTACCCTCTGCTGGATGGGAGCATTGAGAAGAAGGAATGACCATGGTGGGACAAGTCTTTGATTATGTTGGCTGCTTTCCTGAAGCAGCATGAAATGTAAATGGAGTCAATGGTGGGAAATTTGGTCTGTGTGATTAACTGGGCTGTATTTAATACTCTCTGTAATTTCTTGCAGTCATGGACAAAGCTGTTCCCAAACTGGGGAAAAGGAAGGCAGGACTCAACCACCTCCTCTGGCAGCTCATTCTTTATACCCACCACCCTTTGTGTGAAAAAAGTTGCCCCTTAGGCTCCTATTAAATCTTTATCATGGAAACATAGAAACATAGAAAATAGGTGCAGGAGTAGGCCATTCGGCCCTTCGGCCATTCGGCCATTCGATATGATCATGGCTGATCATCCAACTCAGTATCCCATCCCTGCCTTCTCTCCATACCCCCTGATCCCTTTAGCCACAAGGGCCACATCTAACTCCCTCTTAAATATAGCCAATGAACTGGCCTCAACTACCTTCTGTGGCAGAGAATTCCACAGATTCACCACTATCTGTGTAAAAAATGATTTTCTCATCTCGGTCCTAAAAGACTTTCCTCTTATCCTTAAACTGTGACCCCTAGTTCTGGACTTCCCCAACATCGGGAATAATCTTCCTGCATCTAGCCTGTCCAACCCCTTAAGAATTTTGTAAGTTTCTATAAGATCCCCCCTCAATCTTCTAAATTGTAGCGTGTACAAGCCGAGTCTATCCAGTCTTTCTTCATATGAAAGTCCTGCCATCCCAGGAATCAGTCTGGTGAACCTTCTCTGTATTCCCTCTATGGCAAGAATGTCTTTCCTCAGATTAGGAGACCAAAACTGTACGCAATACTCCAGGTGTGGTCTCACCAAGACCCTGTACAACTGCAGTAGAACCTCCCTGCTCTTATACTCAAATCCTTTTGCTATGAATGCTAACATACCATTTGCTTTCTTCACTGCCTGCTGCACCTGCATGCCTACTTTCAATGATTGGTGTACCATGACACCCAGGTCTCGTTGCATCTCCCCTTTTCTTAATCGACCACCATTCAGATAATAGTCTACTTTCCTGTTTTTGCCACCAAAGTGGATAACCTCACATTTATCCACATTATACTGCATCTGCCATGCATTTGCCCACTCACCCAACCTATCCAAGTCACCTTGCAGCCTCCTAGCATCCTCTTCACAGCTAACACTGCCCCCCCAGCATCTCTCACCTTAAACCTATGTCCTCTGGTTCTTGATTCTCCTACTCTGGGTAAGACTCTGTGCATTCACCATTTCGATTCACCTCATCATCTTATACACCTCTATAAGATTACCCCTCATCCTCTTGCTCTCCAGGGAATAGAGTCCTAGCTTGCTCAACTACTCCCAATAGCTCAGGCCTGTGAGTCCTGGCAACATCCTCGTAAATCTTCACTGCACCCTTTCCAGCTTGACATCTTTCCTATAACATGGTGCTCAAAGGAATAAAGTTCTAGCCTGCTCAGTCTCTCCTTATAGCTCAGGCCCTCAAGTCCTGGCAACATCCTCGTATAAGCATCAGAGTGTGTTGAAGCTCTGAATTAGGGGAGCTCCACAGAATTTATTTGAATTAATATCATTAGTTCCTTCATCTGGCAAGTTTACCACATAAGAATTATTTGGAAGTCACCACTGTGAATTAGAAAACAAATTAGCCTTTTACAGTGAAATATCCCATACATTCATACTACTTACCCACACATTTACGGTCAATGTTTCTGAATCAAACATATTTTCAGCATTACTCATCACACCCTCCAATAACCATTGAGTAAGTCTCATGACGTGCTAAGAATGAATGAATTCTGGGTTTTCCACCGCAGATAGGCAAAAAGTCTAAAAGTCAAGTAAATACATGTATTTTCACAACGCTGATATTCGTCACTCTGAGAAGGCACGCTGTGATGTCAATTCTGACCTTGTGAATCTTGACATACAGAAAAACCAGAGAACATTTACGAAGCTTTTGATGGTATCTCTGCTCAACAAGTTAATATTTGCTGAAATTATAACAGCATAATCATAAAAAGGGACCAGGCAAAAGGATGGCAGAACACTGACTCAGGGTCATTAGAAACAACCCAACTAGGAGTAGATCAGTCGGGCCTTTCATGCTTATCGCACCATTCAATAAGACCATGCCTGATCAATTCTTGGCCTTTACACCACCTTCTTGCCGTGAACACTTTAATTTTCTTATAGTTTCCATGTCTATCAGTCTCCATCATTGAATATCTTCAATGACTACAAAATAATATACAAAATCATGGAGAAATGGATTGTGTGGATGCACAGAATCTCTTGCCCAGATTAGGGGAATCGAGAACCAGAGGACATAAGTTTAAGGTCAGGGTGGAAAAATGTAATAGGAACTTGAGGGGTAACTTTTTCACACAAAGAACGGTGGGTGGGTGGAACGATCTGCCAGAGGAGATGGTTTAGGCAGGTACTGTCACAATGTTTAAGAAACACTGGACTAAGTGGCACAGGTTGGGTCCCTGTCACACAGGAGGCTTGGTTCCCCAACACAATATTCCATCACTCATCCATAGCCCCCAACTGCACAGGCGCAGCTCATTTCCCCTCATCTTTAGCACTCTCTCCCCCTCCCTCTACTTTCCCCTCTCCTCTTTCCCTCCCCAATCCCTCCATCACGTCTCTCTCCATCTCCTTTCCCCTACCCTCAGTCACCCCTCCCTCCCTCCATAACTCCTCTTCCCTCCCGACCCCCTTCCTATCCCTCTATCCCCCACCTCCCCCACTCCTCACCTCCCCCTATCCCCCCACTATCCCACCTCACCTCCCCCACTGCCCTCCTCTCCCTCTATTCCCCACTCCCTAGCTCCCCCACTCCTCCCTCCTCTACTCTCCCCTCCTCTCCCTCTATTCCCCCTCCTCCCTCACTCTCCCTCCTCACCTCCTCCCTCTTCTTTTCCCTCTCTTTCTACCCTCCCCAATCCCTCCCTCACCTCTCCCCTACCCTCAGTCACTCCCTCCCTCCCTCTGTAACTCCTCTCCCCTCCCTACTCCCCTCCTCTCCCTCTATCCCCTCTCCTCCCCCACTCTTCCTCCCCAGGATCTCGAGGTTGCCGCTCCTCTCCCTTCTTGCGTGCCCTGGAGGAGCATCTGCCGTCGGCGCCCTCAGAGCCAGGCCTCGGATCGGCCCGGAAGCACCGGCAGCTACAGCCGCACCGGCGTGTGGGTGGGAGGGGGGTGTGGGGGGAGGGAGGGGGAGAGCTTGGAGAAAAGATGGGGGAAGAGCCATGGGGGAAGAAGGGGGTATCACGGGGGAGGGGTCAGGAGACAGCGAGGGGGATCAGAGGAGCTGAGGGGCGTTGCGATGGCGGTGCGTTTGGGACTCACAGCGGGCGCTGAAAGCTCTCCTCCACCGGGATCAGATTCACCACTTTCCGTTTGGCGACATCGCTGCGCCGCTTGCAGTCCTTCTGAACATTGGAGACCTCCGCCGGCCACCCACAGTCGCCCTCAGCTCCAGTAAAGACGCGATGGTGCAGGAAGGGGTGATCCCTCCCGGGGAGTGACAGGTGAAGAGACCAATCCGCGAGGCGCTGACTGGCAGGAGAGGAGATCGATCTGCGCACACGTGGTTTTTACGATTTATATACCTCGCTAACCTTTACAATATAGCACCGATTGGAACGAAACTTGTTGCACTCGCAGCACAGGAGAATGGCGAGTGAGCTGATGAAAAATCGTTGCGCTATCGCATACCGTTTTTGCACAAAATAAAAACCGTGCAAACTAAAAGAGCACAAGATCAGAGCTGTAGTTATGTATAGATAGATAGAAGATTTAGACAGGTGTATGGATGGGACAGGTTTAGAGGGATATGGGCCAAACGCAGGTAGGTGGGACTGGTGTAGATGGGGCATGTTGGCCGGTGTGAAGTTAGGCTGAAGGGTCTGTTTCCATTCTGTAAGACACTATGACTCTACGCTCATACTAAAGAAGGGACCAGACCCGAAATGTTGCCTGTCCATGTTCTACAGTAATGTTGTGTTTTTTATAACCCAGCATCTGCATTTTGTTGCATCTACTTCCACACATTCCTGGTTAAAGAAGTCAAAGAATACAGCATCCTCTGAGAGAAGAAATTACTTCTCATTCTCCAGATGAAGTGGGTGGCCTCTTAATTCGAAATCATGTCCTCTCATTCTACATAATCCCACTAGAGGAAACATCCTAGCACCATCCACCCCACTAATACTCCTCCGTATCTTGAGAAGGTAAGATAAGAACAAAAGTAGTACCAGGAAATTAGAATCAGATAACTGCAGATGCTGCGAATATGAACCAGAAGCAGAAAACACTGGAATCACTCAGCATTTCTCTGTTTCTATTTCTCTTTCTACAGCTACTGCCCGACCAGCTAAGTGTTTCCTGCAATTTCTGTTATAAGTTGGAGTCACAGCAAGTTATATGGCTCATTCAGCCTGGTCCACCATTCACCAACATCCTCATATTCTTCAACATCGATGTCATTTTCTGTGCTGTCTCCATAATCCTTAAAATCCAGAAATCCATTGTTCTAAGTGAGTGAACTTTCTCAACGTTCAGAAGTTTTAAAAAATCCTCCGATTCATCATCTACTGTGTGATGAAGTGTCTCCTCATCTCAGAAATGGCCCACTTGTTGTGAGGCATGACGCCTAGCTCTAGCCTCCTCATCCAAGGAAAACAGCCTCCTTGCATTAACCCTGTTGAGTTCTGAGAGACTTTTGTTACGTTCAATGAGATTTCCTTTCATTCCTCTAAACACTAGCGAGTGCAAACCTAGTCTGCAAAGTCAATGGTTAATGGTCAGTGGTCAATGGTCAATGGTCAATGGTCAGTGGTCAATGGTCAATGGTCAGTGGTCAATGGTCAATGGTCAATGGCCAATGGTCAATGGTCAGTGGTCAATGATCAGTGGTCAATGGTCAATGGTCAATGATCAGTGGTCAATGGTCAATGGTCAGTGGTCAATGATCAGTGGTCAATGGTCAATGGTCAATGATCAGTGGTCAATGATCAGTGGTCAATGGTCAATGGTCAATGATCAGTGGTCAATGGTCAATGGTCAATGGTCAGTGGTCAATGGCCAATGGTCAATGATCAGTGGTCAGTGGTCAATGGTCAGTGGTCAATGGTCAATGGTCAATGGCCAGTGGTCAATGGTCAATGGTCAATGGCCAATGGTCAATGATCAATGGTCAATGATCAATGATCAGTGGTCAATGGTCAATGATCAATGGCCAGTGGTCAATGGTCAATGGTCAATAGTTGTCAATGGTGCTTTTATTGTCAAATTTGCAAATGAACCATGATATTATCATCTTACATACAGTCCAGTACAATATAGCTGTACCCAAGCACATCCTCAAATAACAAAGTATACAGAAATAGGGCATGCCCGCATGCAAGAGGCACCGTGTTTTGGCGCCATTTTCAAAGTCCTTTACCTATGAGCGGTGCCAAATTCAAGCAAGTTCCAGACTGCTGTGGGACTCCAGCCTTCCTTGGACGCGATCAGTTCAGTTCAGTTCAGTTTTATTTGTCATATGTAGGTTAACACAGGGTCAACGGTACAATGAAATGTGTTTGACAAGGCAACGGGTCAACTTAGCAATTATATTACAAGGATAAATTTAAGGTAAAAAAAAGATAAAAGTGACATTGGTAGGTAAAAGACAATAATAAATAAAATAATCAACATATATGATGTCCCTCTCATCGCCCGATATGGCAGCCTGGGCCTGAAGCATCGGGCTGCCATATCTGCGACTGCAGAGGCCTCAATAGGCCCCGACTATGGGTGAACTGGGGATGGGACTGGACTTTGCTGCCTTCCCCCTCAGTGGAAACCATTGTGGGGGGGGGGGGTGTTTTTATGTTTATTGTTAAATTCTTGGATGTTGTGTCTTATCTTTATTTGTGTGCTGCAATGGCAAGTTAAATTTCACTACACCAATTGGTGTATGTGATAATAAATGTCCTTTGTCCTTTGTCTTTGACCTTTGACCTTTGTCCTTTGTCCTTTGTCCTTTGTTTGTGCCGTACGGGTGCTTCCTGCAGTCACCCTTGAGGGCGCGGCGGGGCCGGATCCTGGTTCCCTCTCCCACCAGCCTTGCTGCTCACCTGTTACGTCATCGTCATCACCGGCTCCATCCACCTGGTCCCTCTGGACTTCAGGGCAGCAGCAGGGGCTAATGAACCCACTTATAACTGGAGCAGTAAACAAATTGTTGAAGGAACATAACGGGCCAAGCAGCATCTGTCAGAGGCAAAAACATCCCATCGCCTCCACAGCTGCTGCATCACTATCTTTCTGCTTGCACAGGTGCTGCATGACTCACTGAGCTCCTCCAGCAGTTTGTGTGTTTTTTTGACCCAGATTCCTGCACCTACAGTTTCTTGTCTCAAGAGTGAAGAATCAAGAATCAAGGTTGTATATCATATGCATCGGGACCAGAAGGATGAAATCGGTTTCTCCTGCAGCTTTGCAGGCACAGTAAAGCAACAGCACAACAAATAAACATACAAAACATGATCAGTTATTCTAAGTAAACTAGATCATAGCACTGCAAGCCAAAGTATGTAGTGCAATCTTAATAGCACAAAGTCCATAGCAGTTCAGTGCTGAGGTAGGGTTGTGTGGGTTAATTCAAGAAACTGATTTAGTTTAGTTTAGTTTAGAGATACAGCGCAGAAAAGGGCCCTTTGGCCCACCGAGTCTGTGCCAACCAGCAATCCCCGTACACAAGCACTATCCTACACACCAGGGACAAATTTAAGCCAATTAACCAACAAACCCGTACCTGTACTGATCTATGCCTCTGTTCTATATCTTAGTGGAAGCCAGCCCCTTCAGAAGGAAAATAGGTTGAAAGAACTGGAAGTAACATAGTTATGTTGGAAACAAGTAAAATAAAATTTCTATTTGCTCTTAGAAGTATAACAACAGTTCTGAGAATTCCAGGCAATCAAAACACTGTTCATGCAATTCCATAGCTGATTTAAAGTCAATCCATTTAATATCAATTGGGGTAGAACTGTACTCTCTGTTGAATAGAGTAAAGGCAGATTGTGGTAATGTATGCACATGGACTCCACTTATGAAATTTGCTTTCATTGAACTTAATGGGTTGAAATTTCAGAAATGGAGTACAATATACACGCATTAATCCCATTATATTATCTGCTTAGCGAGTACAAGAGAGGCCAATATTTATTCGACTTTCTCTGAACAAAATGTGATGAACTTAACAGTGCCCAGAAATCGATAATATTAAAGCTAAATTCAAATGCAACAAAATTAAAGCTTCTCTCATAAACAATAGTGTTATTCTAGGATTTAGCATGGAAATAGGCCATTCGGCCCAACTGCTCTGTGACAGCATCCATTCTTCACCTGCATCTCCTTCCGATCTATCTTGGGGAACGGCTGCTAACCAGCAGCCGTCCGTTAAATTCACTTTTTTATTTAGTTTTTAGGTTTTTTTCTTGTCTATGTCTAGGGGAATTTTGACTTTTAATGTGGGGGGGTAAGGGGGAAACTATCTCTAAGTCCCTACCTGGTCGCTGAGGCAGCTTTTTCTCCGGGCTGCCCCGTCGACCCGTCCTTGCGGCCTACCAGCGGGCGTGGAGCGGCGTGGAGCGGCGGTTTCCTGGCGGGGACTGCCCAGCACCTTCAGCTCCGGTGGCGGCACAGCGCTGGAGCGCTATCGCGCAGCGGAGCGGGCGATGCCTTGCCTGGGTCGCCGCGCTGGAGCTCCGGTGAGCTCTGACTGCCGAGCTCAACACCCCCGGGCTGCGGGACTGCGGAGCGGCCAGCCGTGGGCGGCGGTGCCGACCCTAACATCGGGAGCCTCGGAGCTCCAAATCGGCGCGGCCCTATTGGCTTCAGGTGCCACGGACTCCGATAGGAGATCGGCCGTTCCAGCCGTCCCAGCCGCTGCGAGGACTCTCCCAATGCCGGGGCAACTCCACCCTGTCCCAATGTCTTTACCTGTCCCAACCTGATGGTTGATGGGAAGAAGCTGTTCTTGAACCTGGAGGTCACAGATCAAATCTGGAACCCTGGAGCTGTGAGGCATCAGGACTAATCGCTGAACAACTGTGCTGCTTTGATAGTTCCATCATTTGAGACACATATCCACACATCTTTTGGAAAATACACAAAGTGCTGGAGTAACTCAATGGGTCAGGCATTGTATATTTTACTATTTTAGATATTTTGAATGAAAAAGTCTGATGGCATATAAAGGTCCCCATATGGGACCAGATGGGAATGATTTCATCAAATGAAATATTTATGACTGGAAAGCTTATCTTCCAGTACAATTTAAATGGAATTTCATTAATGAATTCTAGGAAATGTATTTTAGCCCAGCCCAGAGAGATGAGGAATGGAAGAAAACATTTTTTTATAATTTTATAATGTAGTCAGTATGTGGTTAATGTGCCAAACCTCTTGGCACATGAACTAGAATCTTAATTGCATATATAGAGTCAATACTGAATGATATTATTAACAATGTAGGGAATAATAATGACTAACGTTCCAGTTTAATTTTGTTTGCTGTTGTGTCAGACTCCATCATCTTTCAAATACACTAGAGTGAGGAACAGTAGCGTCAACTTTTAAAGTTCTGCATTCAAATGGGACAAGTGAAAATGAATTGCTAAGATTTAATAAACTGACTGAAAATTATGTTTCAAAGTTGACTGCCCACAATTTGAATACATTATAAATTTGCCATTTTCCGTCCCCCACTCCCACTCTTGACAAGAGTCAATGCTCCAGTTCCTTGCCTGTCATCATGTTTCTACCAGGATGCCTGATGTTCAATGATCGCAAGGTGGGAAAAGGTTCAAAGAAAGTGAATTACATTTGGAGGTTGGGCGAGGGTAGGACTTTGTGGCCAAAACTCTGAAAAAACAATGTTTCCCCTTAATTTTTACTTCATTCAAAAATTCAGGGTGTGGAGAGCAGCAGATGAAGGAAAACCCTAGCTAGGTCCTAGGTAGTTAGATCCTACCTGCTTCCCATTTCTCTTCATAAATTCATTTTCATAAGTTCTGGGAGCAGAATTAGGCCATTCGGCCCATCAAGTCTATTCCACCATTCAATCATGGCTGACCTATCTGTCCCTCTCAACCCCATTATCCTGCCTTCTCCCCATAACCTCTGACACTCACTAATTAAGAATCTGTCAATCTCCAACTTCAGAATATCCAAATGACGGCCTCCACAGCCTTCTATGGTAATGAATTCCACAGATTCACCTCTCTTCCAGGAGTGTGAGACCTGGATTCAACTGTCACACACACTGCTTGGTTCTGAGAACAAGTGTAGCATTGTATTTTATGGCAGTCTCAAGATTGACGCAGACAAAGATGCCAAATGGAATAAGCTCTCTATAAAATGTTCCTCAAAAACAGCAGAAAACTGTTTTATACATTTTTTCTAAGTGTCAAAATCTAGCAACTGAGGCAGCACTCTGACATCCTGAATTCTGCCTTTCATTAGCCTTTTGGCCCCAAGTCAGGATAATGCATTGACTGTGAAGTTTGTCCACCTCTGGAATACATAGAACATCGAACGATACAGGGCAGGAAAAGGCTCTTCATCCCCACAATGTCTGTGCCGAACGTGATGCCAAATTAAACTAATCTCATCTGGTTGCACATGATCCATATCCCTCCATTCCCTGCACATCCATGTGCCCAACTAACAGTCTATTAAACACCACTATTGTATCTGTTTCCACCACCATCCCTGGCAATGTGCTCCAGGCACTCAACTCTTTCTGTGTAAAAACTGCCCCAAAAATCTCCTTTAAAGTTGCCCCATCGAACCTTAAAGCTATGCCTTCTGGTCTTTGCTATTTCCATTCTGGGACAAAAGATTCTGACTGTCAACCCTATCCATGCCTCCCATGTTTTTGCATACTTCTGCTAGGTCTCTGCTAAACTCTGACACTATGGAGAAAGCAATCTGAGTTTGTACAATGCCTCCTTATAGCTCAGACTCTGTAAAGATAGGGATTATTCTAGTAAACATCTTCTTCGCCCTTTCCAAAGCATTCACATCCTTCCTGTTTAGGAAGGAACTGCAGATGCTGGGGTTTGAACCGAAGATAGATACAAAGTGCTGGAGTAACTCAGCGGGACAGGCAGCCTCTCTGGAGAGAAGGAATGGGTGACGTTTCTGGTCGAGACCCTTCAGCTTCAATACTTCAATTGCGGCTACACCAAAGTCATATAAAGCCATAACATGACTTACTGACTCTTTTACTCAATGCCCCAACCGATGAAGGCAATCATACCATATGCCTTCCTTGAAATGTCAGAGGTGGACACATGAATGTGCAGGGTATGAAAGGATATGGATTATGTGCAGGCGGAAGGGATTAGTTTAATTTGGAATCATGGTTTGGCACAGACATAGTGGGCCAAAGGTATGTTCCTCTGTTGTACTGATCTATGCCTCTGTTCTATATCTTAGTGGAAGCCAGCCCCTTCAGCAGGAAAATAGGTTGAAAGAACTGAAAGTAACATAGTTATGTTGGAAACAAGTAAAATAAAATTTCTATTTGCTCTTAGAAGTATAACAACAGTTCTGAGAATTCCAGGCAATCAAAACACTGTTCATACAATTCCATAACTGATTTAAATCCATTTAATATCAATTGGGGTAGAACTGTACTCTCTGTTGAATAGAGTAAAGGCAGATTGTGGTAATGTATGCACATGGACTCCACTTATGAAATTTGCTTTCATTGAACTTAATGGCTTGAAATTTCAGAAATGGAGTACAATATACACGCATTAATCCCATCATATTATCTGCTTAGCGAGTACAAGAGAGGCCAATTTTTATTCAACTTTCTCTGAACAAAATGTGATGAACTTAACAGTGCCCAGAAATCGATAATATTAAAGCTAAATTCAAATGCAACAAAATTAAAGCTTTTCTCATAAACAATAGTGTTATTCTAGGATTTAGCATGGAAATAGGCCATTCGGCCCAACTGCTCTGTGACAGCATCCATTCTTCACCTGCATCTCCTTCCGATCTATCTTGGGGAACGGCTGCTAACCAGCAGCCGTCCGTTAAATTCACTTTTTAATTTAGTTTTTAGTTTTTTTTCTTGTCTATGTCTAGGGGAATTTTGACTTTTAATGTGGGGGGGTAAGGGGGAAACTATCTCTAGGTCCCTACCTGGTCGGTGAGGCAGCTTTTTCTCCGGGCTGCCCCGTCGACCCGTCCTTGCGGCCTACCAGCGGGCGTGGAGCGGCGGTTTCCTGGCGGGGACTGCCCAGCACCTTCAGCTCCGGTGGCGGCACAGCGCTGGAGCGCTATCGCGCAGCAGAGCGGGCGATGCCTTGCCTGGGTCGCCGCGCTGGATCGACGCGCTGGAGCTCCGGTGAGCTCTGACCGCCGAGCTCAACACCTCCGGGCTGCGGGACTGCGGAGCGGCCAGCCGCGGGCGGCGGCGCCGACCCTAACATCGGGAGCCTCGGAGCTCCAAATCGGCGCGGCCCTGTTGGCTTCAGGTGCCACGGACTCCGATAGGAAATCGGCCGTTCCAGCCGTCCCAGCTGCTGCGAGGACTCTCCCAACGCCGGGGCAACTCCACCCGGCGAGAACGGCCAGGAACATCGGGTCTCCGTAGAGGCAACTGTGGAGGCCTCAATAGGCCTAACTTTGGGTGAACTGGGGTTGGGGACTGGACATTGTGCCTTCCCCCACAGTGGTAATCATTGTGGGGGGATGATTTTTTTTTGTTTGTGTAAATTATATTTTATTTTGTGTCCAAGATGGCTGCCGGAGGGGAGAGTGGACGCTGGCGCACTTTAGCAGCCGCTGCTCTCTCTTCCATATTGTGTTTTTGATTTTTGTTTTTGGATTGAATTCTTTCTTTAATTTGTGTACTCGTGATGTCTTTACTATTTATTTCATTCCGCTGACATGTTTCTACTATTTGTTAAACTTTGTAAGGTGTCCTTGAGACTTTTGAAAGGCGCCCATAAATAAAATTTATTATTATTATTATTATTACTTCTAGCCTTCTCTTCCTTTCTCCCTTGTTTACTTATGAAATATCCACTTGAAGGCATGCACACTGGTTTAGGTGTAGGTTATTTTTACTACCACATGTACTGAGTTACAGTGAAAAAATGGTGACTATGAAAACAGCAAGATGGTGTGGGAGTGTGGCGACTCTGCTATTCCCACAGGAGGATCTACTATCATCTGATACAATCGCTCTACTCTTTTAAATCCCTTTTTTCACATAAATCTACCATTATTTCTAGCTCTACTCCATTCTCTTTACAATGCTGAGAAACAATGTTCTGCACTCTGATATTGTTCTCTTTGCTTTACCTATTGTAAATGTCATAGTGTCATACAGCACAGAAACAGGATCTTCAACTTGTCCATGCTGACCAAGATGCCCCATCTAAACTTGTCTCATTTGCCTTTGGCCCATATCCCTATCCATATTTCCTATCCATAGACCTGTCCAAGAGTCTTTTAAATCCAATTATTGTATCTGCCTCGCCCACGGCCTCTCAAGAGTCAAGAGTCAAGAGTGTTTTATTGTCATATGTCCCAGATAGGACACTGAAATGCTTGCTTGTTGCAGCACAACAGAATATGTAAACATAGTACATAACGGGAGAAAAGCTCATTCCAGATACCTACCACTAAATACATGTATTTGACTTAATTTTATACATGTATAGTGTTACCTGATGTGATTGGATAGCATGCAAAACAAAAGCTTTTCACTGTACCTCAGTACACATGACAATAATAAATCTAAACCTGAACTTAAACCTAAATAACTTTGTTCCATGTTCCAGCATTTAATATTGTAGCACTCGCGCCAGAGACCTGGATTCGATCCTGATCACGAGTGCAATCTGTACGGAGTTTGTGCATTCTCCCTGTGACCGCGTGGGTTTTCTCCGGGTGCTCCGGTTTCCTCCCACACTCCAAAGATGTACAGGTTTGTAGGTTAATAGGCTTCAGTAAAAAAAATTTTTAATTATCCCCAGTGTACGGGTTGATTTCTGGTCGGCGCGAATTCGGTGGGTCATTGGGCCTGTTTCCGCGCTGTATCTCTAAAGTCCAAAGTCTAAAAGTAGCAAGGAAAAAACAACAGGCTTACACTGTAAGTTCATTAGTGGCACATGATATTGAAAAATATATATATATATGAATATAAATACTAATTTCTTACCTTTCTTGATAGTTACTAACTTAACAATATTGTGATTGTGTAATGAAATTCTTCTCACTGACAGATTTCGAGGATTAACCGTTCAACTTAAAGGGGAATATTTTTGTGAATAAGCCATCCACCAAAATAATCTTAGTGTAGTGTACTGCAGGAAGTATCTTTCCTGAACCTCTAACGCACTGAGCCCTTGGCGATCATCTCCAAGAGCTATCCATGTGACCATGAGTCACCGATGCTTGATATGAGTATTGCTGAAAGAGATGTGGTGTGTCAGTGTGCGGTTTTAGTATCAGCACTGACATGTGTACACAGCTATGAGACAGCAGGAATAGCATTTGCAGTAACTAATAAAACCAAATCATATTAACACTTTATATACCTGCCATAAGCTAGTAAAACACATCAATCCGCAGTATCTTCAGGAACCTTTGTCACAAGTAATTATTTTTATTGAGTATTTTTTCAGCCAAATTGCAGTGCAAGAAGTCAATATCCAGACACCTCATATAACAGTAAGGTTCGTGAATGGATACTTACTGGGTGGAGTAGAGTCCATGACGAGGAGACTAACCTGGACTATACAGTAAATTGATTGCACAAAGTGCTGGAGTGACTTAGCAGGTCAGTCAGCAGCTCTGGAGGACATGGATAGGTGAAATTACAGGTCAGGACCCATTATGAAGAAGGGTCACGACCTGGAACATCGCCTCTCCATGTCCCCCAGACATACTGCACTACTAGTTACACAGTCACTTTGTGGGGAGGTTTCCATAAACCAGCATCTGCAGTTCGTTGTGTCTCTATATATAGATTGGCTTGGTGAGTCAGGTGACATTTCTTGCGGTATGCCAATAATGTCCGTATAAGTTTTGAAGATACTCTGTCATTATCGGATGCCCCGACAATGCAAAGATAGGTGGAGTTGTGGTTAGTTGTGATGGTCGTCATAGATACAGAGGGACATAGATCAGCTGGGAGGTTGGGTGGAGCAGTGGCAGGTGGAATCTAATCCAGACCAGTGTGATGTAATGCATTTCAGATGGTCTAATAGTGGCAGACATATGCAGTGGGCAGCAGGAACCTGAGAACCATTGATTTACAGAGGGATCATATGGTGCAATTTGAAAGCTCCCTGTAAATGGTAACACATGTGAATAGGATAGTGTAGGAAGTGTTTGCTTGCTTGTCTTTATCGGCAGAAGTATAAGAGTTGGGGTATCATGTTGCGGCTGCACAAGATTTTGGTTCAGTCACACTTGAGGTATTGTGTTCATTTCTGGGTCACCACACTATGAAGAAAGGATGTGGCCACACTAGAAAGGAGATGCAAAGGAGATTCACCAAGATGTTGCGGGAATGGAGGGCATTTGTTACAAGGGGAGGTTGGATAGGCTGGAATTGCTCTCAATGGAGTACAGGGGGCTAACGGATGAGTTTATAGAGCTTTACAAAATTATGAGGGTCATAGGTAGAATAGATGGTCGCAATGTTTTTTCCAAGAGTAGAAGAGTCTAAAATTAGAGGAAATAGGTTTCAGGTGAGAGGGGAATTATCTAAATCAGATCTCAAGTCAAGTCAAGTCAAGTGAGTTTATTGTCATGTGTCCCTGGTAAGACAATGAAATTCTTGCTTTGCTTGAGCACAACAGAACATAGTAGGCATCTACTACAAGGCATTCTATAAATATATACACAATGGTCAATATACTGATAAAGTGCAAATAACAGTATTGGCTAATAAAGTTCAGTGTTATGTCCGAGCCAGGTTTAATAGCCTGATGGCTGTGGGGAAGTAGCTGTTCCTGAACCTGGTCGTTGCAGTCTTCAGGCTCCTGTACCTTCTACCTGAAGGTAGTAGGGAGATGAGTGTGTGGCCAGGATGGTGTGGGTCCTTGATGATGCTGCCAGCCTTTTTGAGGCAGCGACTGTGGTAGATCCCCTCGATGGAAGGGAGGTCAGAGCCGATGATGGACTGGGCAGTGTTTACTACTTTTTGTAGTCTTTTCCTCTCCAGGGCACTCAAGTTGCCGAACCAAGCCACGATGCAACCGGTCAGCATGCTCTCTACTGTGCACCTGTAGAAGTTAGAGAGAGTCCTCCTTGACAAACCGACTCTCCGTAATCTTCTCAGGAAGTAGAGGCGCTGATGTGCTTTCTTAATAATGGCATCATTGTTCTCGGACCAGGAAAGATCTTCAGAGATGTGCACGCCCAGGAATTTGAAGCTCTTGACCCTTGCAACCATCGACCCGTTGATATAAACGGGACTGTGGGTCCCCATCTTACTCCTTCCAAAGTCCACAATCAGTTCCTTGGTTTTGCTGGTGTTGAGGGCCAGATTGTTGTGCTGGCACCATATGGACAGTTGCTCGATCTCTCTTCTATACTCTGACTCATCCCCATCAGTGATACGTCCCACAACAGTGGTGTCATCAGCGAACTTGATGATGGAGTTCGCACTATGTCCGGCTACGCAGTCATGAGTATAGAGTGAGTACAGCAGGGGACTGAGCACGCTCCCGTGCTAATTGTTATCGAGTCTGACACATTTCCACCAATACGAACAGACTGTGGTCTGAGAGTGAGGAAGTCGAGGATCCAATTGCAGAGGGATGCGCAGAGACCCAGTTCTGCGAGTTTGGTAACCAGCTTGGAGGGGATGATTGTATTAAATGCCGAGCTGTAATCGATGAATAACAGCCTGACATATGAGTTTTTGTTGTCCAAGTGGTCCAGAGCGGAGTGGAGGGCCAGCGAGATCGCATCCACCGTTGATCTGTTGTGGCGGTAAGCGAACTGCAGTGGGTCCAGGTTTTTGTCGAGGTAGGAGTTGATCTGACAGTGAAGTGTTCTGAAGAAGGGTTTCGGCCCGAAACGTTGCCTGTTTCCTTCGCTCCATAGATGCTGCTGCACCCGCTGAGTTTCTCCAGCATTTTTGTGTACCTTCGATTTTCCAGCATCTGCAGTTCCTTCTTTAACACAGTGAAGTGTTCCTGTCTTGCTGCATTACAGCAGCACTTTATGCTTTTACTATGTAAATCAGCATCGGCAGTTCCATGTGGCTCTATATATAGATTGGCTTAGCGAGTCAAGTGACATTGTTGTGTAATGCCAATAATGTCTGTATGAGACTGTTTTGAAGATAATCTGGCATTTTCCAATACTATGACAATGATGGTACAAATGGATAAAGCCTTATCTATTTGTGTTAGCTGATCTCAGTAATGGTGATGTTCCATTCCCTGGGGCTATTAGGAGATAATGATCCAAGATACCTATATCCCTTCCACCTACATTCCTTCCTCTGCCTTCACATTTCACACCTTTTCTATCCTTTTCTTATCTCACATGTTTTTGTCTTTTCATCACTAGCCTTTGTCCAACCATCTACCCATCAACCCCCCCCCCCCCCTCAACTGTGTCCACCTATCATTTGCCAAACTTTATCCTGCTACAATCTCTCTTACAGCTTTCTGCCCAGCCCTGCCCTAACACCCGCACTAGAATCAGTCTGAAGAAAGGTCCCGACACAAAATGTTTAAGAAGGAACTGCAGATGCTGGAAAATTGAAAGTAGACAAAAGTCTGAAGAAGGGTTTTGACCCGAAACGTTGCCTATTTCCTTCGCTCCATAGATGCTGCTTCACCCGCTGAGTTTCTCCAGCATTTTTGTCTACTCCCGACACAAAATGTTGGCTACCCATCTTCTCCAGAGATGCTGCCTGACCCGCTGAGTTACTCCAGCGCTTTATGTATTTTTCTTTATAAACAAACATCTGCAGTTCCTTGTGTCTCCAAGATTCCTGCTGTTTGGTTTCCAGCTGTCTGGGCTGATAAGAATGCCTGCCTGGGTGAATGCAGGAGTGAAAAGCAGATAGATCTCAACTACGATGACCATTAAACCTGATGACAGTCAGTACTTAAATATCTAACACACCAAAGGAGACTCTTGCCCTCTGAGCTATCTGTTCTTTCAAAAACCAGCACAAGATTAGATCACATTTTCATTTGCTGTTTTGGGATCTTGCTTCGTGCACCAGGGCTACCGAATTTACCGAGAGCTTGTACATGAATTGGATGTTAAAATGGCAAATCCCAAAATATATTTAACAGATGCGACAAAGTATTATTTAAACACGAGCGCGTCCTTTTCATTCTCATTAGACCATTTAGGACCACACAATTAAGTCATGTAGCTACTACTTTTTGCACTATAATGGACCACTATAATCATCAATGATTAAAATGTATTTGGGTTATCTAATGTCACTGGCTAAATGATGTAGTTTCATTTAGCCTGTCGCCTGAATTGTATGTACAATAGTAAATGGAGCTGCAGAGCCAAAAGAGCACTTTTTTCGCACAGTGTGCAGTATGGACTGAGTGAATTATCCAGAGAGTGTGTACTTTTCTGAGCAATGGGTGATTTCATTTAAAATATTTAAATATTAAATTTTATCTGGTAGTTTTCATTTGCAATGGGAAACAATACAAAATCATAAACAAGCAACCTAGTGGGTAATTAGGTGACATACTAGAACAGCTTAACTGAAGGCTGGAACCTGTGCCAGAGGAAATGTGAACATTTGTGACGCCCATTGTCTGTGAAGTGTGGAATTTGATGAGTAACAAGGTGATTTTCTTCTTCTGAACAAGGGTCTCGACCCGAAACGTCACCTATTCCTTTTCTCCAGAGATGCTGTCTGACCCGCTGAGTTACTCCAGCATTTTGTGTCCTTTAAGGGCCTAAGGGCCTGAATACGCATTCTTGTTCCTAAGTTTTCATGTTGGTCTTGAACAGAGGTTCAAAATTATCTGCTGTGGATTGAAAAAAATGTCCCTTTTACTGATCACGATGACCTCAGTTGTGAACCCAACCTCAAGGGTGATAAATGGAGTTAAACAGAGATACACACAACCTCCTGAAATTAACCTCTGTAGCAAACATATGAACATCTGTCATGTGGTGGATTTTAAAAGCAGCAGGATGCAACATTCAATCAGCCAGTAAAAAAAAATCATTGGAAGATCTTTTATGTGTTACAATATCACAATTAAGATATTGTGTCTATCTTCGATTTAATTGTATATATTTATTTATTTTATTTTATTTGAGTGTTAAATTATTTTAACCTTGCAGTAATGAACAAGGAGTAAATAAGTAGGATAAAGTGGTTAAAGTATAGCCTGCCAGGTAGCTAGGAAACTAGCTACAACTAACTAGGAAACTAGCTACAATTTGTTAACTGAACTGACTCAGAGCCCATGGGACCAGGGAATGTGTTGGATCTGCTAAGGTGCAGTGTATTTATACCATGTGTGTAATGGCCAGTGAGAGCAGACCTTGTGTAATGTAAACCTTGGAGAGCAAGGGATTTTGGTGATGGAAATGTAAGATAGAATCATGGAGTCATAGGAAACAGGCCCTTCGGCCCGACCTTTATCAAGGCGGCGTGGTCTCGATGCCTCCCGGATCGCCGCGTAGAAGCCCGAGTCGAGGCCCAGCCGCGGCTGCGAGGGTAGAAGCCTGGGTCAGGCAAAGCGGCCGATGGCTGGAGCCCAGGTCGGCACCACGGAGGCGTGAAGTGGGGCGTCCACAGCGATGAGGCCTTGGCAGCGGCAGCGGTGAAACCTCGCGACAATGGGGCCTCGGCGGTGGTGAAGCCTCGCGGCGGCGGCGATGCCTCGCGGGTCGATGAGAGTGTGGAGAACCACCGTGAGGGGGGAGGGGAAGAACAATGGAGGACCCGGCGTGGGGGATCTGCTGTGGTGGGGGTGAGGGGGGACAAGACGGGGAGACGACGTACTTTGTTACTTTGTCAGCGCCTTAGGTGGCTGCTATTTGTATACATTTTCTATGCAAGCAAAGAATCTCACTGTGCTTAGTCACATCTGACTGTAAAGTATTCTTACTACAGATGCCCCATTATGCTTGTCCCACCTACCCACGTTTGGCTCACATCCCTCCAAACCTTTCCTATCCATGTACCTGTCCAAATGTCTTTTAAATGTTGTTATAGTACCTGTCTCAACTACTGTATGTCCTCTGGCAGCTCATACATATTCTCACCACCCTCTGTGTGAAAAACATGTCCCTCAGTTTCCTATTTAAATCTTTCCTCTCTCACCTTAAACCTACCTCTCCCTCACTTTCTCTTCGCCACACTCCCATCAGGCAAGAGGTACAGAAGTGTGAAAACGCTTCTCCAGATTCAGGGTCGGTTTCTTCCCTTCTGCTACAAGGCAAATGAACCATCCTATCACCAACTAGAGAGCGGTCCTGACCGATCATCTACCCCATTGGAGACTTTCGGACTGTCTTTAATCTTGACTTTACTGGACTTTATCTTGCACTAAACATTATTCCCTTCATCCTGTAACTGTACACTGTGGACGGCTTAATTGTAATAATTTATAGTCTTTCCGCCGACTGGATAGCACGCAACAAAAAAAGCTTTTCACTGTACCTCCGTACATGTGACAATAAGCTAAACTAAACTAAACTAAATTAAAACCTATGTATTCTGATTATTGATTCCTTGGCAATTAATATTCAGATCAATAAGTTGATTAACAGGGCAAGTATGGTAAGGCAGGTAGCATGTTGTCGCTGCAATACATGGGAGCTGATCCATGGTAAAATGAAGGCAGTGTCTTCAACTCAAGGAATGTCACCTCATAGTTGATGAACTGGAGTCTCAGGTCTCAGGTTCAGAGAACAATGCATCAGGGAGGGGGAATGTTACCTGGACAACTTATTCTGGAAGGCAATTGCATCTCTTTGATTAGGCGCTGCAGAAGCAGCCAGTAAAGAGAGGCAGGATGATGACTGTTTTCACATTTCTCCAGTTCTGATCAAGGGTCTCGACCCGAAACATTATCCATTCCTTCTCTCCAGAGATGCTGCCTGTCCCGCTGAGTTACTCCAACATTTTGTGTCTATCTTCGTTGTAAGCCAGCATCTGCAGTTCCTTCCTATACATCTGATCAAGCATTGTTGACCTAACATACAAAACTCTGCATTTCTATCCATGGATGCGGAGTGGTTGCAGCATTTTCTGTTTTAGTCTTGACTTCTGAATTGGCTTTGTCTCAAATGGCAAATTCATCTTAAAATGCGCTCCAAATAAAATGCCTTCCACTGGCTACTTACTGTTAATTTAGTTTAGTTTAGAGATACAGTGCAGAAACATGCCCACCGAGTCCATACCGCCCAGCAATCCCCACACATTAACACTATTCTACACACAATAGGGACAATTTAAATTTATACCAAGCCAATTTACTTACAATCCTGTACGTCTTTGGAGTGTGGAAGGAAACTGAAGATCTCGGCGAAAACTCACGCGGTTATGGGGAGAACGTGCAAATTCCATACACACAACATTCACAGTCAGGATCGAACCCGGGTCTCCGGTGCTGCAAGTGCTGTAAGGCAGCAACTCTACTCTTACCATGTTGCAGTAATATTCTAAAGATTCAAACTAAAATATCAAACAAAAATATATTCACCTGCAGTTTTTTTATTTGTTTGAAATATAGGAGTATTTAATGTTCAAATATTCCATACTGCGAGTGAAAAAGGACAAGAGCTCAGAAACTTTCCAGTTGAATGGGAAATGAGTAAATGTACACAGCAGGAGGACAACATTAACATCCAGAAAATTATGGAGAATGTAACAGTGCAAGGAGCAATAACATTAGTTACAGAGAAAGATGAGTACGTTTATTACCATCATTACTCAAATGAATCAAAGACCCGGAATGGTTTATCGTGCATAGAAAGCATGGCTGGTAAATTATTGGTTAAATTAAAAGATTTATGTTAAAATATAATTGAATATTTTTAATTAATGGTACGAAAGTACATTTATTAGTTCTTGTACTCGGCAAAATCTTACTAATGTTTATCATGATCCTCTTTGCTTGTCATAAAGGACTCTGAAATGATAACCAAGCAACTCCTTTCTTTAGAGGCCAATAAATAGCTGCACACATTTAGTAAGGAATTTATTAGACTGTAGAACCACTTTTTCTGTCCCTGTGGCATTTGCTCATTTTATTGCTATTGTGTTGGCACTTCTGAAACTCTGCATTTTTAAGAGCAATTACCTACTGTTTTAAGTCAAACAGAATTTCATGTTTAGTTGTTTTTCTGGTGGTAAGCCAGCAAATAATTTAGATGAACAAAGTTGCAGTACACAGTGTTGCTTATTAAAACTTCAAAGTCATTTTGATTGCTGTGGTACATCTGTCTAATTTTATTTACTGGAGGTAAGTGCTATTTTTCTTGTTTAATCTCCTTGGTATCATAAAGTAAAATTACTGCTGCATATTCGTCCTTTATGCAGGCTTTTCGTAAATCCATCCCCTTGGTTCCATTCATCTGCTTATTCCCCAAAGTCTTGCAAATTACTGATTACTTATTCAGTTCCTTTACTGTTTCCATCGCCCTTACAGTCAGTGAGTTCTAGATATTATCGGCTCTCTGAGGTTTTTTTCTCATGTAGAGTCACAGAGAGATACAATACAGAAACAGCCCACCAAGGTCACACCGATCATCAATCACCCACGTGCACTAATGACATGTGAATCTAATTTTTTTGCTCCCCACATTTTCAATGTCTGCCAACCAGCTTGTATTGCTCACCTATACAGTAGAGACTATTTACTGCAACCAATGTTTCTACCAACCCACATGATATTGAAATTGGGAAGAAACCAGCGTACCCAGAGGAAACCCACACCATCACAGCGAAAAAGTGCAAGCTCCACACAGGTCATGATTGACCTCCATTTCCCTGGAGTTGTGAGGCAGTGGCTCTACCAGCTGTATCACTGTACAACCCATCATCTATCTTCTGCCCATCAGAGAACCAGCCTTCTCTATTTAGGTCTTGACCCCAAAATTTCACCCATACCTTCTCTCAGAGAAGCTGCCTGTCCCGCTAAGTTACTCCAGCTTTTTGTCTTTAACTTCTCTGTTTAACCTATTCATCTTGATCTTGTTCATCTCAATCAAATCTACTCTCAAACATTGCTGCTGCAGGGAGAACAAGCCCAGTTTCTCCATCTAACCAGTAGATGGGACACCTTCACTCATCCACTCCAAAAGGCACTCATATTCGAGGCTTTGAAGAAGGGTATCGACCTGAAATGTCATCAATCCATGTTCTCCAGAGATGCTGCCCGACCCTCTGAGTCACTCCAGCACTTTGTGTCCTATAAGGTCCTGAGGGCCCGAATACCCGTTCTTGTCCCTAAGTTTTCATGTTGGCCTTGAACAGAGGTTCAAAATGATCTGCTGTGGATTGAAAAAAAATTCCCTTTGACTGATCACGATGACCTCAGTTGTGAACCCAACTTCAAGGGTGATAAATGGAGATAAACAGAGATACACACAACCTCCTGAAATTAACCCCTGTAGCAAAAATATGAACATCTGTCATGTGGTACATTTTAAAAGCAGCAGGATGCAACTTTCAAGCAGCCTATAAAAAATCATTGAAAGACCTTTTATGAGCAGCAATCACCCATCAGAAGAGCATTAGTCCATAAACATGGTGAACAGACATCTTAATGGGAGACATCACTCCAGTGTGTTTACCTTAACATTTCTCAGCAGCTTTTAAAATACTTTTCTTAAATAAACATCCGGATTACAAGAAGCCATGTCCAAACTTGCAAACTAACATCCCAACTCTAACTTCTCTTTTTACAGCGAGATACATAAATGTGTTTCAATCGCTGAAGCCCAATTTACCCCAAATTATTTTGTTCGGATTCCCCATCCAGTTTCACCCTGTTATATTGAATATGGCCTTTATCAGTCATATTGTGAGGTTGCAATATAGATAATCAATGCTTCCTTGTCCTATATAGACTTTCTGAATTGTTAAGATGTTTGACCATACCAACACCCCCCATTACATATTCACTGAGCTTATTAGCTGAATTGTAGTAACCAGGTTTCAGACATTCTACAGTTGAACTTCTACAGGTGTACAGTGCAGACCATATTGACTGGTTTCATTGCCGCCTGGTTCGGCAACTTGAATGCCCAGGAGTGAAGAAGTCTGCCAAAAGCGGTAAACACTGCCCAGTTCACCACGTGTATTAAACTAACTCTGCTTCCACCATTTCACTGGCAGTGCATCCTCATATTTACTTCCTTGGGTACGAGAATGTTGCCAGGACTCGAGGGCCTGAGCTATCGGGGATAGGTTGAGCAGGTAAGGACTTTGTTCCTTGGAGCGCAGGAACCAAGGAATTCCTTGGGGTGATCTTATAGGGGTGTGTAAGATCGAGAGAGGATTAGATAGGGTAAATGCACAGTCTTTAATTTGAACCAAACACAATGCCAGGTTAAATTGATCTCATCTGTCTGTACACAATATGTGCCCTTTTAAAAGGCTCTTAAACGCCACTATTGTATCTACCTCCATCATCACCCCTGGCAACGCGTTACAGGCTCCCACCATTTTCTGTGCAAAATACTTGCCCCTCAGACCTCCAATAAACTTTTCCCCTTTCATCTTATAGCTATGTCCTCCATCCTGGGGCAAAGGTTCTGACCGTCTACCTTATCGATGCCTCTCATAATTATACATACATCTTTCTTAATAGCCTCTGATAAAGCTTGGTGTCAGTTTTGCTGTCCTGATGTAGGGTCTTGACCTAAAATGTCGACCATCCATCTGGCTCCACAGATGTTGCCGGGCCAGCTGAGTTCCTCCAGCAGTTTGTTTTTGCTCCAGATTACGGCACCTATAGTCTCTTGTTTCCCGGTTAATTTTGCTCCTGTGAAATGCCAAGGGATGTTTTGCTAGCTTAAAGGTGCTTGATAAATAGAAGTTGGTGTTAAGCAAATGCACATTATTTATGGGACATTAATATGGTGAGGGCAGTAGTTTTATTTAGAGATACAGCGTGGAAACAGGCCCTTTGTCACACCGAGTCCACACTGACCATCGATCACCCATACACTAGTTCTATCCTACACACTTGGGACAATTTACAGGCCAATTAACCAGCAAGCCTGCATGTCTCTAGAATGTGGGAGGAAACCAGAGCTCCTGGAGAAAACTCACCCGGTCATGGGGAGATGGTACAAGTTTCACACAAACAGCCAGTCGTTACGATCGAACCCGGGTCACTGGCGCTGCAAGGCAGCAACTCTACCACTGTGCCACTGTGTACTGTTTGAGTTGTCAGTGTTGTTCTGTTTATGTCCCATCCTTGAATTGCCCAACATGCACAGGCCTACCATTAATCACCCAACATGCCTGCCGCATGGTGCGTTTCCTCCCCACCCTCTGGAAAGTGAACAGTCATTTCATTACTCAACTGAATATTTTTTACTTTATGACATGTCTGATATTTTGGTGATTAACAATTTTTATATGACCCTCTGAATTATGCGTGCAGACTTCATAAGATCATAAGTGATGGGAGTAGAATTAGGCCATTCGGCCCATCAAGTCTACTCTGCCATTCAATCATGGCTGCTCTATCTCTCCCTCCTAACCCCATTCTCCTGCCTTCTCCACATAACCTCTGACACCTCTGACACTTGTGTTGGAAGCTGTTTTCTGTTTATCCTTCTGAGTCAACAGCAACCCTTTTATAGATTCAAGATGGCGCCCAGGCCAGGCGACTCTTTGTGCACTGATCACAGAAGTGGGTCTGCAATAACGCACGAAAATCACTCCATTCTTTTACATCTCTCCTACAACAGCAATATTTCTATGTTATGAGTGCATCGTGGATGGCTCATTGTAACCATGTATTGTCTTTCCACTGTTGGTTAGCATGCAACAAAAGCTTTTCACTGTGCCTCGGCACACGTGATAATAAACTAGACTAAAATAATGAGGCGACCGGAAGCTCCAACGTTGAAGCTATTGCAGGCCTTGACAAGTGTACATTTCTGGGCAGGTTGAAGTTTTAGTGGCTCCCCTCAATGGGAAGTAAACAGTTAGATTTTTGTTTTGTGTGAAAAGAATGAGTCTGACTTGACTTTTTGTTCCAGATACTCTTGTGGTTTCCATTTCTGTGTGAAACCTTGCATTCTGCGGTTGCACTAATTCCCTTCACCTCCACTGCATTGTACTCACCCAGACTGCAACGTGTCACAGGCGCTAAAGTACACCCCCCCTCCTCACTTTCCATTCACCCCCCCCACTTCAAATTCAAATAACCTGAGGAGCTGATAACCTCAAACATCTGTAAGGCATTTTACCAGTAAAATCATGTCCTGGTCTGGTTTAACTGCCACTACAATTGTTCGGTGTGAAAACCTTGAGTGTGTACCAAACAGGCTGAAACGTAAAGAATATTTATTCCTGACAACACCGCAAGTTTAGTGCAGTGTGGTTTCAGGGTTTCCCACAGATAAAGCATCTGGGCAGCATTAGCTGTAGCGCTCCATAAACAGAGGCACTGACCACAAAGCACATAAACGGTTGTTCCCTCCTGCACTCAGTGTAATCACGACACCGGCTGCAGGACCAAGACACAAAAAGGAAATATGAAGCCTGGCTTCAAGGCCTGGTGAGAGCATTCCTTCCGTTAGACAACAGGTGTCTGCGGCACAGTTACGACTGTTATTCAACACTCAGCAGTCCTTACCCAACTGCACTCCCCCTCACCTCCAACTGCAGATCTATGCCAACACGATACAGATGCTGCCTGACCCACTGAGTTACTCCAGCATTTTGCATCTATTTTTGGATAAACCAGCACCTGCAGTTTCTTCCTACACAATACAGACTTCTGTTACATTTTCGAGGCCTCTTATGACACCCAGGTTAAGACAAAATGGAAGACTCTACTTTTAACGTGGTACGGTAAACTAGGCAAGGAGTCACTGTGGTGCAGCGGTAGAGTTGCTACCTTATTGCACCAGAGACCCACGGTCAAACCTGACTATGGGTGCTGTCTGCATGGAGCTTGTACATTCTCCCTGTTACCGTGTGGATTTTCTCCGGGTGATGCCGTTTCCTCCCACATTCAAAAGACGTGCAGGTTTGTAGTTTAATTTAGTTTAGTTTGGTTTAGTTTGGTTTGGTTTAGTTTAGAGATACAGCGTGCAAGCTGGCCCTTTGGCCCACCGAGTCCACGCAGTCCTGCCAACACCCCATACACTTACACTATACGACACATAATTTTATAATTTACAGAATCCAATTTACCTACAATCCTTTGGTTAATTGCCTTCTGTAAATTGTCCTTAGTGTGTAGGATAGAACTAACATATGGGGATCGCTGGTCGGTGTGGACTCGGTGGGCCGAAGAGCCTGTTTCCATACTGTATCTCTAAACTAAATTAAACCAAACTAATGGAAAGCAAAACGGAGAGAGATACGGTGCTATAACACCATGTAAGTATGGCTCCTAACATTGACCTTTGGATTAGCTCCTCCTGATTTTGGCGTGACTGGAACACACCACAGTTGAAATGTTAAAATGTCTTCTTCTAGGACTGGATAAGATGATCCTAAACAAGTTGTAGACAGACATAGCTCAGTGTATAAGAAACTTTGAGTGGAGTTGGTGGGAGGAGAGGACACTGTGGAAAGGTTGATAGATAGTGATCCGCCCCGGGCCGCGGAGTTTGAACCGGCCCGTTCGCGGAGCTCGGATTCGGCCGCGGGACTTACCATCACCCGGCGGGGGGCCCAGCATCGAAAGCCTGGATCGCCTCAACGCAGAGGGAGAACAAGGAAGGAAGAGACAAGGACTTTAAGACTTTTGCCTTCCATCACAGTAAGGAGGTGCCTGGTGGACTGTGCTCATTGTGTGTTCTGTTATTTTATTTTCTGTCATGACTGCAAGGTACGCAATTTCGTTCAAACTAAAAGTTTGAATGACTATAAAGGAAACTTTATACTTTATACTTTATCCTCATGCTGTCTGTGCCTTTACTGTGACTGGCCAAACCCCAAAGGGCCACTGGAAAAAGGACACACAGGATTTAATTTATATCTGAAGAAGGGTCTCGACCTGAAACGTCACCCATTCCTTCTCTACAGAGATGCTGACTGTCCCGTTGAGTTACTCCATCATTTTGTGTCCGGCTTCAGTTTAGTTTTGTTTAGTTTAATTTAGTTTAGTTTAGTATAATTAGTTTATTATCACCACATATACTGAGGTAAAGTGAAAAGCATTTTGTTGACTGCTATCCAGTCGGCGAAACGACCATACATGATTACAATCAAGCAGTCCACAGTGTACAGATAAAGGGAATAATATTTAGTTCAAGATAAAGTCCAATAAAGTCCAATTAAAGATAGTTCAAAGGCCTCCAATGGGGTAGATGGGAGGTCTGAACCGCTCTCTAGTTGGTGATAGGGTGGTTCAGTTGCCTGATAACAGCTGGGAAGAAACAGTCCTTGAATCTGGGTTGATCGGTAGATGCAATGTGCCCTGTAACACAGTCTCATTTAAACTGTTGATTGCTCACCTTTTTTTCTTTATGTTTCCGTTCTTTTAATAAAAATGGACACACTTATTGATTTAATCTTTTAATGAGTGTCATTAGGGCAACTTGTTGGGTTGCGTTATAATACGCCCACTGTTGACCTGAATTCATAGCTCAATCAGACTCTTCATTGCAACTGACAGGAGCACCGAAAGAGTCGGGACATGGATATTTATGTGTTTTCTTTTGTGAATGAATAGATTAATTAATAGTTTATACAGATGGCCCATTTAACCGAGAAAGAAGGTTTACAGTGATTTCTGCCGTAAAGTTAGCAGCTATTCCAGACTGCCACACTGCTACCCAAGACACAAAGTGCAGTTGTGCCAACATTTCAGACTATTCTGTTTTGGTCCCAAAAGTCTACAGAAACTACCTGAAGCAAATATTGATGCTACTCAAAGCCCTCTTGCTGACAGCACAGTTGCAGGGAAACTGCAGATGCTGCAGCACAAGGAACTGCAGAAGCTGGAATCTTGTGCAAAAAACACAGTGATTGCCTCCTGCAGTTGTTTTGTTGCTCGAGATTCCAGTATCTGCAGCCTTCTGTGTTCCCAATGATATTATTCTAATTACAATTCTAAGTATCTTGGCAAGATACCACTGAAATATATTAGGCAATACTCTTTTGAGGTGCATGCAGAAAAATAAACAAGAGGAAGTCATAAGGTCAGAAGTGATAGGAGCAGAATTAGGCCATTCAGCCCATCAAGTCTACTCCTCCATTTAATTATGGCAAATCTATCTCTCCCTCCTAACTCCATTCTCCTACCTTCTCCTCATAACCCTTGACCCCTGAAGTGACGCGGTGCTTATTAACGCCATCGTTCATGACCACATTAAATTCTGGGGATGCTGCATGTCTCAGAGCATAGATTGAAAATGCCAGTGAGAAGGGTCTTCTCCCTGCTTCTTACCTGCATTGAACTGCAGTTCAACAAATAAGCAGTAATTGAGTGCTTCACAGCAGAGGAAAACGAGAGCCAGAAAGGTTAAATGCAAATCAGATCACCTTGAGGAGAACTAACATTGGCATGAAAATGGGAACAGACAGTGCTTTGTGGCAGGGTAGATATAAATGAGATTGGTGAAGGAATAAGAGAATATTTACTCGTGATTTGCAATAAGCTTGTGGTGAATTTCATCATTCATAGCTGCCTTTGTTAAAAGATTCAAGAATGTGCTCAAGGCTTCCTGTTAGACGGACATGAGGAGGAAGTTCTTTGGACAGATGGGTGGTAAATCTGTGGAATTCATTGCCACAGAGGGCTGTGGAGGCCAAGCCATTGGGCATTATTAAAGCGGAGATTAAAGAGGTTCTTTAATTAGTAAGGGTGTCAAAGGTTACCGGGCGACAGCAGAAGAATGGGATTGAGAGGGTTAGATAGATCGGCATGATTAAATTAAATGGCAAAGTTCTACTATTTACTATATGCCGTCCTGTATGGGTATGGCTGCCCAGCCTGCAGCTATCCGTTTTTTCACCTCTTTTTTTAAATTTTTAGTTAGTTAAAATGTTTTGTTTCTGGAGCTCTAGTCTTTTTTATGTGGGGGGTGGGGGGGGGGGAGGGGATGGGGTGGATGTGGGGGGGAAGGGGGAAAATGCTTTTCAGGGTCCCTACCTGGTCGGAGAGGCAGCACTCCGGCCAGCACCTTTTCTCCGGGCAGCACCTTCAACCCGTCCTTGCGGCCTACCAGCGGGCCTGGAGCGGCGTTTCCTGTCGGGACCGGCCAGAACCTCGGCTCCGGCTGCGGCACAGCGCTGGAGCGCTATCGCGGAGCGGAGCGGGCGATGCCTTGCCCGGGTCGCCGCGCTGGAACTCCGATGAGCTGTGACCGCCGATAAAAACATCGCGGAGCTGCGGGTCTGTGGAGCGGCCAGCCATGGGCGGCGGCGCTGAACTTTATATCGGGATCCTGGGATCTCTCGCCGAGATCGCCAGTGGTGGAGCTTCATCCAGCGCGGCCTGTTGGCTTTGGAAGCCGTGGTCTCCGGTAAGGAAGCGGCCGCTCCAGGTGTCCCAAGCCGCTGTGAGGATTCTCCCGACGCAGGAGCACCATCATCCGGCGAGAAGGGCCTGGAACATCGGGCCTCCGTAAAGGCGACTGCGGAGGCCAAAATATGCCCGACTATGGGTGGACATGGGGATGGGGACTGGACATTGTGCCTTCCCTCATAATGGGAACCATTGTGGGGGGATGTTTTTTATGTTTAAATTTCTTTATTATTCTTATGTCTGTATTCCTTTTTTTATGTGCTGCATTGGCAATAAGCATTTCACTACACTGCCATGGCATGTTATCTGACAAACAAGATCCCCACCTTTTACAGAGTGATTAACTGATATAAATGGTCCACTCATCCTGTCAGGGCTTGGTTTGTGTTCATTTGTAGATCTTGTTGAACTGAGGCTCACTGTCAGAACACATTGATCTAATGCTATTAAAGAGATGCCACACTACAGAGATGACTGAACAAACAAGTTATGAACAAACTAATGGCATCTGGTATTGGTATTGGATAGAAAATTGGTTGGCAGACAGGAAACAAAGGGTAGGAATTAACGGGTCCCTTTCAGAATGGCAGGCAGTGATTAGTGGGGTAATGCAAGGCTCATTGCTGGGACCGCAGCTATTTACAATATATATTAATGATTTGGATGAAAGGATTAAAAGTAACATTAGCAAATTTGCAGATGACACAAAGCTGGGTGGCAGTGTGAACCGTGATGAGGATGCTATGAGAATGCAGGGTGACTTGGACAGATTGGGTGAGTGGGCAGATGCATGGCAGATGCAGTTTAATTTGGATAAATGTGAGGTTATCCACGTTGGTTGCAAAAACAGGAAGGCAGATTATTATCTAAATGGTGTCAAGTTGGGAAAAGGAGATGTACATCGGGATCTGGGGGTGAGGGAAAGCAAATGGCATGTTGGCCTTCATAACAAGAGGAGTTGAGTATAGGAGGAAAGAGGTCCTCCTGCAGTTGTACAGGGCCCTAGTGAGACCACACCTGGAGTATTGTATGCAGTTTTGGTCTCCAAACTTGAAGAAGGGCATTCTTGCTATTGAGGGAGTGCAGTGTAGGTTCACAAGGTTAATTCCAGGGATGGCGGGACTCTCATATGTTGATAGATTGGAGTGGCTGGGCTTGTATACTCTGGAATTTAGAAGGATGAGAGGGAATCTTATTGAAACATATAAGATTATGAAGGGTTTGGACACGCTAGAGGCAGGAAACATGTTCCCAATGTTGGGGGAGTCCAGAACCAGAGGTCATAGATTAAGAATAAGTGGTAAGCCATTTAGAACAGAGATGAGGAAAACCTTTTTCACACAGAGAGTTGTGAGTCTGTGGAATTCTCTACCTCGGAGGGTGGTGGAGGCAGGTTCTCTGGATGCTCTCAAGAGAGTGTTAGATAGAGCTCTTAGGGATAGCGGAGTTAAGGGATATGGAGAAGACAGGAACGGGGTACTGATTGTGGATGATCAGCCATGATCACATTGAATGGAGGTGCTGGCTCGAAGGGCCCAATGGCCTATTCCTGCACCTATATTGTCTAATGTCTATTGGCTTTAGAGACACAGTGTGGAAACTGGCCTTTCAGCCCACCGAATCCACGCTGAGCAGCGATCACCCCGTATACCAACCTACACACATGTGGAACAATTTCTACAACTTACCCAAGCCAATTAACCTACAAACATGTACATCTTTGGAGCATGGGAGGAAACCTGAGCACCCAAAGAAAACCCACACAGTCACAGGGAGAACATACAAACTCTGAACAGACAGCACGCATAGTCAGGATCGAAACTGGGTCTCTGGTGCTGTAACTCTACCATTGCTCCACTGTGTCACCCAAAAATGCAAGCCTTGACATTGGTCTCCTACATTGGGGTACTTGTCGGACAGTTTTAATGAAACAATGCATTTATGTTCCTCTGTACAGAGGTAATAGAAAATCTTTCCACATTTTGATCTGTGATGGGAACTGATAAATAGAGACATGGTGATTGTCTTGTCAATTGGAGTAAGCAGGAACTAGGAACTGCAGATGCTGGTTTATGAAAAAAAAGACACAAAGAGCTGGAGTAATTCAGTGGGTCAGGCAGCATCTCTGGATCTCTGAGTACATACCCACTTCCCCTATTCTCTCCCCTAGAGCGGTCCTGAGCTACCATCTACCTCATTGGAGACCCTCAGACTTTACTGGACTTTATCTCATACTAAGCGTTATTCCCTTCATCCAGTATCTGTACATTGTAGATGGCTTGATTGTAGTGTAATCTTTCTGCTGACTGAATAGCAGGCAACAAAAAAGCTTTTCGCTGTCCCTCGGTACATGTGACAATAAACTAAACTGAACTAAACCACTTCGTAATCAGTTTCCAAGCCATGGTGTGAGTGCATTCTAGGCATTTTCACTTTTGCTGACATGTGGAACTTTATTATGTGCCTTGGCAAATGGGCAAGATTTGGGTCAAGTTTTGGGTCAATCTATCAAGGATCAATGGCCTACTCCTGCACCTATAGCGGAGGCTTGGCGATCGTTTCGCCGAACACCTCCGGTCGGTCCGCAATAACCAACCTGAAGATCTACATCGGTGAGACCAAGCGGAGGCTTGGCGATCGTTTCGCCGAACACCTCTGGTCGGTCCGCAATAACCAACCTGAACTCCCGGTGGCTCAGCACTTCAACTCCCCCTCCCATTCCGTATCTGACCTCTCTGTCCTGGGTCTCCTCCATGGCCACAGCGAGCAACACCGTAAATTGGAGGAAATGCACCTCATATTCCGCTTGGGCAGTCTACATCCTGGTGGCCTGAACATTGAATTCTCCCAATTCTGCTAGCCCTTGCTGTCCCCTCCCCTTCATCAGCCATCTGGTTGTCTCCTCCCCTCCCCCAGCCCTCGGGCTCCTCCTCCGCCTTTTTCCTTTTTTCCTTTCTTCTCCCCACCCCCTATCAGTCTGAAGAAGGGTTTCGGCCCAAAACGTTACCTATTTCCTTCGCTCCATAGATGCTGCTGCACCCGCTGAGTTTCTCCAGCATTTTTGTGTACCTATCAAGGATCAAATGTTGGTAAACAAGGATCACATCGAATGAATAAATTTACGGTCTTCCTCAGTCGTGATATGAACTTGCCAGAGCAGTTCTGAAAATGCCTTGATGTAGAATAATAAATGCAGAAAAAGTGAGCCTTTCAACAGTAGCCAAGGGAATGTGGGTGAGGGTGGTTTTGAAAGCAGCTGAAAAATTGCAAGAAGTCTCTGGAATGCTTAAAGAGTTTTTAGGGCACCATTAACACCAGTGTAAACATTACCCAGTTTCAAACATGTCAATAGAATTATAAACCTTGAAATTACTAGTCTTGTGAAGATTAGTCAGCTCACATTTGCCAAATTTTGTTTGCACTGATTAAAACTTTATATTCCAGTATTTATGTCCCACCAAAAATGACCTCTTGCAACTTTTCCCCCTTTCAGTTCGATACTAGTCTTAAAAGAGCGACTGCATATCATTAATATCTGAAATAAAATGTAACAGCAATTCTATTTTTATCTTGCAATCTCAACTATTTTGCTGAAATGTTCATGTGACAGCAGAAATTTCCTCAGCAAAAATGTTGATCTTCTTCATTCCTGTTTTGAAAGAAGTGTTTTGCCTTCCTGCTTGGGTTCCTTGAGTACAGTGAAGGAAAGGAAGTTGCAATTATTAAATGAAACTTTCCTCGTGCGTAAGAACATATCCTAAAAGCGTGCAGTTCAAAGGGACCAAGGACAATAGTAACTCAGAAAAACAAATGAAGGCATCCTTATAAATGGGATTTAGGTCATTAGTTGCCTTGCATACGAGCAACCTTGGGCCATTTATAAACAAAAAGATTTTTTGCTATTTTGAGAGTCGTATGTTCAATAATTGGTCAGAAGCTTGAAGGTAACGCGTTCAAAACAACTTAGTCACTATTATATCAGAAAACAAAATGGCTAATTAATAATTAGAATCAAAACAATTTTAATCTAGTTTAGTTTAGTTTATTTTACTTCGGAGTCACGTGAGTGACTACGTGAAGAACCCCGCCAGTGCGCCTGCGCGTCATTACGTCAGATGCCTTGACGCAAACGGACGTGAGGAGCAGAGCTCCTACAGTGGTTTGTAGTTTTTCAACTACAAGGTAAGTAGAAACTTTTTTCAGGTTTTCCAGGTCCGTTTACTGTGGGTCTAGGGGGATTTTTTCCACAGACGCCATGGAAAAAACGGAAAGGGGGAATAGGCGAGCGACACAGCCGACAGAAGTCGGGAAAGTCGGGAGTCTGCGGTTAGAGACCAACCGCCTCTAAACCCCGGTACAGTCGCCAGCGGTGAGCATAGCGACTGTGGACCTGGGGCTGGTGAAAACACAGTCAGCGCCTGTCGGGCAAAAGACAAAGTTTAAATCCCAACGGCCCACGGAGGGAGTCCCAGGCAATTGAAGTAGCTCCAGGGCTAGATACTGCTTTCGAGCGTATTGCCCAAATAGAAAGCCTTTTACATAGGCTGTTGGAGCAAAGTTCACTCAGGGAGGAGTGTACTGAAAGCCAAGCTGCTGGAAGCAGCTCAAACAGCTCCTGGTACAGGGCTAGATACTGCTTTCGAGCGTATTGCCCAAATAGAAAGCCTTTTCCATAGGATGTTGGAGCAAAGTTCACTCAGGAAGGAGTGTACTGTAATCCAAGCTGCAGAAAGCAGCTTAACAGCACCTGGCTCAGGGCTGATGGAATGCACCCTCAGGAATGAGGAGCGTGCTACGGGTCATGAGATTTCAGACCCCGACTCTGACGGTGAGGCTGTACAAGGCGATGAACGGCAGCTGCCAGACGTTCCACCCCTGGCAGTAGGATTCGCTGCCCCATCAGGGTCAGGAGAGCCATTAGGAGAAGAACTGGCCTCCTTAATAAATTACTTGGTTTACCATCAGCTGGAACAGCAGGAGATGGATGAGACTGCAAGAAAGCAGGAGACCCCAAGTAATTGTGGGTTGCTGAAAGCAGCAGCAGTGAACCAAATTATCTGGAATCAGTTGCAGAGAATATTAAAGCTGCTGGGTTCTGGAATAACTGCGTTTACCACAATAGCAGGTAACAGCCAAGAGATGACGAAGTTGCATCAGGAAGCACTGGGGTTGCTATGCAGCACCCACTTCGAGATCAATTATCTGAGGAAAGTGCTATAAGGCCTACTATGAATCCGAAATTCGCAACACTCTGCAAACCAAGTAATATACAATTACCCAACTTACTCTTTGGAGAGGATCTCGGGAGACGTATTAAAGAGTTGGAAGATGAAGCGAAAACAGGATTGATAAAAACATCAATGGTTGCAAAGTCTGTAAAGAGGAAGTATCCTTTCAGACGTCATACGGATCCTAGACCAGGACCAAGTCGCGCATCAACACAGGGATGTAGCTGGCGGCCTGCAGCGGGAGTAAGGACCAGTGGTGGTGCTTCCGGGAGAATCCAGGGATCTCAGAATACTCAAATGACTCAAGAGGTAGGTGGACCTGGTTCTCAGGGGAACATAATAACTGGATTAAGTCCAAAAGTTGGAGGCAGGTTCTCTTCTATAAACATTGGAAGAAGATTACTTCAGATGTGGTAATTCTGAATAATATACAAGGATTTCGAATTGAATTCAATCCAAATTATGATTTGCCTGTCCAGCATGTTCCTAGCAGAACTCTCCACTTTGCGATAATGGAGGTTCAAGTTGCGCTTCAAAACCCTATATATAAAAGGTGTTATTGAAGAATCAGTCTACCAAATTCACCAATTTGGGTCAAATATATTCCCTCGATGAAAAAAGGATGGAGGATGTAGGATTATTATAGACTTGACAAGTCTGAATCCTTTTGTTCAGTGTCTGTTCACTTGCAAGATATGAAGTATCTTAAATTTACATGGATGAACCAATTAGGGCAGTTCAAAGCCCTGCCTAATGGGTTAACGTTCCCTCCCAGAATATTCATAAAATTGTTAAAATCAATTTTGGGGTTGCTGAGAGCCAGGGGCATGTACTAATGGCATACCTGGATGATGTCCTGATTATAGGAAGGACAAAACAGTCAACAGAAGCATCGGTTGCAGTAATAAAATCAAACTTTTGAAAGTTTGGGGGTTTCTAAATTCATCCAAAGAAATCAAGGTTAAAAACATATACCTCGATTGATTATTTGGGGTTCACAATTGATTTAGCCCAAATGCAAATTACTTTGCCCAGTGAAAAAAGGGTGGAGTTGATTAAAGATTGCAGTAATCTGTTAAACGAGCAAAAACCTCTAATCAGACAGGTGGCTCGACTACTGGGAAAATTAGTAGATTCCCAGCAGTCCAGTATGGACCATTACATTATCAACAGCTGCAGAGAATCAAAGAACAGGCACTGAGAGTAAATGCTGGTCATTTTGATAGAACCATGCAAGTAACAACAAATGCTGTTTCTAAGCTGCAGTGGTGGATTCTACATGTCTCAAGCAGTTCAGGCAAAGTGCTGATTGAACAACATTCCATGATATTACAAACTGATGCCAGTGCACTAGGTTGGGGTGCAACTGACTTAACATGGAGCTGCGGAGGCAGATGGAATGAGGAAAAGTTAGTGTTACTACAGACATGGGGAATGACCTATTTGGAGCTTTTAGGAGGTTTCTATGGACTCCAAGCTTATGGTTCTAACACAACTAAAAGGAAGGTTCAAGTTCAAATTAATAAACACAACAGTAGTTGCCTATATTAATGATATGGGTGGAATTAAGTCGGTGTCATGTGACAAAATGGTTAAATCAACTTTGGTCTTGGTGTATTGAAAAGAACATTTGGATTTCAGCTATCTATCTACCAGGTAGAATGAACACGATAGCAGACACCAGGTCACGAAAAGTTCCATGATAATAAGGAATGGATGTTGAATCAAGAGGTATTCAATGATATAGTAATCAGATTTGGAATGACCGACATCGACTTGAATCATCAGCTATCGTGATATGTCTCATGGAAACCAGATCCAGGAGCAGTGGCGATTGATGCTTTCTCTCTATATTGGGGTGGTATGTTTTCATATATATTTCCACCTTTCTGCCTCATAAGCCAATGTTTGCTTAAAATCAGGCAAGATGCTGCTTCAAGGGTATTGGTAGTACCAGATTGGCCTACACAGCCATGGTATCCGTTGATATTAGAATTAACAACACAAATGTTGATGAAAGTCCCAAATAAGAGTAATTTATTGCTGCATCCTGTATAGGGGAACAACATCCATTATATGATCGTTTGGATTTGTTGATTTGCAGGTTTTAAGAATGCCTTTTCTGGGACGAGGACTGTCTGAGCATACTGTGGACATGCTTACGGCAGCCTGGAGGAAGAGCACTCAAAACAGTACCTTTCTTATATTAAGAAATGGGAAGAGTTCTGTGTACAAAAGAATGTGCAATAAAGTACTGCAGATATTTCAAATGTTTAGAATTTCTGTCAAAACTTTATTATGATGAAGGTCTGAGTTGTAGTGCAATTAATTCAGCCAGAAGTGCATTGTCCTCATATTTGGTTCTGGATTCAGAAAAAAACTCAATTGGGTCACACCCAATTGTTTCCAGACTAATGAAAGGAATCTTTAATTCCAAACCACCGAAACCTAGGTACGTGACAATCTGGGATGTAAGTGTGGTACTGAAACTACTTCGTGAATGGTCATCAAGTGTGTCTTTACCTTTGGTCAAGCTCAGTATGAAAGTATTCATGCTTATGGCATGAGTGACAGCACAACAAGTGCAAACACTTGGAAAATTACAAATAGACAGTATGGAAGTAACTGAAGACAAGGTTACATTCTATATCTATAACCTACTAAAGTAAATTAGGCCAGGTGTGACAGGATTTAAAATTATGCTAGCAGCATATCCAAATGATCCATGTCTCTGTATTAAGACATATTTATTACAATACATTGAGGTCACAAAGAATTTGAGAATACGGAAACTGGGTTGTTGATCACACACAAGAAACCACACAAGAGAGTTTCAATACAGACTATTTCCAGATGGATAAAAGAAGTCTTAACAGCTGCTGGTATTAACACTTATGTTTTTACGTCTCACTCGCCTAGGGCAGCAGAAACGTCGGCGGCCAAGGCAAAAGACGTCCCCGTCGACCATATCCTCGCAACCGCCGGGTGGTCCAATGAGTTGATGTTTCAACATTTTTACCATCGGCCTATTGTTAATGCGGGGTTGTTTGCAGAAACTATTTTAAGTTCTGTGTAAACTCCTCTGGTTTAAAGGGGATCTGATTCATTTCATTATTGAAATGAATTACTGCATTTGTGGTACAAATGTTATTATGAATGCATGATTGATTATTCTCGTTCCGAGTCAATCTATGCAGTGAAAAGCCGGGATTGATCCACGGCATGAAATTACAAAGCTTTAAAATCTTCACGTAGTCACTCACGTGACTCCGAAGTAAAATAGTAAGATTAAACGAGAACTTACCTAAGTTTGAAGTTTGATCTTTATTTTATGAGGAGTTACGTAGGTGATTACGTGCCCACCACGACCCTACCCTTTATCATAAAGGTCAGATGGAAGTTCTTGTATTACTCGTTTTATTATGAGACTATATTACTTCGGTTGTTGTTTTTTGTGATTTCACACCGCTGCTTTGAAGATTGACGCGCAGGCGCACTGGCGGGGTTCTTCACGTAATCACCTACGTAACTCCTCATAAAATAAAGATCAAACTTCAAACTTAGGTAAGTTCTCGTTTAATCTTACTAGTTTAGTTTAATCTAGTTTAGAGATGCAGCGTGGAAACAGGCCCTTTGGTCCACCGAATCTACGCCAACCAACAATCACCCATACACTTGATCTATGGTTATCACACTTTCCTACACTCTAGGGGCAACTTACAAATACTAGTTTACCTAGCTTTGGGGTTAGGCGGGAGAGATAGATCAGCCATGATTGAATTGCGGAGTAGACTTGGTGGGCCGAATGGCCTAATTCTTCTCCTATCCCTTATGGCCTTATGACCTTACCAACCTGCATGGCTTTGGAATGTGAGGGGAAAACCGGAGCACCCGGAGTAAACCCAACCGGTCACAGTGAGAACGTACAAGCACCATACAGACAGCACCCATAGTCAGGATTGAACCCGGGACTCTGCCGCTGTGAGGCAGCAGTTGCGCTGCTGTGCCACCCACTGTGCCGCTGTGCCATCCAAGCTTGAAAGAAATAATGCTTGTGTTGTTATATCAACAAAACCAACTCCCAAACTATTTCCCAACTTTAAAGTTTTGTTGCGTTCACAAATGTTGGGAAAATAAATCGATTGCTGCTCCATTTAGGAGCGGGAAAGTTAACTCATTCCCCACAGGTCATAAGTTAACTGCCCAACTTGAAAAATATATTTGGCAGGAGTTCAGAGCCCTGATTTGTTCTGGCCTTTCCTCGTCTCCAGTTCCCCCATCCCTCCCACACCTCTACCTTTCAGTCTGAGGAAGTGTCCAGACCCGAAACTCACCCATTCCTTCTCTCTAGAGATGCTGCCTGACCCGCTGAGTTACCACAGCACTTTATGTCTTATCTTTGGTATAAAGATATTTTTAAGGCAGAGATAGATAGATTTGTGATTAGTACAGGTGTCAGAGGTTATGGGGAGAAGGGAATAGGGTTAGGAGGGAGAGATAGATCAGCCATGATTGAATGGCAGAGTAGACTTGATGGGCCGAATGGCCTAATTCTACTCCTATTCCTTATGACCTTATGGCCTTATAACCGGAATCTGCAGTTCCTTCCTGCACAGGTATTCGGAGTTTCTTTAATCAGAAAGCCAAGCTTAACTTTTGGGGCCAAGATATTCCATTGCGTGGTGTGTTGCTGATGTTCACCATATGATAGATGGAAAGGTGATCATTGACTTGACCTATCAGTCTCTATTTAACGTATTAGTCTGGAAGTTGTGATATAGATCCTTGGTTCTCTGTACATGTGACTCGCTACTACAGGTCCACCACCGCTTTACCAGCCACTGGTGCTCCAGCACTGATAATCCAGACAAAATTACAAGAGCGGACTTGAAATCCCTCCCACCTCTGGAAGCCCCCCGACCTCACTGGGACCTCCGCCGGTGCTTGGCAGGTTGAGTTTACCCCATGCCACCGGGGCTGTGTAACCGTGGTAACACCACTGCAGAACTTGAATCATATGGAGATCCATCAGGTCAAGGAGATTTTCACCCGTGGGCATCACCTTTGTAATATATGCTACAGTAATTGTTACTTTGAGGCTATCACCCCTTTAAGGAAGGTGTCACATGTTTAACTGCTCTCAAGGCTGCCGAGTAGGTCCAGGAAAAGTCTTACTATAAACTGCGGCCATTTTGTTTGAGCTTGTTATGTTTCATGAGTACCATTCCATGCTCTCTTTGGTGGACTGTAGAAGGTCAAGAAATCATTTTTAGACTTTGGACTTTCTAAAATTCTTTGCCATTTCTATCTCTAAACTAAACTAATAAACTAAATAAGATACAGAGTGGAAACAGCCCCCTTCAGCCCACCGAGTCTGCGCTGTCCAGTGATCCCCATACACTATCCTACACACTATGGACAATTTACCATTTTATCAAAGACAATTAACCTAAACCTGTACGTCTTTGGAGTGTAAGAGGAAACCGGAGCACATGTTCACAGGGAGAACGCACAAACTCTGTGCAGTCAGCACCCATAGTCAGGATCAAACCAGGGTCTCTGACGCTGTAAGGCAGTAACTACTGCTATGCCACTGTGCCACCTCATTCAACACACCCTCTTTACAACCGACACATCTCAAAGATGACCACCGCCCAATTCCAACAGGAATTATATCATAGCTGAGCAGTGAGTTAGAAACATAGAAACATAGAAAATAGGTGCAGGAGTAGGCCATTCGGCCCTTCGAGCCTGCACCGCCATTCGATATGATCATGGCTGATCATCCAACTCAGTATCCCATCGCTGCCTTCTCTCCATACCCCCTGATTCCTTTAGCCACAAGGGCCACATCTAACTCCCTCTTAAATATAGCCAATGAACTGGCCTCAACTACCTTCTGTGGCAGAGAATTCCACAGATTCACCACTCTTTGTGTAAAAAAATATTTTCTCATCTCGGTCCTAAAAGACTTCCCTCTTATCCTTAAACTGTGACCCCTAGTTCTGGACTTCCCCAACATCGGGAATAATCTTCCTGCATCTAGCCTGTCCAACCTCTTAAGAATTTTGTAAGTTTCTATAAGATCCCCCCTCAATCTTCTAAATTCTAGCGTGTACAAGCCAAGTCTATCCAGTCTTTCTTCATATGAAAGTCCTGCCATCCCAGGAATCAGTCTGGTGAACCTTCTCTGTACTCCCTCTATGGCAAGAATGTCTTTCCTCAGATTAGGAGACCAAAACTGTACGCAATACTCCAGGTGTGGTCTCACCAAGACCCTGTACAACTGCAGTAGAACCTCCATGCTCTTATACTCAAATCCTTTTGCTATGAATGCTAACATACCATTTGCTTTCTTCACAGCCTGCTGCACCTGCATGCCTACTTTCAATGACTGGTGTACCATGACACCCAGGTCTCGTTGCATCTCCCCTTTTCCTAATCGGCCACCATTCAGATAATAGTCTACTTTCCTGTTTTTGCCACCAAAGTGGATAACCTCACATTTATCCACATTAGACTGCATCTGCCATGCATTTGCCCACTCACCCAACCTATCCAAATTACCTTGCAGCCTCCTAGCATCCTCCTCACAGCTAACACTGCCCCCCCAGCTTCATGTCATCCGCAAACTTGGAGATGTTGCATTCAATTCCCTCATCCAGCTCATTAATATATATTGTAAATAGCTGGGGTCCCAGCACTGAGCCTTGCGGTACCCCACTAGTCACTGCCTGCCATTCTGAAAAGGACCCGTTTACTCCTACTCTTTGCTTCCTGTCTGCCAGCCAGTTCTCTATCCACATCAATACTGAACCCCCAATACCGTGTGCTTTAAGTTTGCATACTAATCCCTTATGTGGGACCTTGTCGAAAGCCTTCTGAAAGTCCAGATATAACACATCCACTGGTTCTCCCTTATCCACTCTACTAGTTACATCCTCGAAAAATTCTATAAGGTTCGTCAGACATGATTTACCTTTCATAAATCCATGCTGACTTTGTCCAATGAATTCACCACTTTCCAAATGTGCTGCTATCCCATCCTTAATAACTGACTCCAGAATTTTCCCCACCACCGATGTTAGACTAACTGGTCTGTAATTCCCCGTTTTTTCTCTCCCTCCCTTTTAAAAAAGTGGGGTTACATTAGCTACCCTCCAGTCCTCAGGAACTACTCCAGAATCTAAAGAGTTTTGAAAAATTATCACTAATGCATCCACTATTTCTGCGGCTACTTCCTTAAGTACCCTGGGATGCAACTTATCTGGCCCTGGGGATTTATCGGCCTTTAATCCATTCAATTTACCTAACACCACTTCCCGGCTAACCTGGATTTCACTCTGTTCCTCCATCTCATTTAACCCCCGGTCCCTTGCTATTTCCGGCAGATTATTTATGTCTTCCTTAGTGAAGACAGAACCAAAGTAGTTATTCAATTGGTCTGCCATGTCCTTGTTCCCCATGATCAATTCGCCTGTTTCTGACTGCAAGGGGCCTACATTTGTTTTAACTAATCTTTTCCTCTTCACATATCTATAAAAACATTTGCAGTCAGTTTTTATGTTCCCTGCCAGTTTTCTTTCATAATCTATTTTCCCTTTCCTAATTACGCCCATTGTCCTCCTCTGCTGGACTCTGAATTTCTCCCAGTCCTCTGGTAGGCTGCTTTTTCTGGCTAATTTGTACGCTTCATCTTTTGTTTTGATACTATCCCTGATTTCCCTTGTTATCCACTGATGCACTACCTTCCCCGATTTATTCTTTTGCCAAACTGGGATGAACAATTGTTGTAGTTCATCCATGCAGTTTTTAAATGCCTTCCATTGCATTTCCACCGTCAACCCTTTACGAATCATTTGCCAGTCTATCTTGGCCAATTCACATCTCATACCCTCAAAGTCACCTTTCTTTAAGTTCAGGACCCTTGTTTCTGAATTAACAATGTCACTCTCCATCCTAATGAAGAACTCAACCATATATACATTCCAAGAAATCCTCTTCCTCAGCACCCCTGCCAATTTGATTCATCCAATCTATATGTAGATTGAAGTCACCCATTATAATTGTTTTACCTTTGTTGCACGCATTTCTAATTTCCTGTTTGATGCCATCCCCAACTCCACTACTACCGTTAGGTGGCCTGTACACAACTCCCACTAGTGTTTTCTGCCCCTTAGTGTTTCGCAGCTCTACCCATATCAATTCCGCATCCTCCAAGCTAATGTTCTTCCTTTCTATTGCGTTAATCTCCTCTCAACCAGCAATGCTACCCCACCTCCTTTTCCTTTCTGTCTATCCCTCCTGAATATTGAATATCCCTGGATGTTCAGCTCCCAGCCTTGGTCACCCTGGAGCCATGTCTCCGTGATCCCAACTATATCATATTCATTAATAACTATCTGCACATTCAACTCATCCACCTTATTACGAATGCTCCTTGCATTAAGATACAAAGCCTTCAGGCTTGTTTTTACAACACTCTTACCCTTTATACAATTATGTTGAAAAGTGGCCCTTTTTGATTTTTGCCCTGGATTTGTGTGCCTGCCACTTTTACTTTTCACCTTGCTACCTATTGCTTCTACCCTCATTTTACACCCCTCTGCCTCTCGGCTCTTGCACCCATCCCCCTGCCACATTAGTTAAAATCCTCCCCGACAGCACTAGCAAACACTCCCCCAAGGACATTGGTTCCATTCCAGCCCAGGTGCAGACCGTCCTGTTTGTACTGGTCCCACCTCCCCCAGAACTGGTTCCAATGCCCTAGAAATTAGAATCCCTCCCCCTTGCACCATTTTTCAAGCCACGTATTCATCTGCAATATCCTCCTATTTCTACTCTGACTAGCCCGTGGTACTGGTAGTAATCCAGAGATTATTACCTTTGAGGTCCTACTTTTAAGTTTATCTCCTAGCTCCATAAATTCACCTTGTAGGACCTCATCCCTTTTTTTAATCTATATCGTTGGTGCCAATGTGCACCACGACAACTGCTGTTCACCCTCCCCCTCCAGAATGTTCTGCAGCCGTTCAGTGACATCCCTGACCCTTGCACCAGGGAGACAACATACCATCCTGGAGTCTCGTTTGCGGCCGCAGAAACGCCTATCTATTCCCCTTACCATGGAATCCCCTATTACTATTGCCCTTCCACTCTTTTTTTCTCCCCTCCTGTGCCGCAGAGCCACCCATGGTGCCATGAGTTGGTGTCAAAGTTCATGAGACGGTTAGGCTTAAGCAACTGTTGGAGATAAGACAAGGTAGGAAGGATGAGCAAGATTTGTGATTGAGAAGAGGCTAGGGGCAAGGTAAATATTCTTCTTCATGGAGTACATATACATTTTCTATAAAAAATAATTAAATGTGACGTTATCTGAACGTCTTATGCCTGTTGCTCATTTTTGTCAACAACTTTGAGTCTACGGGAATTTCATTTGGATCTAAAATGCTGTGAATGTTAAAAATACCACCCGGAGAAAGCAAAAACAGAAAATGCTAGGAAAACTCGGCGTCAGTCATTATCTGTGGAAAGAGAAATAGAGCTGAGAAAAGGGTCCAATGAAGGGTCTTTGACCTAAAACATTAATTCTATTTCTCTCTCCACAGATGCGACCTGACTTACTGAGTTTTTCTAGCATTTTCTGTTTTTAATTTCAGATTTCCAGCATCTTCATAGAAAACGCACATTTGTTCTCCTTGGATGAGCAGCTTTCCAATGTCTAATATTGGTCTGGTTAATGCAAATGTGTGAAAAAATGGTGAGAATTGCAGCACAAGTGACCGTGCATTTTTGCTATCACCTTCGGCCCATTAATGCCTTACCATCCCCATAAACCAACTGGATGTAGTATAAACAGCTAGCCTGTATTTTAACTTGGAAAAGATGTGAAGAATTCACTGTATTCATTTAAGCATGCATCTCCTAAATATACAGTGTGACATGGGAATATTCCTATTGTAGAAACAAAGAACTGCAGATGCTAGTTTACAAACAAAAGATACAAAGTGCTGGGGTAACTTGAGTATAGAAGTTGGGAGGACATATTAAGTATAGAGGTTGGGAGGTCTCGTTACAGTTATACAAGACGTTTAAAGTATTGTGTTCAGTTCTGGGCACCATGTTATAGGAAAGATGTTGAAAGATGTCAAGCAGGAAAGGGGTGCAGAGAAGATTTATGAGGATGGTGCCAGGACTTGAAGGCCTGAGCTATAGGGAGAGGATGAGCAGGCTAGGACTATTCCGTGAGGATGAGGGGTTATGAGAGGTGTATGAAATCATGAGAGGAATAGATCAGGTAGACACACAGTGTCTCTTGCCCAGGGTAAGGGAATCGAGAACCAGATGATATACTGTAGGTTTAAGATGAGGGGGGAAAGAATAGGAACCTGAGGGGTAACATTTTCACACAAAGGGTGGTTGGTGTATGGAACAAGCTGTTTGAGGAGGTAGTTGAGGCAGGTAGTATCGCAACATTTAAAATACATTTAGACAGGTACATGGATAGGAGAGGTTTAGAGGGTTATGGGCCAAATGCAGGCAGGTGGGACTAGTGTAGATGGGACATGTTGGTTGGTGTGGGAAAGTCAGGCTGAAGGGCCTGTTTCCACGCTGTATGACTCTATGACTATGACTAATGCCTTACCGTTCCCATAAACCAACTGGATGTGGTATGAACAGCTAGACAAATCTTTTCTTGTATTTTAACTGGGAGAAGCTGTGAAGAATTCAATGTATCCACTTAAGCATGCATCTCTTAAATATTCAGTGTGATGAGGGAATATTCCTATTGTAGAAACAAAGAATTGTAGATACTGGTTTACCAAAAAAAGACACAAAATGCTGAGGTATCTCAGCGGGCCAAGCAGCATCTCTGCAGTACCTGGATAGGTGACGTTTTGAGTCATGACCCTTCTTCAGTTTGGAATATTCCTATTGGCCTGGGATTCTTTGCTTAAAAGTTAAATACAGATCTCATTGGATTTTTCAACTAATCTGGTTCTTAGCATTTGACCTTTAGTCCATTTAGAACTGAGATGCGGAAAATCATTTTCACCCAGAGAGTAGAGAATCTGTGGAATTCTCTGCCACAGAAGGCAGTGGAGGCCAATTCGCTGGATGTTTTCAAGAGAGTTGGATTTAGCTCTTAGGGATCAAGGGATATGGGGAAAAAGTTGGAACGGAGTACCGATTTTGGATGATCAGTCAACGGGTCAGGCAGAATCTCTGGAGAAAAGGGATCTTTTTTCTCCAGAGATGCAGCCCGACCTACTGAGTTACTCCAGCACCTTGTGTCTATCTTTGCTATAAACCAGCATCTGCAGTTAATACATGTTTCTGTGTCTCTATGTTCAGCATGCTTAGTGTTATATTCAGTAGTATTAGCACTCCCCTTTTTCCTTGCATTTAATGCCATTGCTCCTCATGTGGACTCCTGGGGTGATGTCTCTTCCCTTGTTTGAGGAGAGCCCCCACCAGACTCAGCCCCTCAATGCCCAGCAGAAGGATCCCGCACTGTGGTATAATTAGGGGAAGGGAGGTGTTGAGGATTCGAGCTGTACTAAACTCTAAGGATGGCCATGGGCATACCTGTGGGAAAGTTCCTTTCAGTCATCAAATTATCGCATATTTGAGTCCTGTTCTGCAAATAAGATATATGTATATTTGCGCAAGATTAAGATATAGGCTTAAAGTGTCCAAACAGCCAGCGACTGTTACAACACAGAGAAACAATGTTTCTGTTGGCAAAGGATTATGCATAATCTATGATTATTGCATTCATGGGACCGCCTGCTTAATGCCTTTGAATATAATCAGCTAGAGGTTAAAAAGTTAATAAAATAATAGCCAATACTGCATGTATTTAACAGCTTACCTAGTCAGACATTTCAAAGTATTCCATGCACTGTTCACACAGGACGGGAGGTATCCCGCCAAGTGCTTGATGTAGTCTGCCTTCTGCTCACAGCAGACTTTCACACTACTAGAACTCACACTCATATCAAGCCCAACTGTATACCAGACAAAACCTTACTCAAACTCATTCTTCACAGTTAGAAATAGCGGCAATCGAAAATCCTAATTTAAAGCGCAGTCTATAAAACCTATTGATAAGCACTAATCCAGCGACATAAATAATTCAGGCTTTAAGTGAAACCTTGACCCTAATTCTCAGGTTATGTTCAATGAAAGAACGCATTCCATTGGGTTAAGTGCACAAAAGCTTTGAAGCAACATATTAACTCAAGCAAAGCATTATTGGACTCAGCGTAACATGATATTTTGAGATTGCAAATCCCTCTTTCAATTTGGATATCATGTTGCTCTTTTAAATTCAGTTTAATTTATCTCTCATCATCCTCATTTTTTTATTTTCTCTGTATTTCTTTATTTCTGTTCTAATACCCATCGTTCTAATCCGTCTAGAAATAGTGGTGGCCTCGACTGTTCTAATTTTGCCTGAGATAATCTTCCATGACCAGATGCAGTCAATAACAGGTACGAGTCAGAAATATCAATCACAATATCTTTTTAACAATATGCCAGTTGTTCATCACAAAGTCATCATTGCCATTTAATTTTTCATATATATTAGTCAAACTAAGATTACATTAAACGTAAAATTACTATTTCCTATTTCCCTTTATAAGGCATCTGAATTTCTATTGTAAGAAATGTGGATTGAGTCAAGATGCTTACATATGTTCTTGACACTAAAGGTCAAATGCTAAGAGCCAGATTAGTTGAAAAATCTAATGAGATCTATATTTAACTTTTAAGCAAAGAATCCCAGGCCAATAGGAATATTCCAAACTGAAGAAGGGTCATGACTCAAAACGTCACCTATCCAGGTACTGCAGAGATGCTGCTTGGCCCGCTGAGATACCTCAGCATTTTGTGTCTTTTTTTGGTAAACCAGTATCTACAATTCTTTGTTTCTACAATAGGAATATTCCCTCATCACACTGAATATTTAAGAGATGCATGCTTAAGTGGATACATTGAATTCTTCACAGCTTCTCCCAGTTAAAATACAAGAAAAGATTTGTCTAGCTGTTCATACCACATCCAGTTGGTTTATGGGAACGGTAAGGCATTAGTCATAGTCATAGAGTCATACAGCGTGGAAACAGGCCCTTCAGCCTGACTTTCCCACACCAACCAACATGTCCCATCTACACTAGTCCCACCTGCCTGCATTTGGCCCATAACCCTCTAAACCTCTCCTATCCATGTACCTGTCTAAATGTATTTTAAATGTTGCGATACTACCTGCCTCAACTACCTCCTCAAACAGCTTGTTCCATACACCAACCACCCTCTGTGTGAAAATGTTACCCCTCAGGTTCCTATTCTTTCCCCCCTCATCTTAAACCTACAGTATATCATCTGGTTCTCGATTCCCTTACCCTGGGCAAGAGACACTGTGTGTCTACCTGATCTATTCCTCTCATGATTTCATACACCTCTCATAACCCCTCATCCTCACGGAATAGTCCTAGCCTGCTCATCCTCTCCCTATAGCTCAGGCCTTCAAGTCCTGGCACCATCCTCATAAATCTTCTCTGCACCCCTTTCCTGCTTGACATCTTTCAACATCTTTCCTATAACATGGTGCCCAGAACTGAACACAATACTTTAAACATCTTGTATAACTGTAACGAGACCTCCCAACCTCTATACTTAATATGTCCTCCCAACTTCTATACTCAAGTTACCCCAGCACTTTGTATCTTTTGTTTGTAAACTAGCATCTGCAGTTCTTTGTTTCTACAATAGGAATATTCCCATGTCACACTGTATATTTAGGAGATGCATGCTTAAATGAATACAGTGAATTCTTCACATCTTTTCCAAGTTAAAATACAGGCTAGCTGTTTATACTACATCCAGTTGGTTTATGGGGATGGTAAGGCATTAATGGGCCGAAGGTGATAGCAAAAATGCACACACTTGTGCTGCAATTCTGACGGTTTTTTCACACCTTTGCATTAACCAGACCAATATTAGACATTGGAAAGCTGCTCATCCAAGGAGAACAAATGTGCGTTTTCTATGAAGATGCTGGAAATCTGAAATTAAAAACAGAAAATGCTAGAAAAACTCAGTCAGGTCGCATCTGTGGAGAGAGAAATAGAATTAATGTTTTGGGTCAAAGACCCTTCATTGGACCCTTTTCTCAGCTCTATTTCTCTTTCCACAGATAATGACTGACGCCGAGTTTTCCTAGCATTTTCTGTTTTTGCTTTCTCCAGGTGGTATTTTTTAACATTCACAGCATTTTAGATCCAAATGAAATTCCCGTAGACTCAAAGTTGTTGACAAAAATGAGCAGCAGGCATAAGACGTTCAGATAACGTCACATTTAATTATTTTTTATAGAAAATGTATATGTACTCCATGAAGAAGAATATTTACCTTGCCCCTAGCCTCTTCTCAATCACAAATCTTGCTCATCCTTCCTACCTTGTCTTATCTCCAACAGTTGCTTAAGCCTAACCGTCTCATGAACTTTGACACCAACTCATGGCACCATGGGTGGCTCTGCGGCACAGGAGGGGAGAAAAAAGAGTGGAATGGCAATAGTAATAGGGGATTCCATTGTAAGGGGAATAGATAGGCGTTTCTGCGGCCGCAAACGAGACTCCAGGATGGTATGTTGTCTCCCTGGTGCAAGGGTCAGGGATGTCACTGAACGGCTGCAGAACATTCTGGAGGGGGAGGGTGAACAGCCAGTTGTCGTGGTGCACATTGGCACCAACGATATAGATTAAAAAAAGGGATGAGGTCCTACAAGGTGAATTTAGGGAGCTAGGAGATAAACTTAAAAGTAGGACCTCAAAGGTAATAATCTCTGGATTACTACCAGTACCACGGGCTAGTCAGAGTAGAAATAGGAGGATATTGCAGATGAATACGTGGCTTGAAAAATGGTGCAAGGGGGAGGGATTCAAATTTCTAGGGCATTGGAACCAGTTCTGGGGGAGGTGGGACCAGTACAAACAGGACGGTCTGCACCTGGGCTGGAATGGAACCAATGTCCTTCGGGGAGTGTTTGCTAGTGCTGTCGGGGAGGATTTAAACTAATGGGGCAGGGGGATGGGTGCAAGAGCCGAGAGGCAGAGGGGTGTAAAATGAGGGTAGAAGCAATAGGTAGCAAGGTGAAAAGTAAAAGTGGCAGGCAGACAAATCCAGGGTAAAAATCAAAAAGGGCCACTTTTCAACATAATTGTATAAAGGGTAAGAGTGTTGTAAAAACAAGCCTGAAGGCTTTGTATCTTAATGCAAGGAGCATTCGTAATAAGGTGGATGAGTTGAATGTGCAGATAGTTATTAATGAATATGATATAGTTGGGATCACGGAGACATGGCTCCAGGGTGACCAAGGCTGGGAGCTGAACATCCAGGGATATTCAATATTCAGGAGGGATAGACAGAAAGGAAAAGGAGGCGGGGTAGCGTTGCTGGTTGAGAGGAGATTAACGCAATAGAAAGGAAGAACATTAGCTTGGAGGATGCGGAATTGATATGGGTAGAGCTGCGAAACACTAAGGGGCAGAAAACGCTAGTGGGAGTTGTGTACAGGCCACCTAACAGTAGTAGTGGAGTTGGGGATGGCATCAAACAGGAAATTAGAAATGCGTGCAACAAAGGTAAAACAATTATAATGGGTGACTTCAATCTACATATAGATTGGGTGAATCAAATTGGTAGGGGTGCTGAGGAAGAGGATTTCTTGGAATGTATGCGGGATAGTTTTCTAAACCAACATGTAGAGGAACCAACGAGAGAGCAGGCTATTCTAGACTGGGTATTGAGTAATGAGCAAGGGTTAGTTAGCAGTCTTGTTGTGCGTGGCCCCTTGGGCAAGAGTGACCATAATATGGTTGAGTTCTTCATTAGGATGGAGAGTGACATTGTTAATTCAGAAACGAGGTTCCTGAACTTAAAGAAAGGTGACTTTGAGGGTATGAGACGTGAATTGGCCAAGATAGACTGGCAAATGATTCGTAAAGGGTTGACGGTGGAAATGCAATGGAAGGCATTTAAAAACTGCATGGATGAACTACAACAATTGTTCATCCCAGTTTGGCAAAAGAATAAATCGGGGAAGGTAGTGCATCAGTGGATAACAAGGGAAATCAGGGATAGTATCAAAAGAAAGATGAAGCGTACAAATTAGCCAGAAAAAGCAGCCTACCAGAGGACTGGGAGAAATTCAGAGTCCAGCAGAGGAGGACAAAAGGCTTACTTAGGAAAAGGAAAATAGATTATGAAAGAAAACTGGCAGGGAACATAAAAACTGACTGCAAAAGCTTTTATAGATATGTGAAGAGGAAAAGATTAGTTAAAACAAATGTAGGTCCCTTGCAGTCAGAAACAGGCGAATTGATCATGGGGAACAAGGACATGGCAGACCAATTGAATAACTACTTTGGTTCTGTCTTCACTAAGGAAGACATAAATAATCTGCCGGATATAGCAAGGGACCGGGGGTTAAATGAGATGGGCTGCTATTTTGGTGCTCCATTCTCCAGCTGAAACCCTTCTTCACCTCCCAAAGTAGCCTGAAGGGGCAGCACATTGCTCTAATCTAGGAAACATCAAACTCGAGAAACAAATAACTGCAGATGCTGGTTATACCAAAGATAAACACAAAGTGCTGGAGTAACTCAACGGGTCTGGCAACATCTCTGGAGAAAAGGGATGGGTGACGTTTCGGGACAGGACCCTTCTTCAGATGGTGACCCGAAACTTCATCCATCTTTTTCTCCAGAGATACTACCAGACCTGCTGAGTTACTCCTGCACTTTGTGTCAATCTAAGCATCAAACTCTGACAGATTAGTTGCTTTCGGGCTGATGCTATAATCTACGCTTTTTTCTGTCTCACTATCTACCTTCTCTCATCACAACTAAAACACTCCACCCTAAGCATCCTTCCAGCGAATCTCATCTGCACCCTCTCCAGTATAATCACATGAATAAAACTGAAGCCCTTCCTAAGGAAAGGAATCATGGAATATATCAAATGTGTATTCACAGAGGATGGGAGGTATCCCAAGCCCATGAGTCCTGACTGTAAACGTCACCTATCCATGTTCTCCAGAGATGCTGCCTGGCCCCTTGAGTTACTCCAGCACTGTGTCCTTTTCTCAAAGATCATCCATGTCCTTTCATGCAGCTATGACATATTCCTGCTTCCTTCTTATGAACTTGTGTGTATTAACTAGCATCTGCAGTTTCTTGTTTCTACTGTTGAAATTGGATTGAAGGTAAAGATGTCACCGCTTATAATTAAGTCTAACAAGATTGTAAAATGGAGATAGACACAAAAAGCTGGAGTAACTCAGCGGGTCAAGCAGCATCTCAAGGAATAGGTGACATTTTGGGTCGAGACCCTTCTTCAGAATAAGGAGACATAAAGGAGATCGTACTTGTGGACTTGGGCTCAGAAACATTGGCCACTTTGGCAGAGCTGCTGGTGCCACATATGACAAAGGGTGTTTCATTCAGTAAGGTTATAGATGGTAAATTCAACAGCTCGAAATTCAGAACTAGAAACCAAATGGCAGTGAGATCATTAGTAATTAAATTGCGGCGTTGAACAAAGTCTGCCTCCAGACTGCAATTATGGTGCCTTCCTGAAATGGTAGGTGTGGGATGAGTTCAACCTGGATTATTGAATACATTGGTGCATGCATTTGTGCGTGCTTACATAATGGAGACAGCAATCAACAGTACAGGAATCAAGGGTTATATGGTTTGTGCAAAGAATTGCTTTCAAGTATATAAAATTATGAGATGGGGTAGACAGTCAGAATGGAAAACTCAAATACCAGAGGGCAAAACGTCAAGGTGAGACATTTGAAGGAGGTGTGCGGGACACATATTTTACACAAAGGGTAGATAGAGCCTGTAGCTCACTGCCAATACAGATGGCAGAGGCTGATACGATATTGGCATTTAAGAGACTTTTTTGGATAAGCAAAGTTGCTACTTTACAGCGCCAGAGACCCGAGTTTGATCCTGGCTGCGGCTGCTGTCTGTACAGAGTTTGTACATTCTCCCTGTGACCGCGTGGGTTTTCTCTGGGTGCTCCGGTTTCCTCCCACACTCTAAAGAATACAGGTTTGTAGGTTGATTGGCTTTGGTAAAATTGTGAATTGTTCCTAGTGTGTAGGATAGTGCTAGTGTACGGGGTGATCGCTGGTCAGTGTAGATTCAGTGGGCTGAAGGGCCTGTTTCCATGCTGTATCTCTAAAGTAAAGTCTAAAGTCTAAAAGATTTACACAGAATGGAGGGATGCCGATTATGAGCAGGCAGATAAGGACTGTTCTTTGCACATGTTCACATAGACATAGTGGACCAAAGGGTCTGTGCTTGTGATGTACTGTTCTATGTTAAAGGTGGGAAGATCATACATGATTGGAAGGCAAAAAAGGGATGCAGAGCCAAGTAGGCCTGCCCCTGCCTCTGTTTCCTATGTTCTAATGGAGAAGGCTTTCAGAAACACTGAAGAACTTTAACCAATAGATAAGTGGTAAAGAAGGCGTATGGTATGGTCACCTTCAATGGATGAGACATTGAGGATGAGAGTCAGGAAGTCATGATGCTGTTCTATAAAACATTGGTTGGGCTGCATTTGGAGATGCAGTTCTGGTCACCCTATTGCAGGAAGGATGCGAAGGCTTTGGAGAGAGTGCAGAAGAGATTTACTAGAATGCTGCCTGTATTAGGGAGTATTAGCTTCAGGGAGAGGTTGTACAAACTTGGGTTGTTCTATCTGGAATGCTGAAAGTTGAGGGGAGACCTGATAGGTACATGAAATTGTGAGAGTCATAAATAGGGTGGGCAATCAGAATCTTTTCCCCAGGGTGTAAATGTGAAAGGCAGAGGGCATAACTTTAAGGTGGCGAGGGGTAAAGTTTAAAGAGGATGTGCGGAGCAAGTTTTTTAACACAGAAAGTGCTGTGAGCTGGGATGCACTGTCAGGGGTGGTGGTGGGGGAAGATATGATAGTGGCATTTAAGAGACTTTTAGATAGCACATGGATAAGCAGGAAATGGAGGGATATGGATCACGTGTAGGCAGATGTGGTTAGTTTATCTTGGCATTATGTATGATACAGACATAGTAGACTGAGGCGTCTGTTCCTGTGCTGTATTTTTCTACGTTCTACGTCCTACAATCGGTGCATAATGTCAGTATTAGTTGTCCACGTGGACAAACTGTATTTGAGTCACATGCACAAGCTTGGCATCAAGGACATGCCTGGAAAGGAAAACTGCTACCAATCTAATGAAGTTTGTGCATTACATGTATGCCAGCTTAGAGCAATGTACTGTATATCACACGGCCTCTGACCACACCTAGCATTTTAAACCAGAATAATGTCAACAGGGTGGTTTTGCAATGTGAGGGTAACAGAAAGCCATAAAGGAGACACTTGTACAATGTTGAACCTGATAAGCAATCAAAGAGAAATGTTTGAACAGCATATTTGCCACCAATGGGATATAACATTAAATGGAGAGCATTATTGATATGAACAACAGAAGAGCTTTTGATTGATTGTGGACAGTACATTAAGACATTCCACAAAGTGCCTTTGGCAAAAACAAGTTGAAACTGAAGATATAATCCCCTGGCCCTGTAATCGCTGGGTTATCTTGTTTCACATAATGGTCAAGGAAGCAAAGCAACTAGTCGTTATAGGCAAATATACAAACAGACCAACTCTATTCAGGCAAAGATTGACTCAAGAAATTAAAGATGGATTGCAAGAATATATTTAACAGAAGAATTTTCCAATCGAGCCAAAATTTCCAGAGCAATATGGTATGGTCACCTTCAATGGATGAGACATGCTATTAGGAACGATTTGTACACTGGCATTAAAGGAAAAAGTGCGCGCACACACACATTAAACCAAAAGCCTAGCTAATTTACTCCTAGCTCCGACCTAAGCTACATACAGCTAGTTATAGAAGATGAAGTGAATGAACTTGGATGACATGATACGTTGCTGAAAATCGTAGAGAGTGACTGGATGGCATCCATTTTATGGTGCTCATAGAGACACATTGGTATGATTTTGCAGGGATTCTATGATAAAGATATCTTATGGTGCTTCCACGCATAAAGTTGGAGCTATCACATAATGGGCATAGCCATTTCCACCATTACTTGGTAGTTCACCATTCATGTTGATCACTCCCCATGAACCTCGGAATCAGGTTCACAATTCTCACAATGGCAGCTTCAAGCCTCAAGAATTCAGTGGTGGAGGATTCTCTTGTCAAGGATGATCAAGATAATGAAATCTACGGTGGATACAATATCAAAGCAGCTGTACGTAGAGCTCATATAAAGAGAAGCATTTCAGACTGCATGATGAAAAGCAGGTTGAGGATGAGAAAAAGGAACATGGAAGATATTATGGAGGTGACACAAGAAACTGCAGATGCTAGAATCTTGAGCAAAGAAACAAACAGCTGGAGGAACAGCGAGTCAGGCAGCACCTGGGGAGGGAAATGTAGAGGCGTCGTTTTAGTTCGGGATCTTCTTCAGCCTGATAGTGTAGAGGAGAGACAAAGGTTTTTCATAGCTGCCGGTGAGGAATTCAGAAAGATTCATGAACAACACATGATCTCAGTGCAAGATACCCAAGAGAATAGTGAAAAAGATTCTAGATTTGAATATAGTCCTGAAGTGAGTCCAACAATTGATAATGAAGAACAGAAGAAGAACATTGAGTGATGAAGAAAGTCAAGAGGTGATACCGCCATTTAAGAGTCAAGTCAAGAGTGTTTTATTGTCATATGTCCCGAAACGAAATAATAAAATTCAGTCGGAGGTAAAAGTTCTATTCACTATTAATTCTCCAAGACCAACGCAAGCAACACTAGATTTGGGTTTAGGTTTATTGTTGTCACATGTACCACCAAGGCACAGTGAAAAGCTTTGTCTGTATCTCATTCAATCAGATCAGCATATATTATACAATCAAGTCACACTGAAGTTCTTCCAACCTCCCAAGATGGCGCCCAAGCCTGGCGGCTTTCTGCGTGCTGGTCCCAGAAGTGGATCTGCAATCACTCGTTACAATTGCTCCACTCTTTTAAACCTCTTCTCCAACAGCAGCATGTCTTACTTTAACTGTGCTCTTCTTAATCGCTTCTCCCTTTATCATGTAACCCTACACTGCAGACGGCACATTGCAATCATTCTGCTAACTGGTTTAGCAAACAATGAAAAGCTTTTCACTGTACCTCTGTACACGTGACAATAAACTACACAAAAATAAAATAAACTAAAGTTCAATTGGTAGAGCAAAAGGGAATGTACAGAGTGCAGAATATAATTGTCAGCATTGTAGCACACTAGCTCCATAGACAAAGTCCAATATCTGCAATGAGGTAGAGGTGAATCGGACAGTACCCTAGCTTTTGGCAGGACTGTTTAGAAGCCTGACAACAGAGGGGAAGGTACTTATTGTAAACTCTGCTATGTATTGGAATCAAAAGGGATCCCACTCCCTGTCTATGCATAACTAGCGACCAGTCTCAGAGTAAGTGGTCAATCAAACTCTTATCAAAGGGTAGACACAAAATGCTGGAGTAACTCAGCAGGACAGGCAGCATCTCTGGAGAGAAGGAATAGGTGATGTTTTGGGTCAAGACGCTTCTTCAGACAGACTTATCAAAGGATATTGAGTACAAGAGCTGGGATGCAATGCTACTGTACAGCAGTACAAGAATGCTGGTGAGATAACACTTGCAATATTGTGTGCAGTTCCTGTGGTAGGAAAGATAGCATTCAGCTGAAAAGGGTGCACAAAAAAATTATCCGAATGTTACCAGGACTCGAGAGCTAGAGTTGGAAAAGAGAGGCTGGAGAGGCTGGGATTTTTTCCAAAGACCTCAGGAGGCTGAGGAATGACCTACAGAGGTATGTCTGAAGAAGGGTCTCGACCCGAAACATCGCCTATTCCTTCGCTTCGTAGATGCTGCCTCACCCGCTGAGTTCCTCCAGCATTTTTGTCTACCTGCAGAGGGATACATATCATGAGAGGCATAGATAAGGTGACTGTTACTGACCTTTTTCCCAGGTGAGAGGAGTCCAGAACTGAAGGCCATAGGTTTCAGTCGAGAGGGGAAAGATTTAATGGAGACCCAAGAGACAATGTTTTCACATAAGGGGTTGTGGCTACATAAAACAAGTTGCCAGATGAAGCTGTAAAAGCAGAATACAAAACCTATGTTTAAACGACACAATGGGTAGCACAGTGGTGTAGTGGGAGAGTTGCTGCATTTACAGCGCCAGACACACGGGTACGATCCTGACCATGGGCGCTGTTTGTATGGATTTTGTACATGATCCCTGTGCCCAAGTGGGTTTTCTCCGGGTGCTCCGGTTTCCTCCCACATTCCGAAGACATGCAGGTTTGTAGGCTAATCAAGTCAAGTCAAGTCAAGTTTATTCGTCACATGCACATACGAGATGTGCAGTGAAATGAAAAGTGGCAATGCTCGCGGATTGTGCAAAAAACAAACAAACAAACAAACAACAAACAGAATGGAACTGAATCACATAATCACATATTACATATTTGTGGGAGGGAAGAAAAGGAAAAAAAACAGCAATTTAAAAAAGACACCACACAACAGTAAAATGGTCCAGTAAAGTTAGTCCCTGGAGCAAGTGCAAGTGTAATTGACTTTGGTAAAATTGTAAATTGTGTGCTGGTGTGCTAGTGTACGGGATGATCACTGGTCAGCTTGGACTCGGTGGGCCGAAGGTTTCCGCACTGTATCTCTGAAGGTTTAGACTTAGACATACATGGATGAGAAAGGTTTAGTGGGATATGGGCCAAACAGCTAAATGGGACCAGTCCAGACTAATCCTTGTCAGCATGAGCAAGTTGGACCAAATGTTCCTGTACTTTACGAATCCATGACTATTCACATTATTTCGATAATTCCCCAAAAGTGTGCAAATTATTGTTACACAGGTGGGACTAGTGTGGATGAGGCATGTTAGTCAGTCTGGGCAAGTTGGGGCGAAGGGCCTGTTTCCACACTCTATGACTCTATGACTATGATGATATTATAGCATCCCACATAAGTTCACAACCTTGCATCATCAGGGTAGGATGCCAGGCAAATACAATGAATTTTCCCATGAATTGGGAACAATCCTAGAGGGGGTGAGTCATCATGCACACCTCCGAGTGGTTGTTTGCACAACTTACCATCAGAGTCTGGATATGTGTTTGCAATCGGGTTGGTGTGCATGCAATAGAGTTGTAAATATCCCAACAAAAACTGCTCTTCAATAGTAATCAGTCAATAGCAGCCAGCATCATCAGACCTACACCACCCTGGCCACATGAATATTTCACCCCTGCCGTCGGGAAGAAGGTACAGGAGCCAGAAAAATGTAAGGTCCAGGTTCAGGAACAGCTTCTTCATTACAGCCATTAGGCTATTAAACACGACAACCTCCAAATAAGCTCTGAACTGCACAGACTATTAGTTATTATTGCGTTTGTGTACAGTATATATACATATATGTATGTAAAGAAAAAAAAGTTCAGTATGTGAATGTACACACATATTCACATATACCTCTCTATATTATATACAAACTGTATATATAAAATATATATATAATATATATATATATATATATATATATATATGTGTATATGTGAGTATGTGTGTGTATATATACACATACCAAACTTTTTTTCTTGTTTATTATATTGTTTACAGTGTTTACACATTCTGTTGTGCTGCTGCAAGTAAGAATGTCATTGTTCTATCTGGGACAATAAAACACTTGAATCTTGACTCTTTTACCCATTTAGGTTTGTCTGATAACATTTTTCTGCATGTAACGAGGTGTGGTTTAATTTTCGATCATCAGTAAAACAAATTGCAGTACTTCAGATAGGTCTTGAGATGCTTCTTGCTTTTGTGCTGCAGTTCTGTATTACATTACAAACAGAAATGGAGGGTATTTTGGTTCACTGAGTTTTATTCCGGCTCATAGAGCAATCCATGTAGAAACAAAGGACTGAAGGTCCTCTCCTGACTTTCTCTATAACCCCGTTATCCCCACATTCCGATCAAAACCCTCCCCTGCCCAAGTTCAACTATCCATGCAAACATTAGAAGCAATTTACGGTGAGCAATTAACCTACACCTTTGGGATGTGGGAGGATCTGAAGCACTTGGGTGAAGCCCACAGCGAGAAAATGTAACGTTTGCACTGCCAGCATTAGAGGTCAGGCTTGAATGTGGGCTGATGGAGTTGGGAGGCAACAAATCTAATAGCCACATCACTGCACCACCTTTGTTGGCTGTGCTCCTGGTAAAAATGAAAACAAAGCCCGATCGGGCTAATTAATAGGAGAGAGAAAATGTTCAAATATTCAGCACCCAGGATGAAACTGGAGCCTTTTACTAAGCCAGAAGACCTGATCATTTGTGAACAGAGTTTAGATGGCTATTTAGAAAGGGCCAAGCCTTAACCAAGGGTGGCACAGTGGTGCGGCTGGTAGGGTTGCTGCCTCTCTGGGTTAATAATGGGTAGTGATGTTTTTAATCAGGCTGATGAAGGTAATGGAAGTAGGTTGGAAAGTTAGATATAGGCCAGACTAGAATGCATCATAACCTAGTTGGAATAAAGTCAGATACTATTTGTTTTGTTCTTTGGGATCTGGATTCTTGAAGGACCTCATATTGTGGTCCAACCTATTAGCACACCCCTAGATTAATCTCAAGTATATAACAATGTAAGTTTGGTAATGAACACCATGTAAATATTCGGACAGATGCTTGGTCAAAGTGATTTTTATGGAGGTTCTTAAAGATGGAATGTGATATTGAAATACGGGTAGGTTTAGAGTGACAATTCTTGGAACTCAGTAGCACATCCTTTGATTTCAGTGCTATATCCGAATACTATTGTCTAACAGGTTCCAGAAAGACAATACCAATGCTTCAGACTTTTAGACTTAGAGAGTCTTGTAGAGATACAGGGTGGTAACAGCATACCCACCGAGTCTGCGCCGACCAGCAATCACCCGTACACTAGCACTATCCTACACACGAGGGACAATTTACAATTTACGGAAGCCAATTAACCTACAAACCTGTAAGCCTCTGAAGCACCCGGAGAAAACCCAGGTGGTCACAGGGACAATGTACAAACTCCGTACAGACGGCACCCATCGTCAGGATTGAACCCAGGTCTCTGTAAGGCAGGAACTCTGCCACTGCACCATTGAGCTGTCCTATCCTCTTGTACAAAAGTTGTTAGTTGCTATAGTGATTTCAATCAAACCGAAATAGCTTAATGACATCGCCGTTGGTATAATGTGCTGGAGTAACTCAGTGGGTCAGGTAGCATCTCTAGAATACCCAGATAGATGACTTTTCATGTTGCGATCCTTCTTCAGACTTCTTCAGCCAGAGTCTGAAGAAGGGTCTCAACCCGAAATAGCACCTACTCATGTTTGCCAGAGATGCTGCTTGATCTGCTAAGTTACTCCTGCACTTTGTGCCCTTTTGTGTAAACTAGCATCTGCAGTTCCTTGTTTCCGCAAAGATAAAGTGAATACTGGTTCTTGAAATTATATTACCATGGTTTAACATTTTTAAATACATCTAAGTGTTTAATGTTTTATGCAATTAATTTTATAATTTTCACTGCAAAAATATTACTTACACCTTTATAAATGTTTTATAATTGTCTCTAAATAACCCTTTATGGTCCTCCCTGCAATATCCTTCTCACACCTTCTCAGCTGTGAGCTCTGACACTTTATGATGAGAGCGGGTAGACACAAATTGCTGGAGTAACACAGCGGGAAAGGCAGCATCTCTGTCTGAGTGGAGAAGGAATGGGTGACATTTCGGGTCGAGACCCTTCTTCAGACTTCAGATCGAAGAAGTTCTCCTCCTATCTCCAACGAGAGTTCATTGAAGAAACTTTATAATTAGACGTTGCTTGTAGAGGGAATGAAAGCAAATTTGTAAAAGAAACATTCCTCAACAATAACATTAACTGAAGCTTATAACAACTTATAACTCTCCAAGCGGTTACACAAATTGAAAATGAGACAAATCCTCAGGTCACATAAAGAAATATTAGCACTGTCAACTAAAAGCTTTGTCAAAGGGATTGTTAAAGGAGGACTTCACTGGGGAAAGAGAGACAGTGGGGCTATGAGAAGCAGAGAGAGCATTCTAGAGTTCAGCAGCTAGGCATCTGAAGGCTTGGCAGCTAAAACGGCACAATTACAGTCACAATTAGAGTAACAAAGTGTTGGAGCAACTCAGCGGGTCAGGCAGCATCTCTGGAGTAAAGGAACGTTTCGGGTAATGTTTTGGGTTCCGACTTGAAACGTCACCCGTTCGTTTTCTCCAGAGATGCTGCCTGACCCGTTGAGTTGCTCCAGCTCATTGGTACTACCTGCGGTATAAACCAGCATCTGCAGTTCCTCCCCACACACACACACACCTACACAATTATAGTCAGGATTTAGAGCTGCTATTACTGTGTGTTACTCTTGCCCTGTCCCTCAGTAGTGGGATTATGAATAGCACAGGTAGACCCCGAGGGTGACCCCTCCCATTTGCAGCTGCGTGCAAGTGTGCGTTGCGGTGAGGCTTATGCCAACATTTATAAAGCTATATTTCAAAGTTTATGGTTACAGGCCAGATGGAGCTGGATGACTGTAACTTCCCCAATGACAGTCTAAAACTGTTTTGTGTCAGCACAAGACTGAGTATCTATTTGACCTTTCATTTAATGGCCAGTGGATCAAAAGGCCATCGTGGTGGTTGGGGGGGGGGGGCTGTTTTTTTCCCCTCTGAACCATTCATCTCCTACTACAGGCAGAAAGAAAAGCAACACATGTCGGAGGCAAAATAGAAACAATCTTTTTTTTAAAAATATCATCAATAACCATTCCTGAGAATTCAAAAGTTCAGTGCTGTACTGCTTCTGCAACTGAATCGGTCTGAATTCTGCTGTTTAATTCCAGACTCTGAATCATGCAGCAGAGACAGATGCATGGCTTTGAATGATGCAAACATCCAAGCCAGGATCAGCATTTAAACCACCATGTCAAGGCTGACAAGGACATAATTGGACAGAAAATGCTGGAGTAATCAGGCAGCATCTCTGGATAGAAGGAATGGGTGACGCTTCAGGTCGAGACCTTTCTTCAGACTCGAAAGGACACCCTTTCCTTCTATCCATAGATGCTGCCTGTCCCATTGAGTTACTCCAGCATTTTGTGTCTATCTTCGGTGTAAACCAGCATCTGCAGTTCCTTCCTACACATGAAGTATCATCCAAGATTGAATGGCAGAGTAGACTTGATGGTCTGAATGGCCTAATTCTACTCCTAACACTTATGACCTTATGACCTTATGATATGTGCAAGAACTGACACAATAGCACTGGGCATTAAGGCTCATCATACTAAATTGTAAACATAGGCATGGACAATCTGTGCTTTAAATCAGTCTTAAGGAATTTCTATGTAATATATTACTAAATATGCGACACTGCCTGTCAAGGCAGCTTTGGGACGTTCAATATCACTTTGATCTCATCTCAATCGGATTGCTCAATATACGTATATTTGAATGTTTGCGAAGAGATTTTAACAGGATTTGTTTAAGCACAGTTAAATGTAACCACAGCAAAAATAGCCATTAAGCAAAAGGAGTTCAAAAGAGTTTAACTTTGCTTTTACAAGTGATTAAAGGTTAAGCAAATAAGAGCTCATCAGACCATAGTGATACATTATCAACAATCAAACCAGTGTCCGATAGATAAATTGCAGAATGAAAACAACCAGGCAAAGAGATGAAGGCCCTTATCAGATTCATGAAAGAGATGCAAACAGCTGGCCCGTCTCAGCCTGTCCTTATAACACTTGGCGACAGAAGTTTTATCTTTCTCCCCTTCTATCGCCAGCACTAAGTGCTCACTCAACCCTTCTGATAAGCCAATTAATATTCCCTCCTTAAATTAACTGCTCGCATTGCCGAAAGTTCAAATCCAGACTATTGTAACGGTATTTAACAGCCCGTCAGCCACACGGAGGTGAAGCTTGCTTGCAATGATGTGGCTAATCAGCTGCATCTGGTCCGATCATCACATCTCAGTGAGGAATATTTTACCTGAAACAAGTTTTGACGAATGTATGAAATGTGAAGAGATCCTTTCTATATATTGTAACCGAGCCACATTTGAATATATAAATGTAGAAGTATCACAATTGTAACATTTTAGCCAGATGGCACAGCGGTAGAGTTGCTGCCTTACAGCACCAGAGACCTGGGATTGATCCAGACTACGGCCGCTGTCTGTACGCAGTTTGTACCTTCTCCCTGTGACCACATGGGTTTTCTCTGGGTGCTCCGGTTTCCTCCCATACTCCAAAGACGTACAGGTGTAAATTGCTCGTTTCTAAGCTTCCCCCCAGTCTAGTTTCAGTAAAAACACTGAATCAAGCACTTGAAACAACTAATCTTTATTTTAACAAAAGCGCATTACAGTTCAACTACTGTACCTATCCCACCGCGGGTTCGATCCTCGTATCTGCCGGCTCAAGCCCTCTAGGCCTTGCTCAAACAGAGACACTCCAGAAAGTCACGCAGTGCCAAGCGCTCTCCCAGAAGATCGACGCTGTCCCGGGACCTCAAGGGACCTAACCACATGGGGGTGGTCTCTTAATAATCCAATTACAGATATTGATTAACCCCATACATAACAGACATTTCCCTAACCCAATAATACAGCAACTCAATACATTGTAGTAAAACCAGACTTCGCAAGGAAGCCAACTTAGAAACATTTACCCTGATCTGCCAGAAACCCAGACAAGGCTCAATATCTCATCCAATCAACACTCGGCAAAGTTGAACTCTGCAACATTATTTACAATTATTTACAAGGTGTATGTCTGGTTTGCAGCCATCCAATCCATTCTATGCATTTTGCACCTAATTGACAGGGTCTGCAGATGTTCTGATTCTTTTCTTGCAAATTGTATCAAGGCTCTAGACACACTGGCACCACTCTGCAGCTTGTCCCAACTCTGCAGAGAGCAATTCCAAATTGACCAAATCTCCCAGCAGCCCTGAAGCTTTTACCCCACTTTAAAGTCCTAGCCTCTCCAGTTTGGCCAGGATTAACACAGGTTTGCAGGTTAATTGGCTTCAGTAAATTGTAAATTGGCTCTAGTGTGTCAGATAGTGCTAGTGTACGGGGTGATCACTGGTCAGAGGACTCAGTGGACCGAAGGGCCTATTTCCATGCTGTATCTCTAAAGTTTAAGTCTAAAAGTCTAAAGCATTTGTTTTGCCTTTCTGGGACCAGCTAATCAACAGTACTCAGATTTAGCACCCAAATCAAAGGCTGTGCTACTGAGTTCCAAGAATTGTCACTCTAAACCTACCTGTATTACAGTCCTCCTTTAAGAACCTCCATAAAAATCATTTTGACAAAGCACCTGTCCTAATATTTACATTGAAGATAGATACAAAAACTGGATAACTCAGCGGGACAGGCAGCATCTCTGGAGAGAAGGAATGGGTGATGTTTTGGGTCGAGACCCTTCTTCCGGCCCGACCCAAATCATCACCCATTCCTTCTCTTCAGAGATGCTGCCCGTCCCACTGAGTTACTCCAGCGTTTGTTATCGTTGGTTTAAACCAGTTCCTTCCTACTAATATTTACATGCTGCTCTTTGCCAAACCTGAATTGTTATGTCCTTGAGATTAATCTAGGGGTGCGCTAATAGGTGAGAGCACAATATGAAGTCCTTCAAGAATCCAGATTCCAAAGGACAAAACAAATTGCAGCTGACTTTATTCCAACCAGGTTCTGATACATTTTAATCTGGCCCATATCTAACTATCAAACCTATTTTCATTATATTTGTCAATCTGATTAAAAACATCACAAGCCTTCAAGCTTGTGTGTACATGGAATCTGCATCCTCCTAACCATGATACTCATAAATCATAAGACTATAATAATTCTAAAATGTTGTTTGAGCAGGGAATTGGGAGTGGCGGATTACTTGGCTTAGATCTGACAGAGATGTAATGAAGCAAATGGCCTCTTTCGGTGTCATCATAATTCTATGATTCATGAGTAATTATGAGCAGGTCTTGACAAGTCAGATTGCAAACAAGTCACAGAAAATTGAAAAAACTCTGAAACGTTGTAGAGCAATGAGATAGTCACAAAATGCTGGAGTAACTCAGCAGGGCAGGCAACATCTCCGGAGAGTAGGAATGGGTGAAGTTTTGGGTCCAGATCCTTCTTTAGACCCGCTGGTCCAATCCGCGCTGACCTATGTCCAAGACACCTCACACGCCCTTTGTCTCTTCATTTTTTAATGGCCCTGCATTCCACAGTAGAGCAATGAGATTGGCCTTAACAAGTGAATCAAGGTTTACTTTGATTCACTATGTAATTTCTGCTGCTGAATTATATGGTTGGCAGTTCTAATGCCCATTCTCCCATCTCTCCAAACTAATCAAATCAAATCACATGCTGATGCTTAAAGTCTGGACAAATAAAGAATAACTAGAGTTGGGGAGATGGCCATTGCAATTGTATCGCGGAAATTCCTTTGGAGGTAGGACTGATTTTCACAGTCACAATGGCACATTAAAGGGCCTGTCCCACTTGGGCGTCATTTGCGTGTCACGCAGATGGCGTGCGAAGATTTTGTACATCCCAAAATCCTGAGGCACCGCGCGCGACCGCGCGTCACTGCCTATGTCACCACGCACCATGCGCACGTAATGCACACCATGCGCACATCACGTGAGCGTCAGGACGCGCATCGTGACGCGTAAATGATGTCGCGTAAATGACGCGCAAATGACGCCCAAGTGGGACAGGCCCTTAAGAGTGCCAAATTCATGCAAAACACATCTATTTTTACAGTCCTAAATTGCGGAACTTTTTGATGGTCATTTTTGAACTTGCAAAGATTCAATGGGAAAGACCGCGAGCAAGTGAAGGAACTGCTAGAGGCAAACGCAATTACAACACTTGAAAGTTATTTGGATATGTTCATGGATAGGAATGGTTTAAAGAGATAGACCCAATGTAGGCAAATGGGTTAGGGTTAGTTCAGGAAGGCACCTTAGTTGGCATGATGTGATGAGCTGAAGGGCCTATTTCCATACTAGAGAGCTCTATAAATATTTCAAATATGTATCTGTGGTGTCTTTGTAACCATCCGAAGTAGGCTATTTTCCTTGTGCAACAAATGGGACCTAACTATCAAGAAATAAGTCATATTATTGTTGGTTATGAGAATCAGATGTTTAATCCTGATATTTAGGGGGGGGTGAGAATTTGAACCTCTAGACAATATTAATCCCTCCAAAGGATGTAAGATACTCATCATCGAACCACAGTAGTGATGGCAACAGAACCTATGTGGTCTTCTCATTAACAAAGTCAGTAAACAAATAACTTTCAGTTAATTACAACTGTAAAAATGTATGAGAAAAATGCAGCCAATAATGGAAGTATTTCACACAGAGAATGGTGGGGGCCTGGAACGCATTGCCAAGGGTGGTGGTGGAGGCAGATACGATAGTGGCATTTAAAATACTTTTTATGTAGGGACATGGAAGTGCAAGGAATAGAGGGATATGAATCATGCACGGGTTCAGTTTAACTTTGCATCAGGTTTGACACAAACATTGTGGGCCAAAGGGCCCATTCCTGTGCTGTACTGTTCTATGTAGAGGGACAAACTGCAGATGCTGGTTTAAACCGAAGACAGACACAAAAAGCTGGAATAACTCAATGGGTCAGGCAGCATCTCTGGAGAAAAGCAATAGGAGACAGTCTGTACTGTTCCATGTTCTATGCATTCACATCTGATCTTCAACTGTCTACATTTTCCATGCTATTTATTATTTTCACACTGGTGTTGCCTTAGTCCTTATTGGTGTTAGATCCTGCTTATTATAAATATTAATAATCAATGTGCACATCTCATTGCCAATAAGATATTTGTCTCTTTGATGTGGTTTTGTTAGTTTACGTTGTGCCCACGTCAGTGCCCTGTTTTTACACTGTCAGCTTAATTGTTCACATCTCTTGACATTTGTCCCCTTGGTTAAAAATTGTTAGGATATCCTGGAAGGATATAAGCCATCCCTTGGGGACAGAGTTTGTATCAGTACTTCTGAAAACAATGGAAAGGATGCTCTTCACGCAAAGCTCACATAAAGCAGTGATCATGTGGTTTATCCACCCTGCATGTCCTGTCCATTTTTAACCGGGGGCATTATGTATAAACAAAAGACAATGGTCTTATTTACGGGGAGAAGACAGGAGAATGGTGTTGAGAGGGAAGGATAGATCAGCCATGATTGAATGACGGAGTAGACTTGATAAGCCAATTGGCAACCTTGCTCTAAATATGCTGTAAATTGCAGGGAGCCAAGGAATGATGTTCATCAAAAAAACCTTGGGGTTCAAGGCAACAGTTCCCTAAAAGTAGCAATGCAGGATGGTGATGAAGGCATATGGCATGCTCGCCTTCAGAGGTCAGGCCACAGAACACAAAGTTGCCATTTTATAAAACACTAGTTGAACAGCACATGGAGAGTATTGCATGCAGTTCTGATTGGCACACTATAGGATGTCCATTATGGATACAGACCTCCCCACCATCGAAGGGATCTACACGATCGCTGCATCAAAAAGGCAGCCATCATCATCAGAAACGCACACCACCCTGGCCACACTCTGATTTCACTCTTGCCATTGGGAAGAAAGTATAGGAGCCTGAAAACTGTAACATCCAGGTTCAGGAGCAGCTTCTTCCCTACAACCATCAGACTATTAAACACTACGACCTCCAAACATGCTCCAAACTAAAAAAGACTTGGGGACATTATTTTTGCATTACTATTGTCTATTTATTTGTCTGTTTTTAAAATATATATACTGAACTTTTTGTTGCTGTTTATTATGGGTTTTACAGAGTACTATGTTCACATATCTGTTGTGCTGCTACAAGTAAAATGTTCATTGCTCCATTCGGGATATATGACAATAAAACACTCTTGACATCGACTCTTGACTAGGAAGGGTGTGGTTGCGTTGGAAAGATGGAGAGAAGATTCATCAGGATGACTGGATTTTGAGTATATTAGTTAAAGAGAGCAATTAGAAAGGCTCAACCCCATTTTCCTGCCTTCTCCCCATAACCCCTGACACCCGTATTAATCAAGAATCTATCAATATCCACCTTAAAAATATCCACTGACTTGGCCACCACAGCCTTCTGTGGCAATGAATTCCACAGATTCACCACCGACTAACTAAAGAAATTCCTCCTCTGAAGAAGGGTCTTGACCCAAAATGTCACCCATTCCTTCTCTCCAGAGATGCTGCCTGTCCCACTGAATTACTCCAGCATTTTGTGTCTATCTTCGGTTTAAACCAGCATCTGCAGTTCCTTCATACACAAATTCCTCCCACTATTGGAAACAACTTCTCCACATCCACTCTATCCATGCATGAAGCGGACAGACGCTTAATTCTTACTCACCCACTTGAAGTCCCAGTTTAGTTTAGTTTAGTTTATTGTCACGTGCACCAAGGTGCAGGGAAAATCTTTTTTGTCGTGTGCTATCCAGTCAGCAGAAAGATTATACTTAATTACAATCAAGCAGGAATGAGTAGGTTAACCTTTGATGAGCGTGTGTCAGCACTGGGCCTGTACTCGCTGGAGTTTGGAAGAATGAGGGGGAACCTCATTAAAACATACAGGATAGGAAAGGCTTGGGTAGAGTGGGTGTGGAGAGGATGTTTCCACTAGTGGGAGAGTCTAGGACTAGAGGTTGTAGCCTCAGAATTCAAGGGAGATGAGGAGAAATTTATTTAGTCAGAGGGTGGTGAAGCTGTGGAATTCTTTGTCACAGAAGGCCAAGTCAGTAGATATTTTTAAGGCAGAGATAGATAGATTCTTGATTAGTACAGGTGTCAGAGGTTATGGGGAGAAGGCAAGAACATGGGGTTAGGAGGGAGAGAGAGATCAGCCATGATTGAATGGCGGAGTAGACTTGATGGGCCAAATGGCCTAATTCTACTCCTATTCCTTATGACCTTATGACCACAGTGTACAAATACAGGATAAAGGGAATAACGTTTAGTTGAATGTCCAGTAAAGTCTGATTAAAGATAGTCCAAGGGTCTCGATCAAAAGTGCTTCCTAATGGTGACTGTTAGGGTGGTGTTTAACCAGTGTGGATGCAAATTAGATGACATTCTGACTGAAGAGAAAAATGTGTATCCAATGGATTAAAACCAGAAAGACAGAAGGAAGGTAATGGAAAAGGCAATAAAAGAATAATATTAGGTTAAAGTATTTAGCATTCATGGCAGATAGTTTTCATTGAAATGGAGCTGTGCAATGTAATTTAGGTTTGAAAGCCAGGAGCAATATTTATAGCTGGCAACTTCAGAGTGCTTCATCTTCACCTGCAGTCCAATGTCATTACAACTACTGTAGCACTGAGCAGCATTTATTAAGCTGCTGATTTTTTAAACCTTTTTTTAGTTGGCAGTCTTGATTTCCATCAAAGATTTAAAAACTTAACCATCTACTGATCAGACCTCCTGGACAATAAATTGATACAGAGACAGTAAGATAACTGTTATAAAAAAAATCAGCACATATGGTGTAAACATTCCAAAAAATCTTTCCACATGGAAAATATCTATCATTATTAAAGTTTTCTTTTACTTTGGGGGATTCCTAATAGTCTTCAAAACTAAATGCTGATTGAGCAACTATTGTCATGGCTGTCAAGAAATCTTGGACACAAGTCAGCTAGTTAATCCTTGAACATTCAGTCTTACTTAAGATAATAGGCAAAGGATGAGGCAAAAATGACCCAGATGTTAGAGGTCGTGCCTCCCTGGGGGTTTTGCCCATTCATTTATAATCTGCAATGAGTGGGGCTGTCTAAAGAGCTCCTTTCCCCCAGACATCTATTATCGTGTAGAAAGGAGTTAATGCAGATTGCCAACAGTCATCCCACAGTCCTTGGGTTGATGGTTACTGGCTGCAACTGGCAAATGTTTTAGAGTAGTTTTACTTTTAAGGAAGAGAGGATGCAAAAGGTAGAAAAAGTGAATAGGACGGTGGCCCTCTGAGACTGCACTTCCAAATAAACAAGAGCTGGCAGTTTTCATCATTTCTATGGTTCATTTCCCTTCAAGGCAACAAAGAAAGGAAAACAAATGCAGGATGCTTACTCCCTTTAACCAATGTTAGGACACACCATCTTTCAAGTCTTCTATTATTTTGGAACCTTGTACTAATACAACAGTGTTTACTGTTACAGTCCTTGTCCGGTGCAGCTCATTATTTACTTAAAGAGGAAGTCAACTGTAGGAGGAGGTACTTTCAATTTAAGGTCTCTATCCATTTGTTTGTTATTCATTGTTTTCTTGTAAGCATTCGTCTTCCCCTGAATCAAGGACCTTGGCCAGAATCGCATCCCTCAAGAGACCAGGATTGGAAAGTTCAATCAAAGAGACAAGAAGTGAGATAAGTGCCCTCGTGCAGCAGGTTCAGTCATCACCCCCTGAATTCACGAGTTTTCTTAAAAACAATCAAAGACTTGTGGCTTTTTTTGTAACACGCTGTCTGTTTTTAATAATAAACAGGGAAGAAAAAAACAGCAGCAGAGCCCTTGCTGGATGTGTGCAGAAAGGTTGGGTTTTCACATCACAGTGCATCTCTCTGTGTGACGCCAAGTTGTGGAGTTTGGATTAGGATCTCTGTCTTGGTAACCCGCCTGATCAGGTGCAATAATAAGGGTGTCCACGTTGGACCTACAAATGGGGAAAAGAACAGTCAGAAGCTAGGCACAAAAAGCTGGTGTAACTTAGCGGGTCAGGCAGCATCTCTGGAGAAAAGGAATAGGTGATGTTTCGGGTCAAGACCCTGCTTCAGACTGAGAGTCAGGAGAGAGGGAAACGAGAGATATATAAAGGAACATAGAACCAACATAGAACAGTCTGAAGAAGGGTCTCTGCCCGAAACGTAATCTTCAGCCCTTCAGCCACGAGTCCACGCCAACTATCGATCACCCATTCACACTAGTTCTATGTTATCCCACGTTCGCTTCCACTCTTTAGGCATACATACTAGGGGGAATTTACAGAGGCCAATTAATATACAAACCCACACGTCTTTGGGATGTGGGAGGAAACCAGAGCACCTGGAGAAAACCCACATGGTCACAAAGAGAGCTCCTGAGGTTAGGATACTAATTCTTCTTGATTAGTAAGAGTGTCAAAGGGATAAGGCAGGAAAATGCATTGAGAAGGATGGATGGATCAGCCATGATCGAATGGCAGAGAGGATGGGCCAAATTCTGCTCCCACAACTTAGGAGCTGAGGTAGTATTTGGTTGGAACTTACATTCAGTCATATAGAATATAGAATAGTAACATGCCTTTTGGCCCAACTCGGCCATGCTGACTGGAATGTCTTAATGTGGTCGGCTGGTTTGGAAACTGAAAGGTCTGTGGTCAGCATTGGGTGAGGATGTAGTGTGATCCATTTTTGAACCAAAATATCTATTTTTTAATTACATGTTAAGACTCAAACATGCAGCTTGTATTGAGATTAAATTCAGACCACAAGACATGTGCTACTAAGAAACAAAATGTGTGATTTTTATACAATGTTCTTAAAACTGGTGTTTCGGACAAGTAATCCAGTTGAATGGATAATCTGTTTCAAAACTTCACCTATTCACTATTATGACTTTCTTAATGCATCATATAGACTAGTTCTCAAGTGACAAACAATTGCATATTCACTTTGTGGTCTTTGTGCAAAGAAAATGACAACTTGGAAAATTAACCTTCAAATATATGAAATATATTTCTTGGTTCTGAGTGAACAAATGCACTCCCATAGTATGCTGAGCTCTGAGTCTGAGACCTGCAACTTCCAGGTCAGGAGCTTTAAGTATTTATGTGGGGCTTCCCAATCTAATGGACTAGCCCTTCATTAGTTTCTGACTGCTGTACACAACATGGCACTTGCATCAGTCAACAATTGTCTTACTTTCTTGGTCTTGTGAAGGATATGCATAGTCGTGCTATCTTGCACCATATTTTGCATAGAGGTGCTGTCTGGTACTGTCTGCCAATCAGTAATTCAGCTGATCAAATTGTCAATTTTACAAGAGTGAAACTAAATCAACGTTTGGCTCTCCTTGTGAGAGCATTTGATAAGGTTCCTGATGGCTGTTTTGTCATGTCTCTCTTCTGGCCCATTCGGGTCTTTAGTGTCTGCTGCTTCCTAAAGCAAATAACTTGAATGAGAGCCACCAATAAAGCTCATTAAGGAGAGTCAACTTAACTAACTGCAGGTGCTGGTTTAAACCAAAGATGTGCTGGAGTATCTCAGAAGGTCAGGCAGCATCTCTGAAGAAAAAGGATGGGTGACATTTTGGGTTAGGACCCTTCTTCAGACTCACCCCCTACTTTCAGTCTGAAGAAGGGTCCGGACCTGAAACATCCGCCATCGTTTTTCTCCATGATGCTGCACGACCCACTGACTTTTGTGTCTATCTTAAGTAACTTGGCTGGTGCAACAATATATTAAAAGTTGTAGCACATGGTGCACCATGTTCTTAAAGGTACACAACCTCTCATTAATAATAATAATAATAATGAATTTTATTTACGGGCGCCTTATACCGAGGTCTCAAGGACACCTTACAGAGATTTATAGGAAACATATAATCAGAATTTAAAAAATAAGTTATAAAGACCAATACATAAATCAGGGACAGAATTCCTTCCAAAAAGACAAAAAAATACTATATGTATAGGAAACTGTGTCCTCTTGAATGGCATGGGAATGAGGCACAAAATGTGAATCCATACTTTACTGCAAACTCTCTAAATTCTCTAGCCAATAAATTGGTTTCCATTGTCACAAACTAATTTCTCAGATATCCTTTGTTCTGAAAATTGGATTCAAATTATCTTGGTGATTGCTATGGCTCTCAAGTTTGTCACCTTGTTGGTAAAAGGGAGCTTGGAGGATTAGCCTACAAATATGAGATATGATTCTTGGTTCTGAGTTAACAAATTCACCTCCCATTGTATGCCCGGGTCTTGGTTTGAGACCAGCTACTTCCAGCTCAGAAGATAGACACAAAAAGCTGGAGTAACTCAGCAGGACAGGCAGCATCTCTGGAGAGGTATGGGTGGCATTTCGGGCCGAGACCTTTCTTCAAACCAGTCTGAAGTAGGGTCTCGACCCGAAACATCACCTATTCCTTCTCTCCATAGCTGCTGCCTGTCCCACTGAGTTACTCCAGTTTTTTGAGTCTATCTTCGGTTTACACCAGCACCTGCTGTTCCATCCTACATATTTCCAGCTCAGGAGCTTTTGAGTAGTTATGTTGGACTCCTAAACCCTGATGCATCAAATCCCAATTAATCATCGATTTGCCACTACGCAACATGGCAAATACTATCTCACCTCTGTCCCAGGCTGTGTGCAGTATGAACTGTCCCTCTCTGTGGAGCTAACATCTATGCCCAGGAATCGCCAGTAGAGCTTCAATTCCTGACCTAATATTGTTGGTCAATTGTCGAAACACAATTTGTTGGAACGTCAGCGGGTCAGACAGCATTTCTGGAAGACATAGACAGGCAATATTTTGGGTCAGGATCCTTCTTCAGACCATCCATGTCCTCCAGTGCTGCTGGCTGTTACTCCAGCACTTTGTATTTTATTCAACTTTCCAGCACCTGCAGTTCCTTAAGTATCCAGTCAATTATTGAAATTGTAGTCCATAAGTTATTTTAGACAATAGACAATAGTTGCAGGAGTAGCCCATTCGGCCCTTCGAGCCAGCACCGCCATTCAATATGATCATGGCTGATCATCCCCAATCAGTACCCCGTTCCTGCCTTCTCCCCATATCCCCTGACTCCACTATTTTTAAGATCTATCCCTCTCTTGAAAGCATCCAGAGAACCTGCCGCCACCACCCTCTGAGGCAGGTTCTCTGAGACTCACCACTCTCTGTGAGAAAAAGTGTTTCCTCGTCTCCGTTCTAAATGGCTTATTCCTTATTTTTAAACTGTGGCCCCTGGTTCTGGACTCCCCCAACATCGGGAACATGTTTCCTGCCTCTAGCATGTCCAAGCCCTTAACAATCTTATATGTTTCAATGAGATTCCCTCTCATCCTTCTACTCCAGAGTGTACAAGCCCAGCTGCTCCATTCTCTCAGCATATGACAGTCCCGCCATCCCAGGAATTAACCTTTTAAACCTACGCTGCACTCCCTCAATAGCAAGAATGTCCTTCCTCAAATTAGGGGACCAAAACTGCACACAATACTCCAGGTGTGGTCTCACTAGGGCTCTGTACAACTGCAGAAGGACCTCTTTGCTCCTATATTCGATTCCTCTTGTTATAAAGGCCAACACGCCATTCGCTTTCTTCACTGCCTGCTGTACCTGCATGCTTACTTTCATAGACTGATGTACAAGGACCCCCAGATCCCGTTGTATTTTCCCTTTTCCCAACTTGACGCCATTTAGATAGTAATCTGCCTTCCTGTTTTTGCTACCAAAGTGAATAACCTCACATTTATCCGCATTAAACTTCATCTGCCATGCATCTGCCCACTCCCCCAACCTGTCCAAGTCACCCTGCATTCTCATAGCATCCTCCTTACAGTTCACACTGCCACCCAGCTTTGTGCCATCTGCAAATTTGTTAATGTTACTTTGAATCCCTTCATGCAAATCATTGATGTATATTGTAAATAGCTGCGGTCCCAGCACTGAGCCTTGCGGTACCCCACTAGTCACTGCCTGCCATTCTGAAAGGGACCCATTAATCCCTACTCTTTGTTTCCTGTCTGCCAACCACTTCTCTATCCATGTCAGCACTCTACCCCCAATACCATGTGCCCTAATTTTGCCCACTAATCTCCTATGAGGGACCTTATCAAATGCTTTCTGAAAGTCCAGGTACACTACATCCACTGGCTCTCCCATGTCCATTTTCCTAGTTACATTTTTCAAAAAATTCCAGAAGATTATCAAGTATGATTTCCCCTTCGTAAATCCATCTATTGTCTATTGTCTATTGTCTATGTTATTTTGTTTTTTGAATTGAATCTACTGTTTTTTCTTGTTATCAAAAGAAGAGTAACACATTGTAAAAACTCAGCAGGTCAAGAGCATGTGTGGAACGTGAAACAGTTATGGGCCTGTCCCACTTAGGCGACTTTTTAGGCGACAGCAGGAGACTATGCGGTCGCCACATGGTCGCCACATGTTCGAGGGTGGTTGCCGGGGAGTCGCCTTCATGGTTGTGAGCAGTTCCCATATTCTGCGAACTAGTCGTGGCCTCTTTATGGTCGACTAGAATGAAGCCGCCATGGAGAGTAGCGAGAATTCTCGAGCCGTAGGTGGGTCGCCAGGAGGTACTAATGGGTTGCCAAGAGTTCGAAGGTTCTCGGAGGTTCTCGTAGGTTGTAGCCGGTGCTGACCGGTGAATTTCTTTGGCTCATTGGAGAAAAGAAAAGGTAAACAGTAGTTTTCAGAACTATGTTAAGTGTCCGCCGAGCTTCACAGCCGTGTTTCTCTGGCTTCTTAAAAGTTGTCTCCACTCCTTCTCCCCCCTTCCCCCCCCTCCCCCCTCTTCTAAATGACTTACCGTACACTGTGCTTTAGCCGTCTTAATTACAGCGCCAACCTTCCTGTTCATCGCGGTATGTGTCTGTATCACCATGTGAATTTTTTAGACAGGGCAAGCAGAGGGAGCGCTGTCTAAAACATTCACATGGGCTGATGAAGGAAGCAATGTGTTTGTGTGTGTGTGTGTTTGTGACGATGTGTTTGTGTGTGTGTGTGTGTGTGTGTTCCACTCTGACAGTCGTCGTTCCAGTTGCTGGTTTTTCAGGCGACTGCCGGCAATTTGACAGGGGTCTGCTGAAAAATCACCTACGTGGAACAGGCCCATTAATGCTTCAGGTCGAAGGAAGAAGGAAGAAGGTACAGGAGTCTGAAAACTGTGATCTCCAGGTTCAGGGACAGCTTCTTCCCAACAACCATCAGTCTCTTGAACATTACAGACACCAACTAAATCAGGAAATACAAACTGTCTTCATATCACTGGGGACCTCAGGCTTTTGTTTTGCACTAATATTGTTTTCTTTTAAATGTATTGAACTTTTTTTGTTTATCATGTTATATGTGAGTATTGTATTTACAAAACTGTTATGCTGGAGCATGTAAGAATTTCATTGTGTAGGTAGGAACTGCAGATGCTGGTTTATACTGAAGTAGTGCTCAGCAGACCAGGCAGCATCTCAGGAGAGAAAGGTACGTATGACCATTAAATAAGACAATTTGGTACATATGACAATTAAACACTCTTGACTCGTCACAAACGTCCTTCTTTGGAATTAAGAGAAAGAGTGAGAGCAAGTTCGTCTTAGCAGCAGGGAAATGGGAAGAGACAGTGGGTGGCACCAAAGGCGTTTCACTAATAAAGTGAAATGATGTAGCCATTAAATGGACAGTTAAACCCCTTCACCTGTGTGGTGTTGTATTGTTCTTGTTATTTGGATTGCACATCCTTAACCTAAGTGGTGTTTCAGTAGCCCTTGTCCCATTTGGTATGTACTTCTGTACTTCTGGCACTCAGCATGTTGCCACTATTCTCTCTCTATTTTTAAATATGTCAATATGGTGCAACAGATCTCTCAGCTAGCACTTCTCTATATCCACATATTTTAGACTCTTAGACTTTAGAAATACAGTGTGGATGTAGGACCTTCATTCCACCGAGTCCACGCCGACCAGCGATCACCCCGTGCACTAGCACTATCCTGCCCACTAGGGATTATTTACAATTTACAAAAGTCAATTAACCTACAAACCCGTACGTCTTTGGAGTGTGGGAGGAAACCGGAGCACCCGGAGAAATCTCACGCAGTTCACAGGGAGAACGTGCAAACTCCGTACAGACAGCACTCATAGTCAGGATGGAACCCGGGTCTCTGGCGTAGTAAGGCAGCAACTCTACCGTGGCGCCACTATGCCGCCAAATATCTTCTGGGGTAATTCTTTTGTGCATCTTTTGGATTCGGAATCATGCCAACTGTGCACTGTTTCCTGTTGTCCCTGATTGACCAGGGATGTTTTACTGCTCTCTGGGTTTGTTTTATCTTTTCAGGCCACTTCTGAACCATTTGCTGACAAAGTTGCCTGTAAGTCATCATCTTTGTCAGCCTCTTCTTTGATCTTATGTAGCTCTGGAGGTGTCACATTTACTAGGTAGTGTATCTTCACACCATGATCTCCCTTCTCATGTCTCTTCTGCTTTGGTGACAGATGAGAGAGTGCATATTCTCAGCACTATTTCCTTTCCAGGTATGTATTTCAGAGTAAAGTCATAACCCTGAAGCCTCAAAGCTAATCTTTGCAGACTTATTGGTGCTCTGCACTGTATTTCATTTTGCAAATCTGCTCTCGAGACTGAAGAAGGCTTTGAATTACAAATTTCATTTCTGTTGCGATAGGTGTGGAACTTTTCACATTCATCTATGATTATAAATATCTCTTTCTATGTTGGAACCTCTTGTTCTGCTCACATGAGTGGTTTGAGAGGCATCTATATGTAAGGTTCTGTTTTGTTGCGTATGATAAACCTGTCTTGGTTCACACCAGTTTCTCAAATTTATTAAAACCAATTTCTTCAAAATGTGACTACTGCTCATCAGCATCTTCCAAAAGTTTTTCGGGTTTGCTGCTTATTCCGAAATGTAAGGAATGAAAGAATTCATGCATCGGATTAGACTGAAAATTTTTAGAACATAGAATATAGACTTTATATTTTACTTTAGCCCTTCATCCCAACGAGACCACGCCCGACCAATGATCCCGTAAACCAGCACAATCCTACAAACGAGGGACAATGTACAATTTTTACCAAAGCCAATTACCTACAAAGCTGTATGTCTTTGCAATGTGGAAGGAAACCAGAGTAACTGGAAAAAACCCACACGGTCACAGGGAGAACATACAAACACCGTACAGACAGCACCCTTAGTCAGGATCGAACCCATGTATCTGGTGCTGTAAAGTAGCAATTCTGTGCTGCCCCTGAACAGTACTACACAGGAACAGGCCTTTCGGCCTACAATATCTGTGTCAAACATGATGCCAACTTAAACTAATCTCCTTTGCCTAGACGTAATCCATATGCCTCCATTCCCTGCATATCCATGTGTCTATTCAAAAGCCATTTAAATCCCAGTATTGCATCTTTCAACCATCATGGCAGTAGGTTCCAGGCACCCACCACTCTCAGCGTACAAAAATCACCTCGTACATCTCCTTTAAACGTTTGCCCTTCTCACCTTAAAGCTATGCCCTCTAGTCGTTAACATTTGAATTGAATTGAATAGAATTGAATTTTATTTTTGTCAATCAGACCTTTCGGTCTGAACGAAATTTCGTTGCCTGCAGTCATACATATAATAAAAATGACAAAAACACACAATAAACACAAATTTAACATCCACCACAGTGAGTTCACCAGGCACCTCCTCACTGTGATGGAAGGCAAAATCTTAAAGTCTCTGTCATAGTGGCACTATGGCCGAAATAGACCATTTAACCCATCAAGTCTATTACACCATTGAGTCGAAGCTGATCTATCCTTCCCTCTCAACCCAAGTCTCCTGCCTTCTTCCCATAACCTTTGACACCCTTACTAATCAAGAACCTGCCGATCTCTGTTTTAAAAATACTTAATGACTTGGCCTCCACAGGCATCTGTGATGATGAATTCCACAGATTCACCACCCCTCTGACTAAAATATCTTAAAGGCCCATTGTCCTGGTGATGCAGAGGTCGGTCTGGCCTGGCGATGCTTCCACTTCCAGGGCAGCACAGTGACACAGCGGTAGAGCTGCTGCCTTACAGCGCCTGGGTTTGATGCTGTCTGTATGGAGTTTGTACGTTCTCCCTATGACCAGGTGGGTTTTCCGCAGGTGCTCCGGTTTCCTCACCACTACTAAGATGTACAGGTTTGTAGGTTAATTATCCTCAGTAAAAATTGTAAATTGTTCCTAGTGTGGAGGATAGTGTTTGTGTACGGAGATGATCACTGGTCGGCACGGACTTGGTGGGCCGAAGGGCCTGTTTCCAAACTGAACTAAAGTAAACTAAAGTAATCTGACACTCGGTGTAACTGCTGCAGGACATGCCCAAGTTGCTCGTTCACCATTCTCTGTGGGGTCAACAGCAATGCTTGATCCATGAGTTACCCCGGCCTCCAGCAGCCTGCTCCACAGACACGTCGACCTGCGGCCAAAGATGGGCTGGGCTACCCACTGCAGCGCCCAACACCCCAGCCACTGCCCCAGCCGCTGTGCTTAGAGACCTCCTGGTTCTCCAGCTCTGTGTGACACAGTGGAATTCACCCAATTGTTCTGTTTATGACTGGATAGTACTCTCTTCTGTTCCTTCCTTTGGCATTCCTTTGCAACCTTTCCCTTCAACTCACCAGCAAATGATGCAGTCCATGCTTGCATGCAGCATGACATGGATACCTTTCAGCCATAAGCTGATATGAGGCAACTCACATCCACAGCATAAGATACTCTTGCCAGGCCTCCCACATCAACGAAGAGTCTCACCCTGGTCACTCCCTCTTCTCCCCTCTCCCATCAGGCAAGAGGTACAGAAGCTTGAAGACGCACACCTTCAGATCCAGAGATGCTGCCTGTCCCTCTGAGTTACTCCAGCATTTGATGTCTATCTTTGGTGTAAATCTGCATCTGCAGTTTTTTCCTAAACTAAGAATAACTTGGGGTTCAGCATCGACCAGAAGCTTAACTGGACTAGCCATATAAACAATATGTGTACAAGAGAAGATCTGAAGAAGGACCCCAACCTGAAATGTTGCCTATCCATTTCCTCCACAGATGCTGCCTTACCCATTGAGTTACTCCAGCACTTGGCATACGGCACCGTGGGGCGGCACAGTGGTGCAGACGCAGTGGTAGATTTGCTGCCTGACAGCACCAGAGAATCCTGAACACAAGTACTTCTATATAGACTTTCTACGTACTCCCTGTGACCGCGTGGGTTTTCTCCGGGTGCTCCGGTTTCCCCCAACTTACCAAAGGTTTGTAGGTTAATTCGTTTCCGTAAATTGTCCCTCGTGTGTAAGATAGAAATAGTGTATGGGTGATTGATGGTCAGCGTGGGCTGGTTGGCCAAAGGGTCTGTTTCCATGGTGTATCTTTAAACTAAACTAAACTCAACTCAACTAAACACTTTGTGTTTTGCTCATGATCGAACACTGGTTATCCTATAGTGACTGGCTTATCGACTTGCTTCAATAAGTCCATCTTCACTAGTTCCACCTGCTGGAGTTCTGTCCATCATTTTGCTCTTGAGGGAGGATTTCTGGGTGCACAAATAATCTGTGGTGCTTTCATTTCCGTGGGTCTGGATCCTCGAGAGCATTGCAAGAGGTGGAGCTGAGAAGCTGAGAAGCATAGTGTGAGGTGCATGCCAACATTTGCCCTCAATCCTCTTCCCAATGATGGCAAGCGCACCAAACTCATTCTTCACCACAGTGTCCACCTGAGTTGCCACTTTTAGGGAACCGCACACCTGTACTCCCTGATCGCTCTGTTATGCAACACTCTCCAGGCCTCTACCATTTACTGTGTAGGTCGTGTCCTGGTTTGACCTCCCAAAGTGCAACAGATATTTGGACAGATTTATACAGTCGATAGGAAGGGTTAAGAGGGCTATGGGGTCAAATGCAGGCAAATGGGGCCAACCCAGTATGCATGGTCGACATGGACAGGTGGGCCAAAGGACTTGCTTGCATATCTGAATAGCTCTATGACTATGACATTTCTGAATTTTCATACATTTCTCAGAGTAATGCTTTCTGTGTTTTACAATCAGGAGCAGCCCACGTTCCCCGTCCACATTTCCCCTTCCCCCATCCCCTGTTTATCCAGATCCCGCACTACCCTACACACTATTTTTACCGAAGCCAATTATCCTCTAATGCGGTGACCAGAACTGCACATAATACTTTAGGGGTGGCATGGTGGCACAGCGGTAGAGTTGCTGCCTTCGAACGCCAGAGGACCGGGATCAATCCTGACTACGGGTGCTGTCTGTACACAATTTGTACATTCCCCCTGTGACCACGTGGGTTTTCTCCAGGTGCTCCGGTTTTCTCCACACTCCAAAGATGTGCAGGTTTGTAGGTTAATTGTCTTCGGTAAAAGAGTAAATTGTCCCTAGTGTGTAGGATAGTGTTAGTGTACGGGTGATCGCTGGTCGGCGCGGAATCGGTGGGACGAAGGGCCTGTTTCTGCGCTACATCTGCACTAAAGTAAAGTCCGAAGTAAAGTCTAAAGGTTTTTCTAAAGAAAAAGACATTTTGTGAAAACTCAAAGTGAAAGACTTTTGAGCAACTGACATAAATTGAAACCCCATCACAAAGTGTACAGCCTGCATCTGATCGGATATGAATGTGTCTGACATACAAGGGGCGTTTTGTTCACTTGGACAGAGCGTTAATATGAGGCTGCTAGCCGTTGGCGACAAGGTTTACAGGTGTTCCCAAAGATAAACAGCTGGTGTGTGCTGCAATTTGAACAGCTCAAAGAAATACTCTGCCTCCAGGTTGTTTGCTGGGGTTGGGTGTGAATTGGAGTAAGATGGAGACTGGGGGAGGCGGGGGAGGGGGGGGGTTGAGGGGAGGATGAGGAGGGGGGATGGTGGGGGAGGGATTGTGATGAGTAGAATGAAAAAGGAGCAACAACAAACTAATAAGGAGACAGTCTGCTTGAGAAATAACACTGTTCAGCAGGTTTAGTTCCATCCATCAGCCTCACATAAAGTATGCACGATTACTGGACACACCCACTGTTGTGGGGAAAAAAAGTGAAATGTTAAAAAAAACAATGAACATTTCAAAAACTGACACGGTGGTTAAGGCGTTTCCATTTCCTGCCAACATCTGCCAGTTTTGACATGTGCTTTCTGAACACCTGGAAAAGACTGACATTAATTCTTGGCCAATTGCATCAAGCACTATCCCAGGTTACCATTCTAAAGTGTTCAAATCGAAAAAATGTAAGAAGAAAGATGAAAATAATCACATATAAACGTGTTCATTTAATACCTGCAGCATCCTGCAAGGTTAAGGACAGCCCAAGCACTGTAACATCAATTAACTTCTTTGGAAATGCATTCATTATTTAACGTGCGGCATCCTTCAAAGTTTAGGATAATCCAAGCACTGTATCATCAATGAATTTCTTTGGAAATGTGTTCATAGTAATTATTTGCAGAAACAAGGACTAGCTAGGTACAAGTGACAATAAAGTATCATCATCATCATCAACTGCAGATGCTGGTTTACACAAGAAGACACAGATAGTGCAGGAGTAACTCAGCAGGTCAGGCTGCATCTCTGGAGAACATGGATAGATAATGTTTCGGGGTGTCATGCGGTTCAATGGTCATCCTAGCTGAGATCTATCTGCTTTTCACTCCCACATTCACCCAGACATGGTTATCAGCCCGGGCAGCTGGAATCCAGACTTCAGGAACTGCAGATGCTGGTTTACAAAAAAAAGATACAAAGTGCTGGAATAACTCAACAGGTCAGGCAGGATCTCTGGAGAACATGGATAGGAAATGTTTCAAATCTGAAGAAAGGTCTCCATGCAAATTCTCTAGGGATGCTGCCTGACCAGCTGAGTTACTCCAGCACTTTGTGTCCATTTGTAGTATTTATTTGCATTCTCCTGATCAAACTCTCAGGCCTTTTAGATCAAGCAACACCATAACAAACATTTTCCTGGGTTCAAAGTAGCCATTAGCAGCTACATCCAGTTTAATTTTCCTACAGTGGAGCAGCGGCAGAGTTGTTGCCTTACAGTGCTAAAGACCTAGGTTTGATCCTGCCTACGGGTACTGTCTGTACAGAGTTTGTCCCTGTGACCACGTGGGTTTTCTCTGGGTGCTTTGGTTTCCTCCCACACTCCAAAGACATACAGGTTTGTAGGTTGTTTAAGAAGGAACTGCAGATGCTGGAATATCGAAGGTAGACAAAAATGCTGGAGAAACTCAGCGGGTGAGGCAGCATCTATGGAGCGAAGGAAATAGGCAACGTTTCGGGTCGAAACCCTTCTTCAGACGGGTCTCAAAGAAGGGTCTTGACCCAAAACGTTGCCTATTTCCTTCGCTCCATAGATGCTGCCTCACCCGCTGAGTTTCTCCAGCATTTTTGTCTACCTCAGGTTTGTAGGTTAATTGGTTTTGGCAAAATTGTAAATTGTTCCTAGTGTGTAGGATAGTGTTAGTGCACGGGGTGATCGCTGGCCGGAATGGACTTGGTGGGCTGAAGGGCCTGTTTCTACACTGTATGTCTGAAGTCTAAAATATAAAGATGCTGCTTGACCTGCTGAGTATTTCTATTGCCTTCTGGTTTTACTTCATATTTCAAGCAACCGCAATTTTTTGCGTTTTGATCAATGAATACTTCCCTACTGCACCGCTCATATCTACCAGCTTTTCCAGACCTATTGAACTCAGCCTATGCTTTCGTCTCCTGACCACAGAACTGGTGCAAGCCCTGTTGCTGATTTCCCACCCTTTTTCTTTGTGTTAGCGATAATGTATTTTACTTACATACTGTTTATCCGTTCACACGTTTAGAATTATCATTGAATATTATATTTAAAAGTCGCTTGTTAGAAGAAGTAACAAGTGTTGATTAGTCAGGTTGAAGGTGGCTTTTGAATATAGTATTGCATTTGGCTCCATTTATGAACATTTTAATTGAATTGTTGCTTTATGCCGACTGAGTGCTGGGTGACAGTTTGAAGAAGAAGCAGGCTGTGGTTTCAATTTGCAGAAGATACGCAATGCAGGATAAGTTGGCACGACGGGAAATGTCTGTTGGCAGTTGTCTACACTAATGCTTGGATTTCAGATAGGTTGTGGATAAGAACACATATTGTAAAACAGTTGGTTTATCTATAAAACATAATGGCCACTCCCCTGTCTATCGGCTGCCTCTGTTTTTAGTTGAACAATGATGGTCTGCCACTCTAGGACTACCTAATTCCTCCATTATTTTAATAAACTGCTCCATTCCCCCATACACTTTACGATGGCACTGTGCCACTAAAGATGGCGCAACTGTAGACAATAGGCAATAGGTGCAGGAGTAGGCCATTCAGCCCTTCGAGCCAGCACCGGCATTCAATGTGATCATGGCTGATCTTCTACATTGCTGCCTTACAGTAAATTGTTCCTAGTCTGTAGGATAGAACTAGTGTACGGGGTGGGACAGGCAGCATCTCTGGAGAAAAGGAATGGGTGACGTTTTGGGTCGACCCCAAACGTCACCCATTTCTTCTCTCCAGGGTTGCTGCTTATCCAGCTGAGTTACTCCAGCATTTTTTGTCTACCTTCCATTAAAACCAGCATCTGCAGTTCTTTCCTACACATCGTGTATGGGGTGATCATGATCAGCATGGACTCGGTGGACTGAAGGGTCTGTTTCCACGCTGCATCTCTAAACTGAACTAAAATTAATATCCTTGCAGCTCCTGCAAACCTTTTTGGTTCAATTACCTATTATTTAGCAAAAGGTGGATTCGTAGCTAAAAAATAAATAACTATTCGGTTAGCCTAATTTTAATCTAACCTTTTATCCGTTCACTGCGGTTGAACCATCTGGGATTTTTACATTCATATTACATTGCAAACCAATTTTTATAATTACTTTTTTAATATTGGCTCTCATCTTATATTATGGATTATCACCCAACAGGCGCATGATTATAACTTGGTCTCCAGACTTTATGTAATGATAGATGAGGCTGCTTTTGTATCCATGTCTCACATGTACTTCTTTAGATTAAAGTTCTCCTTTGGAGGTAGTTTCTCTACTTCTCCTTTGTGATCTCACTTGAATTCCCCTCCAGTACACATTTACGAAAGGCCAGTGGATGAATATAATGACTGGTGTGGAAATGAGCCAAAGACCAGGTATTCATAATCATAGTTAGGATCTTCCTCAGGGCCATGTTAAGGGCCAGTGACGGTGGATTGTGGGGAGGAGGGTGTGTGTGTGTGTGTGTTTTGTTTTTTTAGTTATTAGAGATACAGCACAGAAACAGTTCCTTTGGCCCACTGAGTCCCAGCAATCCCCGTACTGTCAGGAGGATTGAACTTGGATCTCTGGCGCTGTAAGGCAGCAACTCTACCGCTGTGCTACCGTGGCGCCAGTGTGTATGTGTATGTGTGTGCGCGTGTGTGTGTGTTTACTATGCTGTACAGTCCCGACATGCTTCCTCCATGTATTAACGCTATTTGTGGTGTCTTGTTTTAGCTGCACCACTGAAAAGGTTAAACCTTGCAGAACATCCTTTGCGATCAACAATTGGTGTTTTTTGTTGAACAAATTAATTAATAGTTTCCTCGCCCCATAACCCATCAATGACGTACATGAAGGAATGCTCAAGATGATTTTCAACAGCTGACAATGACTTGATGTGCCTAAATTATATCTTGTTTTACTGGCTTAAATGTTGCAACAGCAATGCATACCACACAGCCTGACTGTGAGGGAGTAACTAACAGCTTAAAGCATAGGTGTGGTATTGTAAGGAGAAAGAGTACAGAATGTTTCCTCCAGCTGCATGTACTTTTCTATTTTGATCTTCAGGTGTACTGAGGATCTGAATATTTTAAAAGCAAGTCACTCTCTCGTTATCCTCTTCCTATTTTTAAAATGGACCATTAAAAAAGGATTGTAGTCATCTCCGATTGCTCTTTTCAACTCCTTTCTTCTTATCCCAGTAGTTTTCTCCTTTCCCCTTCCGACTACCCTGAAGTGACTGACTTTTGCTGGGCAGCCCTTCCTCATACCTCACGTGTCTTTGTTCATGCATATGCTCTGTGGCTCCAGGCAGTAACAGTGGCAGAGCGGGATCCACAAGCCTAGACCGGCTTGCGGTCCTGACCGCGTGGGAGGATGAGGTTCAAAGTGTGTCATCTACTACCAAAGAAGCGGCGGGTATGAGCGCCGGTGTGACTGCATCTTGGGTGGCTGCTTATGAGGAATGGTGGAAGCACACACATGCATCTCTTCCTGAATAACAAGGGACGGCACAGTGGCACAGCGCTAGAGTTGCTGCCACTGTTGCTGCTGAGACCCAGGTTGGATCCTGACCATTTATGACATATGATGTATGATTTCTATGTTTAACATATTTAATTGCATGAATCCCATTCTGCATTCGGAAACTTGAAGTCGGTCTCAGCAGAACATTGAATAAACCAGGTACCAGCTGCACCATTGTGCCACCCTGTTGTGTCCAATGATGATGATGAGAAGGAGGAGCCCTGAGTCAGTTTTCCCTTCCTCGCCAAGAACCTTGTGGCTAATTGCAGCTGAACATCTGTCATTCCAGCTGACATTAGATACACCGAGTGGCGATCCAAACTATTTTTGTAATTTTTCTATTTTATTCCAGCCTTCCAGAATTTGGAAGGTTTTTGCAAAACAATGAAACTTTCTTTGCTGGATTAGCAGTGCATTTGCCCACCACACCCCAGCAATCTGTTTTATTCACAGATTACTTTTGTATTACTGTAAAGACTTAATAGTTTACAGGCTAGCCAACAAGCAGGGAGGGCTCGAGCTAATTATTAATCCAGGTCGGTGGTCCCCGTTATAATATAGACGATCCTTTGACTTCCACTCACTCTCTGCAATAACATCTCCAGACAGACCCCTGATAATGTCCCCACATCATATGTTAGACCAAATAAGTGAAATAAATCAATATCTCCTCCTCACCAAGGATGTTAGTGCTTCATGATGCAGCTCTATAGGGCTTTGATTAGGCTACATTTTTTCATTCTTAGTCTTTTAGTTAGATACAGCACAGAAACAGGCCCACTGAGTTGTTGAGTTTTGAGTCCCCGCTGACCAGCGATCTCCGTACACTAGCACTCTCCCACATACGAGGGACAATTTACAAAGTTTACCAAAGCCATTTAACCTACAAACCTGTATGTCTTTGGAGTGTGGGAGGAAACCAGAGCACCCAGGTCGCCCCATTACAGCAAAGAAGTTGTGGCTTTGGAGAGGATACAGAGGATGTTTATTACAATGTGGCCTGGATTTTAGAGGGTTTCTAATACACGGAGAGGTTGCATAGACTTAGATTGTTTTCGCAGGAATGCCGGAGATTGAGGGGAGTCTCGGTAGAAGTATATAAAGCTATGAGAGGCATAGACAGGGTAAAGAGTCAGAACCTTTTTTTCCCAGAGTGGAAATGTTCAACACTATAGATAGCAATGTTACAAAATGTTGAGATTTTAAAATTCAAGTCTGTAATTTATCCCATCAGATAAAGCATAAAAAGAAGTTTAATTTGACACCTAATTCATTTTCATATCTTCAGTATTAACAAAGTTATGGCCATTTTCATACTCGGAAATTAGCATCTTGTTCCCTATTGCTTTTTCATTGACTTAACACAAAAGCTGTGATCGAGGACAGTCAAAAGCCCATAACTTTCTTAAAAATTAAGAGAACTGAAAGAAATGTTCAGTTATTTTAGATTGAAGCATTCTGAAACAAATATGAAACAATCTTACTTAGACGACATGAAATTAAAGCATATAATTAGTTAGTTACCTAATTGTAGCTAATTACAAAATTCAATTACTAGATCTAAACATCTATCAATTTCTTAAGAATAGATTAACATTTTTAAAAAGCCTAAGTGTCCAAATAACATTCACACAAGAATTCACAATATAACATAATTTTTAAATCTCGTTGTCATGGATTTATAGGCCAAATGGAAGGAATGTAATGTTTAATACCTGTAAATTAATGGCCATTTAAATCATCTTGCAAGTGGGTTTTTCTGGAACGCGATCGATTGGAACGTTGCATTTGCGGTGAATTTAAACCCGTATCGGCATGTAAAATACTGCCGTTTCGTTCGGTGAAAAAAATCACCGTTTCGCAACTTAAAATGTGAATTAAAGGCATCTTAAGGAGCACTTTTATACATAAAATAAACGGCTTTCGTTTACCTGTCCCATGTGTGAAATCCGTCCCCGTTGTCGACGTTGACGGCTTTAGAAGCTGATTTTAAATTAACTCCAGCGCTGAACTTGTCGGGGGATTTTTAAAACAAAATACACAGAACGCCCGTCGGAACGATTCTTCAGCAAAAGGTTGCACTCCAACAAAATATAATCCAGGACAAGGTAGGAGAAACCCGCGTTTTAAACCCCCCCCCTCAAAGGCCGCAAAATCGCGCACACGGCCAGTGGCAGAATTGCAGCGCCGCTGAAGGTAAGTATTGTAACATACCTACTATAGAGCACAGGTATAAGGTGAGAGGGGGAAAGTTTAATGGAAACGTGTGGGTCACAGAGAGTGGTGGGCCCTGGAATGCATTGCCAGGGGTGGTGGTGAAGGCTGTTAAAAACTTTGGTTGAACTACATTTGGTGTATTGTGTCCAGAGGGAAAGATTTTATAGGAATCCAAGGGATATCTTTTTCACGCAAAGGTGTTGGGTGTGTGGAACGAGCTGCTGGAGGAGATAGTTGAGGCAGGAACTATCGCAACGTTTAAGAAGCAATTAGACAGGTACATGGATAGGACAGGTTTAGAGGGATATGGGCCAAACACACGCAGGTGGGACTAGTGTAGAGGGGACATGTTGGGCAAGTTGGGCCGAAGAGCCTGCTTCCACATTGTATCACTCTATAAGTCTGCTTCCCTGGTTGAAATGTCGATTACTAGGAGGCATAGCTTTAAGGTGAGAGTGTGAATGTTTATAGGAGGTTTACAAGGCAATTTATTTTACACAGAGAATGGTGGGTGCCTGGAACGTGCTGCCTGGGGAAGGGGTGGAAGCAGATACGATAGCAACATTTAAGAGGCATTTAGACAGGCATGTGAACAAGCAGCAGATGGAGGGATATAGATCATGTGCAGGCAGATGGGATTAGTTTTAAATGGTATAATTGCAAGTACAGGCATGTTCCCCAATGTGTCTGCTCCTGTGCTGTATCTTCTATCTTCTATATACGTCATCGACACAAGTATTATCCATAATGCCAGGTGCCTACTTGCTTCTCATATATTATTATTTCTCTGAGCTTCAATCAGCTCATTACTTCTTTACCGGTGCCGGCAATACATTCCATGGCCACACAAACATTTGTATAAAATAAATTTCCCTGTCCTAAATCTTTTTCACGTAATCATATTACCAAATCCTCTTGTTATAAACCCCTCAATCATTAGAAACAGTTTGTTTTTATCTAATTTGACCCATCTTCAGCAAATCAGCCATAATCTCCTCTGTTCTAATGAAAATAGATTCTACTTTCCTATTCATTCTTTGTCTTTGTTCTTCCTTATACCAGGCAGGATTCAAATGAACCTGCATTTCTACCCTTTCCATTGCCTCCACATTCTTCCTACGGCACTGAGCCCAAAAACACTTACAACGTCAACCAAGGTACCATTATCTGGATTCATTATTTACACCTTTATTTTAAACATAAGTAGAAATAAAGACAAGTATTTTTCTTTTCATGCTCTTATGCACTGCCAGTGTTTTTAATAGCCTTCGCCTCATTTCTAAATTTCTTACTCCACATCCTGACACCCTGACCCCATATTTCAGACTGAACTATTTAACTTTCCATCAAATTCTATCCTATTATCTTCCCTAAAGGATCCTGCACAACGGGATCTTTACAGCAATAAACCCCAAAAAAGTCACAAAGTGATGGAGTAACTCAACGGGTCAGGCAGCATCTCCAGAGAACATGGCTAGGTAATGTTTTGGGTCGGGAAGGGCCCAGAGGTACTCCAGCACTTTGTGTCAGTTTTTTTTTTTGTAAACCAGCATCTGCAGTGTCTTGTGTCCCCTTATAAAATAACCCTTGGCCTAGTGTTCATCCTTTACTAATTACACTACTCCACCCACTTTTGACCTGTCCTTCCTAAATATCGAATTTTGTCATTACAACCTCCAACCAGGCTCTGAACTATCTATACTTGGGGACATTTTTTTTTGACCTTGCACTACTATTGTCTATTTATTTGTCTGTTTATATACTGAACTTTTTTGTTGTTGTTTATTATGGGTTTTACAGAGTAATGTTTACATATCTGTTGTGCAAGTAAGAATTTCATTGTTCCGTTTTGGGACATACGACAATAAAATACACGTGACTCGATATCCTCAGATATTCTGGTCACACCTTGGTGACCCTATCAACAAGTCCCCATGGTGACAATTATATTTCATCCAGTTACATCTATTTGTGCTATTAATTCCTCCACTTTACCGTGAATGTCTCATGCCTTCAGATACAACAACTTTAAATTAATCATCCAACAATCCTTCAATATTTCTCCAATACACATCCATTCTCAAAAAATGCGTTAATTGAACGTGTGCCTCTAATATTTCCTCTGTACTTTCATTCAGGTGCTGAGATTTATTCATTTGGTTCCTATCAATGTATTTCCCTTCAGATCAGCTAACTTTGCTGTTTCTGTATGTTTATGGCAAAATCTCTCATTTTGTCCCAGGTGACTGGGTGATGTTAAATCATATAACCATATAACCATATAACAATGCCAACAAGAGACACTACTTCAGAAATCCACAACAAACCATCAAACAGATGGGCTCCTATTATCCTGGCCCACCAACTGTACAGTTCAATTAAATATCTCCAGTGTGAATGGTTAATTCTAGCAGCCATTGGTAATGTGCTTCACACCATGATGGCCATTACCCAATGTAGGTCTAGTGACTCACTTACAAAATTAGTTTGTATTCATTGTTTTATGTAGAACTACCTCAATGGTATTTTCTTTCTACTGTTCATTAAAATTCATTGTGCTGGAGTAATTCAGCGGGTCAGGCAGCATCAATGGATCATGTCATAAGATCATGTGATAAGAGTAGAATTAGGACATTCGGCCCATCAAGTCTGCCATTCAATTATGGTTGATCTATCCCTCCTTCCTAACCCCATTTTCCTGCTTTCTCCCCATAACCTCTGACACCCATACTAATCAATCACTAGATGACAAATCCAATCCATGTTCTCCAGAGATGCTCCCTGACCCATTGAGTTACTCCAGAGTTACTCCAGTATTTTGTGGGATTTTTTCTAAACCAGCATCTACAGTTCCTTGCATCTAACCAGTTTATTTTACAGATACAGTGTGGAAGCAGGCTCTTCGGTCCACCGAGTCCATGCCAACCAACGATCACCCATACACTACACGCTAGGGGCAATTTTACACAGGCCAATTAAAGTAGAAACCTGCACGTCTTTGGAAAGAGGGAGGAAACCCGAGCACCTGGAGAAAACATACGTGACCACAGGGAAAACATAGAAACTTCATACGGGCAGCACCTGTAGTCAGGATTGAACCCAGATCTCTGGCGCTGTAAGGCAGCAACTCCACTGTTGTGCCACCCCAAAATGGCAACACAAGGAACTGTAATCTTAAGCAAAACACAAAGTGCTGGAGGAACTCAGCGGGTCAGGCAGCAACTGTGAAGGGAATGGACAGACAAGGTTTCAGGTAAGGAACCTTCTTTGGTCTGAAAAAGAGACCTGAACCAAAATGCCGTCTGTCTAGTCCCTCCACAGCTGCTGCCTGACCCGGTGAGTTTCTCCTACACATTGAGTTAACCAGATGACAATTGGCCTCAATAACATCCAGGAAGAAAAACAAAAAAAGAATTTTGCTCAGGGATTTTGCTGCTCAACTCTGCTTAATTGTGATGCACATTTGAATGTCAGGTGAGGACAGTTATAATCCCACTAGCACAATTGGCTGCTCATAGTCACTATCGAGTACAGACAAAGGCACAAGTGCAAGCCTACACTGGGACATTAAACTCCAGAGCGTTAAACTCAAGAGAAAAGCACTTTTTTTCCAAATACAAAACACGGTCTCCAGTCACTGGTATGGATACGAGGTTAGTTCATGAATTGTTACAGGATCTTCAAAATCAAAAAGTGCTCTTTCAAAAACAATTAATCTCAAATGCATTCTCATTGTCACACACGTGAGACAGATTTTCATGCATGTCAACTCTTTCAACTCTGACGGGATCATTCTGATTTCCATCCCCTTGATATATCTCAAGCTGACACATGATAGTTTGTGTTTAACAGATGTCACCCATAGACTCCAGATCACCCAGAGCTCAGTAATTTAGGTACCGGAATCAGCATTTCAAAGCACCTCGTAAGCATAACACAGAAATCCATTAAAACTATGTTTTGTAGCAGGCTACGGAGATGTTTAAACATCAAATGTTCAGTTATTTTCAGTCAAAAAGTGCTCCCCTCCCAACTGCATTATTTGGCCTACTTTGTTAACTGCATAGACTTGATCTTATACATTGGTTTTGTATTTTTGCACTATTATTGTTTGTTTGTTTAATATATATGTGTGTATGTGTGTATGTATGTGTGTGTGTGTATGTATGCATGTCTGTGTGTATGTATGTATGTATGTATGTATGTATGTATGCACATACATCCACGCAATGAAATTCCAACTTGCAGCAGCAGAACATAATATGTACACATAGTATGCGGTAAACAATATAAAAAAGGAAAATAAGTTCAGTATCAGTATATTTTAAAAACAAATAGACACAAAATGCTAGAGTAACTCAGCAGAACAGGCAGCATCTCTGTAGAGAAGGAATGGGTGATGTTTATATAAATATACATATACATACATACATATGCACACACGCACACAGACAGACACATACACACACACACACACACACATATATATATATATATATACAGTATGCACACACACACACAAACACACACATATATATATATATGCAAGTATAACTGAACTTTTTGTTTATTGTATTGTTTACAGAGTACTATGTTTACATATTCTGTTCTGCTGCTGCAAGTAAGAATTTCATTATTCTGTTTGGGACATATGACCATAAAATACTTGTGACTCTTGTGCTTACACTATTTGCTTTTTAAGCAGCTATTAAGATTATCATAATGTCATAATCTTTCTTCAAGGTACATTGGTGTTTTAAAGCGTTAATGCAATTTGGTAAAATTTCTGGGAATGTATGGAACTGGTTATAGATCAACTGCAAGGACATGTTCCCATTTCCAATTGGTTGTGTTCATTCCATGATTCAATTGGTGGCACAGTGGTGCAGCAGGTAGAGCTGATGCCTTACAGCGCCAGAGACCCCAGTTCGATCTTGATCTCGGGTGTTGTCTATCTGGAGCTTGCACGTTCTCCCTGTGACTGCATGGGTTTCCTCAGGGTGCGCCGGTTTCCTCTCACATCCCAAAGACGTGCGGGTTTGCAGATTAATTTGGCCCTTCTGTAAATTGTTCCTATGCGTAGGTGAAAGTGGGATAACATAGAACTAGTGTGAAAGGGTGATCGATGGTCTGCATGGACTGGATGGGCCGAATGGCCTCTTTGCTGTATCTCTAAATTAAACTAAAAGTTAAATTACTTTCTATGTAAAAAGGGCTGGGCTCCTTTTTAACTGAATTCTCCCGCTTCCTTTGTGGTTTATCAAGAACAACCTCCTGGTTGAAAGGGTGAGAAGTAACATAAAAAGGAAGCAGTTTAAACTGGAATATCCAGATTCCAACATTGGCCGAGGGTGGGATTTAAAGCCATGCTTCTGGAATGTCATTCCCACCATGCTAACCATTTGCCAGCAGGCACCAAGCCTGATCAAATTTTCAATCCACATTTCTACATCTTGAAACACCATTTAGTTAATGTTAGGGCTATTTTTCCAAAGTGCAATTGTAGAGAATAATGTCCTTATCTCCTCATAAGGTGCAGTATTTGTCTTGTTTAACGAACCGACATGCCAATGAAATAAGACAAGGCCAAATCAGCATCTCGTTTAAATGAATAGCGAGCGTTCAAACAAATTTGACAGAATTAGAATGTGAGTCTATCATTTATTTAGGAAACTATAACAAACTTTAGATAGGGACAGGGTCTCAAGTACTTTCCCATTCAACAAAAGCTGTTTAATCCCCCACATATTTATCTCAGACATTAATTAAAAGCCACTGCTGTAGGGCAGGATTGGATAATCACTGGTGAAATGCTGATTAGATCAGTATATTGTCTGTAATCCCAGACTACATCTATGTATCTGTGGAAGTGCATCACTAAACATACTTGCCTTGTTTTTCAGCAAGGATTGATGTGAGAAGCTGTAGCAGCTTTTGTTTGTGCTGATGTCAAGTTTATTATCCACTGGCTTTATCGCTGGATAAAAATATTTACCAGACACTAATTATCCTGTTTTTATTTAAAAGATACAAAGTCATGTACTGTATTTGCTCACATTGCACAATCTACTTTAGAGAAAGTCACTATTATTTGAAGATAGACACAAAATGCTGGAGTATCTCAGGAGGACAGGCAGCATCTCTGGAGAGAAGGAATGGGTAATGTTTCGGGTCGAGAATCTTCTTCAGCATTACCCATTCCTCTCTCCAGAGATGCAGCCTGTCTGGCTGAGTTACGCCAACAATTTGTGTCTATCTTCAGTTTAAACCAGCATCTGCAGTTCCTTCCTACACGTAACATTATTTAAACTGTACATGTGTGATTGTATAAATTGTATGTTTCTTTCATAGCATTACATTAATGTTTGAGCACATTTACAAACGTTTTTTATATTCTTTATAGGATTATCTAAACAACACATTAATTTCATATGGTCATTTTATGTATTGGACATCTTGTATTCGAGCTTATTCAAATCCCCCCAGATACATACTGTCTGGCTGTGAGGGCTTGCGGTCTTTCTATGAGAGAAAACACTTGAAACAAGAAAGGGAGACCATTGATGAGAGACCATCTTATGAAAGTAAGATATAGCTCTTAGTGCTAACGGAATCAAAGGATATGGGAAGAAATCAGGAACGGGGTACTGATTTTGGATGATCGGCCATGATCATATTGAATGGTGGTGTTGGTTCAAAGGGCCGAATGGCCTCCTCCTAGACCTATTTTTTTCTGTTTCTGTTCAAGCTCGGCCCTTGTTGAGTTGGCCAATCTCAGTTGTAGTAGTGGTCACATTCTGTACACTGACCTCTGTGCCCTAGGATTAATGAAAAGAACATCTATCATTTTATCTAATCACCATCCAGCAATCCATGCAGGTGTTTTATTTACTCTCGTTTAAAGAGAAGACAAAAAAAAGCAATTATCATAAAATCATTGCACCAGAGAAGGAAGACATTCAGCCCCTTCAGACCCGCACCCATCTTATCTAGACCCAAAGTGCTGGAGTAACTCAGTGGATCAGGCAGGACCTCTGGAGAAAATTAATAGGTGACATTTCGCGTTGGGACCCTTTTTCAGACTGATTTTGAGTCTGAAGAAGAGTCCCAACCTGAAACGTCACCTATCCACGTCTTCCAGAGATGATATCTGACCCGCTGAGTAACCCCAGCACTTTGTGTCTTTTTTTGGTAAACCAGCAACTGCGTTTCCTTATTCTAAATTTCATCAAGTTTGCTGGCATTCATTTTCAAGAGTGACATTTTTCTTCATTTAGTTTAGGTTAGAGATGCAGCACAGTAACAGTCCCTTGGCCCATCCAGTCCACGCAGCCCAGCAATCCCTGCGCACTAACACTATCCTATACACACTAGGAACAATTTACAATTTTACCAAGCCAATTAGCTTACAAAACTGTATCTCTTTGAAGTGTAGGGGAAACCGGAGCACCCAGAGAAAACCCATGCAGGTCATGGGGAGAATGTACAAACTCCGTACAGACTGCACCCGTGGTCAGAATCGAACTCGGGGCTCTGGCGCTATAGAGCAGCAACTCTACTGCTGCGCCACCGTGCCACCTCATCCCGCCCCTTCTTTCAATTCTACTCATCCTTTTCTGACAGCATTTACTACGGATCACTAGTTGTCATAGCAGCGGAAAATATTTTTATCATTTTGTGGTTTAGTGGTCAATTACTTGAGTGGGCAATAAAAAATAATTGGCCAGTTATAAGTGGATTAATTTATGTGCAGTTCTGGTTGCCTCATAACAGGAAGGGTGCTGAGGCTTTGGAGAGGGTCCAGAAGAGGTTTACCAGAATGCTGCATGGATTAGAATGTATTAGCTATCAGGAAAGGCTGGGAAAGCTTGTATTGTTTTCTCCGGCATGTCAAGAGGCTGAAGGAAGAACAGATAGAAGTTTTTTAAAGCTTTTTGAGAAGCAGAGATAGGATAGACACACCTTTCTCCGAGAGTGGAAATGTCATATACTAGAGGGCAGAACTTTAATTTCAGAGGGGGAAATTTAAAGAAGGTTTATGAAGCAAATGTTCCTACACAGAGAATGATAATTGCCTGGAATGTTATGCCAGAGGTGTTGGAGGAAGCAGATACAATGGTGCCATTTAAGAGTTGCTTTGTTAGGCACATCAATATGCAGGGTCTGGAGGGAATATGGATCACATGCAGGCAGATGGGAGTACTTTAATCGGCATCATATTTGGTACTGACATCGTGGGCTGAAGGGCCTGTTCCTGTTCTATGTTCTAAATCAGAATAGGCGTACGGTTTTCTTCTGAGAAGTGCATTCCTGAAATAACTGGGATTCTACAAGGGCGGCACAGTGGCGCAGCGATAGAGTTTCAGTTTAGTTTATTGTCACGTGTACCGAGGTACAGTGAAAAACATTTTGTTACGTGCTAACCAGTTAGCAGAAAGGCAATACATGATTACAATCAATCCATTTTCAGTGTATAGATGCATAAGGGAATTATGTAAGTTGCTTCCTTACAGCGCTAGAGACACGGGTTCGATCCTGACTGCGGGTACTGTCTGTACAGAGATTCTCCCTTCTCCCTGTGAATGCGTGGGTTTTCTTCAGGTGCTCCAGTTTCCTCCCACACTCCAAGAACGTACAGGTTTGTAGGCTATTTGGCTTTGGTAAATTGTAAATTGTCCCTAGTGTGTAGAATAGTGCTAGTGTACAGGGTGATCGCTGGTCGGCTGGGACTTGGTGGGCTGAATGACCTGTTTCCACGCGGTATCTCTTGTCTAAAGTTTAAAGTTGTGTGGAGGTAGGTCGGTTCATAAATAAGATTGAATTCAATCTTAAACTTTGGCAAGGCTCGATTAAGATTGTGGATTTCTAGTGCAAAATAAGTAAAAGAGACTATATAAGTGAAACAATGCAAGTGACATTTTTTTTTAAGTGGAAACTTTCAGCATCTCGATCTTTGGCTTATTGCAGACAAGATGACTGAAAATGCTGGAAACACTGATCTTCAGCAATAAGCCAAAGATAGTGTGAATGACCACTGGGGGTAAATGCATCCAAAGTATCAAAACCCGGCCAGTTTACTACTTCCAAGGGAAATGCAGATGATAATTGTCAGCTGAGCTAAATAGACCATCAAACTAGCTGCACGGATACATTTTCAACTTTGTCTCAGAGTATTAAATTCACATTTCATTTCTCGGCTGGTCGAACAGTAACATCCTGCTTTTGCATTAGCTGGAAATGTGTTCCATTATATATTTTTTAAACTTAGAATGATAAAAATAAGCCTTGCTGCTTTACTTTCTACAATAGGGAAGGAATGCGTTCAGTCTTTGTCTTGCTCTCCATCTCCACTAATGTCACAAATCATCAATAGAAAATATTCTACACATCTGTTTATTTCAATCAAGGAATGGACAATTTTTCTATAACTGAGGCAGCAAACATTCAAATCCATTTCTAATTAATCTCATGTATTTTTTCAATATATCGCTTACAATATGACAAAATAAAGCTGACGAAACCACAGTATTAAGTAGAAGCAAGGAACTGCTGAATGATCTGAAGAATGGTCCCGACCCGAATCGTTCTCCAGAGATGCAGTGTGACCTGCTGAGTTACTGCAGCATTTTGTGTTCTTCGCAGTATTTTGTAGTTGAGGTCTAGCTGAGAGTGAGGAAAATATGGAAACAAGCGGGATGGGGAAATGCATAACACATTTCAGACATGGAAGAAAGAAGAGTGTGAAATTGTTTACCAGAATGGAGGCTTGGGACCAGCTTTGAAGATGTTATGTTAATGCCAGTCGGAACGGCAAAATTGCAGACAGGAAACTCAAAAATAACAGTTGTACTCGCTTTGTTTTCTGTGCTTTCCCTGCTCCAAATGGCATTGATTGCTTGCAGTGATATCAGCCAATTACTTCCCATCCTTCACGTGAGCTTTCTCCACGTGTGATCTCAGGCAGCTACAAGGGCTAGTCAACCGAAGATTAGAGGCAGACGATCACAGACATTTATGATGTGGAAAGAAAGCCATTTGCTCTGTCATGTCCATGCTGCCAAACAAGGAGGCTTTTCAGGTGAATTCCACTTCCTGGCTTGCCAAGTGTCTGACCAGAAACAAACCAGGAGTCACAGTCCAAAATCAGGAGGCATAGAGCAGCAGAAGTAGAACAAATGCAAAAACCAGAGAGCAGTGAATCTTTAGAATTCTTTACCCAAGAGGCCTGTGGAGATTCAGCTCCTGAGTACCTTCTCAAAGGAGTTCCACAGGTTATTAGGTACAAGTCTTTTACTCAAGGGAGGGGAATCAAGAACCACTGGACATAGGTTTGGGGAGAGAGGCAAGATTTAATCGGAATCTGAGGGAAACTTTTTCACTCAGAAGGTGGTGGGTGTATGAAACGAGTTGCCAGAGGAGTTAGTTGAGGCAGGTTCTAGAATAGCACTTAAAAGACAATCAAAAAGAGAGGTACATATATAGGAAAGGTTTAGAGGGATATGGGCTCAACACAAATAAACAGGACTAGCTTAGATGGGGTAAGCTATTCCCCATTTTGGTAAGCATGGTCGAGTTAAGTTGAAGGACCTGAATCTGTGCTGTACGGCTCTATGATTCTACATTAAGTGAATCAAGGAAATAAATTGCCACTGAGGTGAAACATTAGCTAATAACTTACTGAATGGCAGTGTAACGGGGACACGAGAACTGCAGATGCTTGAATATTGTCCAAAACACAAAGTGCTGGAGGAACTCAATGGGTCAGGCAGCATCTGTGGTGGGAATGGACAAATGATGTTTTAGGTAGGACCCCTTCTTTGGACACAAAGCAGGCCATTCTTTTCTTTTCCCCTGATACCTTTTAAATGTACAGGACTGGGTCACTGCACCAATGGTTGGTCTATCAGCATATTGCATTATGGTTAAACAGCAACCGGAGGCAGGAATGTAGAAATAAGGAACTGCAGATGCTGCTTTACCAAGGATAGACACAAAATGCTCGAGAACCTCAGCAGGTCAGGCAGCATCTTCGGAGAACATGGATAGGTGACGCTTTGGGTCGGCACCCTTTTTCTGAAGAAGGATCCCAACCCGAAACGTCGCCTATCCATATTCTCCAGGGATGCTTCCTGACCCATTGAGTGACTACAGCATTTTGGGTGTTATCTGAAGCAGTAATCTTGGGCCAGTTTCCCAAATCTGCAGATATTAATTTCATAAAATGTTTCTGCTTGATGGTTTTGGCTGAACCTGTATGATTAGTTACAAAAAGTCTGCAGAAGCATAGCTCCTTGATGTACTGAGATGATGTACCCAGGCAAACAGAAGCAACAGGTGGAATTAGTTTTACTTCACTTCAGAGATACAGCGCAGAAACAGCCTCTTCAGCCCACCGAGTCTGCGCCGACCAATGATAACCCCATAGACTAACGCTATCCTACACACTAGGGGCAATTTACAATTTTACTGATGCAAATTAATCTAAAATCCTGGGCTTCTTTGGAGTGTGGGAGGAAACCGCAGCACCCAGGGAAAACCCACGCGGTCACAGGAAGAATGTACAAACTCCAAATAGAGAACACCCGTTGTCAGGATCGAACCTGGGTCTCTGGCCCTGTAAAGCAGCAGCTCCACCGTTTGCCACTGTGCCGCCCGTTTTGCCTGTGATTAAAACCTTTTATTGCCCACAACCTCTCTGGAGATCAAAGGCACATCTAGCAGACGGATTTGCACTAAGCAGTACCGTTTTACAACATGAGTATGCACTGGGACCAAGTTTCCCTGACAGCCACTGTCAGGCTTAGAGATACTGCAGGAATCTGCCAACAGGGACGTGAAAAACAATCTCAATGTGAGTGGCATTTCATGGCCTAAAGGCAAATTGAACAGGATGGGGGAAAGGGAAGCAAGAGGTCAGAGACATCTTTAAACAATAAGCCTCACACTGCTGTTAATGAGAGATGCCAGCATAATTACCATCATTTACTAATTACTCTCAAAAGCACAGATCTGTAAAATCTGACATCAGTAAAAATTCATTTCAGGGGAAGTGTGTCGATTCCCAGTTTGTGGCACATTCACAGCAGGTTTGATATTGGCCTTAGAGTTTGGGAGGATTTATAAATGATATACTCTTAAGGCAGAAGGAACTACTGCAGATGTTGGTGTACAGTAAAAGATACAAAGTGTTAGAGTAACTCAGCAGGTAAGGCAGCATCTCTGGGGAACATGGATAGGCGATGTTTCAGGTTCCGACAAGTTAACCATCCATGTACTCCAGAGATGGACACAAATGCTGGAGTAACTCAGCGGGACAGCCAGCACCTCTGGAGAGAAGGGATGGGTGCAGAGATGTTGCCTGTTGCACTGAGTGAATCCAGCACTTTGTGCCTATTTATGTGTAATAATTACTCACATAATACGCTATGATAGTGATAGCACTCAAAGCAAACCAACAGATTTCAGACCTGATTGAATGAACTACCGATGTGAGTGGCTGGTGAATGTAGTTTGTACCTTCTCACTGTGACCACGTGGGTCTTTTCCAATTTTCTCCCATACTCCAACGACATGCAGGTTTGTAGATTAATTGGCTTCGATAAAATTGTAAATAGTCCCTAGTGGGTAGGATAATGCTGGTATATGGGGAGAGATCACTGGTCGGCACGGACTTAGTAGGCTGAAGGATCTATTTCTGCGCTGTATCTCTAAAAAAGTCTGCTCCCCAGTATTCGTGTTTGTACCTGCAATTATGTTAAAAAACATTTTCTATCAGTGATTATGTGGCACCCAGGGCTGGAGAAACTCAGCGGGTCAGGCAGCATCTCTGGAGAAATAGACCAATCCTTTTTCTCCAGAGATGCCGCCTGACCCGCTGAGTTACTCCAGCACTTTGTGTCACTCATCAATTTTCTCCAGAGATGCTGCCTGTCCCGTTGAGTTACTCCGGCACTTTGTGTCTATCTTCAGTATAAACCAGCATCTGCAGTTCCTTCCTACACAATATGTGACACCCGATGTGTTATAGACGTAAATTCAGCTGTCCTACTTATATTTTCTTCAATTGTGAGCACCCTGGGATTGGGAGAGGAAAAATTAGCAGAGCATACCTATTCTCATCACAAGAATCAAAATGTGCCTGCAAGTGCAGACATGTGTTTTTGCCTGTATTATATTTACATGTGTGACTATGACTCTGTGAGTGTGTGTGTGTGTGTGTGTGTGTGTGACAAGAAAATTAAGTGAATTCACAAATAGTTTTGGTTGTGATGCACTTTCTCTGGATCTCAAAAGTATTCAGGACAAAAATTACCATTCAGTGGAATTCATAGTTGTCAACATTTGGTGGAGTTTGTGTCCTTAATGTCATGGACCAAACTTGCCTCACAGCTTGTTATTCGATTACTGGGGCTGTGTGGGGGAGCACGGGGACTGCTTTCCCCATGTTCACCGCTCACAACACAGATCAAATACTCAGCACGCCCACAAAAGTCAGTATCTTTAGGAAAGGAGGAACGAATTAAAAGAAGAGAGGGAGAGGGAGAGGGAGAGGGAGAGGGAGAGGGAGAGGGAGAGGGAGAGGGAGAGGGAGAGGGAGAGAGAGATTTTCTGCGGTGAGGTAGAGACCGTGTTCCACGTGTATATGGAGTGTGTGAGGTTGCAGCCCCTGTACCAATATCTGAAGGGGCTGCTCCTCAAGTTCTGGTTGCATTTTAGTCCCATGATCCAGGTGTTTGGGCACAAGGCAGGGAGTGGGGAGAGCCGATCGGGGGGGGGGGGGGGGGGGGGGGGGAGGGGGGGGATCTCCCCGACGGTTTGCTCCTGGGCCTGGCCAAGATGGCCATTCACGGTTCCAGGCAGCAGGTGGTCGATGGTCACACCAGAGTCGGCTGCCTGCCCCTCTTCCTGGCCTATGTCCGTGCTCGCGTGTCCCTGGAGAAGAAACATGCGGTGTCCACGGGGACTCTGGAGGCCTTCCATGAACGCTGGTCGCCGCGGGGGGTCGAGAGCATTGTTAATATTGATTGCACCATTGTATTATAATGCCTGCTTGATGTATTGTAACCATTGAACATTTATTTGAGAGAGAGAGAAGAAAAGAAATGAAAATCACTTCACACATTCACACTGGAGACAACACAGATGTATTCCGATCAAAAGCAGTCATAAAGACAAGCTTCCCAAAAATGGAAGTACAATACAAAAATGGATGCCTCTGAACCTCTTCCAATTGAAAAGGAACAAATTCTCACCTCAGCTGCTGCTCTCAAGGCATTTCATTTGATATTTGGGCTTGGGAAATTGGTATTTAATTAAAAACCTGTGACCATGAGCACCAGCATCCCCACCTCCCCCACTAGTCTCTCATGTTTTATTGCCCTTAGTGTTGTTTGTCCCTTTTTGATGGTCAATAAAAGGCAACACTTGTCTTCCCCACCTCCGGTCTCTATTCTCAAGACTCATAAAAAACCTGAGGCTAAAAGAACTGTTGACAATCTATGCTATAAAAGGGCTTTTTTCCTCTTCCACAGAAATTGAGCAGAATTGCCTTGATACAGTAAAACAGGGAAGCATTGACTTAAAAGAATATCATGCATAAATTAAGGCTTCGGTGTCCATGGTAGACTCATGTGGGGAATTCTCATTCTCTGGTTTCGCCAGTTCTGATCAAAAGTCAAGCCCAAACTATTAATCGTTCATTCCCTTTCAGATGTTGGCCAACCTGCCCTGTCCTATGAGTTTGCTGGTTTATTTCAGAATTTGCATCAGTTGCAGTTCCTTTTTTTTACGTGCTGAACTTTACGATGAGATTTGCGAATAGTGAAAGAGGCTTTTGTGCATCGACGATCTGAAAGTTCTCAAAGACAACATCAGAGGGGTCTGAATGGAGAGAACACTGAGCCATCAACAATACCATTACCGTCGGCAGAGCTCCATACAAATAGGCCACTGTGCAGCTTCAACAGAACTATTAAGAAGCATGTCAGTCATTTGACCTACCTGGCAGTGTGCACATCTGATGGAGCCCCTCCAGTCTTTGCTTTGAGTCTGCTGTGCCATTTAAATGAATGATTTCCAAGAGAGCTTCTTTTTCTTCATGGATAAATATGTTGTTTCGGCGATATCTGCATTGTCAGGGTATAAATGGCGTTAGCGTATGAATGGTTGTCAATGTTAATGGGGAACGAAGATGTCAGAAGAATTTTTTTTTCTATGGGTCTCCATGGAGGAAAGTGAACTTCTGTGTGGGGACCTGTGATGAACAGAACAATCCACGCTTTACACACAGAATGGTTTTGCTCAGGCGCTGGGCAGCGAGAGCAACAGATGACTGTGTTGAGTGAATTTGATGCCAAGGACAAGCAGATGGGTCAACTAATTAATTTGCTAATTAGACAAGTAATGATTACTCTAGTTATCATTATCTGATATGTTTCATTTTCCAGTTGTGAAGTATTCTTGGAGGTTTTTAAGCATCTCTATTTATTCAGTTAGGGTAGGAATTAATGAATTAACTGCTTCCCACCCACATCCTACGTTGTTGAATGTATTTGCTCGACTTTTGATTATCGTCAGAGTTAATGAAAAGTGAAATTGAATTATCAATCTGCTTCTGCTCTTTGACTACATATTGCTTAGGTGCAAAATCAAGAGCCAGGAGTGTTTAATTGTGTTTAGACTTTAGACTTTAGAGATATAGCGCAGAAACAGGCCCTTCGGCCCACTGCGTTCGCACCGACAAGCGATCACCCCATACCCCATACACCAACACTATCCTACACACTAGGGACAATTTACAATTTTACTGAAGCCAATTGACCTACAAACCTGCACGTCTTTGGAGTGTGGGAGGTAACTGGAGTACCCGGTGAAAACCCACGCGGTCACAGGGAGAACGTACAAACTCAGCACAGACAGCACCCGTAGTCAGGATCAAACCCGGGTCTCTGGTGTTGTTAGGTGCTGCGCCACTTTGCTGCCCCATGCCCGTGCATGTGTCTCATACATACTGACAACGGAACAATAAAATTCTTACTTGCCCGTAAACGCAAAATACACAAATAAATAAAATAATCAATAAAAGCTATTAACCGTGATACTTATGCTAACAAAGTGAAGTTTGTTGGGCAACCAAAGATAGTCCACAGGAGTTCATGGTTGTTGATGAGGCTGATCGTTGCTGGGAAGAAGCTATTCTTGAACCTGGTGGTCATAGTTTCAGGCTCCTGTACCTTCTTCCCGACGGTATGAGCCAAATGAGGGAATGTCCAGCAGGAATATGGGTCTTTGATGATATTGGCTGTCTTTTTGAGGCAATGGGTCAATTGATCCCCAGTATCAAAGTTAAATATTTCCAAGTGTAGAAAGGAACTGCAGCTGCTGGTATGTACTGAAGATAGACACAGAGTGCTAGAGTAACTCAGTGGGGTGACTTCCCGACCCGAAACATCACCCATCCTTTTTCTCCAGAGATGCTGCCTGACCCGCTGAGTTACTCCAGCACTTTATATCTATCTTCAGAATTATTTCCAAGTCAGGTATGGGATCACAAAAGGATAAAGGTTTAAAAAACGATCCAGAAGACCATCTTTCCTGTTCCGTATTAGCTCCACTTTCTATAGCAGTTAACCTTCAGCCAGTATAACTCATCGAGTTCTGGGAACTTTCTGTGCAGGAATTGTCTATCATATTATCTCTATTCCATCACCAACCACACTTGACTACATTGTATTGTGAAACCTGAAACACAAGCCTTTCCTTGTTCTACGATTGCGGTTAGGTCATTTAAATCTAACAAAGATAGATTTATAGAATAAAAAATGACAAAAAGTGCTGGAGTAACTTTATGTGTTGGGCAGCAACTCTGGAGAACTTGGAAAGGTAATGTTTTGGGTCGGGATCCTTCTTCAGACTGATTTACTCCAGTGAGTTACTCGAGCACTCAAACCATTCAGCAACTTTTATTTTTCCTTTTCTTAATACAATTCTCTCCAATTTCTTGTGGCATCAACAGCAGTAACAAATGTGCCTGAGGAAAGAGTAGACAGACCGAGTCAAAAGTGAACCATGAGGATAGGAGCCTAAAGTTCTTCCGTGGAAGCTTAGTACCCATCTACCAGCACCGACATCTAATTTTAATTTGTAAAAGTATCTCCATCTAAAGCAATTTAATTACAATCATAATATCTGGTGATTAAAATATTGAAATAGCAGAGATTAGGAATATTGTAATTTCATTTATAGAAATAAAGAACTGCACGAGCTGGTTAATACATAAAAGGACATAAAGCGCTGGAGTATCTCAGCAGGTCAGGCAGCAACTCTGCAGAACATGGATAGGTGATGTTTCGGGTCGGGACCCTTCTTCAGACCCTTTTTTTTCTGGTTAGAATATCACTCTCCACAAAAAACGTTTTAGTTAGCGGGTTGTGGAGGAGTGCAGTTTTTACAAGGATCTGTTCATTGTAGTTGGACAAATTAATGACCCTAAAATGGTAAAAACAAAAGTTTATAATCACTATATTACAGAAGAACTGTATTGCGCATATTAGTCAAGAAATGATACTTAGCACTTTTGATGTTTTAGACTGGTGGCACAGTGGCACAACGGTAGAGTTGCTGCCTTACAGCGACAGAGACCCAGGTTAGATCCTGACCTAGGGTGCTGTCTGTATGGAGTTTGTACATTCTCCCTGTGACCACATGGCTTTTCCCTGTTTTCCTCCTGTACTCCAAAGACCTACAGGTTTGTAGGTTAATTGGCTTCTGTAAATTGTAAATTGTCCCTAGTGTGTAGGATAATGCTAGTGTACGGGTGATCGCTGGTCGGCGCGGACTCGGTGGGCTGAAGGATCTGTTTCCATGCTGTATCCCAAATGTCTAAAGTCTAAAGACAAAGCTTGACTGAGCTATCATCAACTGATACCCGGATATATAAGCAAAGAAAAGTGCTTTTTTTTCAGTTTCTTCACAGATCTTCATGATAACCTCAGGTAATTCACAACCAGTAAGCTATATTTTTATAGTTCCTCCAGTGCTATTATCGAGGTGAGCATGGCTGCTAGTTTAATGCAAAAGGGACTCCAGCAAACAGCTAAAGTAAATAATGAGTCTGAAGAAGGGTCTCGATCCGAAACGTCACCCATTCCTTGTCTCCAGAGATGCTGCCTGTCCCGCTGCGTTACTCCAGCTTTTTGTGTCTATCTTCGGTTCTAAATAATTAGTTCCCCCGTTTTGATTCATTGATGGACATTGGTCAGAGCATAATTCACTGACTTTCTTCAAAATAGCCAAGGCAATTTTTATTCATGTGTAAGCTTCCAGCAATGGCCTTGATTTAACCTCTTGGATATTGACAATTGGCATTGCCTCAGTATTACGCCAAGTGTCAGTCTGTGTGATCTGCCTGTGTCCATAATAGGGCCCGGAGGTCCCATCCCTTATCAGAAAACATACACACGCAGTTACTGTTTGACAGAATTTGGAAACGCAATTTACCATTAAGTTCCACAATGACACGCACTATATCATGGCACTCAGTTTTATTATACCAGGACTCAAAGGGCAATCAAGTGATTTCATATATTTCCCCTTTAGCCCATATAATTCAAGTCAAGTTGAGTTTATTGTCATGTGCACCAGCAGGGTGAGGTACAAATACAGAATATCTGGTTTGCATCAGTGTCACAAGTATGTAGATTTAGACAAACACACAAAGGCAAATTGTACATTAAATTACATTCAACATTTCTAACAGAAAACAGCAAAACACCACATTCATGAAAAACACAATTTTAAAAAATTACAAGTCCATGGTAATGCAAGAGGTAGAAGCAAAGTGCTACAGATGCTGGTTTACACAAAAGGATACATAGTATGGGAGTAACTCAATGGGTCAGGCAGCGCCTCTGGAGTAACATATACAGGTAACGTTTCACGTCTAAAGAAGGGTCCTGATCCAAAACGGCACCCTTCTTTAGACGTGAAACGTTACCTGTATATGTTACTCCAGAGATGCTGCCTGACCCACTGAGTTACTCCAGTACTTTGTGTCCTTTAGTGCAAGAGATGATTCTAATGGCCTACTCAATCAAGATGAGCATTATAGCTGATCCCAATCTTATAGGTGTCAATGTTTGGCAATCAGGACCATCAGTATTGGCTGAGATTTGCTACCCCTGAAGTGCGCTTGAGATGCCCCAAGCAGCAATTGGTATGAGTGCACAGTTAATCTGGCTTGCTTCAGAGACAGACACAGTGCTGGAGTAACTCAGCGAATCAGACAGCATTTCTGGAGGTGGGTCAGGAATGCAGGAGTTGCAGTACTTGAAATTAGAGATGACTATTTCAGAATTCCAGAGTTTCCAGACCTTCAAGTATGGACAAAACCATATTGTGGTCGTAAAGCCTAATTGTAATGGTTCAACTGAGTTCAGTCAACTCTGCATGGACTCGGGCACTTGGGATCTCATTGGACTTAATGGTTCAGTTCTTCATGAAACACTGTATTCACCAACTGAACCACTGGGAGCTTGGATCTGAATTTCACTCAGGTTTATGAGGAAATGAGATAGCTTATATAAATTAAAAGGCAATGGAGTCTCAGGGGTTCAGTCCAACATATTAACATTCTGCAAAGGCCCCTTCATCTGTATTACTGCCCCCTTGTACAAACCCAGACAGATATTGTTCTCTCTAGGTCTAGCAGTAATGCCTTGGGATCTTGACATAACAGATTTTTATATATTTAACCATTAATATCCTGTCAACACAATGAGCTATCACAGCTTATGCTGGTTGGGTAAAAATGCATTAGGTGCACAAACATTCATTTCCTCACCCCAGCTGAGCTGGTATCAATATTCGCTGTGTTTATAAAATATGAATTACACTCTCAACTATAGCATAAACATTTCCTTCTGCTGATGGCTGGTGTTTTTTTACCAAAGAGGACTTTAGCCCTTTCACCTTTCAAAATTAAATATCTGTTTCCTGTCATTGCTAGCGTGGTCTTTCAAACCTTTTGCATTAAAGTTAAAAGCCTGCTAAGTGTTCACTTGCACAAATTTTTCATTCAACTTCAAGTCTTCCTCAGACCTTTAATCATGCTTCGGAAAACACCGTTTCATTATTTATGAGGTAAAGTCACATTACACTAGTCTTTGGTTAGCAGCAACAATAGCCAACATGTACGTTGTGCACTTAGTACAAAAGTATGCTTACATTATTGCCCACTGATTCATGTTATAAGTCAGGGGATACTCTGCCAGGGAATACCAGATGCAGCAAATGATATCACCATGGACATGAGATCTTTGTTTCAATTGCCTCTGAGCAGACAACAATTTGAGATTTATCTGGCACTCTGCCAAATGGAGCATTTTGTAGCGGAAATGAATATTTTAAAAAAACAACTGAACAGCTCAGATGCCAAGAGACCTTGATAACTGAGGTGTCTGAGGGGAAGTTTCCTTTGCAAAAAGGAAAACAGCATATGCCTTTACTTTCTTAACATGACTGCATCAGTATTCTTTGTTCCTTCTTCAGGTAGTTTTGCCACTTCTTCATTTCTCTCATTTTAAAAAACATGATTTTCTGTGGTTTATTATTTTTTTCATTTAATATTAAGATCCTTTTGCCAGTAACAACAATAGATATGGTAGCAATGTGCATTTATGTGGAACCTTTAGCAATGACAAAACAACACAAAGTTCTCACCCAGAGCATTTTCACGAGAGTTTGACTGAACATAGATTGAGACAGCAGAGCAGAAGGTCTTAAGGAAGGATACAGAATCTGAGGAGCAACTTAGGGAAGGGAATTCAGAAAATCAGGCCAAAGTAGAATAAAGTACAGCCGCCACTAATGCAGTGATTAAAATCAAGGCTGCATGAACATGCCGGAATTAAAGAAGCACAGAGATCTCAAAGATAGTGAGGGCCCAGATCACAGAGGGCAATGCAAGTCACAAGCGGGGCACGATGTAGAACCAAAGAACTGCAGTTGCTCGTTAATACACAAAAGGACACAAAGTGCTGTAGTAACCCAGGAGGTCAGGCAGCATCTCGGGAGAACGAGGAGACTAAAGAAGGTCCATCTGTCTCCTCGGATTCTGGTGAACTTCTACCGCTGCACCATCGAGAGCATCCTTACCAACTGCATCACAGTATGGTATGGCAACTGCTCTGTCTCCGACCGGAAAGCACTGCAGAGGGTGGTGAAAACTGCCCAACGCATCACCGGTTCCTCACTCCCCACCATTGAGTCTGTCCAAAGCAAGCGTTGTCTGCGAAGGGCGCTCAGCATCGCCAAGGACTGCTCTCACCCCAACCACAGACTGTTTACCCTCCTACCATCCGGGAGGCGCTACAGGTCTCTCCGTTGCCGGACCAGCAGGTCCAGGAACAGCTTCTTCCCTGCGGCGGTTACACTACTCAACACTGTACCTCGGTGACTGCCAATCACACCCCCCCCCCCGGACACTCCTCCCACCAGGATTTATTAGATTTATTTATTTACTGCTCATATTTATGTCGCTCTTCTAGGGAGATGCTAACTGCATTTCGTTGTCTCTGTACTGTACACTGCACAATGACAATAAAGTTGAATCTGAGGTGATGTTTTGGGTCTCGACCTGAAACGAGAACCATGTTTTCCAGAGACGCTTTGGATAACACTTAGTATGACGCAACATGCAAAAACCATGGTCCGAGCACATAAACGGAGGATGGTCAGGAGATTGGAAAAGTCCAATCCAGAGGGGGTAAGAAGGCTATGAGAAAGGCTCTAGCAGATTGTTGTTGGGAGACGTTGGAGGCTGAGCTGAGATTCCCAGTATTGGAGCAGAATGTTGATCAGAAAATCGCTTTGCTGGCTCAACTGACAATTGCCAATGGGATAGCTGGCGACCATGGTCAGGGCACCAGGTTTTGTGGCAATCAGAGAGAACAGTTTTGCCTTTTTCAAAATTTATCTGGAAGAATTTCCTTCTCAGCTGATACCGGATTTGAAGTGTTGATGAGACAAAGAGGTGACTGTAAGATAGAGCTAGAATCATCAGATACAAAAATCATTATGGATGTGTATGTGTTTTTAAACTTCTCTCCTTTTTTTAATGTAAAAACCTTATGCCCAAGTGTACTTCTGAAGCCCTTAAGCACTATCCAGTGGTGCAGTCAAGCCAACCATCTGTATAAACACTGAAAGCCTCACCACTAACCCTAACCCATTTCCCCACATAACAATTGACCACGTTAATTCTAGGAGTCATTGACCAGTGAAATATAAGAAACAACCTTTGCCAATTCACCTCCTCTAGCCTAAGGCTAAGAACAGGAATGAAAGAGATGATTCAAACATAGAAATGTCCTGGCTCACATGGCTTAATTCAATGTTAGACATTATTCGTGACATAAATTCTGCAGCAAAAGATGTTTTAAAGATGTAAACAGATGCATCCTTAAACACAGTAAATCAGCAGGCATACTATTAGTTATATTAAACAAATATTTTATTGATTCTCCATCTGATTCACAGAATTTTGCAGGTTACTTCTATCACTTTATCCAAGTAGTAATTTTAAAGGTTTAAGAATTTGCCAGGAAGATATGCTAACACAGGTTAGCGATGTGTGAGCCTATTCAAACCCATTGTTCTAACATGCTATTGGGATGCAGTAGATGGTGCAGAATTAAAGATAGAAACAAGGAACTGCAGATGCTGACTTACAAATGAGACACAAAATACTGGAGTAACTCAGCGGGTCAGGCAGCATCTCTGGAGAACATAGATAGGGAACGTTTCTGGTCAAGACACTTCTTTATGATGCTCCCTAACCCGTTGAGTTACTCCAGAACGTTGTGCCTCTTTTCAACTATCAGCGATGGTCTTTCAGGCAACTATAACATATTCCTGCTTCTTTCTTATGAACTTTGCCAATTGTGCATCTGGATTCATAAATGAGTTGCAACTCCCATATGAACAGTTGTAGTTAAAACAAAAAGCAGCCAGTGAGTAAATAATGGATGGTGTGGTGTTCCATAATTGAATTAAAGGAGTTCCTGCCTTGTTCCTTTGCTTTGTACAGCAATAGAAATACTAAATTTGGCCACGTTTTGCCAGATCATTGCAACGCCCATTCCTGCAAAGTAGGAATGATCCAGAAAATTGCTGTCAGGTTTGTTAATGTGGCCAAGTTACCCAAAGCCTCAGTTTTACTATAGTTCATGGGTGGATTTATAGACAATAGACAATAGGTGCAGGAGTAGGCCATTCAGCCCTTCGAGCCAGCATGGCTGATCACATTTATGCTGCAGGCAGCAAAGCATGGGTCCAATGCACTGTTGCATGAAGGTCAACAAATACGCATCTACAAACAAATGTTTCAGAATCAAATCTATCCTTAAAGCCCAGGTTAATTCTTGACAGTATTGTAATCTCCATTTCATCAGTTAAAAACAGGAAAAATATGATGGAAACACAGAACTGCAGATGCTGATTTACACAAAGTGCTGGAGTAACTCAGTATGTCAGGCAGCATGCCTGGAAAACATAGATAGGTGACCGAGTTGGGATCCTTCTTCAGAAGGGTTCTGATCCAAAACCTCACCCATCCATGTTCTCCAGAGATGGTGCAAAAATGATTGTGGGGCCTAGCCCTGTTCCATTCCATACATTTAACATGGCCCATAATGGAGGATGCATACATATTGTATGACTCATATTAGTGCCACTGACTGCATGACTTGCACCACCAATTTCAAGCCAAAGTAAATAATTGGTTCATAGCTGGCTCATAAAACATGGACTACAGGAGCTCAACACAAAGATACAAAAGTACCTAAAGGTTTGAAGTTCCAAACCAGGGCACATTCACAACATAGGTTAAGACTTCAATGTAATGCAATGTGATGGATGCTCCTGTTCAGGCAATTGTTGGAACAAGCTATTCCAATGGATTAGATAGACTTGAAGAGCGCACTTGGTATTTTCCATTTCCACACTGACCTTTCTGTCCTAGGCCTCCTCCATTGTCACAGTGAGGCCAAATGCAAATTGGACAGCTGACAACCCAGGGGTATGAATATTGATTTTTCCAACAACCCCTGCATTCCCTCCCTCTCCACCCCATCCCCACCCAAGTTACACCATATTTTTGTTCTCACCTAACAAACAGCTAACAATGGCCTGTTTCCTTTATAGTTGTAACTTTTCTGCATATCTTTTATTCATTTGTTCTATATCTCTCTACATCATTGCCTATATCTCACGTTTCCCTTTCCCGTGACTTTCAGTCTGAAGAAGGGTCTCGACCCGAAACCTCACCTATTCCTTCCCTCCAGAGATGCTGCCTGTCATGTTGAGTTAATCCAGCATTTTTGTCTACCTTGTATAAATTCAACGTCCTCTTTCCTTAATTTAGGAACTGTTCTGCTATGAGGTAAATGCAATAAATAGCTGAGTTTCAAAAATCTATACTGCATGCACAGAATAATTTGCCGTTACACTAAATTTCCTCTCCTTCTCTTTTTTTCTTTCCCCACAAAGTGAAACTCATGTTTATGGTCTCTCGAATGCTGACACCTATAGTCAGAACAAAGACAAATAGCAGAAGTTTTGTGGATAAGATGACCAGAAATCTCCCTTTTAACACAAACTACAGCTTAAGTCCCTGCCAAAAGTAAAATTTCAATGGGGTAATGCCAATACCTTTGCAAACCAGCAATTGTACATTTAGCATTCAGAACCTAATGTTTTTATCAATGGCTTTTTTATTGTGGTCTCTATCCAGTAGAAACAAGGAACTGCAGATGCTGATTTATACCAAAGGACCCGACTCGAAATGACAACCATCCTTTTTTCTCCAGATGCTGCCTGACCCGTTGAGTTACTCCATCCAACGTTAGTTTAACTTGAGCATAAATTAGTGGGATAGTGCATAATGATGGACAAAGACAGATTTTTTTTTGATTTAAAGGCAAATTCAGGAACAAATTGGACTGGTAGATTTTTAATACGAGTGTAGGTCTAATGAACAAGCTATATAACTTTTCACCCACGCATCACTGATTTGCTTTTTGTTGAAGTCAATGGAATATGGCCTATTTTACCTCTTTGATGAATACCAGTCTCTCTCCCATAATGTATGTTTGTTAGCAATTCAACGTAAAATTTGGTGTGCATGCTCATCATAAATATGTGAATTGATCTCAGATCTCCCTCATGCTATATGAGGTGCATTATATGAAGGACAAGGTGAAAGGACATTGGGTCTGCAAGTTGATCAGTTAAAGTGATCTGACAATACATTTTATATGTGCATTAATCTGAAATTGAGAATATCAAATTAACCTACAGAAAAAGCCTCTGTTCTATCTTCAATACCAAAGTGCAAAGTGAAATGCTTATGTCGATCTTTACAATGGATATGAAATGTGTAACATTGCAATCTGCCACCTATGGCAATCTTTTATCATTAGCAGAGAAGGGCTTTGTGTTCCTCGTGCAGATCATGTTTTAGAGTGTGTATATTGATGTTACAAAAATAATCTACATCTGTAATGAAAATTACAAATGTTGTGGTAATTTCAATAGATTTAAGAAAGATGTGGGCGAGAAAGAGACACCATGATTCAGGTCAATGGGTTTTCACCAGAACTCATCAACATTTGAACTGTTTTAAATCAACATAGTTTTATTAGTTTCCTGGATCTATGTAATGAAAATATGACACGGAATAAACTAAAAACAAATTTTCTTTGATTTGATTAAACCATTAAACCTCTTCATATGTACATATTTACTCACATATTTTCTTTATAAATACACATACGTTCATGTTTGTATAGATAAGCTCAGAGAGGATAAAGTGTTTCTTACACTCATTACGCCAACAAAGAGGAGATGGACAATCATGTAATTCTTGCGTTCAAAGAAAATTGTTCAGCTGGATTCCCTGTTACATTATGGCAATGATTCTAATGGCTCTGTATTACAAATGCATTTACTGGTAAAGGTAGATGAATGCATCCTATGCTTATGGACTGGCTGTTCTGTAGATGCATGCATTGTCTTGCAATGCAATTGGGGCTTTTGCGGATGACTGTGCATCCCAGCAGTGGAGCAATAGCTCTGGGTGTTATTGAATCGTTCAGTAATGAGTGGGTGCTCAGTGGATGAATGCAGAGTCTGGCAATTAAACGATGGTCAGTGGATGAATCAAGTGCAGGAATAAGTAGTATTCTGGTGTGAAGGGAGGAACTGCAGATGCTGGTTTACACCGAAGATAGACACAAAATGTGGAGTAACTCAGCGGGTCAGGCAGCATCTCTGGAGGAAAGGAATAGGTGACGCTTTGGGTCGAGACCCTTCCTCAGACTGAGAGTTAGGGGAGAAGGAAACTAAAGGTATGAAAATGTACAGAACTGCTTTGTAATGGACTGGGCTGCATCACAATTCTTTGCAGTTTCTTGCTGTCTTCGACCTTAGCAACCAGTGATGCATCCCAATAGGATATTCTCGTTGATGCATCTGTAGAAATTGGCAAGTCATTAGAGACCTGGCAACACTCCTTTGTCCTCTGGGGAAGCAGAGATGCTGATGTGCTTTCTTGGCCATAGCATTAGTTGGACAAGGCCAGATTAGTGGTGATATTTACACCTGAGAACATGAAGCATGTATATATATATATATGCACCATCTAACCTAGTCCCATTTTGCCCACATTTGCCCCATAACCCTCCAGACCTTTCCTATCGATATACCTATCATGTCGAGCAATAAAGTAGAATTTCTCGATCACAATGTTGAATTATTTCATGTGATATAATTATCATTTGTTCAAAATCCTTTTTCTCTGTCAAACTTGAAAGAAAAATCTGAATTTTGTTTTCTGATCCCTAACCAGTGAGTCTTACTGGAAAGTGAGCAGTCCAGTGGTAGATCAGGCTCAGCTTTCACATCTCTGTGTGACACTGTGTCCATGCAGCCATTAGACTTCAACACCTTCGCTCAGGCCGCCTGGGCCTATGCGATCTCCCGGTTGTCAAACATTTTAACTTCCCTTCGCATTCCCACACTGACCTGTCTGCTCTGGGTCTCCTCCACTGTCAGAGTGAGGCCACATGCAAATTGGAGGAACAACACCTCATATTTCACATGGGCAGATATGAATATTGATTACTCTAACTTCAAGTACCCTTGTATTCCCTCTCTCTCCGTCCCACCCCCATCCTAGTCATCCTGCTAGTTTCACTGTTCATATCCCTTCATTATCACCTCCTCCACAGCCAACAATAGAGTATTGTGGGTTCCTTGGCCACCGGTGCCAGCTCAGATTTATTCTGTACTTTTTCATACTTCTAGTTTCCCACTCCCCTGACTCTGTCTGAAGATGGATCTCGACCCAAAAATGTCACCCACTCCTCATCTCCAAAGATGCTGTCTGTCCGCTGAGTTACTCTGGCATTTGTGCATAACTTTGGTATAAACCAGCATCTGCAGTTCCTTTGTATCAAATCACTTTTCAGGCTTTGTCCGGCATCCACCTCTTTCCCAGCTTTCAGTCTGGAGAAAGGTCCCGACCTGAAACGTTGCCTGCCTATTCGCTCCATAGATGCTGCCTGGTACGCTGAGTGCCTCCATCACTTAAGGTAGAAACAAAATACTGGAGTAACTCAGCGGATCAGGCAGCACCTCCGGAGAAATGGAATAGGTGACGTTTCGGGTCGAGACCCTTCATCAGACTGAGAGTCAGAGAAGGGGAAGCTAGGGGTATGGAAAGGTACAGAACAAAGCAGAGATTTATGACTCAGGAAAAGGTGGAGCCCACAATAGTCCATTGTTGGCTAGGGACGAGGTGATAACGAAAGAACACAAACAATGAAATGAGCAAGAGGATTAGGGTTTTTGTAAAATAAGGCATCGGAAGAAAGCTCAGAAGGTAAGGATTCAATACTCATGATTACCACCAGGAAAGAAAGGGATTAAAAATATTAATTCAAGATTTTGAGTATAAAAGTAAGCAAACATTTGCTAATAATTAATAGAGATTTTAAATGTTTTGGTTTTCAGCTTTCATCTAAAACTGAAACAAAAAAAATGACAACCAATCGGGGTGGCACAGTGGCGCAGCGGTAGAGTTGCTGCCGTACTGCGCCAGAGACCCGGGTTCAATCCTGACTACGGGTGCTCTCTGTACGGAGTTTATACGTTCTCCCCGTGACCACATGGGTTCTCCCCGGGTGCTCCAGTTTCCTCCCACGCTCCAAAGACCTATAGGTTTTTTGATTACTTGACTTCAGTAAATATTGTAAAATATCCCTGGTGCGTAGGATAGTGCTAGTGTATGGGGATCGCTGATCGGTGTGGACTCGGTGGGCCATAGGGCCTGTTTCTGCTCTAAACTAAACTAATTTAAGCTAAACTAAACCAATCAGCCAACGGCCTTGATCTGACTCAGTTGTGTTCCCATCAACTATGTCCGGATATCTAAAATCAGGTTACTGAACCACTGCCGACCGTCTGTTGTGTGACCAGGCTGAAGTTGAAAGCTCCACCTCATTTTATTTCAGTGCCAAATGTCTACAAATGTAATTATAGATTTTTTTTGTATGTAAAGTGTGATTTTCCCATTACAAGAAGCGGAGGAAATAAACAAGGTGTTATTGTGTGGTGTGCCAGTCGATGCTTAGGTCTTCTCGTGCCAGACCTGTCACTTGGCTCACAAGCTTTGAAATAAAAAAGCCAAGCTCTCATTTACAGCTGATCAAGCAGAAAATATACTCTTGAATAACTATTTGAGAACAAAAACATAATTTGAGAAGGAAGTTGCAACTGTTCACGGGTTACCCAAGCATGAAAAGGGGAAGGATGCTGGAGAATATTATAAAAGAAAGCTGTTTCTGAATAATCAATTTAAGAAGAGGAATCTAAATTTCCTTAATTGTGCAACTTTTTCCACATCACCAAATAAATCTGTAACTGAAATCCACTTAAATGTCAAAACACATTTTGCCGCATGTATTTGGCGGATTAACGTGGTTTATGATTACTTATTTTTTAACCCAACCACAATATAGTGTTTAGAGATGTTTAGAATGTGAAGCCAGTAGGGGTTGTGGTGGGTGGAGACAAAGTGAGGTGTTGCTGTAACAGTGTTATTAGGTCAATCTATCACACGTAAAAAAGAACATTAATATAACACCTTATTACAGCCTTAGGACATTCCAAAGCATCCAGGAACCAATGAATCGCCCTCTAAAAGTGAAACCTTTGTTATTACGTTACAAAATAAGGATTCAATCTCACCAAATTCCTAAAACAGCAAATTTGTTAAAAGCTGCATGAACTAAATTATGAGTGTCGGAAGGGACTACAGATGCGGGTTTACACTGAAAATAGACACAAAAAGCTGGAGTAACTCAGCATCTCTGGAGAAAAGGAATAGGTGACGTTTCAGGTCGAGACCCTTCTTCAGACTCATCGTCGGAGAGAGGAGAACTTCTCCCAGTCTGATGAAAGGTCTCGCTCCGAAACGTCACCTATTCCTTTTCTCCAGAGATGCTGCCTGACCCACTCGAGCTTTTTGTGTCTATCTTCTATGGGAGTGCAGCAAAAGATCAGACTATCCTTGGTCAGACTTTGCTGGCTTTACCCTGCACTAAACGTTATTCCCTTACCATGTATCTATGCACTGTAATGGCTCAATTGTAATCATGTATTGTCTTTCCGCTGACTGGATAGCACGCAACAAAAGCTTTTAATTGTACCTCGGTACACGTGACACTAAACTAAACCGAACTGAGCTGAGAAGTTCAATGGTACTTTATTCAACAGTTCTTTCTTGTCACATGTACCGAGGTACAGTGAAATTATTTTTTCGCAAATAGTTCAGCAATAGTATTACTATACATAAGCACATCTTAGATTCGGTACAAGTGTATGGGAGTAGTACACTGAGACAGAATGCAAGAGTTGCTCATTTCTGGGCATGGATCTTGAAGTGATGAGTCAATGGCTGGAATGCTCTACCAGCCTAACCAACCCTTCCCAGTAAAGGCATACAAATATCACTCTGAGCAGGAATTCTCCTCGGGGCCCTGTAAGGAATTCACAGACCTCCTCTGCCCTTTCCTTCTCCCTACCACATTGGCATGCATTTGGAAATTCCCATCATCATTTATCGTATGCAGTAAACCGTAAATTCACATGAGCTGTTCTCTTGCGTTTCGCTTCACCTCTCCTTGAGTCGATACTACCCCCCATACCTAATGTTTAATCACATGATGGAATGACCAGGCAGTGACAACAAATAAAACACTTATTTATAGCTGGATGCTGTAAACATGAATGTAAGCCCATCTGCAAGTCTCCAGTTACTGAAAGAGGAACTGAAAAATAATTAAACAGTTGCCAGACTTTATAACGGATGAGGCCACTGACATGTTAACTCACCATCTCCACCCATTTTTAAAACATTGATTTGTTTTTCAGCATCTGGGGGGTCACTAGTAATGTTAGCATGGTTATCCATCCCAATTTGTCCTTGAGTATCCCTTTGATCCATTACATTGCAAATGGACAGGCAACATTCGGATCGGGATCCTTCTTCAGACCGATGTAGCAGAGAAAACTGGTAGAGAGAGGTAAGGGGAAGATATGAGGCAATTACTGGCAAATTCACGGTGAATTCAGGTGAGGGAGGAAAATTGGCAGATAAGTCAGATCAGCCACTGACAGATCCATCACCCTCCACAAATGCTGCCTCAACCAGTAAAGTCCTCGAGGAATTTGTTGCTTGAATCTGATCTGTTAGTTGTGAGATCACTTAGCTCTGTCCGTTACATGTTGTTGGTGCTGTTTGCTTGTTTGGAAGCTTCCCCAAGATATCAACTCATTGTCAGCTATGTCTGGTGCTGTGCTTGGCATGACCTTCTGCACTTGCTTGCATGTCCCTTGGCTTGATAGTAGTGGCGAAGCAAGAGATATGCTGGACCATGAGGTTGCAAGATTTGATGATGGACCTTTCTACTGTTGCTGATGCTACACAGCACCTCATGGATACCTACTCACGATGAAAGACGTGTCTAAGTCTTTTCACTTTAGCACTACTTTAGTTCCATGCAATGCAATGTGAAAGTGAGTCCTGATCCCCACAAGAACTATGCTGTGGTCACTTCCACCAAGTGTAGCCGCCACAAGGAGATCGGCAAGGATACGTTTGGCCCTTATTCACCACGGGCTGCCGATCTAGACTGGTGACACCATCCTTCAGGACTCAGCTTGCTTGCTTGGTTACCAAATGGATGTTTCCAAGCCTACATTTCAGCTAATACCATAATGAGGCACGAGGTCAATCCATTGTCTTCCATCATAATTTGTTATTACATTCCTGGTTAGTGATCGAATTTAAATTCCACACCTGCTTTACTGGGGTTTGCACCCAGTATCTCAGGATTATTTGTCCAGCCCTCTGAAATACTGGTCTGGCAAATTAAGCAATGTACCAGCTCCATTTCCATCCATATATATATATATATTCTGGTAACACAATAGACTGCAAATGTTGTAATCTGGAGCAAAAGTAAACAAACTGCTGGAAGAACCTGGACAGACGACATATCAGAACAGGACCATACTTCAGAATATGTAAGAAGGAACTGCAGATGCTGGTTTAAACCGAAGATAGACACAAAAAGCTGGAGTGACAGTGGGAAAGGCAGCATCTCTGGAGAAAAGGAATGGGTGATGTTTCAGGTCGAGACCCTTCTTCAGCCTGAGCACTTCAGACTTCTTCAGAATGAAGTGCTTATGCTTCAGAATGAAGAAGGGTCCCAGCCCAAAATGTCGTCTGTCCATTCCCTCCCCAGTTGCTGCCTGAGCCGTTGAGTTACTCCAGCACTTTGTGTTTTGTTCAGGATTCCAACATCTGCAGTCCTTTGTGTCTCCATTTTACTGCTGGAAGAATCTAGTGGCGATCTGTGGAGATTGAAGTTTTAGGTCAAGACCCTGCATCATCCATTTCACTCCTCCAAGTCTGTGAAGAATCTTCAAGGCGTGCCCACTTTGGGTTGTGTGAGCCCCTCTCCCATTATCCCCTCTGAGGGTTCTCCATTTTACCTACGTACAGACTGTTCTGTTTATTAGTTTGTGTAGGAAAGAACTGCAGATGCTGATTTAAGTCGAAGGAAGACACAAAATGTTGGAGTAACTCAATCTGAAGAAGGGTCTCCGGCCTGATACATCACAAATTCCTCCTCTCCAGAGATGCTGCCTGTCCTACTGAGTTAATCCAGCTTTTTGTGTCTAGCTCCTGTTTATTAGTTTGATGGACCCAATGGGCTGAATATCCTCCCTTCAGTGTTGTTGTAGGTAGTGATAATTTATGTTAATTATTTTTTGTCTTTGAACAAATGGGTTGGAATACCAGTTTGTCTTCAAATTATCCTTTTGATTGCATCCAATTTGAAAAGACACAGCACAGCAACATTATAATGGGACTCAGTGACGTCTCATTTCTATAGGCTACAGTTGTACATATAATATCTTGTGTATAGCTCAATGATGTGCCTTTGCAAGGCTCTTAGCAATATCCAGGCACGGAAATCGCTATCAAAACATGCAGGGGACACAATTTCTTGGCGGCCGGTCATGAGCATGCGCGCACACACACACACGCACACACGCACGCACACACACGTGCGCACACACGCGCGCACATGTGCACACACGTGAGGCTTCGGCCGTGGGCCCTGTGGTCGGTAACATCGGGAGCTGACCTGGTTGGTGACCGACTCCGAACTCCAGCAACAGCAGCTTCGTCCGCCCCGAATCGTGGGGCTTGAATCGGCCCGTTCACGGGGTCTTTCATCGGCCGGCGGGGGCTTCAACTTCAGGAGCCTCGATCGCCTCGATCGCCTCGAAGCAGCGGTTTGATTTTAAGCCGCGTTGGGTGCTGAGATGCCCCGCGAACGGGCCGATTCAACCCTTAGAAAGCGTCTGATAAAGTCCGGATTACAAAAGATGGGGGAAGATTGTCCCCCACCGCTCAAAGCAGGGGGGGGGGGGGGGGGGACGTGTCCCCCCTGTCCGCCCCAGGATTTCCGCCCCTGGCAATATCCACATAGCAACAGGATTTTCATCCTTCTCCAAGAGCAGTACTGAGTCTGTAATTGGACTGGGTGGCTGACAGTACCGGGTAAAGAACAACATGCTGATAGTGGTTGGAATGCCCGAAATAAATATAAAAATCAACAGTGATTAAAGGAGATGAAATGGCACATTTTTCCATGAACTTCGGAAAATGAAGTCCCAATAACAATATCTGATTGAAGTAAAATATTTAAAGGTCATTAGTGGCAGATGTTAAATATTGTACATGCAGAGATGTTTTGCATATTAAATGCAATCAGAAACAGGGAGTCTTTGTTCAAAGATGACTATGTCAGAATGTTGTTCAAATTATTGGAGAGACTGGGTATTCCCCTTTTCTCAGCAAAGAGCAAGCGGCACGGTTTGTAATTAGATTGCATATTCGTAATCCAATAAATTAATGAACAATGTGGGAAGGAGAATGCCATGTGCTCCACAATCAAATTAGCTTGGAGTGATAGCTGGTTCTTGGAAATGTCACATCCTTAGTTGCACTCATGGCAGTGTTGGTAAGCAGCCTTCATGAACCAATATGGTCCATATAAGTAGGGAGCTGTTGGCTCAGCGATGAAGAATTACACATTATCACCAGGTCAAACAGGTGGGATTGACAGAAGATGGGGGAGGGAGGCGGATCTTAAAGATATCTTCCCATACATCTGCAGCCCTAATCCTATCAGAAAATCCACTCATTTGGGAGGTCATGTGTCAATGAAACTTTCATATGTAGCTCAAATGCATCTCAAATATGAAACAGGGCATCTGTGGTGGAGGGAGCAAGTGTTTATGATGGTACATGTCAAACGGGGAGTGAAGTGGGCTTGTGTAGAAAAGAACTGCAGATGTTGGTATATACCAAAATAGACACAAAGTGCTTGAGTAACTCAGCGGGTCAGGCAGCATCTCTGGAGAAAAAGGATTGATGATATTTCCCATTGGATGGGAAATGTCTTGCATCCTTTCTCTCCAGCGATACTGCCTGACCCGCTGAGTTACTCTGGAACTTTGTGTCTATTCTTTGTGAAGTAGGCTTCTTTGCCCTGCATAGTCAAACTCTCTAAGCTTCACTGGAGCTGCACATATGCAAACGAGCTGTGATCCCCATCCCACTCCAGATTTGTAGCTCGTGGATGTTTGAAAGATTTAGGAAATAAGGAAGTGAATTTCCATGTCTGACGAATCTTATAGAATTTTTCGAGGATGTAACTAGTAGAGTGGATAAGGGAGAACCAGTTGATGTGTTATATCTGGACTTTCAGAAGGCTTTCGACAAGGTCCCACATAAGAGATTAGTATGCAAACTAAAAGCACACGGTATTGGGGGTTCAGTATTGATGTGGACAGAGAACTGGCTGGCAGACAGGAAGCAAAGAGTAGGAGTAGACGGGTCCTTTTCAGAATGGCAGGCAGTGACTAGCGGGGTACCGCAAGGCTCAGTGCTGGGACCCCAGCTATTTACAATATATATTAATGATTTGGACGAGGGAATTGAATGCAACATCTCCAAGTTTGTGGATGACACGAAGCTGGGGGGCAGTGTTAGCTCTGAGGAGGATGCTAGGAGGCTGCAAGGTAACTTGGATAGGTTGGGTGAGTGGGCAAATGCATGGCAGATGCAGTATAATGTGGATAAATGTGAGGTTATCCACTTTGGTGGCAAGAACAGGAAATTAGACTATTGTCTGAATGGTGGCCGATTAGGAAAAGGGGAGATGCAACGAGACCTGGGTGTCATGGTACACCAGTCATTGAAAGTATACATGCAGGTGCAGCAGGCAGTGAAGAAAGCGAATGGCATGTTAGCATTCATAGCAAAGGGATTTGAGTATAGGAGCAGGGAGGTTCTACTGCAGTTGTACAGGGCCTTGGTGAGACCACACCTGGAGTATTGCGTACTGTTTTGGTCTCCTAATCTGAGGAAAGACATTCTTGCCATAGAGGGAGTACAGAGAAGGTTCACCAGACTGATTCGTGGGATGGCAGGACTTTCATATGAAGAAAGACTGGATAGACTCGGCTTGTACTCGCTAGAATTTAAAAGATTGAGGGGGGATCTTATAGAAACGTACAAAATTCTTAAGGGGTTGGGCAGGCTAGATGCAGGAAGATTGTTCCCGATGTTGGGGAAGTCCAGAACAAGGGGTCACAGTTTAAGGATAAGGGGGAAGTCTTTTAGGACTGAGATGAGAAAAAAAAATTCACACAGAGAGTGTTGAATCTGTGGAATTCTCTGCCACAGAAAGTAGTTCATTGGCTATATTTAAGAGGGAGTTAGATGTGGCCCTTGTGGCTAGAGGGATCAGGGGGTATGGAGAGAAGGCAGGTACAGGATACAGGTACAGGTTGGATGTTCAGCCATGATCATATTGAATGGCGGTGCAGGCTCGAAGGGCCGACTGGCCTACTCCTGCACCTATTTTCTATGTTTCTATGTCTCATAGAACATTCATCCATTGATCTAAAATGTAGCTACCATGGTTATGCAGCTGATCTATTTATGCTTTGGATCGTTGTTAAACCCCTGGATACTGGTGCTGTGTAATAAATATGTATTGCCACTACTCAAGCATAGAACTTGAAACATCGATTTGGTCCATCGACAGGTCTTTTATTTTCCATTTCCATGGTTGAAGATTTCACTTGCACTTTTGAACTTCTTGCAGGCTTCTAATAATAAATATGTATTGAACAATACGAGTCAGAACTTTTCAGAGGAGTCAAGGCGACACAGTGGCACAGCGATTGAGTTGCTGCCTAACAGCACCAGAGACTCGGGTTCGATCCTGACTACGGGTGCTGTCCGCATGTAGTTTTAATGTTCTCCCAGTGACTGCGTGGGGTTTCCCTGGGTGCTCCGTTTTCCTCCCACACTCCAAAGACACTTGATGGGCCGAATGGCCTAATTCTGCTCCTATTCCTTATGACCTTATGATCGTACGTGGCCGGAGGTCCCACTGGGGTGGGATGAGCGTGCGGATTGGGCACGGCCTGCAGCGGTATGGAGCGGCTGAGCAACAGTGGAGGACTTTGACAGTGTCAGCAGGCCGGGCTGACCCCTGCAACTCTGACCCAATGCTGTTGTCAAGACAATGGGCCTTTAAGGCAAGATAAGACTCTATTTTAGGAACGAAGCTTGAAGGGCACAAAATCGCGCTGGAAATGTGGTAACTCTTTGTCCACTGCCTCAGTGAAGTCTACTATCCTCACACTATAATTTTTGTTCTTTTGCACTTATTTATGATTGTGCTTGTGTATCGTAAGACTTTACTGAATTCTATGCAAAATAAAGAACTTCTCCGTATCTAGGTACATGTGAAAATAAAGTACATTGAACTATTATGGCACAGGTCTCTGTCTGAGATTTGGCAATAAAGATGGTCTTTTCTATGTACAGGACCTCACTCCCTGCAGCTTCACTAATAAATTCAGCTCTCGATCAATGTGAAACTGAATTATGCACACAATAAACAGAATCCAATTCACAGGACTCAAGGTGAATGATTCATGCCTGACACTTTGTCATTTCCCATACATTCTTCTCATTTAGTCACTTCCAGCTAGACTTGGCACATTTCCAAGACTCTGCATTTTGTAACATTTTCAGTATGTTTTTAAATCAATCTCTGCAATGTATTTCCCTTGATAGATTTGATATTACTTCATCTCTCCAGTACTAGTTACATCCTGACTCTCTGTAGTATAACAAGAGTCAAGGGTGTTTAATTGTTATATGTACCGACAAATGGAATAATGACATTCTTACACAGCAAGCCTGTAAACACAATACTTCTACTTTGATGTTGAGAGTCCAAAGTACACCAAAAGGTCCCATTTCAACAGAGCCTGCGATGGGAACCATCTTATGCCTGTATAGAGTGCATGTGGAGAGGATGTTTCCACTAGTGGGAGAGTCTAGCACCAGAGGCCACAGCCTCAGAATAAAAGAACAAACCTATAGAAAGGAGATGAGGAGGAATTTCTTTAGTCAGAAGGTGGTGAATCTGTGTAATTTTATGATGGCTGTGGAGGCCAAGTCATTGGCAGATTCTGGATTAGTAAGGGATTATGGGAAGAAGGAAGGACTATGGGTTTGAGAGGGAAAGATAGATCAGCCATGATTGATTGGCGGAGTAGACTTGATGGGCCGAATGGCCTAATTCTGCTCCTAGAATTTATGACAGTGGACTAACTTATGATAGTGCTGCTGTGCAATTGTATAACTTACTGAGCAAACTCAACAGCACCCTCAGAAATTACAGGTCTGCAAGCAGACAATGTGACACTCCAGGGCTGACCAAGGCCAGCACATGTTCAATGCGGAAAAAGAAAAAATTATCACTGAACTTAATTTTTTAAAGCTTTACATTGCATTTGCACATGATGGAAACCTGAATAGTTTAAAAGATGGATGCAAAACAAGGAACTGCAAATGCTGGTTTTACCACAAAAAAAAGAACACAAAGTGCTGGAGTAACTCAGCGGGTCAGGCAGCATCCCTGGAGAACATTGATAGGTGACGATTCTGGTCGGGACCCTTCTTCAGACTGCAGTGGCCAATCAATAGTCCAGCAGGAATGAGAGGAGCAGAAGTTCGGGGAGTTTGCAGATAATTAGAAGAATAATAGGGTAGCGAGAGATTTTAACTCCCCTAATGTTGACTGGGTTCGCCCTTAATGCAAAGGGTTTAGACAGGGCGAAATTTGTTAAGTGCATTCAAGAAAGCTTCCTTCATCAATATATTGAGGGCCCAACTTGAAAGGAGCCAACACTGAACCTCTTAGGGAATGGGATAAGGCAAGTGACTGAAGTGTCAGTGGGGAGCACTTTGAGACCGGTGACCATAATTCTAATAGTTTATAAATAGTAATGATCAACCAGTCAAGGTCTTAAACTCAGGCAAGGCGAATTTTGGAGATGTCAGTTAAGAACATGCAGAGGTCAACAGTTTGCAGATAATGGGACATGGGGCAAGTAGGATGTTTCTATAAGTACCATAGCAAGAGTACGGGGCAGCATGTTCTTGTCAGCGTGAAGGGCAAGGCTGAGAAGTGTAAGGAACCTTGGTTGACAAGAGATACCAAGGTTCCGGGCAGGAAAAATAGATAAGGTTTAGGCATCAGGTTATATCTCTCGTTTCCCTTTCCCTGACTCTCAGTCTGAGGAAGGGTCTCGACCCAAAACGTCACCTGTTCCTTTCTTCCAGAGATGCTATCTGACCCGTTGAGTTACTTCAGCATTTTGTGCCTATCTCAGCTTTAGGCAATCAGGATCAAACAAATCCCTTGCTGAGTATAAGAAGTGTCAGAGTACACTTAAGTAAGAAATCAGGAGAACAAAAAGAGATCATGAGATGGATCTGGCAAGCAAGGAAGAAAACCCTGAGAGATTCTACAGGTATATTAAGAATGGCCAGGGGGAGAATAGGAGCCCTTAAACGTTAACATGGCCCACCAATGTGTGAAGCCTCAGGAGATGACTGAGATATGTAATGAATATTTCTCATCAATTTCTACCGTGGAGAAGATCATGGAAGTTAGGATTGTGAGGCAAAGGAGTTGTGATGTCTTGGATCATATATGAGTTACCAAAGAGGAGATATATTGATGGTCTTAAAGTGCATTGAGTTGGATAAATCCCCAGGGCCTGTCCATGCGCATCCACAGACGTGGGAAGCTAGGGAATATATTACATTGGAGCGTATTTGCTTCATCTTCAGTGGAGAGTGATTAAATATTGTAACATTATTTAAGAAGGGCAGCACAGTGAAACCAGGAGACTACAGGCTGGGAAGCCTGACATCAGTGGTGGGTGCGGCAGAGGTTCACCTGCACCTCCTCCAACCTCATCTATTGCATCCGCTGCTCTAGGTGTTAGCTGCTCTACATCGGGGAGACCAAGCGTGGGCTTGGCGATCGCTTCGCCCAACACCTTCGCTCGGTTCGCAATAACCAACCTGATCTCCCGGTGGCTCAGCACTTCAACTCCCCCTCCCATTCCGAATCCGACTTTTCTGTCCTGGGCCTCCTCCATGGCCAGAGTGAGTCCCACCGCAAATTGGAGGAGCAGCACCTCATATTTCGCTTGGCTAGTTTACACCCCAGCGGTATGAACATTGGCTTCTCCAATTTCAGGTAGTCCTTGCTTTCTCCCTCTTCCCTCCCCTTCCCAGCTCTCCCACAGCCCACTGTCTCCGCCTCTTCCTTTCTTCTTCCCCCCCCCCACCCCCCCACCACCACATCAGTCTGAAGAAGGGTCTCGACCCGAAACGTCACCTATTCCTTCGCTCCATAGATGCTGCCTCACCCACTGAGTTTCTCCAGCATTTGTATCGACCTTCAGTGGTGGGTAAGATACTTGACACGATTCTAAGGGACGGGATGCATCAGCACTTGAATAGTCCAGAACTTATTACAGATGAAGACACAGTGCCGGAGTAACGAAGCGGGTCAGGCAGCATCTCAAGAGAACCTGGGTTGGCGAAGTTTCGGGTCGGGACCCTTCTTCAGAATGATCTTGTTTCTACAATCGCTGATAATCAGCATGGAATTTTACATGGGAAATCATGAGATAACCAAGAGGATTGACAAGGGCAGGGCGGGTGGTTGTTGTTCATACAGACTTGACAATGTACAAGGCCTTTGACAATGTAGCGAATGGAAGGCTAGATCACATAGATCCAGGGAGAGCTAGCTGATCAGATACATAATTGGCTTGGTGGTAGTCATAAGTCATACAGCATGGATAGGCCCTTCGGCCCAACTTGTCGATGCGACCAAGGTGCCCCATCTACGCTCGTCCCTGCCTGCATTTGGCCCTCTAAACCTTTTCTATCCATGTACATGTCTAAAGGAAGAGAGGGTGATGAAAGATTGTTCGTCACAGAGCCCTGTGACTAGTCGTTTGCCACAGGGATCAGTACTGGGCCCTTGCTGTTCGTCATAATATGTAAACAGTTTGGATGAGAATGTACAAGGCCATGGTTAGTAATTCACAGAGGAGGCTTTGTAAAGAGAATGTTGTCAAAAATTACAGTGGGATCTTGATCAGCTGTTGCTGGGCCAAGGAATGGCAAATGGCGTTCAATTCAGATAAGTGCAATGTGCAGCATTTCTGGTTGTCAAACATGGGAGGAGTTTCACAGTCAATGGTAGGGGCCTGGGGAATGTTGTAGAACAGAGGGATCTAGAAGTACAATTCAGTAGCTCCCTGAAAGTGGAGTCACAGTAGAAAGAGCGATGAAGAAGGCATTTGGTATGGCGGCACCTATCGGCAGCGGCTCGACTACAGTCCGTCTGTCTTTTTTTTATTTTTGTCTCGTTAAATGTATGTCTTGACTCTAGTTTGTATTATTTTTTTTCTTTAGCTGTGTAAATGTGGGGGGGTGGGGGGTTGGGGGAAACTGTTAATCTCTTTCCATTACGGGGACCCGACTTTTTCCCTGTCGGGTCTCCGATGTCGTTGGGCCTAACATCGTGGAGCCGGCGGCGGCCTCAGACTAGAAGCAACCTGAGGGCTCCAGTCGCGGAGCCTGCAGACCTGACATCGCGGAGCTGGCCGTCTTCAGAACGGGGAGAGCTGTGGTGACGCGCGGTCTGCGACCTGACTTCGGAGGCTCCGGCCGCAGACCCGGTGGACAGAAACATCGGGAGCTCGCAGGTCCCTGGTGAGAGACCGCTTTTCGGAGCTCCCGCAACGGCAACTTCCCCCGCTGGAATTGCGGGGTTTAAAGGACTCGGAGCGGGGCCTAACATCGCCCGACGTGGCTTAAACGGCCACAGGACTTACCATCGCCTGCCGGGGGCTTTAACATCGTGAGCCCCAGTTCGACTCGATGCTGCAGTTGGACTGCTGGACCGTGGGAGAAGAACAAAGGGAAGAGATAAGACTTTGCCTTCCATCACAGTGAGGAGATGTTGGAGATTCACTGTGATGGATGTTTATGTAAACTGTGATAAGTGTGTGTCTTGGTTTTTTTGTAATGTAAGACTGTAGAAATGCAATTTCTTTCAAACCAAGTTGTTTGAATGACAATAAAGGCATTCTATTCTATTCTATTCTATTCTTCTATTTATAACACAGGCCTTTATCAGTCAAGGCGCTGAGTATAGGAGTTGGGATGCTATGTTGCAGTTGTACAAGATATTTGTGAGACCTCACTTGGAGCATTAGAACATAACACAGCACTGGAACGAGCCCTTCGGCCCACAATGTTTGTGCCGAACACGATGGCAAGTTAAACCGATCTCATGTGTAGGAAGGAACTGCAGATGCTGGTTTAAAACCGAAGATAGAGACAAAAAACTGGAGTGACTCAGCGGGACGGATAGCATCTCTGGAGAAAATAAATAGGTGACATTTTGGGTCGAGATCCGAAACTGTCTGAAGAAGCGTCTCGAACTGTAAACGGCACCCATTCCTTCTCTCCAGAGATGCTGCCTGTCCTGCTGAGTTACTCCAGCTTTTTGTGTCTACCTTTGGCTGATCTCAGCTGGAGTTCCGTTCTACCCACAATGCATTATTGTTGAGGGAGCTCAGAGATTTTAAAAAAAATTGTTTTTTCTAATTGTCAATACTCTGAACCTGTGCCTTACGAAAATGCGCTCCAAAGGGAGTTTGTCTGGAAGATGCCATGAGAACAAAACTATGTTTTCTCAATCTTAAGTCTGTGACAGATGTGAGCTCTTGCTGTGTCCATTCCTTCAGTACTTTGTGCAACGTTTTTAATCTTTAACTTGTAAAGTAGTTGACTACAGGTTGCATCACAGCCAAGTCAATGTGCATGTACAAGCATCCAGCAGTGGTCAACAGATAGGTATCGTGAGCACAAGCAATGGCTGATGTTTCCTCTTGCTTAGATCGGGAACAGAGCCAGTCGTAGCTCTTTCAACAGCCATCTGGTTGAGATAAGGTTACTCGCCACCGTTTTGGGTGTGACTCTATGGCATTTTGCTTCTCTGTCAGTACTGAGTCTGGGAACGTAGTCTTGTTTACACCACTTTTGCATTCGCGTCTGAAGTGTGCGTGGAAACATTAATGTTTAAAGTTGGTGCTATTTGCAAATGTAAATGATACAATGTCCATGCATATTTTAGTCACATTCAAGTTGCATTTGCCCATTATTTTTTTTTACAGGGGCTGATTAACCTACAAACCCACACGTGTTTGTGATGTGGGAGAAACAAAGAACTGCATATGCTGGCATATACTAAAGACAGACACAAAGTGCTGGAGTAACTCAGCAGGTCAGGCAGCATCTCTGGAGAAAAAGGATGGGTGTCGTTTCTGGTCGGGACCCTGCTTCAGACCGGGTTTTAACGGAAGTCACAAAGTGCTGGAGTAGCTCAGTGGGTCAGGCTGCATCTTAGACGAACATGGATAGCTGACGTTTTCGGGTCAGGACCCTTTTTCTTCTTTAGACGTACTAACTATGATGGATATTTAACATTAATTTGCATCCAGCATTACCATCAATGGATAATTGGTACTCTAATTAATTCATTATCAACAACAGGGCAGCACAATGGCACAAATGGTAGAGCTGCTGCCTCATAGCACCAGAGACCTGGGTTTGATCCAGTCCCTCGTGTGCTAGCTGAGTGGAGTTTGCACGTTCTCCCTGTGACCACGTGGCTTTCCTCCAGGTGCTCCAGCTTCCCCCCACATCCCAATGATGTAACGATGTGTGGATTTGTAGTTTAATTAGCATCTGTAGACTGATTTTAGGGTGTAGGGGGTGTTTGAGAAAGTGGGATAACATAGAACTAGTGTGAATTAGTGAATTGGTGTGGATGCAGTGGGCCGAATGGCCTGTTTCCATGCTGCCTGACCCGCTGAGTTACTCCAGCACTTGAAACCAGTTCTTATCATTGGATACTGACTCTAAATGATAAAGAAAGACACAAAGTGCTGGAGTAACTCAGCGGGCCAGACAGCAACTCTGGAGAACATGGCCTGCTGAGTTACTCAGCACTTTATATCTTGTTTTTATAAACCAGCATCTGCAGTTTCTTGTGTCTCTCTAAATGATAAAGGACTGATTATTACCATTTCTATTTCTAATCATTTCATAACAGGATTTTATTAAGTGCATATCCATTGCAAATAATTAATTCCATATTTGTCCCAAACCCTTCTGATGTGATAGAAACACTTGGAACTGCAGGTGTGGATTTACAAAAAAAAACACAAAGTGCAGGAGTAACTCAGCAGATCATGCAGCATCTCTGGAGAACATGGGGAAGTGGAGTTTCAGGTCGGAAAGAGTGCTTTTATCTTCCAAGTGATGGATTTTTGTTAAGGGATGACAGATTTCCTTATAGTCTCAAAAGAGCATTAATATAGAACATAGAACATAGGATAAGGCCCTTTGGGGTCATCACAATATTCATTAAGAAGATGATGTCAAGTTAAACTAATCTCCTCTGCCTACACATGATCCATATCCCTCCATATCCATGTGCCTATTAAAAACCTCTTAAATGCCCCTCTTAAATCTGCCTCCACCATCACCCATGGCAGTGTGGTCCTGGCACCCACCACTCGACTGCCTGCCCCTCCTCTGAGCCTGCATCTGTTCCCGCGTGTCCCTGGAGCGGGAGCACGTGGATGGTTGATATTTGCAGACAGTTCTGATTTATGCAGTGCTTTTTAAACTGTGATTGTGCAATAAAAACCCTTTGTTAAGGGGAAAACAACAACTCTCTGTTTAAAAGACTTGCTCTGCACATGTCTTTAAACTGTGTTCCTTTCGCATTCAGGCTGTTGGAACATGAAGTCGAATATTAGTAAGCCCTTCAACCATCACATATGCCAGTCGTGATTTTCCATCTACCAATTGAGACGTTTATCGTGTCTACCTGCTTAAATGTTCCCACCAGCAGGTCAACAAAATAGAAGCCAGAGATAGAAATCCCTCCAAATGATGATTTAAACCAACTGCGTTTAAAGAACAGCGTTTTTGTATTGCAACATGTGATCTGCATGACTCAGAACTTCACTGTGTTGTTGCTGAAACATTATGGAAACCAGATGCAAGAGCTTTAAATACATTGGATACGGCAAACACAAACTCTCCCTTCATCAGCTCTGCAGCTAAAAAAAATGGCAATCTAATTGCTTCATAAAAAATAAAGGTAACACGACTACTCTTATAATCGGGTTTGGAATCCACAGAACACAATATCAAATCCCACCATGGCAGATGTAGAATTTAATTAATTATGTAAAGGTCATTATCAATAATGGTGAACAAGAAATGCAAATCTGGTTCAGTAAAATTCTAGAGGTGAGGTTTTTGCATTTTTTGCATTTTACCTGGCCTGATCTATATGTGACACTAGATCTAGACAACTAACACTTTCCACTAAAGATGGACACAAGTGCCGGAGTATCTGAGTTGTTCAGGCAGCATCTCTGAAGAAGCGTTTCGACCCGAAACATCACCCATTCTTTTTCTTCAGAGATGCTGCCTGACCCATTGATTTACTCCAGCACTTTGTGTCTATCTTCAGTATAAACCAAGTTCGTTCCTTAACACTTCTCCTCCGCTTGTCGGGTCTTGTCCTCAACACTTGCCCGCTGACACAAGCATCTGAGCTCGATCCTGACTACGGGTGATATTTGTGTGAAGTTTGGACGCACCCCCTGTGACCACGTGGGTTTTTTCCGGGTGCTCCGGTTTTCTCCCACATCCCAAAGGTGTGCTGGTTAGTAGGTTAATTGGCTTCTGTAAATTGTGCCTAGTGTGTAGGATGGAGCTAGTGTACGGGTGATCGATGGTCGGTACAGATTCGGTGGGTCGAAGGGCCTGTTTTCAGGCTGTATCTCTAAACTAAACTGAACCTCAACATCTGTAATTGATTTTTAATGATGAGGATAAATTCCTCGAGGTGAGATGATTGTTGTCTTCACCTGGTCTGGCCGATATAAGACCCTGGACCTACACTGCTCTAGTCAATTCTTAATGGGTAAAGAAATCATAGCGTTCAAAAATGATTTGGGAAATGCCACATAAGACCATAAGACATAGGAGCAGAATTAGGCCATTCAGCCCATCAAGTCTACTCCACCATTCAAAATGGCTGATCTATTGTTCCCTCTCAACTCCATTTTCCTGCCTTCTCTCCGTAACCTTTAACACCCTTACTACTCAAAACATTGATTATCACAATGTTTGAGAAACATTTAGACAGGTACATGATAGGATAGGTTTAGAGGGATATGGCCAAATGCAGGCATGTGGGACTAGTGAGGATGGGACATGTTAGTCAGTGTCCTACAAAAGTTGGGATGAAGGGCTTGTTTCTATGCTGTGATTCTATGACTCTAAAATCTATCCATCTTGGCTTTAAAATACATAATGACGGCCTCCACAGTCATCAGTGGCAATGAATTCCACAGATTCACCACCCTCTGGCTAAGGAAATTCCTCCTGATCTCCATTCTGAAGATACGTCCTTCTGGTCCTTGACTCTGCTTCTAAACATGCTGCGTCTGCCAGTGGTGGCCAGATTATGTGAATGAAGTAAGAAAAACAGATTCTCCAAATCTACAATTTTGGTGCATTCATCTGAAACATTAACCCAAAGGATGTCACAAAAGAGATTAAAAAAATAATGTCATGGCATTGTGTTGTAAATGATTATGGTGATATCCCAATGTCCTGATTAACATTCTTGTCCCAACCGAAACTGCCAAAGGTTCTTCAATTGTGATTCATCTCACTTCCCATGTGTGAACTATTGCTCCATGCGCTCTGCTGTTGTAATTAACAACGTAATTACAGTGGCCACATTCAAATGCAATTCAGTGGTGACGAGGATAGATACTAAATGCTGGAGTAGTACAGATGGGTCATGCAGCATCTCTGGAGAAAAGGAATAGGTGACGATTAGGGTCGGAACCCTTCTTCAGACGAGGTTGTTTAAGACCAACAAAAAAACAAAGTGCTGGTGGAACTTAGTGGGTCAGGCAGCATCTGTGGAGGGAATGAGCAAACAACATTTTGGGACCAAAACATAACGGGGAAAGTTTTGATTAAAAGTTTTTTTCTTTGTTACATTTATCAGCAATGGGACAGTTTGATGGAGGAACAAGGAACAGTAGTAGTTTGATAAGCGACTGATTATACCTGTGAGAGATTGTAACTTCTAACTACATTAAAGTGCAATGGTATAACAGGAATGGGGATTTGAGAAGGAAGTAAATCTGTCTGATTGATCAAGAGGTTAAGTAGGAAGATGACAGCAGTGGCTATGTATAGGCTGGATATAGGCAATTACTATCCAGACAAGAGGTAAAGGTTTGGAACACAAGAGCTTGATGCCATTTTGCCAGTTATGTCTTTCAACATCCAGATATTCCAAACGGCAGCAACTATTTAGCTTCTTCCTCCCCAGCCTCTATATAATTGAATTTGACCTCTGTGGATACAAGGAACTGCAGATGCTAGTTTACAAAAAAAGACACAAAGTACTGGAGTAACTTAGCAGGGTGGGCAGCACCTCTGGAGAGCATGGACATGTGACATTTCAGTTCGGGACCCTTCTTCAGACTTGTACAAGGAACTGCAGATGCTGGATTTTTTTTTAAAGGCGCAAAGTGCTGGAGTAACTCAGCGGGTCAGGCAGCACCTCTGAAGAACATGGATAAGTTTAGTTTAGTTTAGTTTAGTTTGGGATAGTTTCAGATAGCATAGTTTAGTTTAGTTACCTCTCAGCTTCCTCGCTAGAGTCCAATGGTGCTTTGGAAAGATATCCCACACCTACCTTACAGGTTTCTCATTTGATGATTAAAGTTGTTCTTCCATCAGATTCACATTTCTTTCTTACTGACTTGCTTTAATAGACGATTTCCAAACATTTATTTGTTCAGAAACATAAAGTTGCCACAGTTTCATTGCAAGCATCAAACCTCTGTCAAGATGTTTGTATCATGTTTTAGTTTAGTTTAGTTTATTGTCACGTGTACCGTAGTGAAAAGCTATTGTTGCATGCTAGCCTGTCAGTAGAAAACCAATTCCATGATTACAATCGAACCAGATACATGATAAAGGGAATAGCATGAATAACACTTAGTGCACGATAACGTCCAATAAAGATAGTCCACAAATCTCTAATGAGGTGGTTGCAAACCGGGGGTGGGGGTTATCAGTATGTTGAGCTCTTGGCTTCATGGAGATGGTCAGGCTCTGTCAGGCACTTGCTCAAACAACCGAGGGTCTTCTGTCCATGCTACATTCCTGTAGTCCACTGCCGGTTTATATCATGATAGACCCACTGACCCCACACCCGCAGACACAGGCAGTTCTTGCTGAGAGTTCACTGATCCATTGCAAATAACGTTCAACGTGAAAAAGAAAAAAGTTGCACTTATTAATCCCTCTCAGAACGTGGAATATTGCCTCGCATGAAGTACACGCCCTATACCTGCCGACTCTTTGTACTTGTGTACTGTAAGCAAAACAAAAAAATGGCACTGTACCTAGGTACGTGTGACAAAAAAGTATCATTCATTCATACCCGTTTGAAGTACTGCACCTTTCAAAACATAAGAAACATGCCAGCCAATATTCACGCAACAAGTGCCCACACATGGCTCTGCGATAACAACCAAAAAATCTGTTGCTGAAAATGCCGATTAAGGAATACATCTGCGTCAGCACCCCTCTTCTGAAGAATAGTTCCATGGGGCCTCTAACATCCACCTGTGAGAACAGATGGACCCTCAGCTGAAAGACAGATGCAAGTTTTAAAATGTTTGGGCTTCATATTATTGGCCAATGTCCATCGCCTGCCAGATGCAGGCAGATGTTTGAAATTACTCCCTATAAATCCTGCCAGTGGCCTTTACTTATATCAATATACTTTCTACATTTATTACTTATTAATATTAGTCAGATTGGCTGTGACTGGACATACCACTTTCCCTCCACTACAAATCCTTGCTGTGTGTTGGTTCTGCTCAGCTGATCATACTGATGCCTCTGAACAGAATCAAAGAGGGTTGAGTACATTAGGCAGACATGTTGTTACCTGACTGAGAACATTTACAGAGTGCAGCGCAGTGATGCGGAAGAGTTGCTGCCTTACAACACCAGAGACCCAGGTTCGATCCTGACTACGAGTGCTGTCAGTACGGAGTTAGTACGTTCTTTCTGTGATCGTATGGGTTTTCTCCAAATGTTCCGTGGGCCCACACTCCATAAGAAGTACAGGTTTGTTGGTTAAGCGGCTTCTGTAAATTGTCCCTAGTGCGCAGGATAAAACGGGTGAATGCTGTCGGCATGGATTATATGGGTTGATGGGCCCATTTCCACGCTGTATCTCTAAACTAATCTAAACTAAGGTTAATTACTCAGGTTAATACAATGGCAGCTGTAAAAATTCAATTTAAGATAATAAATCTGGATTTATTTTAAGACTAATGATGATAGCCATGAAACTTCTTGACATTCTTAATAAATAATGTTGACATTAGTCTGAAGAAGGATCCTACCCTGAAACATCCCCTGCCGATTCCCTCCTTAGTTGCTGCCTGACCCGCTGAAATCCTCCAGCACTTTAATAAATAATTATGTTCACTGATATTGGTCAGGGTAAGAAATCAATCATTCATACATGGTCTGGTCCATACTTAGACTTGTACAGCATGGATACAGGCCCCTTACTCATGCCCATCTAAACATGTCCCACCGGCCTATACCCTTCTAAACCTCTCCTGTCCAAGTAGCTGTCCAGCTGTTTTTAAATGTGTAGTACCTTTAAATTAGTTTAGTTTAGTTTAGAAGTACAGACCCTTTGGCCCTCTGAGTCCACATCGACCAGCGATCCCCACACATTAACACTAGCCTCCTCAGATTAGGGACAATTAGAAATTGGTAATAAATGCAGACATTGCCCATGACATCCACTTCCTCATTTAAGGTTTTGACCAGAAATAACGCCCCCCTTGTCTTTACAGATGCTGATTGACCCAACAAGTACTTTCAGAAGGGTTTTTTTTGCTGCAGATTTCAGTATCTCCAGTTGTTTATGTCTCAGTGTCTACCTTCTGTGAGAAATTGAGTAGCAAAAGAAAAGAAGTGTTTTGTGTGTCTATATCCACTGGATTACCCAGGCACAATGAACTAGGAATGTATACGTAGGAACTACCGATGCTGGTTTAAACCAAAGATAGACACAAAAAGCTGAAGTAACTCAGCGGGACAGGCAGCATCTCCAGAGGGAAGGAATAGGTGACGTTTCGGGTCGAGACCTGAAGAAGGGTCTCGACCCGAAACGTCATCCATTCCTTCCCTCCAGAGATGCTGCCTGTCCCGCTGAGTTACTCCAGCTGTTTGTGTCTATGCACAATGAACTGGGAACTTTGTTTTTTGGTGCGGATTGGAGAGAAGTATCTGTCACATCCTTCCATTGGCTTGTCCACTGGACAAATAGAGAACCAGACAAATAGTAAAATGTGCAATACTAGCGGTGATAGCTTTAGAGTGGAAGGGGTGAAATTTAAAGGAGACTAGACTAAGTGGGACCCGTTGGGGGTGGCCTGGGCCGTCCCACACACACACTAACCACCCCCACACACACACACACACTCACCCCCCTCCCTCGAGGTTGGTTGCGGGACGCACCCCCGGAGAACAAAGGTGGATGGGCGAGGAGGGGATGTCGGTTTGCAGGTCAGCCAAGGAAGGTGATGCCTGGAGGCCCGCAGCAGCCTGGGGCTTCCTGAATCAGGCACTGCTCTTAACATCTGTAGTGTGGACTGGATTTGGAAAATGACAACAAAACATGGCGCCTCTTGCATGAGGGATCAGTGGATTATTTCTGTTTCTTGCTAATTGGGGATGGTATGGCAATACTCTACTGGACTGTTTATAAGAAAATAATTTCACTGTGCGATTGCACTTTGCACATGGGACAATAAAGTACCATTGAACCAGTGAAGATTAGTTTAATTTGGCATTATGTCCGGCATGGACAGCATGGGACAAACGGCCTGTTCAGACTGAAGAAGGCCTCTGACCCAAAACATCACCTGGACATTTTCTCCAGAGATGCTGTCTGACCTGCTGAGTTACTCCAGCACTTGTGTACCGTTCTACGTTCTGTGATGACACTGAGTTTAAGAACAGGAACAGAGATGGTCATGTTTACATTTGGGAGGAGTATATTTGCAGGGCTGCCAACATTGGGTGAGAGTTGGGAGTGAGAAATTGCGAGAGACTAAGCCTCAGAGAGCTTAGTGACCGGGGGGGGCATGGGAGGGGGGTCCCCCCTCCTCCTCCCTCCCATTGGTACGAAGCTTTTGCATTTTTTAGCTTGAAATTGTGCAATCTGGTGCATACTGTAGCGAGTCTTTTAACTTACACTTGAATGCAATATTTATGCTTTAAATTGGATTAGCTATGAATCAGGTTAGGCTAAATTACATTCCTAATTACATTCCACAGTAGAGCCAGGCTCTGATCAACAGATGCAGCACATGAATGATCTTAGTATATTCATGTATTGAAATCAGATTATAATCAAACACCTGGCCCATGTTGACCCACCTGGGTCTCACTGCACAGCTGGTACTACTCCTGACCCCGACTCCAGTTGCATACTTTCTCTCATTCCTGACCCTGAGTCCAGCCTTACACCTGGCCCCCTATTCTACCCTGATCATAGCTGCTCACCTGCTTAGGTTCCCAGTGCTGAACGCTCCCATTGTCCTAGCTTTGACTGCACACCCAGTACTATTCCAGACCTTGACTCTGGATGCACACTTGGCCTTGCTCTTTGCCCCTCTGCACTGACAATATATCTGGCCCACATATAAAGCCCCATATCTGACCCCCTGGACTTAACCTATTACGTTCAAGTCCACAGGTGCGTATCTAATGCGGTAATCTTTTATGGGGCACTTCACAGACCAAATTTTGTATAACAAAATTTGCTACATCCATTGGCTTCCTTGTTATCTAACATGCTAGCTACTTTGTCAAAGAAGTTATCAATTGGTTGAACACAATTTCTCATCCATAAAATTATACTCACTCAGCTCTATAAGTATTCTGTTACCATTTCCTTCATTTTCCTAACAAACTGTCCTGAAGTCATTTTCACTCCAATATTTTCAGTATTTTGCCGTCTTCCTCTCAGATGGTACTTTTCCGAAATGAAAAGTCCAATGACTATATATTTAAGCAATATTATTCTATTAAATGTGATCTAGAGAGTACATAAGTGAGAAAAGTGTGTCTTTGGCTCGAGAGTCTTCGGCGAGGAGGCTACACAAAACGCTGAAGAGGGAGAGACGAAAGAAGGAGATGTCAGGCAAGCTGATTCAGTGTGATGCTTGCAGTATGTAGGAGGTCAAGGACACTGCTGGTGCCTCTGGCAGCTACAAATGTGAGAAGTGCATCCAGGTACAGCTCCTGAAGGACCGTGTTGGGGAACTGGAGAAGCAAGTGGATGACCTCAGGTTCGTCCGAGAAACTGTCGTTCCTCAACAAGTCCTACAGTAAGATTGTTACACCTAAGGTACTGGAAGAGAGAAGGTGGGTGACAGTGAGAAAGGGAGGGAAGCATGGAATGCAAACGTCCCCGGGTGTTGTACCTCTTGTGAACAGGTTCACTCACTTAGAAGCTGTCGAGACTGAAGACGTTATTACACTGAGCTGCGGACTGGCTTGCGAAGCAAAAAGGGCTGTTGAGCCAAAACCAAAGAGGCCAACGTCAGGCAACGCCATTGTAGTTGGAGACTCCATTGTGAGAGGTACGGACAGGGGTTTCTGCGGCAACAGATGGGATTCGAGGATGGTGTGCTGCCTTCCTGTTGCCAGGATCCAGGATGTCACGGACAGAGTGCAAAAAATCCTCAAGGGCGAAGGTGAACAGCCGGAAGTGGTAGTGCATGTCGGCACAAACGATGTCGGAAAGAAGGGGATGAATATTCTGCAGCGTGACTTTAGAGAGCTCGGAAAAATGCTGAAAAGCAGGACCTCCAGGGTGGTTATCTCCGGTTTGCTTCCAGTTCCTCATGCTGGCGAGAGCAGCAACAGGGAGCTGTTCCTGAATGTGTGGCTGAGGAACTGGTGCACGGGGCAGGGATTTAGATTCTTAGATCACTGGGTTCTGTTTTGGAGTAAGAGGGAACTGTACAAAAGGGACGGATTGCATCTTAACAGGTGGGGGACCAGCATTCTGGCAGGCAGGTTTGCCACTGCTACACGGGTGGTTTTAAACTGAATATGGGGGGTGGGGTGTCTAATGGGATAGTCGAGGATGGAGTTAAAGGGAAAGGGTTTCATAAATGTGAGCAGAGAGAGGTGTAAAATGAGGGTAGAAGCAATAGGTAGCAAGGTGAAAAGCAAAAGTGGCAGGCAGACAAATCAAAAAGGGCCACTTTTCAACATAATTGTATAAGGTGTAAGACTGTTGTAAAAACAAGCCTGAAGGCTTTGTGTCTCAATGCAAGGAGCATTCGTAATAAGGTGGATGAGTTGAATGTGCAGATAGCTATTAATGACTATGATATAGTGGGGATCACGGAGACATGGCTACAGGGTGACCAAGGCTGGGAGCTGAACATCCAGGGATATTCAATATTCAGGAGGGACAGACAGAAAGGAAAAGGAGGTGGGGTAGCGTTGCTGGTTAGAGAGGAGATTAACACAATAGAAAGGAAGGACATTAGCTTGGAGGGTGTGGAATCGATATGGGTAGAGCTGCGAAACACTAAGGGGCAGAAAATGATAGTGGCAAGACTGCTAACTACAGGCCACCTAACAGTAATAGTGTAGTTGGGGATGGCATCAAACAGGAAATTAGAAATGCGTGCAACAAAGGTAAAACAGTTATAATGGGTGACTTCAATCTACATATAGATTGGGTGAATCAAATTGGCAGGGGTGCTGAGGAAGAGGGTTTCTTGGAATGTATGTGGGATAGTTTTCTAAACCAACATGTAGAGGAACTAACGAGAGAGCAGGCTATTCTAGACTGGGTATTGAGTAATGAGGAAGGGTTAGTTAGCAGTCTTGTTGTGCGTGGCCCCTTGGGCAAGAGTGACCATAATATGGTTGAGTTCTTCATTAGGATGGAGAGTGACATAATTAATTCAGAAACCAGGGTTCTGAACTTAAAGAAAGGTAACTTTGAGGGTATGAGACGTGAATTGGCCAAGATAGACTGGCAATTGATTCTTAAAGGGTTGACGGTGGATATGCAATGGAAGGCATTTAAAGGCTGCATGGATGAACTACAACAATTGTTCATCCCAGTTTGGCAAAAGAATAAATCAGGGAAGGTAGTGCATCCGTGGATAACAAGGGAAATCAGGGATAGTATCAAAACAAAAGATGAAGCATACAAATTAGCCAGAAAAAGCAGCTTACCAGAGGACTGGGAGAAATTCAGAGTCCAGCAGAGGAGGACAATGGGCTTAATTAGGAAAGGGAAAATAGATTATGAAAGAAAACTGGCAGAGAACATAAAAACTGACTGCAAAAGTTTTTATAGATATGTGAAGAGAAAAAGATTAGTTAAAAACAAATGTAGGTCCCTTGCAGTCAGAAACAGGCGAATTGATCATGGGGAACAAGGACATGGCAGACCAATTGAATAACTACTTTGGTTCTGTATTCACTAAGGAAGACATAAACAATCTGCCGGAAATAGCAGGGGACCGGCGGTCAAATGAGATGGAGGAACTGAGTGAAATCCAGGTTAGCCAGGAAGTGGTGTTAGGTAAATTGAATGGATTAAAGGCCGATAAATCCCCAGGGCCAGATAGGCTGCATCCCAGAGTACTTAAGTAGCCCCAGAAATAGTGGATGCATTAGGTGTAATTTTTCAAAACTCTTTAGATTCTGGAGTAGTTCCTGAGGATTGGAGGGTAGCTAATGTAACCCCACTTTTTAAAAAGGGAGGGAGAGAGAAAACGGGGAATTACAGACCAGTTAGTCTAACTTCGGTAGTGGGAAAACTGCTAGAGTCCGTTATTAAAGATGGGATAGCAGCACATTTGGAAAGTGGTGAAATCATTGGACAAAGTCAGCATGGATTTATGAAAGGTAAATCATGTCTGACAAATCTTATAGAATTTTTCGAGGATGTAACTAGTAGAGTGCATGAGGGAGAACCAGTGGATTATGTTATATCTGGACTTTCAGAAGGCTTTCGACAAGGTCCCACATAAGAGATTAGTATACAAACTTAAAGCACACGGTATTGGGGGTTCAGTATTGATGTGGATAGAGAACTGGCTGGCAGACAGGAAGCAAAGAGTAGGAGTAAACGGGTCCTTTTCAGAATGGCAGGCAGTGACTAGTGGGGTACCGCAAGGCTCAGTGCTGGGATCCCAGCTATTTACAATATATATTAATGATTTGGACGAGGGAATTGAATGCAACATCTCCAAGTTTGCGGATGACACGAAGCTGGGGGGCAGTGTTAGCTGTGAGGAGGATGCTAGGAGGCTGCAAGGTGACTTGGATAGGCTGGGTGAGTGGGCAAATGCATGGCAGATGCAGTATAATGTGGATAAATGTGAGGTTATCCACTTTGGTCTCAAAAACAGGAAAGTAGACTATTATCTGAATGGTGGCCGATTAGGAAAAGGGGAAATGCAACGAGACCTGGGTGTCATGGTACACCAGTCATTGAAAGTAAGCATGCAGGTGCAGCAGGCAGTGAAGAAAACGAATGGTATGTTATCATTCATAGCAAAAGGATTTGAGTATAGGAGCAGGGAGGTTCTACTGCAGTTGTACAGGGTCTTGGTGAGACCACACCTGGAGTATTGCATACAGTTTTGGTCTCCTAATCTGAGGAAAGACATTCTTGCCATAGAGGGAGTACAGAGAAGGTTCACCAGACTGATTCCTGGGATGTCAGGACTTTCATATGAAGAAAGACTGGATAGACTCGGCTTGTACTCGCTAGAATTTAAAAGATTGAGGGGGGATCTTATAGAAACGTACAAAATTCTTAAGGGGTTGGACAGGCTAGATGCAGGAAGATTGTTCCCGATGTTGGGGAAGTCCAGAACAAGGGGTCACAGTTTAACGATAAGGGGGAAATCTTTTAGGACCGAGATGAGAGAAACATTTTTCACACAGAGAGTGGTGAATCTCTGGAATTTCTCTGCCACAGAAGGTAGTTGAGGCCAGTTCATTGACTATATTTAAGAGGGAGTTAGATGTGGCCCTTGTGGCTAAAGGTATCAGGGGGTATGGAGAGAAGGCAGGTACAGGATACTGAGTTGGATGATCAGCCATGATCATATTGAATGGCGGTGCAGGCTCAAAGGGCCGAATGGCCTACTCCTGCACCTATTTTCTATGTTTCTATGTTTCTATAATCCGGATTAATAAATTTAGGTTTTGTCAACTAATTACAAATCAATAACATTAGCCAACTCCAAAACACAAAGCGCTGAGCATTGGGACCCAGACATCACAGACAACTGGCCTCAGTTCCCCGCTCACATCTGGCAGTGCTCTGTCTGAACCAGGGGCCATGGAGCATTTTTGAAAGTAGAGGGGCTGAGAGATCACGGATCACTGGCCTTGGGGGTACCTGGCGAGAGAGTGGAGCGACCGAGTGGGGCACCCCCCCTCCCACGGTAGTGCCCCCCCCCCCCCCACGGTAGGGACTTTTTGAAATTTGATGTATTAAAATCATGCTTTAGTGCATTGTAGAAGTATGATTCCAATGTTTTTTGTTTGAAGTATTTTTAAGAGGTAACTTTTTAAGGGGTAACTTTTTCCACACAGAGGGTGGTGGGTGTATGGAACAAGCTGCCAGAGGAGGTAGTTGAGGCAGCGACTATCCCAACATTTAAGAAACAGTTAGAATGATACATGGATAGGACAGGTTTGGAGGGATATGGACCAAAACCAGGTAGTGTAGCTGGGACATGTTGGCGGTGTGGAAAAGTTGCGCAGAAGGGCCTATTTTCACACTGTATCACTCTGTGACTACATTATACCTCCACCATGCATGAATGCTTCAAAATCAAGTGGTTGAGTTTTATTGCCATATACTCAAGCATAGAAACATAGAAAATAGGTGCAGGAATAGGCCATGCGGCCCTTCGAACCAGCACTGCCATTCAATATGATCATGGCTGTTCATCTAAAATCAGTACCTCTTTCCTGTTTTTTCCCCATATCCCTTGATTTCGTAGCCCCAAGAGCTAAATGTAACTCTCTCTTGAAAACATCCAGTGAATTGGCCTCCACTACCTTCTGTGGCAGAGAATTCCACAGATTCACAACTCTCTGGGTGAAGAAAGTTTGTCCTCATCTCAGTCCTAACTGGCCTACCCTTTATTCTTAAACTGTGACCCCTGGTTCTAAACTCCCCCAACATCGGGAATATTTTTCCAGCAGTTACAGTAAGTGAAAATCTAGCAGGTAAGCAGGATGCGTTCTCCAAACACCCCCATTTGAAGGCCACTATCTTCCACCGTTTCTACCCAGTGCTTGGTACCTACTTCCAGCAGCCACTGGTTGTCCTCTAGGATGCACCGAGCCGCAGCCTAATCCGTGCCGGTCACCTGGGCGAATTCGGCACAGAGACTCTCACGGCAGCGGCGCAACGCTTCCGACGCCTCCGACGGCCCGGGTCTCTTGCACTGAGGCTGCTCCATGGCCGGAGCTGCAGCGAGCGACTCGCCAGCCCGGCAAACACTCGCCAGCCCACAAACACTCACCAGCTCCGGCTCCCTGTTCGCATCTGTCCCCGCCGCTGCTTCTGCTTTCATCCCTCCCTCAGCCCCGGCTCTCCAACACCCGCGCCCAAGCACTTGATATGAGTTTTGAAGTTCTCGTTGATCACAGAATTGCTCACGACAGAGCGTGAGAAATTTGTGATCAGCGTGAGAGCGTGAGAATATGGCGAAATGCGTGAGTCTCATGCTCAATGTGTGAGACTTGTCAGCCCTGTATTTGCCAATTATACTTCCCTCCCGAAGCAAAATCAGAGAAGGCCTCCCTGAACCACATATGGCCTGACTACCTGGGCTTGTGAAATGAATTCACCCCTCAGGCTGTAGCATGGGCGTTTGAATGCAAGTATTGACTGCTCGTTATTAGGCATTTGCAGCCAATTAGTGACCATTCCTGTGATTCACTTGCAAACATCTTGATGTAACAAGCCTAGGAACAGGCTGGTGCAGTTCAGCCACCTCCCACCACGAGAAACAGGAGCAGGAATCATAACATGCAATAAAGCCCATATGCAGCAAGGAGGGAAACCCAACTGGCGGGACTCATCAATGATCTAGCCAGGTCACTCAATAACAAGGGTCATGACTGACCTGATTATATTAGACTTCAGTAAGGCTTTTGATAATGTTCCCCATAAGCGGCTCCTGTACAATCTCAACCATGGAGGAATAGACGGCAACCTCTTAAAATGGATTGAGATCTTTTTGACAAGGAGACACCAGCGAGTTCTCTCGGAGAGAGAGACGTCTATTGAAACTTCTGTGACATCAAGTGTACCACAGGAGACTGTCATGGGTCCATTGCTCTTCCTACTGTATATCAATGACATTCCAAATGCAGTTTCGTCCAGAGTTTGACCCTTCGCAGATGATGCCATAATTTTTTAGAGAGATTAAAACATCAGAAGACAACTTGTCCTTACAGAAGGATCTGGATGCTCTCTGTGAGTGGAGAAAAACCTGGCAGATGTCATTCAATAGAACCAAATGTCATACCATGCATGTCTCACACAAGATCAAACCACTTTTATCAGATTACAACATAGGTAGCCATACATTGCTTGCTGTCGACCATCACCCATATCTAGGAGTCGAATTAAGCAAAGATTTAAGTTGGGCGACGCATATTAATCAAGTGTCCAACAAAGCAAGTAGAACTCTCAGCCTTCTCAAGAGAAATTTTCACGCATGTAGTACATCCGTCAAAGAGAATGCCTACAAGTCCTTGGTCAGGCCCAAATTGGAGTATTGTGGAGCCGTATGGGATCCTTTCAACAACAACAACAAGATCACCCTGGAGCAGGCACGTGCCGTCAGGGTAGGCAAGGCAGGCACTGCCTACCCTGACTCAAATTATGAAATGGCAATTATTAAATATAAATAGTAAAGGCATGGGAGAATTATGCCTATCTAAGAGATCGATCTCTTAGGTAGGCATAATTCTCCGTGCCTTTCATCCGCAGCACTTGCAACACGCGAAGCTCTGTGCAGCCCACGTGCCGTCAGCGCTGCTTCAAGCCATTAATGAGAAGCGGGGCTGAAGGTAACTGAAATTCTGCCTTTGCAGTACTACGCAGGCGCAGCAGCCTACTGCGTAGGCGCAGCGCGAGTTTCTTGGCGGGTTTTTCAAATATGGATTGTCATTATTTTAAGAGAATCTTAGGAAACAAAGAGAGAAGAATGGAGTTCGTGTACCAATAACGTGGTAAGTACATTTCTTGGTGCTTTATGTTTTTAAATGCCGTATTTCCCGGGGTGGGGGGAGAGTTCCTTTCACAGCGTTTGAGGAGTCTGGCCCGGGGTAAAGTTGCGGGGAGGGCAGGAGCGTTGTGAAGGAGGGGATCGGGGTCAGTAACCCACTTGCGATGCTCCGGGCACGGAGCCACCGCATTGTGGCCGGGAAGTGAATTAGCTCGGGTGGCTGCGAATGGCCACCGGGAGCGGACAGCCCCTTCTGCCGGTCCCCGCTCACCTCTGGCAGTGCTCTCCGTCTGAAAACCTCTCTCCTGCCGCTCACCAGCCTCACTCATGTCAGCTGCTTCCCGCAAATCCTTAAATTCCGACAGCACGATCAAGGGACCAATTGAGGTTACTCGGCTGTGGGAATTTAAGGATTTGCGGGAAGCCGATGACATGAGCGAAGTCGGTGAGCAGCAGGTGAGAGGTGTTCAGACCGAGTGCACTGCCAGAGGTGAGCGGGCCGGCAGAAGGCGCTGAAGTGGCAGCCGGTTCTGCTGTCGGGTCCTGGCGGCCGCTGGCAGTCAACCGAGCTGCTTCCCGCCCCGGAAGTGGTGGCCAGTTCTGCTGTCCGTGCCCGGCAGCGGTGAGTGAGTTACTGACATGATCTCCGACCCCCTCCTTCTCAACACTCCTGCCCTCCCCGCATCTTTAACCCCTGGCACAGATTCTCCATACGCTATGAAAGGAACTCTCCCTCCAATTGGTCCCTTGAATTAGTATTGTCATTCAATAAGATGACAACTGATTCATGTTGTCCCAGTGTGCTCCCGTTTTTCCCACCATCTCGCCACCTGCCTTCATCCTCCGTCCCCCACCCATTCAGTAATAAAAAAATGAAGGAGATTTAGAAGCCTTGGGAAAATTGAATTGTTACTTATTTTTATTTTTTACGGAGAGAACAATCTGCGCATTCGCGGTTTAAGATTTTTTTTTAAAGCCGACTGACTGCCTACCTTGAGTAATTACTCACGGCACGTGCCTGCCCTGGAGAAAGTACAACGCCGAGCGGCCCGCTTTGTATGTAATGACTACAAGCGCAAATCAAGCGTGAATAATATGCTGACTTCTCTCAGATACTCTAGAGCTCCGCAGAATAATGCTAACACTTATTGCAATTTGCAAGGAGATTCACAAAATCACGTCACCAAATCTCCCGTCATCCCAGAGCACCAACTGCCATGAAACAAGACAAAATAACGGTCCCTACATAATCAACTCGCTAAATTTCAATAAACTTATTCAATATACCAATATTCCCTTTACCCAAGGACGATAAGGGAATGGAATATGTTACCACCCAGCACACGTGCTGCTCCCGATGTTAAGTCATTTAAAAAGGAGATTGAGCAACTAGATCTCCTCAACTTGGTCAAAAAGGCCCACTTCAAAATGTAATCGCTACTCTACTCACTCCGCCCTGCGCGAGATAACCACTGATGAGGTGTTTGCGCAGTAATCAACCAGAACGAGAAAGGGTATAATGCAAAATGTTGCCTTGGTGGCTAATTTTAATCATTATTTTGGGTTATTATTAAATACACGGTATGATACACACATACCACCTGGTTTAGGTTACCAAATACGTTAACCAATGCTTACGCGAGCTTTCCCAAGCACTTTTATTTGGGCTTGCCAAAGTGCTGATATGTCTTATGAAGCACTTTGCCAGACGCCCCTTTAACTGGTTCAATAAATGTAACCCAAAGCATTTTGTTTTCCACTTGTGATTATTTAACAGATAATTGCTTCGAAACGTTGTTACTTTCTTTTATTGGACTGCGTCTGTTTTATTTACAGCTTATTAAGAGTGAGCCATGCAACTGGTAAACTTCATTGCTTCCATTGAAGAGATGCAGATGTGTGGTGTAATTAGCAATTCAATGTGTGAAGTAGACCAGGAATTCTATTCACAACCAAATCAGGGTGTGTACCATTCAAGGTTTCCAGAGCAATTGACCACTTTGTTTCTCTCTTGCTCGTTTTATTCCAGGATAAGAATGTCACTTATCCTGTTTTGGGATAGGAAAAATTGCTATGAGGTAATTCATAGACCAACTTCCAGAATCCCTTGACAAAAATGGCAAAAAAAAACACAAGACATATCCTCCCCACTCCTCCCTTCCCCTTTCCGTACAGCATTTCATGGACTTAGTTCCATTTGTAGCTCCCTTGCCATCTCGTCTGCCCCCTCTACCATTCCCATCATAGGGCACTTTCCCAAGCAACATACTAAATAAGACAGGTTTAGAGGGATAGGGGCCAATCACTGGCTGGTGGGACTAGTTTAGTTTAGTGTCTCGTGTACCAAGGTACAGTGAAAAGCTTTTGTTGAGTGCTAATCAGTCAGCGGAAAGTCTAGATGGGGCATGTTGGTCAGTGTGCGCAAGTTGGGCCAAAGGGTGTGTTGCCACGCTGTATGACTCTATGATTCTAACAGCAGGAGGCCCAACAGCTGTCCTTTACCACTTCCGAACCTACCATCCAGGATCCCAACCATTCTTTCTAATTGAATGATTCAATGATACTTTATTGTCACATATGCCTTAGTGAAGCAGGGATTCACTTGGACTTATACCAATCCAGTGTACGGCACCTGGTAATCACAATGTAGTGGAGAAACCAAACACTGATAGGAAAATTATTTTGTGGAGCACCAACATTCAGCCCGAATTACGACACTGCAGATGCTGAAGTCGTGAGTAAAACACGAAGTGTTGGATGTAAATCAGCGGGTCAGGCAGCATCTCTAGAGGACATGGATAGGCGGCGTTTTAGGTCGGGCCCTTCTTCAGACTCATACTCGACATTTTGGGTCAGGAGCCTTCTTCACTGTCTGAAGAAGGGTCCTGACCCAAAATGTCACCTTTCCATGTCCTCCAGAGTGCTGCCTGACCGCTGGGCTCCTCCAGCACTTTTACAATCTGAATGACTGTCACGTTTCCAGTTCCCTGCCCTTCCAGAATCCAATGCTTCCTTTACAAAAAAAAGCCAAGCTCACTGATGGAGGATATAGTGTGCAGTTTGCAAGTTCTGGGAGTGGTAAATCGTTGAATTATGCTTCAAAATAGGGAAAAAAAATATTTAAGTCTCCTGTTGGTTGAAAGGCAAATACATCAAAGATGAATGAGCTGCGAAGAAATACGTTTTGTTTTGTCTAGAACGGTCTGCTGCAGACTTGTGCTAAGTTGAACCATTCTCCATTTCAAGGAAGGGGACAGCCTGAAAAAGTCAGTCCACAGCTTTGTGGTGTATGGCCCTTCCCTGTGATCAGAGAAACATTTCTGGAATATTGGATTACGGCACAATATATACTATTTAAGCCTTTTCGTTCAAGCCATGCCACATGGGAAGTATAACATGATTTTTATTTTAGTCAGTTTATATTCAAATACAATTCAACCATTTAGCCAGACATTCAATGACTTAAATCAATAACAACTTAAAAAAGAAAACCTGCCAAGCAGTTCTTAGCCTTCATAAAATTCTCTTTGAAACATCAACATGAAGTGTGAAATATTTCTGGCCTCATTGATTTTCATTACGATATGAAGTGCAAATATTTTATTTTTTACAAAAAAAAATGAGAACAGGAGTGTTTTTAAATGGTGCAGAAAGTTAATATGCTGACCTTTCACTTCTGAGACTTCCCTCCAGTCAAGAGTGATAGGTTGAAGACCACCCTGTTCTCAATAGCAAAAAGGAGATGGGACATAACAAGGTTGACTAGTCGGTATATTTGAAAGGTGCTCAACAATCCTTAAGTATCTCAGGCATCTTAGTCCAGGATATCATATGGATAAAAAAAAATAATGCTTAGAAGACATTGGTAAGACCACATTTAGTAGTATTGTGTTCAGTTTTGATCACCATTTTATACGAAAGATGCTGTTAGGCTGGAAAGGGTGCAAAGAAGACTTACAAGAATATTGTCAGGACTCAAGGGCCTGAGCTATAGGGAGAGGTTGAGCAGTCTAGGACTTTATTCATTGGAGTACAGGAGGATAAGAGATGATCTCATAGAAGTGTACAAAATTGTGAGATGAATAGAATGAGTAAATGCAGTTATTTGCCCAGAGTAGGGGGATTGAGAACCAGACATGGGTTCAAGGTGAGATAGGAAAGATTTAATGATTCTGAGGGGTAACTTTTTTACACAGAGGTTGATCGGAATATGGAACGAGCTGCCAGAGGAGATAGTTGAGGCAGGTAATATAATAAGATTTAAGAGACATTTGGCCAGGTACATGGATAGGATAGATTTAGATGGTTATGGGCGAAGCACAGAACTAGTGTAGATAGGTATGTTGGTCAGCGTGGGCAAGTTGGGCCGATGGGCCTGTTTCCAAGCACAATGACTATTATAATTTGTGTTTTGTGTTCATCTGAAGTTCGATCAGGGTAGATGGAAGCCTAGTCTCCGTTTAATTTTTGTGCAGGAAGGAACTGGAGATGCTGGTTTATACCAGACTGATTCCTGGGATGTCAGGACTTTCATATGAAGAAAGACTGGATAGACTTGGCTTATACTCGCTAGAATTTAGGAGATTGAGAGGGGATCTTATAGAAACGTACAAAATTCTTATGGGGTTGGACAGGCTAGATGCAGGAAGATTGTTCCCGATGTTGGGGAAGTCCAGGACAAGGGGTCACAGCTTAAGGATAAGGGGGAAATCCTTTAAGACCGAGATGAGGAAAAACTTTTTCACACAGAGAGTGGTGAATCTCTGGAACTCTCTGCCACAGAGGGTAGTTGAGGCCAGTTCATTGGCTATATTTAAGAGGGAGTTAGATGTGGCCCTTGCGGCTAAAGGGATCAGGGGGTATGGAGAGAAGGCAGGTACGGGATACTGAGTTGGATGATCAGCCATGATCATATTGAATGGCGGTGCAGGCTCGAAGGGCTGAATGGCCTACTCCTGCACCTATTTTCTATGTATCTATACCAAAGATAGACACAAAATATTCGCCTAACAATGTTATTTTCACACCCGCAGTTGCCTTTACAATGCCGCTGAATCATTATCTTCCTGGGTGGTGGCGTCGGGTTCTAGGACTTGCTACCATTCTAATTCTGCAGGTTCCGAAATGGCTGATGAGGCCAATGTTGGATGACTTTCCTTCAGTTGGTCAACAACTGTGAATCTCATCATCGGTGTCTGCTTTCACTGAAAGGGGGATTCCAAGATATGGAAACAGATCCAGTGTTTGCAGGATCTCCCCATGGACCTTTATTTTGTTAAGGGCCTGTCCCACTTAGGCGATTTTTTAGGCGACTGTCATAGTTGTAGCAGGTCGCCGAAAAAACGGCGACTGGACCCCTCTAACGACAATGTCTACGACAAGCTACAACAACCTACCACCTAGTTGATGTCAAGCTACGGCAAGCTACCGACAACCGGCGACCCATTAGGACATCCAAATACTACCACACCTACGACAACCCACATCCACCCGCGACAAGCTACGACAAGGTACGACCCTGTCGGCGACAACTGAAGACAATTCAGTCACCGGTACTTGTCGCCGGTTGACGTAGGTTGACGTAGGTAGTCGCCAATGGAATTCACCGAAGTCAGCACCGGGGACAACCTTCGTCACCTGGCGACAACCTACGACAGTACCTACGTCAGGAGAAGTCATGCTACGCTCATTGGCGTCAACCCACTGTCGCCGACTGTTGGCGAAAAACATGTTGAAAATCCAGCGGCGACCAGAAAGACACTACGACTCTTTGGGCGACTGAGGAGACTACTCACGACCATGCATGCGACACCCCAGCGACCAAGTGGCGACAGCCTAGTCGCTTGTAGTCGCCTAAAAAATAGACTAAGTGGGACAGGCCCTTTAGTGGATGAGTCGCATCCTTGACGCTTTGATGTAGGGTCATGCTGGCGGAGGTCCTTAGTCTAATGGACGTTTAGTGTAAGGCTTATCTATCCTCTTGTACCTTTCAGTGAATAGGTCAATAATGATGGCTTGGAGCCTCAGACCCTCGGCATGCCAATAATCCAATGCTGTTTGCACACAGCAGTTCCATGACTGCAATTGAGAGGGATTATAAAGAATCCTCCACAGATATGGTGGCTCTCTCAGAAATGTCTCAGTTCTCTGTACGTTGCACAACAAAATTTTGGACCCTGTATCTGAGGAGGGATGTGTTTAGTTTAGTTTAGAGATACAGCGCAGAAACAGGCCCTTCAGCTCACCGACCAGCGACCCCTGCTCATTAACAATATTCTACATGCACTAGGGACAATTTACACTTACACCAAACCAAAACCTACACGTATTTGGAGTGTGGGAGGAAACCGAAGATCTCAGAGAAAACCCACGTGGTCACTGAGAGCACGTACAAACTCCATGCAGAGAGTGCCCATAGTCGGGATCAAACCTTGGTCTCAGGCGCTGAAAAGCATTGTAAGGCAGCAACTGTACCGCCGCACCACCATGTGCTGGCATAGGAGAGGTTTACGAGAATAATCCCGGGGATGATTGAGTTAACGTATGAGGAGTGTTTGACTGCTCTGGGTACTTTTACTGTTGAGTCTTGCTACTTCAATATTAATCAACAGTGAGTTATCAGCTCTTTCATTTTTGCCAACCTATGTATTGACCTCACCACAAAAATAGATAGGTCCTTTCTGTTTACACTGTCTTGTCTCTAACCTGATGCGTTTCAATGAGCTCACGCCGTATAAAACAAAGGACAAGTCTCAACCCCAAACGTCACCGAGTCATGTTCTCCAATGATGCTGCCTAACCCACGCAGTATGTCTCTTTTTATAACCAGCATCTGCAGTTCCTTGTGTCTCCAAAGAACAAAATTAGTTTTCTTGATGTAACCATTTTGAATTTAGTTCTTAGAAGGCTGAGGTGGACTACCAATGTGTTTATTCAAACAAATCCTGATTAAATCAGGACCTCAGGTACTGTCTGTGTGGAGTTTGCACCTTCTCCCTTTCACTGCATGAGTTTTATCTATGTGTTCTGGTTCCCAATTATATGGTACCTCAGCACCAATCAACACACTGGTGTGCCCACCCTCACCTACCCCACCGCATCACAGCCTGAGGATCTTGCACTAGCCTTATCAGTACACACAGCCGGAGTGTAGGAAAGTTATCCTTTACCCCAAAAGAGAGGCAGAAAAATTATGTGTTCTTTACCGAAGATGGACACAAAATGCTTGGGTAACTCAGCGGGTTAGGCAGCAACTCTGGGGGAAAGGAATCAGCGATGTTTCAGGTCGGAACCCTTCCTCAGACTGAAAGATGGAGGTGGTGGGGGTGGGGGGGGGGGCCTTTACTTTAATTTGCTCCTGTTCAATCATACACACTGGTGTGCTGATCTCAAAGTTATCAGCTGGAAATTGGAAGTATAAATTAACTTTGATTTTTTTAACTGACAAAGGGATTCCCTTTCATCCCATTTCATTCCCTTAAGTCTGGAACCTTCCGAGAACTGCAGAGACACCAACTGGCCACTGGACTGCCATTGCGTGATAACCGGGAAAGAGTTGAAAGCTCCATTCTCTGCATAACTTGTTAATAATAACTCCCAGAAGCAAACTAGTAACACTAAATTCCTGCAATTTATTTTGCGACTTCAAAACAGAGCCCTGAGTTGATTGCACTCAGGAGAAATTGCTTTATAACACCTTCACTTTCTAACAAGCATCTACCAAGTAACCCATGTCTAGAACATAGAACAGTACAGCACTAGAGCAAGTCCTTTGGCCCATAATGTATGTGGAGAACAAGATACTATGTTAAACTAATCTTGTCTGCCTGCAAGTTATGCATATCCCTCCATTCCTGCTTGTCTTTGTGCCAGCTAAAACTCAACCCATCTACAATTCCATCCAAGGCGTTTATATATATAATCCAGTGCAGATCCGTCTGGATCTTCATTAATCACATAATTGGTTATAAATCCATTGCTCATCTCTCGCAGACTACGAGCGCAATTCTGCTGGAGTAGAACACAATGTGCTGGGTCAGGCAACATCTGTGGAGGTTCAGTTCAGTTTTATCCAGTTGAGTTTAGTTCATTGTCACGTGTATTGAGGTACAGTGAAAAGCTTTTGTTGCGTGCAAACCAGTCAGCAGAAAAACAATACAAGATTACAATCAATCATTTTACAGTGTATAGATTAAATTGAGAAGTGTTGCTGTAGGAATAGAGATTTAAGAGTGTGGAGCGATTGTAATATGAGTTTGTAGATCTGCTTCTGTGGCTAGCATGCACTTAGTCATGGATAGGCAATGTTTCAGGTAGGGATCCTTCTTCGGACTGATTGTAGTAGAGGGAAGATAGTTGGGGTGAGGCAAAACCAAGCAAGTGATAGGTGGGTCGAGATTAGTGGAGTTTTTGATCAGCAAATGTCTCTTGTCCATTCTCTCCACAGATGCTGCCTGACCCACTGAGTTCCTCCAGCACTTTGCAAGAATGTAGTTACTTGTTTGGATCACAATACATAGGTTTATCTTTTCACAATGAATTGGGATTGAATCTGATGGGGTTGAGGTTACTAAAGAGAGGTGTTGGGAGTAGATAGAGTCATTGAGTGATACAGTGTGGAAATAGGCCCTTCGGCCTAACTTGCCCACACCGGCTGGTGTGGGAAGGTAGATGGAAGACGGAAATGAAAGGAAAGACTGGCTTAAAGTTCAGTTACAAGAGCGCAGCAAGCAGTTTGGCAAGAATGCTAGGAAATAAGTCTAATAGGCTCCAGTTCCTTTCAAGCCGAGTTAAGATATTTGCAGCTGATCTACCAATAAAAATATCTTCTATAAAATATAGGACCAAAGTGGCAAAGGAGCTAGTACTAACTACATGTTGTGCACATGAGATAAAGTAGCAGAATATTCAATCTCACAAGCTCCAAAGAGTATGCTAAGACAAATATCAATGGGCGGCACAGTTGCAGAGCTGCTGCCTCGCAGCATCAGAAACTTGGGTTTGATCCAGACTGCAGGGTGCTGTCTGTGGGGAGTTTGTATGTTCTCCCTGTGACCATGTGGGGTTTCTCCTGGTGCTCTGGTTGTCTCCCACATTTCAAAGACATGCAGCTTGTAGGCAAATTGGTTCATGTAAATTGCCCCTAGTTTTGAGGATGTAAAAGCGGGATAACATAGAGTTGCTACCTTAAACGCCAGAGACCCGGGTTAGATCCCGACATTCCAAAGACGCACAGGTTGGTAAGTTCATTGGCTTCTGTAAGTTGTCCCTAGTGTGTCGGATAGAACTAATGTATTGGTATTCGCTGGTCAGCGTAGATATGGTGGGCCAAAGGGCCTGTTTCCACGCTGTATCCCTAAACTAAACAAAAATAAAACACAGGACTAATGTATGGGTGATCGATGATCCCAGAAAGTGAGAGTTCAGAGAGAAAGGATGAGAACTGGTATAACTGGATTGGTATCAATTGTGAAACGCTTCACATATTAATTTTCAGCAAAAATAATAACAACCGTTTTTCAAACAAAAAATATTCCAAGCTGCTTCACAGGATTGTTATAAAAATCGATAGCACTACATAAAGATGTATTTCAACAGATGGGCAAAATCGGTAAGGAGCATGTTACAGAAGGAAGGAGGGTTTTTTGGCAAAAAAGATTCTAGAGCTACACCCTCAGCAGATGAAGCCTCACCAATTAAAAGGAGGAATTATAGTTTAGTGACAGTGTAGAAACAGGCCTTTCAACCCAATGAGTCCACACCAATCATTGATCACCTGTACACTAGTTCCATGTTATCCCACTTTTGCATCCTACACACGAAGGGCAAATTTACCTACAAACCTGCACATCTTTGGAATGTGGGAGGAAACCGGAGCACCTGGGGAAAACGCACACAGTCACAGGGAGAGCATTCAAACTCCATACAAACAGCACCCAGAGTCAGGATTAAACTCGGGTATATGGCGCTGTTAGGTAGCAACTCTACCACCACTAATGTGCCATCCAAATTACATTCATGGGTATTCTAGAAACTAGAATTGAAATGTCAGATTTCTTGGAGGATCATAGACTGGAACAGGTTATTGATATGGGAAAATGTTAGCATTTTGAGGGACTGGGAATTATAAGATTAAATTGTTTTTCAACTGGTAGCCAATTTAAGTCAGCAAAAAATAAGGTGAAGGTAATGGAGCGGGGAGCAAGTTCGAGATTTTCCTATTGGTGGAAACATCTTGAGTGGTTTAGTTTAGAGATACAGTGTGGAAACAGGACCTACAGCCCACCCATTCCATGCCGACCAGCAATCACTCATACACTAGTTCTACCTGCATGCAAAGGGACAATTTTGACTGAAGCCAATTAACCTACAAATCTGCACATCTTTAGAATGTGGGGGAAACCGGAGCACCCGGAGGAAACCCACGTGGTCACAGGGAGAACGTACAATCTCCGTATAGACAGTACCCATAATCAGAATCAATCCTGAGTTTCTGCCGCTTTGAGGCAGCAACACTACCGCTGCGCCACTGTGCCGCACCTTGATGTCGACCTTGTCATACACCTTCTTTTGGACTGCCTCTGCTGCCAATCCGTCCGTTCTTAACTAGAAGACCAAAATAGTGCAGCGTACTCCAGCTATGGCCTCACCCATATCCTGTATAATTGTAACAATACTTCCATATTTCTAAGCTTCAACCGTCTTGGATCAAAAGGCCAATGGGCCATTGCGCAACATAGGCATAGATGTGGGAGGCTAAAGCATGTCCATGGACTTTGGAGGTTGGAGTAGATGACAAGGGTGGAAGGATTAAGGACAGGGTCAAAGATGGTACATGGAATGAACCAAGGACAGTAAGTGCTGAGAGAAATAATTCATAACATATGCTGATTATGAGGAAGGGAAGATGGGTGCCCAGTAATTTGGTGAAAGGAAACTGGCACAAGTTGATTTTGTAGAGAATACATTGATAGATTGGAGGGAAATTACAGAAAGATGCAGGTTTAGGACGTGGGGGGGTATTGGACTATGCCCCTGTGATTCATTTCAATGATTCAATGGCATAGGGGAAGGAAGGAAAGTGGCAAAGTAGTGGAAATCATAGTCATTGTGACAAACAGGACCACAAGTTCCTCACACTTGTTATTGGAAGGAATGATAAAAGGGATTTGGGAGAGGGGTTTAAAAATAGAAGATCGAATAGCACAGCACAGGAACAGGCCCTACAGCCCACAATGTCTGTGCCATATATGATGCTAAATTTAATTTCATCTGCCTGCTCAAGATCTGTATCCCACCATTTCCCGCACTTCCAAAAGCCTCCATCTAAAAGCCTCTTAAATGCCACTGTCGTATCTGCCTCCATCACCATCCCTGACAGTCCATCCCAGACACCTTATGTATAAATAAGCTGGGAAATTAATTACGATTAATGAACAGTTTGTGAAGATGCGAGCAGGCCCAATATACAGTTTTATCCAGACGGATGTTGAATAATTAAACCTGTTCTTCATCACAACATCACATCACCCAAATTCAGGGGGGCAGAGATGAAAACCATGGGAGGGGAGTAATCAGTGCGAGAAAGGAGCCTCTTAATTGATATCAGGGAATCAAGTGTGGAGGCCACAAGATGGAGATCAGTGGCTACAGAAAGTTAGTAGTAGGGGAAAGGCTGAAAGTGCAGAGCTAGGGGTGAGCTTTTTTTCCCCCCAGGGATTGACTCAGAAGGATCTAAGATTTTCTTCTGTTGAGGGGAGGTGGTGGAGGAGGAATATGGGTGGAAACCAACACAAAAAAACAGGTGTTAACAGGTGGTGATATCTTTGATTGAGGTTAAGTGACCAGGACAGACTTAAGGTTAAGTGCTCAATCATTGGTTGAGTGAACTCACATAAATTGGATAATATTTGAACACAAAATTTGCGTCAAAAAATAATTTTTCCACTTATTAACATGAAGTTATAACCAACTGCTGACAAAGAAAGAGCAAATAGAGAAATGATTAACAGATATCGTGAACTCAGTCAAGGACTGAGTTCACGTATCTGTTAATCATTTCTTTACTTTTAACGCTGTGAATGAATAATGTGGTTAACAAAAGTGTACTTATTTAGAAACTATTAGATGTGGAAATAATAGTGAAGAATAAACATGAAAAGGTTAGAGTGTTACCGGCCATTTTAGTTTAAAACATATCAGAAGTTGTAAGTTGAATTGATAGCAATGGCATGCAGTTTTCAATGTGCTTTGATTTGCTTTCGTTTGAGAGGATTTGCCTGGCCTGCCTAGTTTGTGGAGATAGATGCTGGAGTAACTCAGCAGGACAGGCAGCAGCATCTCTGGAAAGAAGGAATGGGTGACGTTTCGGGTCGAGACCCTTCTTCAGCCCCTTTCTTCTGAAGAAGGGTCTCGACCCGAAATGTCACCCATTCCTTCTCTCCAGAGATGATGAGTTACTCCAGCATTTAGTGTCTATCTTTGGTTTAAACCAGCATCTGCAGTTCCTTCCGACACATAACTTGTGGAGATACTCAGTTCCAAAAGATTTGAATTAAAGGCACATGTAGATCATTCAGCTGGAGAAAATATTTGGCTTGCAACATAATGACCTTTTTTCCTTTACTTTTCCAATTACCTCTCTTCTCCATAACGTGATGATTCACGCCGGGGTACGGTTATATGTGAGCGGTAACCCTCTGATTCCTTGCCCATTTTAGAGTCTGGATTGTGACTGATTACAGACTGGGCTTCTTCTCACCTGGTTTGCACATGCATTTACCGCGAGAAATTACAGGAATGCAATCAAGAAATGCCAACGCTGATTATTTTTTTCCTCCACTTCTGATCCAAGAAGACGCTAAGCCTAACTGGGATCTTCGTGGGTTAGTACCACATTAAGCCATAACTCTGTCCACTGAGCCATAACCGTTCTGTTTACAGATTGTGAGTTATTGTTTCATTAACAGAAATCCAATCTCATGCTCAACCTGATGAGATTTTAATGAGTTTCACGGTATACCTTCCTCTTACAATAACCAATTCAAATAGTCTTTAAAAGTCATTCAAAAATATGTTTTTACAGAGGTGCTGTTGATCCTACAAGAAAGATTGTTCAAATTGGTTGCCATGGTGCTGTCCACAACAATAACAGTTTCAGTATAGGTGGCTAATGCAATAAATTGCCGCAAGCTGTTTTATAGAATGGCAGGCAGTGGCGAGTGGAGTGCCGCAAGGCTCGGTGTTGGGGCCGCAACTGTTTACCATATATATTAATGATTTGGAAGAGGGAATTAGGAGCAACACTAGCAAGTTTGCGGATGACACAAAGCTGGGTGGCAGAATGAACTGTGAAGAGGATGTTAGGAGGTTGCAAGGTGACCTGGACAGGTTGAGTGAGTGGGCAGATGCGTGGCAGATGCAGTATAATATAGATAAATGTGAGGTTATCCACTTTGGCGGCAAAAACAAGGGGGCAGATTATTATCTCAATGGGGTTTAGTTTAGGTAAGGGGGAGGTGCAGCGAGACCTGGGCGTCCTTGTACACCAGTCACTGAAAGTTGGCGTGCAGGTACAGCAGGCAGTGAAGATAACTAATGAAATGTTGGCCTTCATAACAAGAGGATTTCAGTATATGAGTATAAGAGGTTCTTCTGCAGTTGTATAGGGCTCTGGTGAGACCACATCTGGAGTATTGTGTCCAGTTTTGGTCTAATTTGAGGAAGGACATCCTTGTGATTGAGGCAGTGCAGCGTAGGTTCACGAGATTGATCCCTGGGATGGCGGGACTGTCATATGAGGAAAGATTGAAAAGACGAGGCTTGTATTCACTGGAGTTTAGAAGGATGAGGGGGAATCTTATAGAAACATATAAAATGATAAAAGGACTGGACAAGCTAGATGCAGGAAAAATGTTCACAATGTTGGGCGAGTCCAGAACCAGGGGCCAGAGTCTTAGAATAAAGGGGAAGCCATTTAAGACTGAGGTGAGTAAAAACTTTTTCACCCAGAGAGTTGTGAATTTGTGGAATTCCCTGCCACAGAGGGCAGTGGAGGCCAAGTCACTGGATGGATTTAAGAGTGAGTTAGATAGAGCTCGAGGGGCTAGTGGAATCAAGGGATATGGGGAGAAGGCAGGCACGGGTTATTGATTGGGGACGATCAGCCATGATCACAATGAATGGCAGTGCTGGCTCGAAGGGCCGAATGGCCTCCTCCTGCACCTATTTTCTATGTTTCTATAGAGGCATTGTTCAAAAGTGGGGGAACAAATGGGACGCAGGGACTAGGATAGGTTGTCAAAAACAGATTTTGAAGAACATCTTAAAGAGAGAAGAGGCATGGATATTTAGAGAGGAAATTTCAGGTCCCTGGGTCTAGGTTGCTGAAGACATGATCACCAATGGTAGGGAGATTCATTTCAGAGATGTCAAAGAAACCAGAATGGGAGGAGGGGAGATTTTGAACACTTGTAGTGGTCAGAGTCTGGATGGTGCAACTTTCTACCTCCAATCTCAACTTGCTTAAAGCCTAACTGTTGACCAAGTTCGGAGTGTAGGTGTTTGAAAATGCTGACAAGAATGGGACAGCACAGTGGTGCAGCAACCACCACAGCTCCTGTGTGCTAGGTTCAATCCTGACCTTAGGTTATGTCCATGAGAAGTTTTCATGTTCTCCCGGTCACTAAGCTATCTTGATGTCTTCCCACATCCCATTACCCTGCATTGGCAGGTTACTTGGCCACTATATGATGTGAGTCAATATAGGCATCAAGAAAAGGACTAAGGGATGAAAGAAATAGTCCATCTTACAATGTGAACTGCAGTTTAGTTTACTTTAGAATTTAGAATTGCTGCCCTACAGCGCGACTCGGTTTGATCCTGACTATGGGTGCTGTAGGGAGTTTGTATGTTCTCCCTGTGACTGCGTGGGTTTTCTCCGGGTGCTCCGATTTCCTCCCACACTCAAGGCGTGTTGGTATGTACCTTAATCTGCTTCAATAAATGATAAATTGTCCCTTGTGTATCGGATAGTGCTAGTGTACAGGGTGATCGCTGGTCAACGTGGACTCGGTGGGTCAAAGGGATTGTTTCTAAACTAAATCTATAGCTTGGAAACAATCCCTACGGCCCAGAGTCCATGCTGACCATTGATCATCTGTTCACATCAGTTCTGCAGTACATTGGTCGGAAAGGACACCAGCATTTGGACTTATTTTGTGGTTTTATTCATAAAAATGCCAAATTCCCTCATTTATCACCAAAGGCGTACAGGAGATCCTAATTGCAGATAGCACACGGTAAGAAATAAAGGCTCATTGTATAAAACTTCAAAGAATACTCAGCGCTTTAAGGGTTAACATAAAGGACCTGAGTATTGCCAGCTCATCAGATGTCTGGGTGTACTTCATTCACTATCCCAAACTCAGCAATAAACACTAACCTTTTAGACAGGGGGGGCAATGTTAGTTACTGATAGAGTCAAAATGTGATATTACCTGCACAGGAAATAATAAAAGAGCAAGGTGTAGTAAGGAAATATATTGTGTGAATACAAGAAACAATATTAGACGTTTAACCATCCATGTGGAAACTGGGCTGAGTTGCATACATGAAATATATTTACAATCTAGCATTATTGCATCAGACAAAATATCAAGCAATTGGAATCTTCTGGAATCTTGGGATTGGAACTACACAAAACCTCCTGTGGGAAGTGTTTCTCAAGCTTTCTAGGTCTTTCATATAGTACAGCACAATCTTTAGGAGTCCAATTTACAAAGGCATCCTGATACAAATTGCCAATCTCAAAAGTAATCATTTATCTCTGAATTGATGCATCGTAGAACATAATTACCCCCCCCCCCCACACCTAAACTTTATAATGGCTTAGCTGAGCACTACTTAGCAGTCTGAAGAAGGGTTTCGGCCCGAAACGTTGCCTGTTTCCTTCGCTCCATAGATGCTGCTGCACCCGCTGAGTTTCTCCAGCATTTTTGTGTACCTTCGATTTTCCAGCATCTGCAGTTCCTTCTTTAACACTACTTAGCAATATATCTTCACCTTATTCATTCCATGAGAGAATAGATACAAGACATAGGAGCAAAATTAGGCCTTTCAGCCCATCAAGTCTGCTCTGCCATTCATTCATGGCTAAGCAATTTTTCCCTCCCTACCCTTACTCTCCTGCCTTCTCACCATAACCTTTGACACCCTACTAATCAAGTATCTATCAGTCTCGGACTTTAAAAAAAAATACCCAATAAAACTTGGCCTCCACAGCTGTCTGTGGCAATGAATTCCACAGCCGCCACCCCCTGGCTAAAGGAGCTGGCTCTAGATGACCTTCCACCATTATGCACTCTGTAGCCACCCCTCAGAAACCTCTTGATTTCACATCAGTCTTACCTGTAAACACATCAGAATCTATTCACCACAATTCAGCTCTAGACTGCCCTAGTCTGAAGCTGATTAGAGCTGAATTGTGGCAAATTTGTGTTTACTTTGCACCCAAAAAATTCAAAAGTTGTAATTTCTTAAGATACTAAGTGGATTATGGAAACCTCTATAAAGTGCACCAGACTTAATACTGGATCACCAACTATGTGAGGACAACGCAAATCAATTCCATTCACAACTCATTTTTACAAAAACCTGTCATGAATCAAATCTGATTGAATGGTTAATGTTCTTGCATTCACAAATAACGTTTAATGGTGTGCTTTTTACTTTCTATGATGGATTTTGAGCTTATCCTTAGAATCAGTATCTAAAGGATCCCAACCCAAAATGTAACATATCTATGTTCTCCAGAGATGCCACATGACCTTCTGAATTACTCCAGCACTTTGTGTCTTGATTTCAGTTAAACATGTATTAGACATTAGTGCATGTTATGTATATTAATTGTCCTGTTGGGCAGTGAGCTTTGTGTTATTATTGCAGAAGCTAGAACTGTTCTAGGAGTGTGGATTGGCTTTTTCAGGCCAAACCCTTTAGGATATAAAGTAAATACAACTTTATTATGCCCTTCAGAGCAGTAAACTGCCATATCCTCTATCGATACATGTACATGACTAGTCAGCATTTTTCACAGCTCTTGTAAAGTTGTAAATTCAGGAATGATGACAAGAGTTTATTGGAATGGAGGTTTTGACTGTTAAATGTGGTTTTTAGCACAGTACTTTTTAAGATTATTAGCTGAAGTAATTGCACTTGCAGGGCAATGAAGTGCTATCTGACTGCTTTGAAGCTCATTAAACTCCAATTAACCTCCATTCCCCAGGGAGGAAAATAAATGTCAAACTACCAGAATTGGATTTCAAAGCCACAACACAAATTCAGTTGTTTTTCATGTTGACCAGGTGGCCCACAAGCCAAAAGATTGTTCCCGGCTGTGATGATCCAATTTTTACCCCTCTTACCCCTTTTTAGTGCACAATATCATCAACATAGAAATTCTTTGGCCGTTTAGTTCTGGAATGGGTGAAAGTGGTCATTCCCATTGTTTTGGAGTTGCATGCATGTATAGTGTCTTCAATTTCTCTGCATTTGAGTAATTTGGATGGGGTGTTTTCTTCCCAATAGAAGCTCACAACTAGGTCAAGGTACAAGTAAAGCCCCAGCCTATTGTTGAAAAAAAATCTTGCACATATATCACACAAATATCCAGGGGACAATAGAGCACATCTTTCTTCAAAAATGATTTTATTGGGAGAACTACAAAAAATTTACAGTACAAATTTTTACAGTCTCACACTATAATCTGTAGTGAACTGACACCAAGTATTTTTAAACAAGTTTTTTTTTCCTTTTGTTACATTCAAAGGATACTTCTGTTAAAGTAGTCAAAAGAGAGTACATAGTGCTCATAATCTGTACCTACTATGTACAAACTAAACCTACTATCATTCACCCACTGTCTTGGAAAATGAAGTTTTTTTCTCCTTTTCTGTTTTAATAGCAAATCCCAGGAAAAAAAATCAAAAGCAGAGTTCCACTCTCCAGCCATTTCAGATTTACTTCAAAAACTGTTCAGACCAAGAGGTGGCCCCTCACTAATCAAAGTGGTGGCAATGTCTCTCACTCATTTCCCCCCTTTCTTCTGGGAAGAAAGCTTGCTTTTAAACAAAGTTCACTTTCAAAACTATTACATTCAGAGAACCGACACCCCCCTATTGTAAAAAAATATTTTTTTTAAAAATAGGGAATGCACATTTGTTCTGAAACTTGTTATTTTGGTTAAGGAAAAAAAACCGTCTCTGTAACTGGACCCTGAAGGCACTGTCAATATAATACTAGGTCCAGGGTGCTACATATTTTGGCTCTTTATTTGTTTTTTAATAAAAAGGGAAACAAAAAGAAAAATCACAGTGTCATTTATACAACAAAAACTTGATGCCACTTTGACTTAAGAATGCCACATTTGAAGTCTGATACTTAGAAAGTTATAACCACTGACTTTGGACGGTCTAACATCCCCAGTTAACCTTACATTCTTAAAAAAAGCCTGCCATCGTCGATCCTAACTAGTTCCACAGCATCAAGAACTGATTTCTGGCACATAGAAACCATGCAATCGTTCATTTCGTAAACAAGGAAAAAAAATTAATGAAATAAATATTACATACAATCTCTTAAATTAAGATTTTATCATTTACAATAAAATAACCAAGTGAAGTTACAAAAAACAAAAACGGCATATATTACTGTGAAAAGAACACACTCCACATTCTGCAGATTAATAATGGCAATCATAATTTAAACATAATAAAAGAATATATATCTATTGTTCTCATCATACGCGATAAATACAGTATGAACAAATTACCAATGTATACTTTCTCGAGATAATAAATAAGTTAAATAGTTTTTATAGCGAGTTGTCTTGCGATGTGCTATCACATCAACTCAACAGCTAAAAAAAATTTAACAATCAGCAGTTATTTCAACAATTACAACTAACTCAACGAACGAGTGCCTCACAAAAAAATCTGCAACACGTTTCTCCTCTCTAAAGCCAAACGGGCCACTAGGTGGCAATGGAAAATAGATTAACTTGCAACAAAGTTTGGAATGAAGTTCGTTTTTTTCTCTTAAAACAAGGCAAAAGAAAAAAAGCAAGTCCTGTAATATTTTGTTTCCTTAAACGAAGGCATTTTCTTGGCAGGATTTTTTTGTTTTGCAATTTCGTAAATAAGTTTTGTTAAATAAAGCAGTTCTTGGATTTTTATTTTTGTTGTTGTATTACTTATTTTCGTTTGTTGCTTTTAATCTTCGGAAATGGAGAGCCTGCTGAAAATGGGAAGGCGTCTGCCCGGGTCCATGCTGGGGGACTCGGAGCCGCTCAGGCTGCCGGAGCTCAGCGAACCGCTCAGGTAGCTCTCCCGGTCGGAGAGGGAATCCGGGGGGCTCGACGGGGCGTCAAACACCGGGGAATCGGCCAGCCTCCGCAGGCACGACTGCATCTGGCTGAGGAGGTAAGGGGGAGAGGGCGGGCAGCCGCCGGCGGGTTGTTGCTGGCCGTATCCCCCGGTGCCTGCTCCTCCACCACCGCTGCCAGCCAGCTGCTGGGTCTGGATGGCCAACGGGGTGAGCAGGTTACTCAGCTCCTGGCTGGAGAAAGTAAAGGCATTGTTGGCGCAGCTCGGCAGTGTGGGCGACATCAGCTCGTCGCAGAAGACGAAGGAGGAGGAGGCGGCAGAGGAGGAGGAGGAGGAGCAGGGCGGCGGGGGCGTTCGGGATGTCGGGCTCTCCAGCAGCGGAGACTCGAGTCCGCTGGAGGCGCTGGGGAAGCCGGAGAAGCTGAGGCTGTGATGCAACTTGGGTCGCTGCTGGTGGTGGTGGTGGTGGAAAGAGTTGATGCCGTTGTTGTTGCTCGGCGCTTGCCTCCTCTCCTCGGCGTTATGAATGAAGTGGCAGCGGGGGCCGTAGGGGCAGAAGCCGATGGTGTGGAATGTGCGGCACAACTCCGTCTTATACTTGGGGTGGCGGGTCAGGCTCCGCAGTTCGTGCATGCCGTGCGCGAACTGGCACTTGTCGCCGTACTTGCAGGTGCCGCTCTCCTCGAAAGGCCGGCACAACTCGGTCTTGTAGCGGGTGGAGTTGACCTGCCCCCCGCCCGGTTGCTTTTGCTGCTGGACGAGATGCAGAGGGCTGAGCGGCGCATGTTGCTGCTGGTGAAGCCTCTCGACGCTCTCGCTGAACGAGCGATCGCGGAACTTATTCTCTTTGTTCAGCATGGCCGTTTGGTTCGATTCCTTGATGTTGGGGAAAGATGTGCTGGGATACTTGCTGGACGAGCTGTTGGCCAGCGCTTGCAAGTTGCTGGTCGAATGCCGTCTTAAAAATCCCGGTGCAAAACTTGTTACAGGGGTCCCCACTGCCTTTTTATCCAGCATGCTATTGAAGTTGTTGTAGTTATTCAGAGACTTTTCGTTCTAAATAAAAAATAAAATAAAAAGCAATGAATTAGACAATTCAAACATGTACATTCAGAACACATTGAGGTTGCGTGGCTAAAAGTTTCAACCAAAAACAATTGCAAAAGTTTTTTTTCTCGTCTTAACTTTTAGTAATCGGCTCCCTTTTGCTTTTTTTTTACCTTGTTGCACAAGAAATCGTTGATATCGTAGAAGGCAGATAGAAGCGCTGCAGACATCTTCACGCAGAAGTTTCTACAACCGAGATCCTGCTGGCGTGAAGGCTGGAGGAGTCACACAGCTGCCTTTTTTCCCCCAGCAAAAAGAAACGTGAGGTCCGAATGTATAGATAGGGAGGAGAAAAAAAATAAAAAAAAAGTATTTTTTTGGTGGTGGCGAAGTTGAACTGCTAGAACTCTTCCTTCTGTCTGCCTTGTTATAAATATTGAGCACAGAGCTGGGGGAGGGATTAACCAGCCTGCTTTCGAACCCTGGCCCGGGGTCTCCATGACAACGGGACATGATTGACGGGCGCTCCTTAACTCGTTAGCATAGGCTAAAGTGCAAAAAAAATGTCCTTATCTCACGAGCTGGGAAAGCCAATATCACTTTTGTCACGAAAAACAAATCCCCCCCCCCTCCCGATTAAACTAGATATGCGTCTTTAAAAAAAAACTAAAATGCCGCAAAGACTTTTGCAACTTTTTGAACGGTTTGCGAGGCTTTTCTGTGTGTGTGTTGGCCTTCGATGAAATACCGATACATGGGAGGGAATGCGTCACTCCAGTTACAAAGGCGCACAGCTGTGTTACTTCCAGTTGAAGCAGAGACTCTGCATTAAGTAAACTGGCGGGATTTTATTCCCCCTCCCCCCTCCTCGCTTAACCGAGCAGAAAAAGGTTTCCTTATTGCAATAATGTGGAGTTCGTCTGAAAATGCCACAAGTTTGCTGCAAGGGCTATGTGTAGTCTGGTGTGGAATAGTGGCATTTGATTTTATTCGGGGGGGGAAAAGCTGACTTGCATATCGATCACAAGACACACAAACGTTTGCCAGCATGTTATTTTTAAGTCGCACTGAAAAATTCAAACTTAAAAGTAAATAATCGAAGTTTATGTAGAAACACAGGAGTACGTGTTAATCTTTTATTTGTACCGCCCAAGACATTAAGGTGAAACCGACCAATCCTGAAATTAACATTAAAGCAGGCAGTCCCCCTGCAAGGGGGAATCGGTTAGACAATTGCAGATTTTCCACATGGGAAGGAGATATTCCCAACTTCACGGGTTGTGACTATCCTCGTTAACATTTTACTTAAGGCTGTTTGTTTCCTCCCCACCCGATTCATCAGTACAATTCGGGGGGGGGGGGGTTTACTATTTGCGACTCCAAAGTGAGTTTTAGATCATTTCGGGGGCGAAAGGAACAGTCCGTTTATTGCAAAGCAAGGGACAAAAAAAAGTTACGGAGAAAACGGCATGCAACTGGTATGTGCAACTCAATTAATGACTGCTGCGTGGTTCTCCCGGCCGCCCATCCCCCTGCTCGGAGTCGCATGGGTGGATATAACACACTGACAGGAAGCCAGAGGAGAAAAAAATGACGAAGCCTTATTGAAAATTTTTTTTGCAACATCTCGATAGCTTTAAACTATTTCAAATGTTAATTACACGTGGAATCATAAACCCTGGTCCGGATCCGGCTGCATTAAAGCAAATTTCGGCTTCGCAGGAGGGGGAAGTTTTACCCCCTTTTAAGTCTGCAGGGTTTGCAGACAGACGTTACAGCCAAACTGGCTACAATTTGGCGCAACGAGGTACTGCCCCCACCTTCCACCAACTCCTCAAGCGCCTCAACCTGCTGTTCTTAGACTGTCTAGGCGACCACCGCGTTTTTGTCTCTGATGTTGGTGCTTTGCATTGACGTAGTCCTTAAGTCTCCTATTTTGGAAACTTTAAAAAAAAACGGAACGAAGAATGCGTTTAAAAAAAAAGCCAATGGACGATAAGCTTAAAAGCACAGTCCGCCGCCCCGATTGCCGTATGCTTCCAGCTTTTAAACTTTACCGAATAAGCTGTGGATTTTAAAATCTACTTCTGCAATGTAAAAGGCAAGAAACCTGCTACCCTCCCGTCACAAGTTATTTTTTACTGGGTAATGCTTTTTTGTTTAATGCATTCAAAGTGGACTTCAACTACAACCTATGCGATTTCTGCCACGTTTTGCTGACTACTTGTTTCAGTGCCACGCTGGATCCCCCACCACCCCCTCCAGAATGCAGCGTTTAGTAAGAATCAGTCTGTCCTTCCCCTTGGGTAAAATCGAATTATTAAGCCCTGACATATTTGGCTTTGCACAAACAGCCTTGCCCCTCCCCTCCCCCTCCAGCTGCAGCAGTATTCAGACTTGGAACCGATCGGCGGAGCAGAGAGTAGTAAAATTCTTAGCAGAAGGGAGCGCCCTCTTGTGAGGCATCCAACACAGTAGAGAATTAGGTTCTTGGCAATTTAACCCTCCCACTGTACCGACACTGCAAGATCACAAAACCCCAACGTTAGTCATTTTCTGCATTGCAAATTAATTTGCAATGCAGAGGGAGAACAAAGCGGGAAGAGACAGAGACTTTAAGACTTTTGCCTCCATCACAGTGAGGAGGTGCCTGGTGAACTCACTGTGGTGGATGTTAATTTGTGTTTATTGTGTGTTTTGTCATTTATTATTATATGTATGACTGCAGGCAACGAAATTTCGTTCAGACCGAAAGGTCTGAATGACAAATAAAGGAATCTAATCTCTAATCTCTAATTTTGCATGTGCACCGTCTCCGCAATGTTTGAGACCAGTAAATGAAAGATTAAGTTTTAACATTTTTAAACAAGTCTTACCAGACTAGGTGCATCTGATCTAAATTAGGGGAAGAATGTAGGGTTGGGTTTCCCAAGTGAACAGAATCCCATTGTAACAACATGTCATATGCAGTGGCTGCTTTCTTAAGAAATTATTTGTGCATGGTATGAGCAGATCAACGTTGCAGAATGTCTGAAGAAGGGTCTCGACCCAACCTATTCCTTCTCTCCAGAGATGCTGTCTGACCCGCTGAGTTACTCCAGCATTTTGTGTCTATCTTCGGTGTAAACCAGCATCTGCAGTTCCTTCCTACACACAATGTTGCACAATTGTAATGACAGTTGATCATTTTATACGAGTGAGTGGTGACAATTGGTGAAGGAGGTTCCCTTACCCAAAACGTCACCTATCCATGCTCTCCAGAACTGCCTGGGCCGCTGACTTACTCCAGCACATTGTGTCTTTAAAAACAAGATAAATGGTCTCTAGATATGTTAGTATCAACATCTCCTGAGGGCTTTATCGATGGTTTATAATATTCTTTAGTACTGTCAACACTAATTGAGGAAAATGATAGGTTGCAAGGTTTTCGTCCAGTATTGAGCCATCACATAGGGCTGACCCCACTCTTGTGAAACAGTTCTATCTGCTGAAACGTATACATTGATATTCAGACCATGCAATGATGGTAGAATTGCTCAATGGTTTGCTTCAGTTTTTCAGTGAGTGATAGGACCTGAAAGGAAAAAAGAAAGGCGAAATAGTAGGAATGCATAACATGTCTTGCAAACACAAAAGGACACAAAAGTGCTGGAGTAACACAGCAGGTCAGGCACCATCTCTGGAGAACATGGGATAGGTGACGTTTTGAGTCGAGACCCATCTTCAGAAGATGTTCTCCAGAGATGCTGCCTGACCTGCTGAGTTACTCCATCGTGTCTATCTTTGGTATAAACCAGCATCTGCAATTCTTTGTTTCTACATTTTGTCTGCAGTTCTTTGTTTCTATACCGTTCTTGAAAAGACGAGGCCACATTAGTAAATCATATAAAGGGTAAGATAAGAGGAATCTGAGGACCTTGCCACTTGTTGATGTGAAGTAGCCCAAACAGTCTGAAAATGCAGATGGTTCACTGTTGCATTAAGTTGTAATATGCCAAGACACTCAGACACAGAATCCCATCCACTGTTTTAAGTATGTTCAATGGTACTTGTATCCAATGTACTTTACTTTAGGCTTTAGAGTTACAGCGTGGAAACAGGCCCTTCATCCCACTGAGTCCACGCTGACCTGCGATCATCCCATATATAGCACTAACCTACACACTAGGTACAATTTACAGAAGCCAATTAACCTACAAGCCGAAGATAGACATAAAATGCTGGAGTAACTCAGTGGGACAGGCAACATCTCGGAGAGAAGGAATGGGTGACGTTTCGGGTCGAGACCCTTCTAACCTTCAAACCTGTATGTCTTTGGAGTATGAGAGAAAACTGGAGCATCCGGAGGAAACGCATGTGGTCGCAGGGAGAACAAACAAACTCCGTACAGACAGCACCCATAGTCAGGATTGAACCCGGGTCTCTGGTGTTGTAAGGCAGCCACTCCACCACTGCGCCACTGTATTGACTAAGTAAAATAGACTGACGCAATTCATCAATGGAAAATTGAGGTAGTGGAAAAATTAAAGTAATTGAAAGAACCCCATAACTAAAAACTCTTTAGTTCCATAAATGGCATTCCATACCATTCGAAGTACTTGCTAGTATCTAAATGTTTTGATGTATTTGGAAAGTGATAAGACACTGCATAGTTTCAATGAAAAATATATGTCTCCTTGGTTTGAATGGTTAAGATAGATGAGCTTTTTCATCTGTACCAGTTCTTTCCTGGCATGCAAGCAAATGTGTTTATATAATATAACAGCATTCCTATGTATTACTTAGGTATATCTTCGCCCTCCCCTTCCCTATATTTTCATGAAAAAAATATGTTTAGAAGTCAAATGGCATACAACGCAGGGGCAATGTTGCATGCAAATAGTATTTAACTACAGAGTACTTGCTTTTTCCACAGTCCAGTTAATTTGGACGTGACATACTCCATTTAAAAATGTTTAATAACAAACTACAATATAAATCTAAAATCTAAAAATAAATAAATTGCAGTTGTGTTGTTTAGTTCCGTACTTTGCTGCAGGGCCTCTTTATAAACTAAGTCTTTCTTCTTAAGATCGATGTCTTTTGCAGCTGTGATATTAGTAGTTCCATAGTATAAACATTTGAAATAAATCAATCCTTTGCAAAGCACATATAATCCTTAATTGGTTTTGGATCTTTAGGTGCACTTTGGGTACATTACAGCTGTAAACCTAACTGGGGACAATTATACCACACATCCTTCTAATGTATTCCAACTTGTCATAACTACATTGCTGTCTAACTTATGTAATTTTTTTAAAACTATAATTATATCATTTAGATGGCCTCTCTGGAATTCTTTCAATTAGATCTTATGTTAGCCTTTGCTGACAAGGTACCATTTCCCTTTTGCAATATTGAAACTTTAAGGGGGTGAAGCATCGGGAAAAGAAAAGGCATATCAGGCTGTTTTAAATTTTAAATCACTGCTCCCACAAGCACACAACTAACAAGGTAACCAACCAGGAGTTTGAAGTTTGGCCACCAGCCACCCTCAGATGCTATTACCTCTGAAAACAACTGAAACTTATACCAGTCCAAGGCATACTTACAGTCATCCAAGTAAATGTGATGTTAGGATATGTATTTAATGAATTTATTTTCAAAATTATATAACCCAAAGTATTAGTAGTATAGTTATGCTTGCAGGTATCTTGGGAAACTTTGTGAAGCCATGAAAAAAGTAATTTGAAACCCGCATATGAACAGATCATTTGGTTTATTTTTTGAACAATGCCTCAAGACTGCCACCTATCTTCTTTCTGCATTAGTGCAATAAGCAACTTTAAACTTCAGAGATACAGTGCGGAAACAGGCCCTTCGGCCCACAGAGTCCGCGCTGACCAGTGATCTAACCTACACACACTTTATAACTTACTGAAGTTAATTAACCTACAAGACCTGTACGTCTTTGAAATGTGGGAGGTAACTGGAGCAACTACACGGTCACAGGGAGAACGTACAAACTCCGTACAGACAGCACCTATAGTCAGGATCGAACCCGGGTGTCTGGTGCTGTAAGGCAGCAACTCTACCGTTGTGCCACTATGTCATTGAGCACTCTTGGCTCCAAGATAACAAAGCAAAAATGTACACTGAGGTTTCACAATCCTATCTGTTCACTGAATATTTAATTAAACAATATAGATCGAAATGGTTAAAAAGAAAAGATGTCAGTTAGGAATTTGACATCGAATTGTAGTTCATCAACTTAGTTGTTGTTCGTCAATGGGGCGGCACGGTGGTGCAGCAGTAGCGTTGCTGCCTTACAGCGCCAGAGACTGGGTTCATACTGACTATGGTACTGGGACCACATGGGTTTTCTCTGGGTGCTCCAGTTTCCTACCACATTGCAAAGACATACAGGTTTGTAGGTTAATTGGCTTTGGTAAAATTGTAAATTGTCCCTTGTGTGTAGGATAGTGCTAGTGTACGGGGCATTTGTTTACAGGCATGGACTCGGTGGGCTGAGGGGCCTGTTTTTTAAATGCTGTTATTGTAACTGCCTCAACTACCTCCTCTGGCAGCTCATTCCATATACCCACCACCTTCTGTGTGAAAAAGTTGGCCCTCGAGTTCCTATCAAGTTTTTCCACTCTCACCTTAAAGCTATGTCTTCTGGTTCTTGATTCACCTATCCATTTTTGTCCTTTTGCATTTTTATTGTTTGTCTTTATGTGTGTGTATATATATCTATCTATATATTACTAAAACTCTCATCTTGTTTGTTTCTATGTGTGTGTACGTGTCTGTATGTCTGTAATTGTGATCCCGGAACTACACGATAGCGCAACATTTTTTGCACCACCATACTCACCATTGTCCTGTGGTAGTTTGTGTCAAGTTTCGTTTAGATTAATGTTATATTTCGCAAGTTATTGACATTTAAAAATATACAAATTCAAGCTTAAAAAAATTTAGCGACTATTGGGATCCAAATCCTTGCTGGCCAAAGTTGCAATCGAGGAACACTCAGTCCTTTCAGCAGGTTTTTAGCTGAACAGGAGGGGGCAATTTTTAAAGTCCTCTAAGCAAGAGGAGGGGGTGGCAGTGGTGGGGGATATGCCCCTGCACCTTTGGGGGCTATGGGTGAGTGGTGGAATATGGGGGAACGGGTGAGTGGTGGAATATTGCATTGTGGAACAGGTTGTGTTGGGGGACCAGACCTCCCGTGGGGGTTATGGGTGAGTGGTCGAATATTGCATTGGGGGACCAGCTTGCGTTGGGGGAACGGGTGAATGGTGGAATATTGGGTTGGGGAACGGGGTGTGTTGGGGAGCCAGGCCTCCCGTGTGGGCTATGAGTGAGTGGTTGAATATTGCGTTGGGGGAACGGGTTGCGTTGGGGGACCAGGCCTCCTGTGTGACGGGTCCCACTTGCTCTAGTAAATATTATTAAAACTCTCATCTTGTTTGTATGTTTGTATGCGTGCGTGTGCGGGAGATCCCAAAACCCCGCCAAAGCGGTAAATGATAGCGCTACAATTTTAGGCCCACCATTGTCCTGGGATGTAAATGAAACAAGTTTTGTTCGGATTGATGTTATATTTTACAAGTTATTGACATTTTAAACTTTACAAAAAACACTTTTCAAACCACTTTTCCACTAGCCCTGCCTGTCAGCCATGTTCGTCGATGTCACAATGACATCACAGTGGGATCCCGAATCTCATTTACATTAAAAAATTGCGATTTTCAAAAAAACTGTTTTAATCAAAATCTTCAGTTTTCATTAACAGCTAACATTGTGCTTAGGTTATTTTAAAGAAAAATCACGATTTTCATTGTGGTGGGGTGGGATAGGGGAGAGGTTTCATTTCAAAACAATTATCAAAATTTTCATTGTGGGGGATGGGATGGGGGAGGTGGGGAATGGGGGAACAGGGTGATAGAGGGAGAGGAGGGGGTAGGGAGAGGGAGGGGAAAGTGGGGGAGATGAGGAGGGAGAGTGGGGCAGGAGGGGGGATAGCGGGAGAGGAGGGGGGAGTGGGGGAGGTAGGGAGTGGGGGATAATGGGAGAGGAGGGCAGTAGGGGAGGTGAGGAGGGAGAGTGAGGGGTGGGATAAGGGGGAGGTGAGTGGGGGAGCAGGGAGATAGAGGGAGAGGAGGGGGGTAGGGAGGAGAGAGGGGTTATGGAGGAAGGGAGTGACTGAGGGTAGGGGAAAGGAGAGGGAGGGAGAGGTGAGGGAGGGAGTGGGGAAGGGGAGGAGTAGAGGGGAAATAAGGGAAGGTGAAGAGGAGGGGAGGGAGTGCTGGGGAATGAGGGGGAATGGTGGAGGATAGGGGTAGGAAGAGGGATGGCGAGGCGCAGTTGATGGAGGGTTGCCGTGACTCGCGTCACAACGGGGATCTCTGGCGTCACAATGGGAACCCCTCAGCTGCTCCTGCGCAGTTGGGGGCTATGGGTCAGTGGTGGAATATTGTCTTGGGGAACGGGCCCAACGGGTCCGCACCTGGTACTATGTTTACATATTCTGTTGTGCAGGTACAAGTAAAAAGATAATTGTTTGTTTGGGACATATGACAATAAAACATTCTTGACATGATTCTTGACTCTATTTCAAAACGTGTCTTGAGCAATTCATTACCTGATTTGTAATCAAATGCAAACATTATTTCAAGAGATGTAGCTGTGACCTCACAGTTGTTCTGACATCAGTCGATAAAGCTCATGCAAGATGAACAGTCAGCAACCATCCCCTTTGCAAATCATGCTTCAACAATGGATTTCATGTTGGGGAACTGAAATGTAGACAGTGTCACCTTCTGGAAAGAGCGATGTATTACACCAAGCAAACTTAGAAACAAAACCCACAAAATATGCCTAATTCCTCCATTTTTCTATTGAATGCTGGAATCCACAATGTCTTGAACAACAATTTTCAGTTACAGTTTAATGGAAGGCTGCAGGGAGCTCCTTTTAAACCATAAAAGTGCAGAAGCACCCACATATGAGTTATAAATTCTGAGATGTGTGGATCTTTGAAGTTGTCCAAAGCTTGCTTTCGGAAATTGTCCATATGCATTTAAAATGTATGTTAATTGGCATTTTTAATATTAATTTCATGTTTTCTTTTGGTTCATATTGAGTGCTGATTTCGCTTCACGGAGTAGCACCAGTTTTCAACTGCTTTCTGCATTAGGGGACAGGTATTAATTTATGCGATGCACTGTGACTCTACTCCTTGTACGTTTGTATTGAATTGTCCCTCCACTGTTGTACGATGTTCATGTGTCCAAAGCTCAGTTCCAACACAAAGTGGAATCTCTGCCCTCTCTCACCTCTGACATACCTGACTACTTTCTGCAGGCAGAGAAGTCTGTTTCTGACACTCACATTCTGCACAAGTGTTGTCCGGACCTGCCTACTTTCATTTTTGCCCAGGGTGATTTGGCCTCTGATTGGCATGTTGTGCAAGCATGATGTGGTATTGCTTGAGATGGAATTTCGTTTTTTTTAAATGTAAACTCAAATTCATTTTGTACAAAAACTTGGACTGTTCTCACTGTTGGAGTCCGTACACTGAATAATATTAGATTGGAAATAGAAAATTAAAACTATGCCGAGTGCCATGTAAAATCACAGAAGAACCTGCGGTTTTATGTTGGCTATCTGCTAAAGTAATTCAAATCCAATCCCACGGCCCCGCTCTCTGAATATCTTCTGATGACCTTACAACTTTCTCTTCAAATGGCTTAAAGTATTCCTTAAAATACGCACAAATGTCTGCCGCATACACTCCTACATTTTGATCATGTTCAGAGAATTTCATTGTTCTATCTGGGACATATGACAATAAAACACTCTTGACTATAATGTAAGCAACAGTTGATATTCCTTCTCACTTAATGATTCACAACTTTTACCTAAAACAAAATGATAAATTTCCTCCTATCTTTCTCACCTCCTGCGCAAATTCAAAAGTGGCTTCCAAACTAGTGTGCGGCACAGTGTCGCAGCAGTAGAGTTGCTGCCTAATAGCCGGGTTTGATCCTGATCACGGGTGGTGTCTGTACGAAGTGTGTACGTTCTCCCTGTTTCCTCCCACATTCCAAAGACGCGCAGGTTTGTAAGTTAATTGGCTTCTTTAAAAATTGTAAATTGTCCCTAGGATAGTGCTAGTTTTGGGGTGATCGCTGGTCGGCACGGGTTCAATGGGCCGAAGGGCCTGTTTCCGCACTGTATCTCTAATCTGAACTAAACTGAAATGTTCCTGGGATGAGCATGTTTCTGGAGACTCTATTGTCTGAATTATTCAAGCTATCGTTTGAAGCCTCGATCTGCAAACACGAGTTGGCAATTGCAGAGCGAAGGCAGACACCAACTCTTCCCCACTGTAGCATTTTAAAATTACAAATGCTTAATATCCCTCCCTCCTGGAAACATATCCTGACATCCTCAACTATCTTTACCTTTATACATGAAAATATATATTTAGTCATCTTTCTTTTTACCTATTATAATTTATCTTTTATTCTCCTACAATGCTTTTTTGTCATATTTTGATATTATTAACCTTTTATTTTTTCACATCACTTTATTTAGATCCATTTAAATGGATTTTTAAAAAATCACTACAAATTTTTTTTTTTAATGGATTTAAACAAATCACTTTTTTTAAATACTCTATTTACCCATAAATCTTTATACTTTAGTTCACCTTTAGGACTTTGTGCTTAAATGTGCAATTCTATTGACTCGTGCGATTTCTTGCCTCAATGTGAACCAGTTTCTCCATTATCTCACTGAACCTTGCCTTTTCATTTCCCCCTCCTTGCATCGATTGAATCCTACAGTGTTCAGTATCACTTCCCAATGTTCTGCTACCCTCAATAGCCACTGGCCCTTCTTGCTTCTCCAGACAAAATCAAGCATTTGTTCTTCTGTGATGTACTGGAAGGATAGTGAACTTTGGCCATTCTTTAAAAAAAAAAGTGTTCTCCACTTATTATCTACAAATACCTTGAATTCACAACCTAAATGCTTAAATGAAAATATTGCCTCAATGGTTCAATCGTATTTTATTGTTACTTACCCAGGTACAGCAAAATTCTTTTTTGCGCACAGTTCAGTAAAAATCTTACTCTACATAAACAGTGTCATACTTAAGTACAAGAATGTTTAGTTCAGTTTAGAGATACAACGTGGAAACAGACACTTCGGCCCATCGAGTCTGCGCTGACCGGTGATCACCCATACACTAGTTCTATCCTCCACATTAAGGACAATTTACAGAAGCCAATTAACCTATGAACCTCCACATCTTTGGAATGTGGGAGGAAACCGGGGCACCCGGAGAAACCCATGTGGTCACAGGGAGAATGTACAAACTCCGTATAGACAACACCCGTAGTCGGGGATCAAACCCGGGTTTCTGGCGCTGTAAGGCAGCAACTCTACCACTGCACTGCAGTATAGGAATAGTAAATTACACTTTAATGCTACATGAGTCGGCACTTTTTCAACACCATTTTGTACGTTTCAAGCCCAAAGGTGCCATAAATGTAGACCTAACCTGACCACAAAAGTCTGATGTCCTGGTGGCGGCACTGCAATGGAGATGCAGGGGTCGGACTGCCCAGGTGATGTTGTCAATGTCCTCCACTGCTGCACCACCACTGTGTGCCACTGCTGGCCGTGTCTGATCCACCCGCTTGGCCTTGTGGAGGGGCACTTGATCTACTCGGGTCCCAGGCTGTGTTGCAGGGTTTCCAGCGGACTACTCCACTGGCACCTCAATCCGTACACATTGACCAAAGAACTCGCCATCCCTCTCTCACATGGCCACTGGTCAGCCTTGGTGCCCCGGGCTCCCGCGGAAGTATGAGTTGCACAACATGTTTGTGTGTTTAGATCAAATCTAAATACCATCTGATTGTTGTATTGTTCCAGAATGTGGGCTTTAATGAGGTGAGAATCCTGCGAATTATTTCTATTAGGTTTTTCTTCTGTATATCTGATTAAAGATAAGAGTCAATATGTGGGATGCAAACATAAAACACACTTCAACCAACTTCCTCAGAAATAAAGTATAGACCCTAAACAAACCAATTAAAGATGTTTCTATCTAACTTGTTTTTGTTCTGCCACTGTAACAAGCAAAGAGGATGGTTGGCGTTGCTTGTTTGTGATATCCTGCTGGTGTGTTATTCTCCTCTAATCTCCATTAAGGGCAGTACAGTGGTGCAGCCGGTAGAGCTGATGTCCCACAGCACCAGAGACCTGTGTTCGATCCTAACCTCGGGTCCTATCTATGTGGAGTTTGTATTGTGTCTGCATGAGTTTCTTCTGGGTGCTCTGGTTTCCATCCACATTCCAAAGACGTGCAGGTTTGTTGCTTAATTAACCTCTGTGAAATTGCCGTGAGTGTGTAGGAAGTGGATACGAAATTGGGATCACATAGAACTAGCGTGAACAGGCGGTTTACTCTGGTGGACTCGGTGGGCCAAAGGGCCAATTTCCATGCTGTATCTTTTAAGCCAATCGATCAATTGGATCTTTTAGTTTTATTTTTATGACTAGCTCATAAAGCGCTTTTTTTCTGCTGAAATAATGGGATAAATGATGCAGATTTCTATGTTCTGCTATACTCAAACAAGTGCCAGACGTATAATGTTGACTTTTAACAAAGACTCATTAAAATTGTCAACGAGAATCATCTGAAGTGCTGATTAGAAAGGAAACAGAAAGCTCATGAGTTGGAATGCATCAGTCAACAGTGCCATGATAACATAATGCTATTTAACATTTAACCTACAATTATGTACAGGCATCATTTATTGATTGAACTAAGGAATCCATTATAAATGAGTCAGCATGTTCTTAAAAAAAGAGATTTAATTAATAGGGCAAGACATTAGTATAATAGACCAATTTGTTGGTTGGTTTGTGGAATATTTTATTATGTAAATATATTTTTGACCCAGATTTCTACTGTTGAAGATCTGCTAGGATTCAGATGAATGAGTGTAATGCATGTATAGTTAGCTCCTAGTCTCACCAATTCTACTGAGAACAGATGCCACATTGCCAATTGCTGCTCACTGATGCAAAAGGGAAGAACATTCTGACCTGGTGACTCACTCCGTTTAGTCAAAAAACAGTTCTGGAGATGAGTATCGGCCTCGATTGACCGAGAAAATCACAGCAGCAGAGACCCTGGTTTGATTCTGATAATGGGTGCTGTGTGCGCAGAGTTTTATACGTTCTCCCTGTAACCACGTGGGTTTTATCCAGGTGCTCCGGTTTCCTCCACATCCCAAAGATGTGCGGGTTTGTTAATTGGCTTCTGTAAATTTCACCCAGTGTGTAGGATAGTGTTAGTGTGCGGGGATCGCTGGTCGGCATGTGCTCGATGGACCGAAGGGCCTGTTTCCGTGCTGTATCTCCAAAGTAAAGACATAGAACTAAAGTACGGGTGATCGATGGTCAGTGTGGACTCAGTGGGAGTATTTGACAGCATCAACACCAAATGTGTTTACTTAGAACCTCTAATGTTAAAAAATGACCTCTGGCATAATGAAAAATGGAACACCAATCCAAGTCCGCTTATGTTTTAATGGAACTGATCATATTGTGATTGGCACTGCACTGTCAAAATCTCTCGCTAATGGCATCTCTTATGATGGCGCAGCTGGTAGAGCTGCTGCCTCACAGCACCAGAGACCCACAATTGACCCGGACCTCAGGTGCTGTTGGTGTTGAGTTTGCACGTACGCCATGTGACCGCATTGGTTTCCTCCGGGTGCTCTGGGGTTCCTCCACCTCCTAAAAAAATTGTGCGGTTAATTGGCCTCCGTAAATTGCTGCTAATGTGCAGGCAGTGGATGCACAGAACTAGTGTGAACAGGTGATCGATGGTCGGCATGGTCTCGGTGAGCCAAAGAGTCTGTTTTGATGCTGTATCTTTCAATCCATTAAAATATACCTTTTCCTCTCTGAATCACAAGAATAGTGGTGGTGTAGGGTAGAAAGGAACTGCAGACACCAAAGATAGACACAAAATGCTGGAGTAATAGTGTGACAGGCAGCATCACTGGAGAGAAGCAATGAGTGACGTTTCAGGTCGAGACCCTTGGGATGGAATCTGGCACAAGAGGTGAGAAGTGTTGATGGGAGTTGATTGCCAGATAATATCAAGAGCTGATGTCAAAGTTGCAGTTATCTGATTTATCCAGCATTGACTGTGGCCTTTTAAGATGTTAGTTCAGACTGTCCCTTCAATTGAAGAGCAGATATCAGTGTTTTCTTAAACTTGTAAGTTGATAATGTTCTGAGTATAGTAAAATGAAAACTGATCAGTTTGGGAGACTGACGTATGTGCGTAGCCTGGATACAATCTGTAGATCTGCTCATGGAGTCGTTCTTGAGAACATAGAACAGTACAGCATAGGAACCAACGCCAAATTATACTAATCCCTTCCGCCTGCACATGATCCATATCCCACCAATCCCTGCATACACTAGACTATCTAAAAGCCTCATAAATCCCACGTCTTTCACTAGAAATGTGTTCACATTGAGCTTTTGATTTTACCCTCCTTTGATTTATAAAAAATAGATATAATCGGCACCTTGTACTCTTAATATGACCTTAAGGTGTTTTGCCAATTCTGTCCATAATAAATTTCACCTTGCAGATTGTACCTGTTTACTTGTAAAAGGAAGTGTGTGCTTACTTTTAAAAGTAACTTGTAAGGGTTCACTCTGATGTGCTAGAATATAACAGTCACCACTTCTGACGTAAGGTTTGATTTCTAAATAATAATAATAATATCTTTTATTGTCATTGCACGTCAGTGCAACGAGATTTAGTATGCAGCTCCACCGATGTACAAGAAAAGTAAAATAAATAAATAAGCAAGCAAGCTGAGTGACGTGACCATCCGAGGGAGACTGTCCAGGGGGGGGGGGGGCACTCAGCAGGGCCGGTTCAGAGCTGCTATAGCTCTTGGAATAAAGCTGTTTCTGAGTCTGGAGGTTCGGGCGTAGAAGGCCTTGTAACGTCTGCCGGAGGGAAGTAGTTCAAGCAGTCCGTTACAAGGGTGTGATGAGTCCTTATGGATGCTGACGGCCTTCCTGAGGCACCGTGTGTGGTAGATGCCCTCCAAGGCTGGTAGCTCTGTCCCAATGATCCTCTGCGCTCTGTGGACGACGCGCTGAAGAGCTCTCCTCTCCGCCTCCGTGCAGCTGAGATACCACACAGAGATGCCATACGTTAATATGCTCTCTGTGGTGCAGCGGTAGAACGTTGTCAGCAGCTGTTGGGGCAGACCAGTCTTTTTTAATGTCCTCGGGAAGAGCAGTCGTTGCTGTGCCTTCTTGACCAGCGCAGCGGTGTTGGTGGACCGTGAGGTCCTCTGAAATGTGAGTGCCCAGAAACTTAAAGCTGGACACTCTCTCCACACTTTCCCCGTAAATGGAGATTGGGGCGTATTCTCCATTATGGGACCTCCTGAAGTCAATAATCAGCTCCTTGGTCTTGGAGGTGTTTAGTGACAAGTTGTTATGAGCGCACCAGTCCGCCAGGTTCTGCACCTCCGCTCTGTGTTAAATCCAATTCCAAGACGTTCTGCTGCTAAAGGGTGGGACCTCTAGTCTACTTTGGAGCCACACCAGTCCAGATGGAGGCCAAGATTAGCTTGCTATAAAGTTTCGAGGATCTAATCTGAATGTCATTGGTAATGATAAGTAGGATTATTATCGATGTTAATGATCAATGATAATGAATATGATCACAAATAATGACCAAATAATGACCAGTCATCATTAATACTTCAAATGTGCCAACAACACTAATCATTTACAGTGAATTTGTGTCACATTTAAAAAAAAATCACAACACATGTGTCACAGAGACCACTGCGTTTATATCTTGGGCAGCAGAGTGAATCCTGTTGCCCAGAAAACAGTGGCCATGAAGTACTTAGCCTCCCAAAGAATCCTTGCACACACAAATGTATCAACAAACATTGTGCATGTGGGTACACCATTTAAAGATTCAGGACCACCCAAGGCCCAGGGCATTGAGCTGTATGGATTGGCACACACGTTTAACGTACTGTTACAATGAACACAAGGATGGAGGTCTATATCTAATCATGGGACCAGGTCCTGGGGTTTGTAGCAGATAGAGGTCAGGAGATTGAGGATTGCATTCAGGGTAGGAAGGCCATGGATGGGCAGTGAGAAAGGTCATGGCTGAGGACCTGAAAGGAGCAGGAGATCAGTAAGGGGTGGAGGTTGTGACAGAGGCGTGAGTGTTGGATTATTATTGTCATGTGTACCGAGATACAGTGAAAAGCTTTTGTGTCCATGATATCCAATCAAATCAGATAATACTATTCACAAATACAATCAAATTAAGCAAACAGGTAGAGCGAAGAAAATAATACCAGAATGCAGAATATAACTAATGGCATTGTAGCATCACACTTCCAGAGAAACAGTCCAATATCTGCAATGGGGTAGGTTGGAAAATCAGGACAGTACCCTAACTTATGGAAGGATCATTCGAAAGACCAATAACAGTGGGGAATGAGCTATTCCTGAATCTGGTGGTACATGTTTTCAAGCTCTTGTATCTCCTGTCCAAAGGGTAGGGGGAGGGGGGAAGAAGTAGGAATGATGAATGACCAGGATGAATAAGGTCCTTGACTACGTTTGGCAGATACAAGGAAAGGAAAGGTTTAGAGGGATATGGGCCAAATGTGGGCGGATGGGACCAGTGTAGATAGGGCATCTTGATCGGCATGGGCAAGTTGGGCCGAAGGCCCTGTTTCCATGCTGTATGACTCTCTATGTTGGCTGCTTTCCTGAGGCAGCGTGTAGATGTCTAGTCTGTATATAATTAATATATTGGAACCTGTTTGGGAAGTTGCCTTGAAATCAGACATTGCTATTGGGGCCTTTTGATTCTGAGAGTGCCCAATGGTAGGCAAAGGGGGATTTCCGTGGCAACACAAGGGAGTGATGTCATTTAGTTGTGCACCAACTGCAAGATGCACAATTTGACCTGGAAATAATTTTAAACTTGCTCCCTGCCAGAAAAAGGTTGGTTTTCATCCATGCAGTGCTGCCAGTGACAGGTTTATTTGCCAATATTTCCAACCCAGTATCTCTTTAAACTTGGAAAACACAATCTCTCATTCAAACCCTTTCACGAAGATTGAGGCTTGAAAATGCTTTTCTCGATGTTTATAGCCCCTTTCTGGCCATGAGGTTCTTTGACTGTCATTATAAATTGCAACCATGTGACATTTGCAGGTAATCTATTTTACCGCTGTAATTAAATCATCAGCCCACTCGCAAACCTCCCAGTTTAACTGCAGTCTGAAAATATATTATATAACAGTAATGTATATATACTGCTAATAAACCAAAGTGGTTTATTTTATAATTCAGTTTGCCCATGCAAAATATTTCCTTTTTGATTCGGGTAGTTCTCGGCTTATGTTTGGGACAGTCTGGCTTTAATCCCAGGTGAATTTTCTGTACTGTCAACTCTGGAAAAATACACTTTTTGCGAGACCCTGAGGCCAATTCAAAAGACAGCTGTAAAGCACAAGGAGGCAAATCACTCCAGATGATTTCCTTGAAGTATATGGACTTCCTGTAATGGTTTCAGCAAATGCTCCTCAGACTTCTTTGCTTTCTTTAATACTCAGCCCCCACTATTTCGTTTGGTAAACTATATCTCCTTGATCTTTCTGGGAGTTACTATATTAATCTGGTTAGATGAAAATGCTGGAGAAACTCAGCGGGTGAGGGTCTGAAGAAGGGTCTCGACCCGAAACGTCACCTATTCCTTCGCTCCATAGATGCTGTCTCACCCGCTGAGTTTCTCCAGCATTTTTATCTACCTTTGATTTTTCCAGCATCTGCAGTTCCTTCTTAAATATTAATCCTGTTATTCAGTTATTCTCCAAATACTGCTTTTGCTTAGTACACTATCTATTGCCAGCTCTTTTGAGACTTTCTAAAGGACGTTTCCCCACCCACACCAAATAGTAATTTAGTTTAGAGATACAGCATGGGAACTGGCCCTTCAGCCCACTTTCACATCCACTCCCTACACACAATTTTACAGATGCTAATTGACATAAACGTATGCATCTTTGGGATGTGGGAGGGAACCGGATCACCCAGAGGAAATCGATAGTCATGGGGAGAATGTGCAAACTCCATACAGACTGCACCCGAGGTCAGGATTGAACCTGAGTCTCTGGCGCTGTGAGGCATTAGCTCTACCAACTGCATCACTGTGCCACCCACTATGTTGGAGGTTGGATTTAAAATATGGCATTTAATTTTCCTTCCACTTCTATTCTTCCATTTCTTTCTTGACATATACGTTATTGCATTTGTAGTGCCATAGTCATAGTGTGGAAACTGGTCCTTCGACCCAACTTGTCCATACCGACCAACGCGCCCCATCTACACCAGTCATACCAGCCTGCAATTGGCCCATATCCCTCTAAACCTATCCTACCCATGTACCTGTCCAAATGATTTTTTAAATGTTGCAATAATACCTGCCTCAACTACCTCCTCCAGCAGCTCTTTCTATATACCTACCACCCTTTGTGTTAAAAACAAAGTTGCCACTTGGGGTCCTATTAAATCTCCCCCCCCCCCCCCCTCACCTTAAACCTATGTCCTCTGGTTCATGATTCCCCTACTCTGGGTAAAAAACTGTGCATTTACCCAATCTATTCTTCTCATGATTTTGTACCTCTATAAGATGATCCCTGATCCTCCTGCACTCTAGGGAATAAAGTCAACCTCAACCTCTCCATATAGCTCAGGCCCTAGTGGCCTGGCAACATCATTGTAAGTCATCTCTGCACCCTTGCCGACTTAACAACATAATTAATGCAGGAAACCACTTGAGGGGAACAATGAGGAACTTCTCCTTATGGTTCTCACTGTCATCATCTGATTATTATTCATAAACTAAGTGGATTGAATAGGCAATAGGACCTCATGAAAGTTGTTCATCTACACTGATGGTGCACAATTGAGCCCAACATTTTAAACAATGGTGTTAGCTTGGAATTTACTAAGCAAATATTTTAGTTTTGTAATCACTGCAGTCATTTCTGTCCGTTTCAACTGGAGTTAGGCCAACTTTGAACATGAAAGTTTTTGAACAAAGCCCAGTTAGTTCACCAGGCCACCTTTATGTCTGTAATGAGAGCTGCAGAACTGTGTGCTAAAATACACTCCTCTTCCCTCTGGGCAGCTTGTTAAAGGATGACTGGAGACTAAAATTCATTGCTCATCTTTCAGTCTTAAAAACAGTTTATTGCTTCACAGGCAAACACAGTAGTTTCATTAGGTGGTGGCTTGAAGACTTAAGCACATCACAGCTTTATGACATAGTAGTCAATTTAGACACAGCTAGATCCCACAATTGGCAATGTAATCATGAGCTGATTTTTTGTTTTAATTGTTCACTATTAAAGGATAAATATTATCTGGGAAAGCAGGGGTAACTGCCCTGCTCATCAAAGTGGTGACATGAATCTTTCATATCCACCAAAGTATCACATTTATTGCCTAATCCTAATTGCCGTTTATAGACGAGTGGGAAGCCACTTCTTGAGCCCCTGCTGTCCGTATATTAAGATACTTCTATCTGTGCTGTCAGGTATAAGTTCAGGATTAATAACCTTTCACTGCTGATGACTGAGATTAGTTATTAGTTCAGTTTAGTTTAGTTTAGAAATACAACGCGGAAACAGGCCCACCACTTCTGCATCGACCAGCGATCCACGCACATTAACACTATCCTACACACACTAGGGACGATTTACACTTACACCAATTTAACCTACAATCCTTTACGTCTTTGGAGTGTGGGAGGAAACCGAAGATCTCTGAGAAAACCCACACGGTCACGGGGAGAACGTACAAACTCCGTGCAGACAGCAACCGTAGTTGGGATCGAACCCTGGTCTCTGGTGCTGCAAGCGCTGTAAGGTAGCAACTTTACCGCTGCACCACCATGCCGCCCGTTGGATGAAACAACCTGCTCAAGGTTATGAAGTATTACAGCGGGATTTTGATCAGGCTAGGTTAGGGACGCACAGTAGTAGAGCTGATAGACCTCGCAGCACCAGAAACCTGCGTTTGATCCTGACCGCGGGTGCTGTCTGTGTGGAGTTTGCTTGTTCTCCCTGTGTCCGTGGGATTGCTTCTGGGTGTTCCGGTTTCCTCCCACATCACAAAAACGTACGAGTTTGTAGGTTAATTTGCCTCTGTATGTATCAGGCACGTGCCGTCAGGGTAGGCAAGGTAGGCACTGCCTACCCTGACTAAAATGATAAAATGGTAATAACTAAATATAAATAATAAAGGCATGGGAGAATTATGCCTATCTAAGAGATCGATCTCTTAGGTTGGCATAATTCTCCGTGCCTTTAAACAGCAGCGCTTGTAACCCTTGAAGGTCTGTGCAGCCCACGTGCCGTCAGCGCTGCTGGAAGCCGTGAATTTCAAGCGGGGCTGAAAGCAGCAGAAATTCTGCCTTTGCAGCACTGAGCAGGTGCAGCAGCCTACTGCGCATGCGCAGCGCTCGTTTCTTGGCGGGGTTTTCAAATATGGATTGGCATTATTTTAAGTGTATCTTAGGAAACAGAGAGAGAAGAATGGAGCTCATGTACCAATGATGTGGTAAGTACATTTCTTGGTGATGTTTTTAAATACCGTATTTCCCGGGGTGTGGGTGTGGGGGGAGAGCACCTTTCACAGCGTTTGAGGAGTCTGGCCGGGGTAAAGTTGCGGGGAGGGCACGAATGTTGTGAAGGAGGGGGTCGGGATAATGCCACTTGTGACGCTCCTTGCACGGAGCCACCGCATTGAGGCCGGGGGGAGAAGTAGGTCGAGTGGCTGTGAGCGGCTGCCGGGCCGGACAGCTGAACCGTCCGCCACCACAGCGCCTTCTGCCGGTCCCCGCTCACCTCTGGCAGCTCTCCATCTAAAAACCTCTCTCCTGCCGCTCGCTGGCCCGCAAATCCTTAAATTCCAACAGCGCGATTGAGGTTACTTGGCTGTGGGAATTTAAGGATTTGCAGGAAATAGCTGACATGAGCAAGCGGCAGGTGAGAGGTGTTCAGACGGAGAGCACTGCCAGAGGTGAGCGGGCCAGCAGAAGGCACTGAAGTGGCGGCCAGTTCTGCTGTCGGGTCCCCGGCGGCCGCTCGCAGCTCCCCGAGCTGCTTCTATCCCCGGCTACAGTGCTGTGGCTGCGCGCCCGGAGAGCTGCGGCAGCGGTGAGTGAGTTACTGGCATTATCCCTGACCCCCTCCTTCTCAACACTCCTGCCCTCCCCACAACTTTACCCCTGGCACAGACTCTCCACACACTGTGAAAGGAACTCTCCCCCCAATTGATCCCTTGAACAAGTGTTGTCATTCAATAAGAAGACTGATTCAACTTTTCCCTGTACTCCCGTTTTTCCTGTATTCCCACCATCTCTCCACTTGCCATCACCCTTCACCCCCCACCCATTCAGTAATTCAGAATAAAGGAGACTAGGAAGCCATTGGGCAAATTGAATTGTTACTGTTTTTATTTTTATTTTTTACGGAGTGAACAATCTGCGCATGCGCGGTTTAATTTTTTTTTTTAAGCCGACTGACTGCCTACCCTGAGTAATTACTCACGGCACGTGCCTGGTATGTAGAGAATGGATGAGAAAGTGGGATATGAGAACAGCGTGAAGGGGTCATTGATGGTCAGCCTGGACTTGGTGGGCCGAAGGGCATGTTTCCACGCTGTATCTCCAAACTAGTAAGCGGGCTGAAAATTGGCAAATGGAGTTTGATTCTCTTAAATGTAAGGTGTTACATTTTTGGAAGACAAAGACTTCACAGTGAATGGTAGGGCCCTAGGGTGTGTTGTAGAATTGCATCACAGGTAGACATTGCAGTCAATTTGGCTGTTAGCACATCGACCTTCATCAGTAAAGGTATAACTTATAGAAGTTGGGATGATATGCTCCTGTTGTGCAAGATGTTCGTGAGGATGCTGGGAGTATTGTGTTCAGTTTTGATCACCCTGGTATGGAAAGGATGCAATTAATCCTCAGAGCGTAGGAAGCGGGTGATCTTCTAGATGTGTGTAAAATCATAAGGGAAATAGACAGCATCTTTTTCCCAGGGTAGGGGAATCAAAAACTTGAGGGCATAGATTTAAGGTGAGAGGGGAAAGATCTAATAATTCCAAATTGTATCTTATTGCTCATAGATTTGACTGTCAAGTTGAGAAATGCAACCAAAAGTAAATACTATATTTAAATTTATTTGATGTAAAAATCATAAAGACATGTGAATTAAGATTCATCCAAACTTTCCCCATATTCAAATTGTAATTTGCAAATCTGGACCAGGTAGGTCCACATAACATTACCACACCAACAATAATAAGAGTTCATTTCTGATGCCAACAAAGTCCAGCTTTCAATCGTGAGGGGATTAACTGATGCCCCCTAGTTATCACTGGCACAAGAATCTTCACGTGGTAATGAGCACATCCCAACAGGATACAGTCTTTCTACGGCCGCCACAAGCCTCTCTTTCTATTTCTGCTGATCTGATTTTCCTCAGCTTTGGGCCAAGTCAAACAATGAGATCATTCCACTTCAGAAGTGCCCAACAATGATGGCACCCAATCCTAACAGCCTCAATAGTTGGGCTGTGTTCAACAGCCTCACTTTTTGAATGCTCAGCCTTGTGTAGTCGGCTGTTCTAGAAAATTCTGCTGCAGGTGGCAGGCCTTCAAAAAGCCGCGCTACCCGCTGCGCTTGGTCGGAAGCCTTCGCTGACAGAAGGCAGAAATGGGATTCATCATCTGGAACCGCCCTCGAATGGGAAACAAGTCTTGACAGATGCTTCTGGAGCAGATTGGCAAATGTGATCTTCTCGGCCCAAAGATTAATTTCGCTTTTATCAAAAAGCACGTCATATTCTCCCTAAAACAAAAAATAAAAATATGTATAATTTAGAAGGAAATTATGCAAGTTTTGAAAATTCTGCAGTAGAAATATCAAACTGTTTACATTTTTTTCAATCATTTACAGGATTGGGGCTGTTAGAAAGACCAATGTTGATTGCCACTCCATAGTTGCCTGGTAGGAGGTGTGCTGAGCCCTAGCTTGGTTTGCTGTGGTCTATGGTGAGAACAGGTGAGGCACAATAGGACGGTGCAGCGGTAGAGTTGCTGCCTTACAGCGCCATAAACCCAGGTTCGATCTTGACTACGGGTGCTGTATGTATGGAATTTGGACGTTCTCCCTGTGACCGCCTGGGTTTTCTCCGGGTGCTTTGGTTTCCTCCCACTCTCCAAAGACGCACAGGTTTGTGCATTAATTGGCTTTGGTCAAATATTGTCCCTTATGTGTAGAATAGTGTTAGTGTATGGGGTGATCGGTGGTCGGCGAGGACTCGGTGGGCCAAAGGGCCTCTTTCCATGCTCTATCTCTAAAGTAAAGTCTAGTGAGGAGATCCAGGATTTAGACACAGTGAAAGTAATAAATCCTGATAATCCCAATGATAGTAGATCTTGACAATAGTTCCCATTTCATAAAATGTAACAGATTTCTTTTTAAAAAGGAACTGATCACACAGTAATGCATTGTTCATGTAGCAACTCTGCCACAATAGTTAGAAACGGCCTGCAACAATGTACAGTTTTAACACAAATCTGCAGTGTTGCTTATCCTTACAATAAATACACATGGATTCCAAGAATTAGACCAGTGTGGAGGTGTGACAATCCTGGAATTCCTAGATTATCCCATGGAATATTTCAACATACGCAATGGGCATGTTCCTACAATTGAGAAACAGATGGACATTTTTTTTTCATGTGAGAACATTCCACATTAAGCAGTAGTTAATAATTCAAAAACAACTGACTGGGAAATCATGAACAGGTTCTGATTTACTTGAAAATACAATCAGTGGAATCCCATTTTAATTCCTTTGTCTGAAATATATCCCCGTGAATATGTGAAATGCATTTAACTGTGTGGCAAGATAAACTGCAGAAAAGTCTGTCATCTCGCTATGGCAAATATAAGACGTTTCCACTGTTGAACTTAGAGAGTCATAGAGTCACATAGCACGGCCCTTCGGCTCCAGTTGCCAATGCCAGCCACATGCCCCATCTACACTAGTTCCACCTGCCCACGTTTGACCCATATTCCACTAAACCTTTTCTATCTACGTACCTGTCTAAATGTCTTTTATATGGTGTTTTGGTACGTGCCTCTGGCAGCTCATTCCATATACCCACCAGCTTCTGTGTGAAAAATGTTGCTCCTCAGGTTCTTATTAAATCTTTTCCCTCTCACTTTAAACCTATGGTTCTTGATTCCCCAACTCTGGGTAAAATACTCTGTGCATCTATCCTATCTATGTTCTTCATGATCTCATACACCTCTGTAAGATCACACCTCATCCTCCTGTGTTCCAAGGAACAGTCCTAGTCTGCTCAGCCTCTTCCGAAAGCTCAGGTCCTCAAGTCTTGGCAACATCCTCATAAATCTTCTCTGTGAACATTTCATCATGCAGACCATTTAATCTTCTTTTTAAATTTTTCTTTAGATATTGGCAAACATTAAAAAATATATATTAAGTGAAAATAGGTAGTCCATTCTAAGTTGAGAACGTGTCTGATATGTTCTGGAAATACATTACTGGCGAATTTACAACTTCCAGGTCGACTAAGTATTGGTGCCTTGGGATTTACTATTTGGGGGCTGTACCTCTTCTTCACTACACAATCCACTTAATCTGAATGGACAGCTTTGGGGAGCCCCATTAGCCGCCTGTTAACACCAGTTTAAAACCAACCTCACTCCAAGGGAGTAATGTAACATTTTTCTTCCATGCCTGCAAATCAGATACTCTCTCACACATATAATGGGAGGACTAGGGGTGGAGAGGGGAAGATGAATATAAACAGGATGGAGAAACAAAGAACTGGTTTATAGCAAAAATAGACACAAAGTGTTGGAGTAACTCAGCGGGTTAGGCAGCATCTGTGGGGGAAAAGGATAGGTGACGTTTCAGGTCGGGACACCTCTTCAGACTGAAAGTAGGGAGTGGGAGTAAAGAGCTGGAGGCGAGAAAAGACCAGGACCATTCAGGCCCGGCAAGAAATAACCTCAGGCAGGGTGGAGTCCTGGTAGGCCCATTGTTGCCTAGGGAAGGTGTGATCACAAGAGGGATACGATGTGGTGAACTGCAGAACTGGTTAAACGACTAGGGTGGGAGGAAGGGTCAAGGGGGAGGAGAGTGTTAGTAAAAAGTTACTTAAAATTAGAGAATTCAACGTTCTTACCAACATTGTAAGTTACCCAAGCAAAAGATGGACCTTAACTAGCCTAATTCTGGATTTAGCAAAATAGGCTGTGATCTGCGGGCTCCCTCCGAAGAACCGTGTCGACGTGGACTCGGAGGGCCAAAGGGCCTGGTTTGCACACTCTATCTCTAGAGTCTAAAGTAAAGATGAATAAATTGATGGTAAATGATCATTATAAACATACCAGGGTTTCATTCACCGTATCTTCTTCCACATCATCTTCTTCCAACATCCATTCAACGAGGGCTACAATACCAGGCAAGACTTGGCCCCAGATCTGCAAAAGTTCACACAGCAATCCAAGACCAAGATCCAGGGCCAGCGACGGATTAACGACAGAGTACAAAATATCTGCATGGTGGGGGGAAAACAAAGTGATAAGAACAAACTTAAATCCAAAAAATGCTACAGCTGTCCGATGACTAATCAACGTATAAAATTGATACTGATGTGATCTGATTTTTGGGTATTTTCCAAGACAAGAATGTGGTGTGAGAACCAGCAAGGAACTCGCAGCCCACATTACAACCTCTCAATCAAGACGGCACACCAGAGATTCAGTCGGCAACTGCATTGCGAACTTGTAAAGATCAACAGTGGAGAAGAAAATATAAATAAGGCAAAGAGCATCAAGGAATAAGATCTTGTAGTCAGGATTACCGTTAACAAATAGAATTAAAACAGGGGCTACAACAGGTGTATGAACTCCTGCATTCCCTCCGCTCCCCTCTCTCCCCCACCCCCACCCTAGTCGTTCTACCAGTTCCACTCTTCATATCCATGTATCGCTCTTGTTATCACACCTTCCACAGCCAACAATGGGCCATTAAGGGCTCCATCCTTCCTGACCTGAGGTAATCTGTTTACCGGCCCTGATTTGTTCTGGCCTTCTCTCCCCTCCAGTTTACTCCCCCCCCCCCCCACACCTATTTTCAGTCTGAAGAAGGGTTCCAACCCGAAACGTCACCAATCCTTTTCTCCAGAGATGCTGCCTGACCCGCCGAGTTACTCAAGCATTTTGCGTCTAACAACAGGGGTTAAATGGTTACAGATATTAATGTATTGTTATTCTAAGATTACTTTCTCCATTGGCACAATTCATCATGTTTAATATGGTTGCTATTATGCTAGTCCCAAAGTGTTGTTGGATACCCTGTTGTTATGATATTTAACAAGAGTAATGATCTTGGAAAGTGTTAAAGGTTAGGGCAATCATATTTGGTGAGTCTGCTGCAGCACCAACACATTTGGGATGAGGTGCAAGTTTCATCCATAATTCCTCTCAATGTTTTGTCAATTTCTGTTGGTTGGACCAGAGAGCAGCTTCTTCCAGTGGGAGGAAACAGATTGCTATTTCTCTCATCCTAAATACAGTGGTTCTAAGAGCCGAAAGGTATATTTCATTGGATTGTTTCAATGTCAAAACGGATTCAACGACACCTCCCAGGAGAGAGAATCGAGATGTGCAAATAGAATGAAAATTCTTTGGCTTGAAACATTAACCATTTCTCCTTTTTCATACTCTCATCTCCTGAATATTCATAGTATTTAGTATTAAAATTTCAGATTTCCCACAAGAACTGTGAGAGAAAAAATGTCAATGAACCATTAGGATTGATGATCAAAAGCTTTGTTTACTTTATTTGGAGATACAGCGTAGAAATAGGCCCTTCGGCCCACCGCGTCTGCGCAGACCATTAATCACCTGTACACTAGTTCTATCCTACACATTAAGGATAATTTACACAAGCCAATTAACCTACAAACCTGAATGTCTTTGGAAACCGGAGCACGCAGAGAAAACCCACTTGGTGACAGGGAGAATGTACAAACTCCATACAGACGGCACCCGTAGTCAGGATCGAACTCGGGTCTCTGGCGCTGTAAGGCAGCAACAGGACCACTGCGTCACCGGGCCACCTTGAAACGCTTTGCCAAGGATGCAGTTTTTCAGGAGCATCTATTGTAGGATTACAAGTTTTGTTGGGTTATTCCAGAACTAAACAGCCAAGTCAAAATAACCAGGAAACAATAGTGATCAGATTTACGAACACAGGAGGTCGAAATGGATTAGCATTTAGAGCATTGACCTAGATAGTTTGAGGCATGAAAGATCAATAAAAGGAGAAAAAAAATACTAATAACTCAGTAAACAAGGAGGTTTCATATGGTTTGGACTTCAAACCACTTTGTTCCCACCCAAAGAAATGGCAATGAATCGACTGACCTACTACACTTCATAGAACATAGAACAGTACAGCACAGTAAGGAGCTCTTCACCCACAATGTTCCTGCTGAATATGATACCAAGTTAAACTCATCTACCTGTATGTGATCCTATCCCTTTAATCTCTGCACTTCCATGTGCCTATCTAAATGCTTCTTCAATGCCACTATTGTATCTGCCTCCACCACCACCCCTAGCAATGCATTCCAGGCCCTCACCACTCTGTGCAAAGAAACATGTACCATACATCTCAATTCCCATATAGCTACGCCCTCTAATGTTGGCCTCTAATGGTTCTGACTGTCTACCTTATCCATGCCTCTCACAATTTTATATACTATTAATTCTCCCCTCTATCTCTGACGCTCTAGAGAAAACAATCCAAGTCTATCCAACCTATCCCAGTAGCTGAAACCCTCTAATCTAGGCAGCATTCTGATAAACCTCCTCGGCACCCTCTCCAAAACCTCCACGTTTCCCGTAATGGGGTGACTAGAACTGCACTCTATACTCCAAATGTGGCCTACGCAAAGTTCACTTGTAAAGGGCCTGTCCCACTTTCACGACCTAATTCACGACCTTTTTTACTCGTGGACATTTTTCATCAGGCTAGAAAAACGCCCCGACCTACTTGATGCCACGAGTACCTATAACTAGCACCACGACCTACCTACAACGTACCTACGACCTCCTACGACGTCGTGACGATCATGCTGAGAGTATGAGTCATGGGCAAACTCGGCAGAGGTCGTGAATTAGGTCGTGAAAGTGGGACAGGCCGTTAAGCGCCAGAATTAGGTCGTGAAAGTGGGGACAGGCCGTTAAGCGCCAGAATTAGGTCGTGAAAGTGGGACAGGCCGTTAAGCGCCAGAATTAGGTCGTGAAAGTGGGGACAGGCCGTTAAGCGCCAGAATTAGGTCGTGAAAGTGGGACAGGCCGTTAAGCGCCAGAATTAGGTCGTGAAAGTGGGGCTGGCCGTTAAGCGCCAGAATTCTTTAATTGTGTGTTTGTCAACTTGATGATTTACCTCTTGCATTAAAGTGGAATAATACCTAAACAGAGGGAAGGTTTTTCTCTTTGTTATGTGATTGAAATATAATTGGTCATTCCCCACTTCCCCCACCCCTTTAACACCACTGTTCCTTTCTTTTAACTATGAAGAGTGACTGGGGAAATCATACTTCCCAAAAAGGAAAGTAAAACACAAAATCATATAACTTAGGTGTGGTTTAATTTTAGTTATTGGGATTTCCCCCAGTGGTTTTATAGGTAAACACATGATAACAAGTCCCTTTGAGGTCAAAGAAAATGGGAGACAGAAAGAGGTGAAATTTATGTCGCCAGACTGGGTTATTTTACCAGCATATTATATGAGTGGATGTTCATGCCAGCATCTACCAGAAGCATTACCTCTCCACAGCCAAACCTCTGCCATAGTGCAGGGACAATGGCAACATTTGCAGCCATTGCTCACCAACTACAGGGTAGAGTACCATCCGTAAAGCATTTCAAAGTAAACAATGAATAGATTCTTCCTTTACTCTGACAGAGGAACGTATAATGCAATCGTAAGTATAATTAAAATCACCACAAAAGGAAAATGAAATTAAATATTATGTTCTGGAAAGGGTGGCGATGGACACTGGCATTCAAGAGGCTTTTCCATAGGCACACGCAGAGAATGCAGGGATATGAATCACGTGGGGATAACGGAGATTGGCTTATGTTCGGCATGGACACTGTGGGTATGAAAGGCCTGTTCCTGTGTCTATGTTATATGGGAGAAAGATCTGCTTTTTTACACAAAATAAGTGAAATAGTTGATGCTTCATCAGTAGTAGTGCATCTTATGACTTTAACTTCACAACCTTTTTCTCAGTTGAGTGTTGATTGGATTGCTTCATAATGCAATCAGGTCCAGTTACTGCAACTCTTTGCTCTGCCAGATCTTTACATAACTCATTGGCTTGCAGTATGTCATGTCCTGGGAACTTACAGGTTGACACGGTGTCAATGTGACAAGGCTTGGAATGTGCAATGAATGGTTGCGTAAAAGCTGTCCCAGATGTTGAGTTCATCCATTTAATAACATTGTTGTTTTATTACTGGAGGTGGTTTAAGCAGAAAACCAGCGGCATGGATGGTGGGGGTGCAAACACCGCCTTACTACTGAAGTGAAGGTACAGTAGGATTTGCATTTGGTTTTCAGGCCAAATGTTAGTCAGGGTTTTATCAACAACTTTTTATCATCAACATCTTTTGCTCCAGCAAGATTCTGAGGTTGGCTTCTTTTACTTTAGTAATTTACTTTAAAGATACAGCTTTGAAACAGGCCCCTTTGGCCCACCAAGTCCGTACTGGCCAACGTTCACCCCATACACCAACACCATCCTACATACCAGGGATAATTTGCAAATTTACTGAAGCCAATTAATCTACAAACCTGTACGTCTTTGGAGTGTGGGAGAAAACCCACACTGTCACGGGGAAATGGTACAAATTCCATGCAGACAGCACCCGTAGTCAGGATCGAACCCGGGTCTCTGAAGCTGTAAGGCAGCAACTCTACTGCTACACCACTGTGGAAGTTGGACGGCACAATTTCCAGCTCTTTAACAAATACCGTATGGTATTAGAGATTCTTTATCAATTGGATGGAGTGACAGGTCTAGTTATAGAAGAGGCTCTATCCAGTCAAATTCTCACTTTTTGGGTGGAGGAGTCTGAGTAAGTAACTACCTTCGAGGGGACCTCCAGACAATGATGTGCACAGACAGGCTCCTTTCCAATTGTACAGCTGCCGGGCCAGTATTACTGTGAAAATATGGTCGAGATCTGAGTGACTAATGACCTGATTTTCCCCAGCAACGCTTGATTGTGCACTATACGAGGAATGATGTAAGTGTGCGGGCATCTGACACAGATCTAGGCAAGGCAGACACAAAATGCTAGAGTATCTCAGCGGGTCAGGCAGCATCTCTGGAGAAAAAGAACACAGTCTGAAAAAGGGTTCTGTCCCGAAACGTCATCTGTTCTTTTTTCCCAGAGATGCTGCGTAACCCGCTGAGTTACTCCAGCATTTTGTGCCTATCTTTGGTATGTACTAGCATCTGCCGTTCCTTCCTCCCTTGAACTAGACAAGTGTGATTCACGCCAGAAATACACCGCCAAATATCTTGGGTTCTGCAGCCTGGAAAACCGTGTGATTGCATTGTGTTTCAGGAGGCGTTGATTGTCATTTGTACCAGTAAATTATTATTCCCCACAAACAGCACACTGTTGTACAGTACCCCCAGAATCGCAATGACAACTCTATTATATGTGCCATATTTGGGACTGTACGTAGAAATTGTGGTTCACATTGTATAAATATTCTTCCTGAACAAATAAATGAATATCAATAAGGACATAATTTATTTATGAATATCATCCTTGCAATAGAAAATTGTTCAGCATAGATTTTTAAAAATCCGACATAAAACTACATTTATTCTCACTTGCGGTGCCCTGCTTGAAGTTACCTCCCTGCCTGAAGTTACCTAACATGAAAACAGAAGCTGTTAAACTGATGGGAGGAGAGAACAAACCAACGGGGCGGCACAGCGGTAGAGTTGGTGCCTTACAGCACCAGAGACCCAGGTTCGATTCTGACTATGGGTGCTGCCTGTATGAAGTTTGTACGTTCTTCCCGTGACTGCGTGAGTTTTCTCCGGCTGCTCCAGTTTCCTCCCACACTCCAAAGACGTATAGGTTTGTAGGTTAATTGGCTTCTGTAAATGATAAATTGGCCCTAGTGTGTAGGATGGTGCTAGTGTAAGGGGATTGCAGGTCGGCCAGACTCGGTGGGCCGAAGGGCCTGTTTCCATGCTGCATCTCTAAACTAAACTATACAAGTGCCCAGTGTTTCTGAATGCTGTGGTCTGTCTCAGCTTGAATGATATCATTGCATGTGTGCTCGGTAAAGAGCTGGAATAGGTTTGGCAAACACATTTGTGTAACAGTGTCCTCGTAAACAATTTTGAAAAAGTTAAAGGAATGCAAGGCTATAAATCATTAACTTCGCTAGTCAAGGCAAAATCAACAGTTGCACATTATGAATGTGATGAATGGTTAGGCACTATTCTTGCATTACCAACCTACAGCTGTTATATGTTGCATGCTAAGATGCAGTAGTGCCGTATTTATCCCCAGGCCTTGCAGCTCTATCCATTCACTACACCAATACCTAGAAGGTTGCCATCTACAGAAATTCAACAGGGGACTGGCATCCTACACGTGTAGAAATAAAGAACTGCAGATGCTGGTTTACCAAGGAAAGACACAAAGATCAGGATTAACTCAGCAGGTCAGGAGAACATGAATAGGGGGCGTTTCGGGTTGGGACACTTCTTCAGACCCTTATTCTGAAGAAAAAGTGTTCTGATCCAATACGTCATCTATCCATGTTCTTCAGAGATGCTGCCTGACCTGCTCAGTCAGTGATAAGAATTACCATGTCCAGTACTGATGATGGTTTGCAGCAAAGTGAAGTAATGTTCTCACATGCATGCGGAAAACTTAGGCCTGGCCACATAAGAAAAAAATTATAACAACTGACTAAAACCATGCCAAGACATGAATGTTGCTAGTATTCAAAAATATGCAAAATCTATCAAAATCAACAGTTTAATCAAAAGAATTGTATTTAAAACAAATACTCTTATAAACAATGTTAAGAAATCAGGGTCAGTTGAGCAAATTTAAATAATTAAATGAACGTAAATTATTCTTTAGTTACATGGGTCCCCTCTCGGCCTTTGCTTTCCCTTGGAATGGGTGGACTAATTATTCTGTCAGGTTTAGCCTATCACTGGTTTAGCGGGCGGATGAATCAAGAACGCAGAGGAACTACGGTGAATTTGCACTGTCACCGGACGCCAGGAAGGTTCCAATATTTGCAGAATCACTGACAAAAAGTTGCCAGTAAAGTCAGGGTTTGTTTGTTTCTGTGGGAACCCGGAATTGCTGGTATTTCCCATCATAGTTTATCCCACAAAGTAACTATTCTGCCAGTATCTATCAAGAAGATAGATTAGGCCGCTGTAAAATCAGATTGGAAATATTAGTTTAAATAGGAAATAAACCAAAGCCAATTAACTTGCAAACCTGCATGTCTTTGAAGCGTGGGAGGAAACCGGAGCACCCGAGGAAAACCCACATGGTCACAGGGAGAACGTACAAACTCCGTACAGGCAGCACTCGCGGTCAGGATTAAACCAGGGTCTCTGGCACTGTAAGGCAGCAGCTCTACCGCTGCGCCACTGTGCCGCCCCCTATTCTAATTCGATTTTACTTTCCCCACATTCTCATCGCCTCCCCCAAGATTCTACCACTTGCCTACAAACAAGAGGCAACTTACAGTAGCAGTAATTGTAATTAGTATCACAAAGTGCACATTTTTGAGGGTGTTAGAGCAGCAGATCATGTTCAGGCACAGGCATGCAGCTGAAATGGGGAACTGTGCATGGGTCACCTTCTGGACGAGACGATAAAACAAAATGATCTCAAGTGGTATAAATAGGTAAAAGGTATTTTGCCACCATTTGAAGTAATGCAGGAGAGTTCTGATTGGTGCCAACATTTAGTCTTAAACCAACATCACTGAAAACATTACATAACCATTAATCCCATTGCTCTTGCGCACAACTGGCTGCCAAGTTTCCGCATGCTGCAGCAGTGACTACACTTCAAGAGTACTTAACTGGCTGTGAAATGCTTTTAAGTGGTCATGCAAGGAACTATGGGAATTTCTGTTCTCTAACAAGCGAGTTAACTTAATAAGAGATGAAAGTACATGTACTTTTTAATTATATAATGCACATTTACCAGTAATCAACGAACCAGCTGCTCAAATGAATGATATAAATTAAAAAAAACATCAATTTTCTATTTCCTGGCAAATCGCCACCAATGTGTAGGAAGGAACTGCAGAAATGGGTTTAAACCAAAGATGGACACAAAATACTGGAGGAACTCAGCAGGATAGGCAGCATCTCTGGAGAGAAGGAATGGGTGGCGTTTCCGGTCGAGACCCTTCTTCAGATCTTCAGGTCTGAAGAAGGGTCTTGACCTGAAACGTCACCTAGTCCTTCTCTCCAGAGATGCTGCCTGTCCCGCTGAGTTACTCCAGCATTTTGTGTCAAACCTCCACCTATGATCGGTCCTGAAAACCACACGTTGTTCTAACTAGTCTTTTCCCGAAGGCTCCAATTGACTGATTTGATGTATGTTTTTGAATGATTTTAGTTCCTTAAACTATGCTGCAAAAACAGTTAATAATGAGTCCCAACTGGCAGCCAGTATTTGAACTTCCAGTCACAGACTTAACAAGACTTTCAATTCAAAGTCTGCATTTGTTCTAGTGTGGTTTAGCAACTCACTCTAACGTTGGGGATCTCTATTTCCAGCACCTGTATCGAGTTAACGGAGGGTTGGCATTGTGAAGGGTGGGGCAATAACTGTGATGCTGCCACTGTTTTTCTACTTTGTCTTGTTGAACAGACAAGTTAAAAGGACTACAACAAAGCAAAGACCAGATTATAATGCTTCACATTAACAATGTTTCTGCCTTCATCTCCGTCTATCTTTTGAATTAAGAATTCAACAATGAACGCGTCTGAGCATTCAAAATGTAAAAACAAGGAATTGTAGGTACTGATCTACCAAGGAAAGACACAAAATACTGGAGTAATTCAGCGGGTCAGGCAGCATCCCTGGAAAACATGGATAGGTGACGTTTTGGATCGGGAGCCTTCAGACTCATTTGACGTTTTAGGTCGGGACCTTTCTGAAGAAAGGTCCCGACCCAAAATGTCACCTTTAGTCTTGAGAGACACAGCACGGAAACAGGCCCTTCGGCCCACTGAGTCTGTGCCGACCAGCGATCACCCCGCACACTAGCACTATCCTGCACACTAGGGATAATTTACAACTTTATCGAAGCCAATTAACCTATAAAACTTGTACATCTTTGGAGTGTGGGAAGAAACCGGAGCACATGGAGAATACCCACATGGTCACAGGGAGAATGTACAACACACACAACAAAAGTTTTTTACTGTACCTTGGTACATGTGGTAAACTAAACTCAAACTCTATACAGACAGCACCTATTATCAGGATCAAACTCAGGTCTCTGGCGCTGTAAAGCAGTAACTCTACTGCTGCACCATTGTGCCGCCCCATGTTCTTTAGCTGAGTTACTCCAGCATTTTATGTCTTGCCTGAGTATTTAATAGATTGCTACATATTGCAAAATGGTTCACGGGAGTATGGTCAAAGAAAATCCAACCAATCCACATATTGGAGTGGGAGGCTAATGCATTTGATGTGTGCCTTAAAAGGGGAGGGGATTGGAAAAGTTGAGCAATGGAGGTCCAGACCTAAGCACTTAAGCATGTCTGTTAGTGAGGGGAATGATAAAAATCAGATCTACAATAGCCTGACATGGAGAATAGCCATCTCATAGTTGTAGATCACAGAGATAGGGAGATGTGTTGTGATGGGAGTCAAGGAAACTATCAAGAGATATGAAACGAAAGACAAGCATTTCAAAGAGAGGTATACTTGGACTGGAAGCCAATAAAAGTTGGTGAGCATAGAGAATGTGGATAAACAGGACATTGAGAGCAAGGTTGTTGTTCTGGCACCATTTAGTCAGCCCATCAATCTCCCTCCTATCCTCTGACTCGTCGTCCTTTATATTTCGTCCTACAATGGTGGTGTCGTCGGCAAACTTGAAGATAGAGTTTGAACTGTGTCCAGCTGCACAGTTGTCAGTATAGAGTGTGTAGTGCAAGGGGATGAGCACGCAGCCTTGAGGTGCTCCCGTGCTGATGAACATTTTAGCTTTTTTTTGCAATACAATCATTGCACCATTCTGCTGTTGTTGTATTTATCATTACTGACTGCATGTACCCTATTGCTCTGTGAGCTTCATGTCAACAAGGAATATCATTGAATCCTGATGCATAGGACAAACCAAACTTGAAACCGAATATGAATAAAGCTGTGAAGGGGTTTAAATTACAATCAAGAACTTTAACACTTTTATGTTAAACTACACTTGCATGAAAACTCCAAAGTTATTGTCATTTTCACTGTCATGACAGCAAATGGTGTTTCTCATCTTCACAGCAAAATCTTAGTTGTAAAATGTTGGTCCTCTTGATTTTATCTTTCTTGCCTTCTAAAAACCACCTTTGAAAATCTTGACCTTCCTTGCAGCATCCATTTTACATTTTAGACAACTTGCAAAGATCTCCTGCTGCTTGTGAAAACCTCTGCTGCAAGCTGGAACTATCTATAAAGATCTTGAATGCATGATCTCAACAATTTATTTTTCTATAAACAGCACAATGATGCCAAGCACGAAGCAGTAAAATATTTGGCAAATTCATTTTTATGCGGGGTGTTATGAATTGGACATCTAAGTCTTGGGTGGCTTGAGCCTACAAAAGTTAAAAATATTTACTTCCACTTAATTATTCTACAGGAACTGGACAGTTATTTGTGTCAACAGTCTTGATCAGTTCCCCCTCAGGTTTCTGCACACAATACTTCCAATACAGAAGTAGTTAATTTTATTCATTACAACTTTTATCAGCTGCATTAAGCTAATTGCTGTTACCAGGCAACTGAATTACCCTACCACAAACAGAGAACAGTGCTGAACTACTATCTACCTCATTGGTGACCCTCCAACTATCCTTTATCGGACTTTGCTGGCTTTACCTTGCACTAAATGCTATTACCTTATCATGTATCTATACACTGTAAACTGTTTTGAAAAGGCACAGCGGAGACAGAAAGAGGGAAGCGTGTATTGGAAAGGTCTCCCATTTTACACTGCCGTGTGGGCACAGCCTCTTTGCCCTCAGTGCCCCCTCCACCCTTGCACAGTCCGATCCCACCCTTGCACAGTCCGATCCCAATCCCGGGGCTTTGAATCCAAAACATTAAAAAAGAAAATGAACAGAATTATAATTTATTAACATATTAATCATTAACAAAAAGTAACAGAATTATGAATCATGAATCTAACATTATACCACACACACAAACTGTTCCCCCGCAACGCTGATTACACTGCGAGAGGGATATACAAAGTCGGGTCGGGTCGGGTTTACTGAAATGGCCGAGGAAAAGGCCAATGTTCCGCTCCGTTGCGTACTACACGTCAGCCCATTGGTTTTAGCAGGAGCACACTACCTTGCTTGCTATAGGATCTTTGCTGTAAATGGCTCGATTGAAAACATGTTTTGTCTATCTGCTGACTGGTTAGCATGCAACAAAAGCTTTTCACTGTACCTCGGTACACGTGACAATAAACTCAACTGAAACGCCAAGGGTCAATATAATCCAAAAATCACAACTAAATGGCATGGAAATTAAAGGCCAAAATGTACGTAATTTATCCAAAGTATTTTTTGGGCACAAGTTGAAGCACGAAACAAATGTTTGCTACAAACATTTGCTACAGTGATCATTCTACAACGAAGAATATTGCTGAAGACGATTTCTTCCCACCCCCACATATAACACAATGCTTCAGTAACACATCTGTGGTAAACGCAATACAATGTAAGGAAGTGGAAGTGAACACAGAAGTGGAAATGTGTTGCACAGGCTTCTGACCTTCGGAAAGGAAATGGAAGAAATCAAGGATGGAGACCTTCTGTTGAGATCGTGATCTCCGTCTTTTTTTCAAATAAAGTTTTTTTTCTCATTCCCTCCTTGGCTTCACCCAGCTGCGATTGTGAGCAACTGCTTAGATGACTACCAACAGTGCCATGAACTTGCCACTGGTTATTTAGTGTCAAAGTTGTACTTTGGTCCTTAAGCACATCAAGGCCGCTCTCCCATCAACCCTGGATCCACACCAGTATGCATACAGAGCAAACAGATCAACAGACGACCCCATTGCCACTGCCCTCCATACTGTACTGCTCCACCTAGAACAACGACTGCTATTTGTGGATTACAGCTCTGCATTCAACACAATCGTACCCAGTAGACTGGTCTCCAAGCTGCCCGATCTAGGTTTCGAACACAACGGATCAAGGACTTCTTTACGGACCAGCCGCAGTCAGTCAGGATGGGACCCCATCACTCCCCCACTCTGACACTCAGCACAGGAGCTCCACAAGGCTGTGTGCTGAGCCCCCTCCTCTGCTCCCTCTATACCTATGACTACATACCGACCCACAGCACAAACACCATCAAAAATTTGTAGACGACACGACAGGAGGTACAGAGGTTAATAGGCTGGTGCTCAGAGAACAACTTAGCACTCAATACAAAGAAAACAAAAGAGCTCATCATTGACTTCAGGAAGAAGCAGGGTGACCATCCCCCACTGCACATGAACGGAGAAAGAGTGGACAGAGTCTCCAGTTTCAGGTTCCAGGGCACCCACGTCTCAGCAGATCTCAGGTGGTCAACTAATGTCCCTGTCCCACTGTATGAGTTCATTCAAGTGCTCTCCCGAGTAAAAAATAAATAGTCAAACTCGTGGTAAGCACGTAGAATGAACGTAGCCGGTACGTCGGAGCTCGGGGACGTCTCTTAGCGGCTCGTAACGCTAACGGCAGGTACTCGGGAAGACTCGCTAACGGCAGGTAAGCTCGGGAATACTCGTGAAGATTTTTCAACGTTGAAAAATGTCCACGAGAGCCCCGAGTACCGACGAGTGGCCATTACCGCAAATCTCCGAGTTCGAATCAGGGCAAACTCGGGGAGAACTCTTGAATGAACTCGTACAGTGGGACAGGGCTTTTACACACACTCCCTGGTAAAGAAGGCACAACAACGGCTTTACTTCCTAAGACCACTCAGGAAAGTCAACTTGCCACAACAGCTGCTAGTGTCATTCTACCGTTGCTCCATAGAGAGTGCCCTGCACATGGCATCCTGTTATGGTATGGCAACAGTTCTGCGGCTGACAAGAAGGCTCTGCAGAGTCATAAATACAGCCCAGTAGATGACCAACACACACCTGCCTGCCCTGGAAGAAATCTATAGCTCTCGTTGCCTGCGGAAGGCATCACGCATACAAAAGGACTCATCTCATCCGCACACCACTTGTTTGTCCTTCTGCCCTCAGGAAAGCGTTACAGGTTCATCACATCACACACCACAAGATTAACAAACTGTTTCTACGCCAAGGCCATCACCATACTGAACTGAACACACAGCCCCCATAGCCAATATTTTGTACTGCCACAACACTATACTGTGAAATATTGCACATTCTGACTTGACTTGACATTTTTCTTGCCGTTTGTTTCCATTGTCGTTATTATTTATCTGTTACGGGCACTCGGGCAGTGCGCCTGAAATTTTGTTGAATGCATTTACAATAAAGTGTATTATTATTATTATTATTATTATTATTATTATTATTATACAGCACAGAAACTTGCCCTTCAGCCCATGCCAACCTTTTTACCCACCATTTTCTTTTCCAACAAATAATAGTAACAGAAGGCATATTAAATGTTTATATAATTTTTCCAAATTATTGTATAGCTATAGGGAGAGGTTGAGCAGGCTAAGACTCTATTCCATGGAGCGCAGGAAGTTGAGGGGTGATTTTATGATGAGGGGTGCACAAAATTGTGAGAGGAATAGATCGTGAAAACGTCCAGAGTAGGGGAATTGAGAGCCAGTGGACGTCCAGTGCCCTCCATCATGTTTGGGACAAAGACACATCTTTTATTTATTTGCCTCTGTACCCCACAATTTGAGATTTGTAATAGAAAAAATTATATGTGGTTAAAGTGCACATTGTCAGATTTTTTAATAAAGACCATTTTTATACATTTTGGTTTCACCATGTAGAAATTACAGCAGTGTTTATACATAGTCCCCCATTACAGGGCACCATAATGTTTGGTACACAGCAATGTCATGTAAATGAAAGTAGTCATGTTTAGTATTTTGTTGCATATCATTTGCATGCAATGACTGCTTGAAGTCTGCGATTCATGGACATCACCAGTTGCTGGGTGTCTTCTCTGGTGATAGGATGTGTCTATACACTTCAGAATTCATTATGTTACTACCATCAGCAGTTGTATCATCAATGATGATAAGTGAGCCAGTACCTTCAGCAGCCATACATGCCCAGGCCATAACACCCCCACCACCGTGTTTCACAGATGAGGTGGTATGCTTTGGATCTTGGGCAGTTCCTTCTCTCCTCCATACTTTGCTCTTGCCATCACTCTGATATAAGTTAATCTTCGTCTCATCTGTCCACAAGACCATTTTCCAGAACTGTGGTTGCTCTTTTAAGTACTTCTTGGCAAACTGTAACCTGGCCATCCTATTTTTGTGGCTAACCAGTGGTTTGCATCTTGCAATATAGCCTCTGTATTTCTGTTCATGAAGTCTTCTGCAGACATTGGTCATTGACAAATCCACACCTGACTCCTGAAAAGTGTTTCTGATCTGTCGGACAGGTGTTTTTTTTTTTTTTTCTTTCTTTATTATAGAAATAATTCTTCTGTCATCAGCTGTGGAGGTCTTCCTTGGCTTGCCAGTCCCTTTGCGATTAGTAAGCTCACCAGTGCTCTCTTTCTTCTTAATGATGTTCCAAACAGGATTTTGATAAGCCTCAGATTTGGCTGATGTCTCTAAGTTTTATTGTGACAATATCCCTGTAATTTATGCATATGAGCTGTGCACATTCTCGCACATGCTCAGTAAATCAGTCAGTGACCTTTGACTTGGAAATAAATCATTCCTGTTTTTGATTCCAACACGAGTGTGTGTGTAACATCTTTCTCTGTACATTATGTACTAGTTTACTTATTTTATAAGCAGACAGATATCAAAACATGGTGGCAGTGGTGAAAGTGAACATTTGTGAATCAAATGGACAATATGATGATTAGAAAAAATACTTTGAAAAGTTTTTAGGAATCAATGTTTCAACTAGCTGCATGCATGAATGAATGTAAGTCAGTGATCACACAAAGATAAGACGCTGCGTGTAAATCAGCGCTGCGGGAATCGAAGTTTAAAACGACGTGCTGTGAGAGTCTGCTTAAAGATAAAATAAGCTAGTAAGAGCGAGGGAATACGCTGATATTTCAAAATGGCGCAGATGAGTACATCTTTCCATGTGGCTCCACCACCCAATCCAACGCTCAAAGAAAACAGGGGGGAAGAGTGGAAAATGTTTAAACAAATGTATGAAAATTATGCAGTGATAACGGAACTGGTGAAGAAGGAGAAACAGTATCAAAAAGCAGTATTCCTGCATACTGTTGGACCGGAGGGCGTGCGAATCTACAATACCCTGATGTTCGAGACGGTAGCAGATGAGACAGATGTGAAAGTCATCATCGACAAGATATCTACCATCATCATAGCAGAGACGAATGAAACCTATGAAAGATTTGTTTTCAATAAACGAGACCAGAAACCAGGGGAAAGCATTGAATCGTATGTTGCAGAGCTGAAGGAGCTTGCTGAGACATGCAACTTCTGTGAGTGCCTGAGAGAAAGCCTCATTCGAGATTGCATCGTCATTGGTATTGCAGACCGGTCAACTAGGAAGACACTCCTTCAAAAGAGAAATCTGACACTGCAGGGCACTGTGGACATATGTAGATCCTCGGAGGTAACAGCGGCAAGAATGCAGGTCATCAGCAAAGAGCCGACAATACACAAGGTGGAACGATTCAAACCAAGGGAAAAGATGGTTGATTTTCCTTCGCAGAGGAAGAATCAGGGACAAGTAAAGTGCAAGTTCTGTGCAAGGACGCACAAGCGTAGGAAGGAGGAATGCCCAGCGTATGGGAAGGACTGCAACAGATGCGGACGACAAAACCACTTCGCCTGCTGCTGCAAGTAGAGGAAGAAGAACATGCAGAAACGGGGTCTGCACAAGGTCGTAGAGACATCTGACACAATGTCCATTTCCGACACAGGGTCTGTGAGTTGCATTGAGATCAATGCAGCTGGAAAAAATTCCTCTTCAGGCCTATTCGCTGAGATGCAGGTCGGCACAGCAGCCATCAAGTTTCAGATTGACTCTGGTGCCAGTGTTAATGTGATTCCCAAGCATCTTGTACCCAACAAAGAGGACATTAGACGAGAGAAAATCACCTAACGATGTACAACGGATCCAACCTGCTGGTGGAAGGTAGGGCAAAAGTCGTACTACGGAACGAGACGAACAACAAGTACCGGGTTCACTTCACAGTGGTAGAGGAAGGCTGGCTCACACCGCTCCTGAGTGGCAAAGCTGCGCAACGGATGAAACTCATCAGGGTTCACTACGAGAACTTCAAGAGCCTGAATGCTGTTAGCGAGGCTGGCTCATTACTCAAGAAATACAAAGATGTCTTTGACATCGAAAGACCTGGGAGACTGCCTGGCAAGGTCAAGTTGGTAACTAGGATGGAGGATGTGACCCCATCACAGTGTTCTGCAAAGCCGGTACCTGTAACCATGAAAGAGAAGGTCATGAATGGTCTCATGAAGCTGGTCGAGCAGGACATCTTGACTAAAGTTGAAGAACCAATTGAATGGTGTAGCAGGCTGGTCGTTACGGAGAAAAAGAACAGCACAAGAGTTGAGGTTCTGCATAGATCCTAGACCCTTCAACAAAGTCCTGAAAAAGGAGATCCACAGACTACCAGTCATAGAGGATGTACTCCCTGAGCTGAGGCGAAGATTTTCTCCAAATTCGACCTGAAGTCAGGATATCTCCACTGCGAACTAGATGAGGAGAGCAGTTTCCTAACAACCATGAACACCCCTTTTGGGAGATATCGCTGGAAGAGGTTACCATTTGGACTGAAAGTAAGTGCAGAGATCTTCCAGAAGAAGCTGCAACAAGCCCTAGAGTGATTAAAGGGAGTGGAATGTGTTGCAGATGGCATCATCCTATTCGGAGTAGGGGACACCAGAGAAGATGCAAAAGAAATCACGATGCAAGACTGCAAGATCTTCTTCAGCGATGCAGAATCAGAGGCATCAAGCTGAACCGGAAGAAGTCTGTAGTGAAAACTGCGTGTATCACATTTCTAGGACATTTAATTACAGATTGTGGCCTGAAACCGGATCCGAAGAAGATCCAAGCTATCCTAGAGATGCCCAACCCTACCAATCCAACAGAAATCCAAAGATTACAAGGCAGTGTAAACTACTTGGCAAGATTCCTGCCAAGGTTGTCGAACACATTTGAGCCTTTGAGGAGATTGACCCACAAAGAAGTAGAGTGGGAATGGTCATCAGTGGCAATGTCAAAGATCAAGGAGCTGTTGACAACGGCACCTATCCTGGCGTACTACACACCAGATGAACAGCTGACCATACAATGTGATGCAAACAAGGCAGGTCTAGGTGCAACATTTATGCAGAAGGGACAACCACTGTCCTATGTGAGTCGAGCATTGACGCCAACCGAGCAGAGATATGCTCAGATTGAAAAGGAGGCACTAGCAATAGTGTTTGCCCTCGAGCGCTTCCATCAGTACACCTACGGACAGAGAGTGATCATTGAGAGTGACCACAAGCCATTGGAAGTCATAGTCAAAAAGCCTCTGCATAGAGCACCAAGATGTCTCCAGGGCATGATGATGAGGATGCTACACTACGACATCGAGATCACGTGGGTAAAGGGAAAAGACATGCATCTAGCAGATATGCTCTCCCGAGCTTACCTCACTGACACCACAGGATCAACCAGATTCACTGATGTCAACGTAGTTGAGTCCTTGAGCATGGGAGAGGAAAAGGTCAAACGCATCCAAGCCCACACCAGGGAAGACGAAACACTACAAACAGTTAAGAGAGTAATCCAAAATGGATGGCCAGATCACAAGGCAGAAGTTCCAGAGGCAGCACAACCGTACTTCAACGTCAGAGATGAGTTGAGTGTGCAAGACGGCCTAGTATTCAGAGGAGAGAGAGTTGTAATCCCTGTCACTCTACGTAGAGATATGAAGGAGACACTCCACACCTCTCACCTGGAAGTGGAAGGAACCCTCAGACGTGCTAGAGAATGCATTTTCTGGCCCGGAATGAACTCTTATCTGAAACAGTTCATTTCAAACTGTGAAGCCTGCAGGATGTATGAACAACAGAATCAGAAAGAAACTCTGATTCCCCATGACCTCCCAGATCGACCATGGGAGAAAGTTGGAACCGATACGTTTGAGCTTGAAGGAAACATAGAAACATAGAAAATAGGTGCAGGAGTAGGCCATTCGGCCCTTCGAGCCTGCACCGCCATTCAATATGATCATGGCTGATCATCCAACTCAGTATCCCGTGCCTGCCTTCTCTCCATACCCCCTGAACCCTTTAGCTACAAGGGCCACATCTAACTCCCTCTTAAATATAGCCAATGAACTGGCCTCAACTACCTTCCGTGGCAGAGAATTCCAGAGATTCACCACTCTGTGTGAATTTTTTTTTCTCATCTCGCTCCTAAAAGACTTCCCCCTTATCCTTAAACTGTGACCCCTTGTTCTGGACTTCCCCAACATCGGGAACAATCTTCCTGCATCTAGCCTGTCCAACACCTTAAGAATTTTGTAAGTTTCTATAAGATCCCCCCCAAAGCACTATTTAATCACAGTGGACTATCTATCTAATTTCTGGGAGATAGATAGACTGTACGACCTGAGCAGCAGGACAATCATGGTGAAACTCAAGAGCCACTTTGCAAGATACGGAATTCCCAGCACTGTGGTAAGTGACAACGGGGCACAGTTCTCATCAGAGGAGTTTGCCAAATATACCAGGAAATGGGCATTTGACCACTACACAATTTCTCCAAGATAGAGCCAAGCTAATGGAAAGGTGGAATCGGCAGTCAAGGCACCTAAGCGAGTGCTGAAGAAAACTAATCGTTCTAAGACAGATATTTACTTGGCAATAATGGAATTACGCAATACCCCTGCGCAAGGAGTGAACAGTAGTCCTGCACAAAGACTACATGAAAGGAGAAGATGGACGTGACTTCCAACGACATCTAACCTCCTCAAACCACGTGGTGCTGAGATACTCACAGAAGCGAGGAAAAAGATGAAGGATTTGCAAGGAAAACAGTTATAGATCTACAACCAACATGTCAAGGATCTGCCAATCCTGGAAGAAGGTGATGTCGTAAAACTCAAACCCTATAAACTAGGAGACACCAGATGGCAGAGAGCAACAGTTCAGAGACGATTGGATGAGAGTCAGGACTTCTAATCCGACGTAATCGAGTGGATCTGAAGAATAATGGAGAAACACTTCCACACATAACTCCAGAGAAACCACCAGAAGTGGAGAAGACTGGGACACCTTTGCAACCTCAGCTGACATTGAAAAGACCAACACAACATGCATCACCGGAAAAAGATGCAACTCGTGAAACTCTTAACACAGAGAAATCTAAACAAAACTAAGTGACACAAGAGAAGAAACTAGAAGTGATGCACAGAATGTACCTACTGAAAAGAAAGACATTTCTGAAAGAAACACCATCACATATGGCAGGTAGAGCTGTCAGACCGCCGGAAAGGTACGGCGAGTATGTCATGAATTAATGTGTTTTGCTGTGATGTACCTACTTGCTTATGAGAAGCATGTGAACATTAGTTTATGTTATTGAAATGTCACAAGTGTGACTATGATTGAAATTGTGAAATAAGACAGAACAGTTGTTTTACTCTGTTAAGTTAAACCATATTACTACGGTGTAATATTATCAAAAGTGTTTTGGGATCGTCGGAAATGTAATCCCAAAATGTCAAAAAGGAAAGGATGTGACAATATCCCTGTAATTTATGCATATGAGCTGTGCACATTCTCGCACATGCTCAGTAAATCAGTCAGTGACCATTGACTTGGAAATAAATCATTCCTGTTTTTGATTCCAACATGTGTGTGTAGCCATCTTTCTCTGTACATTATGTACTAGTTTACTTATTTTATAAGCAGACAGATATCAAAACATTTATTCTTGTTTCTCATAATGGATTCTTTGACTTTCATTGGCACGACTTTGGTCCTCATGTTGATAAACAGCAATAAAAGTTTCCAAAGGTGATGGAACGACTGGAAGAAAAATCTAGGTGCGGAGAGCTCTCTTATACCTGCATTAAGGAGGCATTTAAACGCACCTGAGCATTTACAAACACCCTGTGAAGCCATGTGTCCCAAACATTATGGTGCCTTGAAATGGGGGGACTATGTATAAACACAGCTGTAATTTCTACATGGTGAAACCAAAATGTATAAAAAATACCCTTTAATAAAATCTGACAATGTGCACTTTAAGCATGTGTGATTTTTTTCTATTACAAATCTCAAATTGTGGCGTACAGAGGCAAATAAATAAATGATGGGTCTTTGTCCCAAACATTATGGAGGGCACTGTAGGTTCAAGGCGAAGGGGGAACGATTTAATAGGAATCTGAGGGGCACCTTTTTTACACAAAGGGTGGTGGGTGTATGAAATGAGCTGCCGGAGGAGGTAGTTGAGGCAGGTAGTATTGCATCGTTTAAGAAACATTTTGATAGGTACACGGTTTAGTGGGATATGGGCCAAAACGCAGACAGGTGCGAGTGGTGTAGATGCGACATGTTGGTTGGCATGAGTAAAGTTGGGCCTAGGGGCCTGTTTCCACACTGTAGGACTCTGACTATGACTGTGTGAATTGTGAAAGCCATCCTTGATCTCTTCACTCCATAGCTGCAGTCAGTCCATAATGACTCATGGGGCACAAATGTACGCCCACCAAAGTTGGGCAGATGCTGGAGCTTCACTGAATGTGTCATCTGGTTGGCAGATTTCTTTTGTGTGTAGTTGTGTTCTCTTGCTATATGTGTTGTAGATTTATGATCAAAGATCCCACAGGGCTTTTATTCAAAATGGTTAGCAGAGATCATAGGTTTTGGTTCAACTGAGGTTTCAATTAAGAAATATTTTGACAAATGACCATTGTTGAACTATCTAACAATGTCGATGCTTCTGCAATTAACTTCCTTCAAAACTTAATGTAGCTCACAGTTGCACTGCAAAACTAGAGAAGTGAAATATTTTGCATGCTGGAAATTTGAAATAAAAACAGGAAATGCTATTTTGATTAGAGGTTATTAACATTAACTCGATTTCTCGCTCTCTACATGTGCTGCGTGACTTGTCAGGCATTTGCTGCTGTTTCTGTTTTTAGAACATCACAAAACCATTGGAACCTATGGAACTCACAGCCAACACATGGCTCATTCATCTCTGAAACTAGTATTTTGATCCAACGCAGATCATGGGGTGGTAGATTATTCCGTGGCAGAATTAAGAGTCCCAGGAGATATGAGTTTAGACAACCAAAGCCAATCCCCCGGGCTTGAATCACAAAAGCTCTCAGAACTGGCAATGAGTAATAATCCAACAATCATCACTAAGGGTCGACAACATGGAAATAGAATTTTTGTGCTGTTGAGAATCAACAACCCGCTCTCTTTATGTAGGAAGGAACTTCAGATGTTGGTTTAAACCGAAGATAGACACAAAATGCTGGAGTAACTCAACGGGGCAGGCAGCATCTCTGGATAGAAGGAATTTGTGGCGTTTCGGGTCGAGACCCTTCTTCAGATTGAGAGTCAGGGGAGAGGGAAACTAGAGGAATGAAAAGATACAGAACAAATCGGAGCCAGCACCGATGGCCAAGGAGCCCACAATGGGAGTTGGTTGTGGCAGGACGACCAGGGTGGGGAGTGACGGAGAGAGAGGGAATGCAAGGTTACTTGAAATTAGAGAAATCAATATTCATACCGCTGGGTTATAAGCTGCCCAAGCGAAATATGAGGTTCTATTCCTCCAATTTCCTCCCCAATTGCGTGTGGCCTCACACTGACAGTGTGAAGCCTTTCAGCAATCGTCAACCAGCCCCTCCCCAAACATCAGTCTGAAGAAGGGTCTCGACCCAAAACATCACCCATTCCTTCCCTCCAGAGATGCTGCCTGTCTCGCTGAGGTACTCCAGCTTTTTGTGTCTACCTTGCTCTCTTTTCATGTTCACATTTTTTCCAAAAAATTAACTTATTATTCTGCATCGCTGAGTTTCTCCAGCATTTTTGTGTACCAACTTATTATTACTGATTTACTTTTGATGAGTTTATCATTGCATTCTAATGGCTTCCACTGAAGCTGTAGCACTGAAGTGACAACCCCAAATTCTGAGTTTCAGTTTAATGTGCACATACACAATCACATATATTCTCCTGAAACGTAATCTGATAAACAGGTAACGTGCTACATTAATGCTCCAATATGCAGCACAATATGGAGTGTGTATATTCGTCAGGAACCTCCACCACTATGAGTTTTTAAATGTAGCATAAGTAAATGTGAAGACTATATATTTCTTACATAGGTCCACAACCGATTTCCCAGCACCCTTTCCGGATTGTCCGTTTTGCCGGATCAACAGAGGTCACGGCCTTGAGGGGCTGACGAGTCGGCCGCAGAAGTCAGGGATGGGAACGGAGCTGCTGGCTTGCCAGAGTTCCAGAATGCTAGCCTCAGGGGGCACGGAGGTTGAAATCGGCCGTCTCACCTGGCCTAGTTGCCACATTTTCAGGGGGGACTTCTGGGAGGGGGAGGGGATCTAGTTTGGATTAAAGGGGGGAGAGGGGGGCAGACCACCAGTTGCTGGAAAAATCGGTGGTGGACGTATTTGTGAAGAAAATATTCCACTGAAATCAGAGACAATTCAGCACTGATTAGTTTGCAAAGATCTATCATTTCGCTGCCAATGCATTTGAGAATACTAGTTTAGATTAAGTACTTCTCTGCCAATACCAGAAAAAACCTCAATTTTTCTCACCATACAATTGTATTAATTTAGCACATTCAATACAGGGCTGGAACATCATAGGAGCACCAAGCAAAAATATTGACAAGAATGATTGAATGATGGTACCGTTGGGGTGGGGATGGGTCATCGCTCATTCTTGGTTCTTCATGTTCATTCTTAATATAAAGTGCAGCACCGAACGAGTGTTAGATCAATAATATACTGCCTTGTCAATGAAAAGTAAAACTAAGTTTCTACACAGCAGTTTTGGTGAAAGGGATGAACAAAATACCCTGTCATTACCCTTATTCAGCATAATATCCTAGCATTATACCCACTGTGCTATACCTCACTGATTTCTTAGTGGCAGCATTTTTATTCTGCCCATTGTTCAGTTTAGTTTAGAGATACAGCGCGGAAACAGGCTCTTCGGCCCACTGAGTCCACACGAACCAGCAATCCCCGCACACCAACACTGTCCTTCAGACTAGGGACAATTTACAATTTCTATCAATGCCGATTGACCTGCGCATCTTTGGACTGTGGGGGAAATCGGAGCAGCCGGAGAAAACCCACGCGGTCACAGGGAGAATGTACAAACTCCGTACAGACAGCAACCGTGGTCAGGATTGAACCCGGGTCTCTGGCGTAGTAAGGCAGCAACTCTACCGTTGCACCACTGTGCCACCCTACAACTTTCCCACAAATTTTACCTTCCAAGTTGCCAGGTCATTTATTTATAAACCTTGCTGTTTTCTTTGCCTCTGATTAAAATAGTGATTACAAAATCAGTTGTGAATGCAAGTATTTTCTTTCTTATGACCCCATTTAAAGCACTCCAATAATGAGCTTGTTATTTTTTAGAGAGCCCCGGGGAAAAAAAACAAAAAACATATTTATACACTATAAAATGGGAAAAAATACATTTCAGATCATTAACAATAATTTGTTTAGATTCTTCAAGATGATTAAGTTGCTAACATATGGAACTAATTGTCAGAGGATATCAGTAAATGCATTTCCTGATTTTAATATGTTCAAGCTGGATCCTATTGTTTCCTACTGCTTGAAGTAAATTTGAAGACCATATATTTCATATGTGGGAAGAAAATATTCTGCTGAAATCAGAGATAATTTGCACTGATTAGATTGCAGAATGTCATTTCGCTGCCAATACATTTGATAATACCACTTTAGATGATCTACTTCTCATTCAATACCATAAAAAAACTCATTCTTTCTCAGGGTGGCAGAGTGGCGCATCTAGTAGAGCTGCTGCCTCACAACGCCAGAGAATGGGGTTTGATCCTGACCTCGGCTGCTGTCAGTGTGGGTATCCTCTGGGTGCTCCGGTTTGCTTCCACATCCCAAAGACGTGCGGGTTTGTAGAATAATTGGCTCTGTAAATCGCCCCCAGTGCGTAGCGAGTGGAAGAGGAAGTGGGATAACACAGAAATAGTGTGAATGGATGATCGATGGTCGGTGTTGACTCGGTGGACCAAAGGGCCTGTTCCCATGCAGTATCTCGAAACTTCACAAAACTGCATTTACAGATATCATCTAACAATTAGTTCCATGTGTCAGCTAGTTAATCATCTTGAGGATTCTGTACAAATTATTGTTAATGATCTGAAATGTATTTTCCCCATTTTATAGTGTATAACAATGTTTTTCTGTTTTGTCTTTCCCCCTCAGGGTTCTCTAAAAATAACAAAATCACAAGACTGATTAAATAATTAAATGTTAGAAGAGATTGTTAGGTGGGGGGGGGACCAGGGTTTGGGACTTCAAGCTCTCTCTTGAAGAACAAAGACTCATCAAGGAGCTCCCACATCAGGAGCTCTCTGTGATTTTCTGAAGCAATCCAAATGATCTCAGCTTCCCTGATTCAAGAATGTCCAGTTTCACACCTGTCATTGTTATCAAAGACCTTCCAACAGTTACTAGGTCTTTGTGGATGTCGATGGTTTGAGATGGGATCTTTCCTATGCTCGAGTAGTTTGTTGACATGTACTGTCCTGGCTCATACAAAGACGTGTAGGTTAATTGGCTTCGGTAAAAATAAAATGGAAATTGTTCCTTGTGTGCACAATTGTGCTAGTGTACTGAGATCGTGGTCGGCACGGACTCGGTGGGCCAAAGGGCCTGTTTCCACTCTGTGTCTCTAAAGTCTAAAGTAAAGACAAGCACATTATAAAGCCTCAACAGAGAGAGTACAAGGCCTGTTACGGAAGCATGGCCCTACATACACATGGATGAGTTGGTTTGCTCTGTTGTGTGAGCTTCACACAGAAAAGGTTCAGCTACCATACAGTCAGCTCTGGCACTTGACGTTGTTTGACGCTAACTCTAGGGAACAAGCAGGCAGCGCATCAACCTTCCTCACTCATGGCTGGCACCGATCACAGTAAGTTTTAAAGTTGGATATAGGTTGGTAATCCATACACAGACATGCTTTGACAGCGCTACAGCTTGGCTTAACCCCATTGACCCCCCTGGTGGTGTTCAATCTTATCTCTTTACAGTATTTAACAGAAAGAGGCCACGTTCTCAGCATGGGTTTGCTCTGATGATCTCACAGATGAAGACCATTACTAAGTGATGCTAACCTCACATAACCCTGTTCATCAGGTGTAGGGTGAGAGAGAGAAAAGGAGCTGAAAGAGGGGTAAAGATCAACGGGTTAGCTGTAAATGCATCAGTTTGACCTTCAAGTATCTTCAATTTCTTTCACATTTTCATAACAAAGTTGAACAATGATGGCTATTGATTACTGCAGAGAAGATTTACGAGGATGTCGCCTGGACTCGAGGGCCTGAGCTATAGGGAGAGGTTGAGCAGACTACGACTCTGTTCCTTAGATCGCAGAAGGATGAGGGGTGATCTCATAGAGGTGTACAAAATCATCAGAGGAATAGATCAGATAGATGCACAAAGTCTGTTGCCCAGAGTAGGGGAATCGAGAACCAGAGGACATAGGTTTAAGGTGAGGGGGGAAAGATTTAAAATTTAAAGAACCTGGGGGTAACCTTTTCACACAAAGGCTGAAGGGTGTATGGAATGAGCTGCCGGAGGAGGTAGTTGAGGCAGGTACTATTGCAACATTTAAGAAACATTTACATAGATAGGACAGGTTTATGGGGATATAGGCCAAATGCAGGCAGGTGGGGCTAGTGTAGATGGGACATGTTGGCTGGTGTGGGCAAGTTGGGCCAAAGAGGCACTTTCCATGCTGTAGGACTCTATGACTCTATTAATATTTAAAAAGGAAGGCAGAAATAATTAAATCACCTATCCCTGCATAGTTCAGGATTGTGGTGCTGGATAATCCTCGTACAAGGTTCCCAAAAAGTCCATTTGCAAGTTGAATCGGTAGAAAGGAAGGCAAATGCAAAGCTGGCATTTATTTAGAGACGGCTACGATATAAAACAGGGATGTAATGCTGAGGATTTATAAGGCACTGGTCAGACTGCATTTGGAGTATTGTGAGCCGTTTAGGGCCCCATATCTGAGGAAGGATGTGGAGAGGATCCAACGAGGCTTGTGAGAATGATTCCAGGAATGATTGGGTTAACATATAATGAGCGTTTGACGCCACTAAGCCTGTGCTCACTGGAGCTTAGAAGGATGAAGGGGAACCTCATTGAACATAGAGAGTGGATGTGGAGAGAATGTTTCCACTAGTGGGAGAGTCTAGGACCAGAGGCCATAACCTCAGAATAAAAGGATGTACCTTTAAAAATGAGATGGAGAGGAATTTCTTTAGTCAGTGGGTGGTGAATGTGTGGAATTCAATCCAATGCCTATTCCAATTAGTGGAAGGGAGGAATCACAATGGCTGAGTAAAATGCTGCTAAAAAATAGTTTTCCATCCACCAGGATGCGTTGAAATTTACACGGTGAAACAAGCAGCAGAGCAATTTTTTTTTACTAATCTTTTTGAGAAATCTGCACAGTTGTAATCTTGTAAAGGTTTCTGACCTGGCGCAGTGACATGACCACAGACCTCACAGAATCTCAAAAAAACACAACGGCAATCAGAAGATTACCGAACCTTGAACCAAAAGAACATTTAATTGGTTCTGAACAAGCTTCTCTCCCTCTTACAAATATTTCAACTGCAAAAAGAACTTTGTCTTTTTTTCTGCTTGACCTGAATGTTTCTGCAAACAATGAACATCAATAAATAACTATTTTTTAAATGATTAACATGCAAATATTTCATTAATAAGGATGTTCCAGTAAAGAGATTTGGACTCAGCTCTTTCAAAATGGGTCAAGAATGTGCCACGGTGCCCTCCATAATGTTTGGGACAAAGACCCATCATTTATTTATTTACTTCTGTACTCTACAATTTGAGATTTGTAATAGAAAAAAAATCACATGTGGTTAAAGTGCACATTGTCAGATTTTAATAAAGGCCATTTTTATATATTTTGGTTTCACCATGTAGAAATTGCAGCAGTGTTTATACATAGTCCCCCATTTTAGGGTAGCATAATGTTTGGGATACAACAATGTCATGTAAATGAAAGTAGTCATGTTTAGTATTTTGTTGCACATCCTTTGCATACAATGTCTGCTTGAAGTCTGCGATTCATGGACATCACCAGTTGCTGGGTGTCTTATCTGGTGATGCTCTGCCAGGCCAGTATAAAGTAAAAAAGTAAAGTAAAGTAAAGTATCCTTTATTGTCATTCAGACATTTCAGTCTGAACGAAATTGTATACCTTGCAGTCATAACATAGAATAAAATAACAAAACACACACTTAACACAATTTAACACCCACCACAGTGAGTCTACCAGGCACCTCCTCACTGTGATGGAAGGCAAAATTCTTAAAGTCCTTGTCTCTTCCCTCCTAGTCTCCCTCTGCGTGAGGCGATCCAACTTTCGATGTTGGGACCCCGCCGGGTGATGGTAAGTCCCGTGATGCAGCCATCTTTAGCTTATGCTTGTTTTGGGGGCTAGTCCCCTTCAATTTTCTCTTCCGCATATAAAAGGCATGCTCAATTGGGTTCAGATCGGGTGATTGACTTGGCCACTCAAGAATTTACCATTTTTTAGCTCTGAAAAACTCCTTTGTTGCTTTAGCAGTATGTTTGGGATCATTGTCTTGCTGTAGAATGAACCGCTGGCCAATGAGTTTTGAGGCATTTGTTTGAATTTGAGCAGATAGGTGTCTATACACTTCAGAATTCATTATGTTACTACCATCAGCAGTTGTATCATCAATGACGATAAGTGAGCCAGTACCTTCAGCAGCCATACATGCCCAGGCCATAACACCCCCACCACCGTGTTTCACAGATGAGGTGGTATGCTTTGGACCTTGGGCAGTTCCTTCTCTCCTCCATACTTTGCTCTTGCCATCACTCTGATATAAGTTAATCTTCGTCTCATCTGTCCACAAGACCTTTTTCCAGAACTGTGGTTGCTCTTTTAAGTACTTCATGGCAAACTGTAACCTGGCCATCCTATTTTTGCGGCTTACCTGTGGTTTGCATCTTGCAGTGTAGCTGTTCATGAAGTCTTCTGCAGACTGTGGTCATTGACAAATCCACACCTGACTCCTGAGGAGTGTTTCTGATCTGTCGGACAGGTGTTTGGGTTATTCTCTTTATTATAGAGAGAGTTCCAATGTCATCAGCTGTGAAGGTCTTCCTTGGCCTGCCAGTCCCTTTACGATTAGTAAGCTCACCAGTGCTCTCTTTCTTCTTAATGATGTTCCAAACAGTTGACTTTGGTAAGCCTAACCTTTGGCTGATGTCTCTAACAGTTTTATTCTTGTTTCTCAGTCTCATAATGGCTTCTTTGACTTTCATTGGCACAACTTTGGTCCTCATGTTAATAAACGGCAATAAAAGTTTCCAAAGGTGATGGAAAGACTGGAGGAAAGACTAGGTGCTGAGAGCTCTCTTATACCTGCATTAAGGAGGCATTTAAACGCACCTGAGCAATTACAAACACCTGTGAAGCCATGTGTCCCAAACATTATGGTGCCCTGAAATGGGGGAACTATGTATAAACACTGTTGTAATTTCTACATGGTGAAACCAAAATGTATAAAAATGGCCTTTAATAAAATCTGACAATGTGCACTTTAACCACATGTGTTTTTTTCTATTACAAATCTCAAAGTATGGAGTACAGAGGCAAATAAATAAATGATGGGTCTTTGTCCCAAAAATTATGTAGGTCACTGTATTCATTAATACACTGCAGCTGCTCCTAAAAGCACTCGGGGAAGAAAATGAGTTATGTGAAAATTTGAGTTACAAGAAAAAGAAAACAAACTAAAGATACTTTTCAAACCATTGTGCGTGCACATATATCAGAATTATCTAAAAATAATATAGCCAAAGCATATAGCAATTATAATCAAAAACATCTGTGTTGCTTTCGGCCCATCTTGCAACACAAATCATTGTAAGATTTACAATTCATCTGAGTTCACAAATGCACTCCAGTTGCGATGCCCTGGGGCTGAAACTGAACAGACATGCAGCCAATTTGTGACTTTGATGATACAAAATTTCAGTAACCTAAAAGGATGAACATTCCTGCTCCACTCAGATTGTACTTCAGTACTGATTTATGTACCTCCTATTCCTATGTGAGGAAAATTGATTTGGTCTTCCATTCTTTAGTAAATTATATCTCAAGAATTATTATATAGGTAATCATAGTATGTACAATAAACATCTGCGGCTCAGCCATAATGGCAATGCACTCTATTACTTGCTGCAGCCTGCTCCAAACCCTTAAATTAGTCGAAGACAGGTCAAAAGCAAGCTATGTGCAGGAGGGTAAGCCCATTCAAAATCCTTGAAAGGAAATGTTACCTGAGATGGTAACTCTATAGCCTAGAGATTACAGAAACACATTCACAATTTGTTCCTTCATCCCGCATAATGACTGATGCTTGAAGGCAAAATGGTAGGGGCGGAGGTGCTGCTAAGTACACAGTCTTCACATTTCCTCACTCTCCTCGAGGTATTTGGTCAGGGTCGAAGGCTGAGCATTAACTTAAATAGGGATATGTTTACTTCCACTTCCCCTCTCAAATGAACAACAGTTCTTTGGAACCAAAAGGCAGATTGCTTAAAAAAATGTGTGCTTTTTTGAGAAAAAGCTAGTAGAAACGTATCTGCTGTAATCTTTGCAAAAACAAATCCAACAGACATAAAACTGGCTCAACATATTTTGCTTTTAGTTTACACGTACCACAACAATATACTTGCTGTTCACGCAACAGTCCAGTGCTAAAATATCAGCATAGGTATTTCAGTTTTTAAGATCACTTAAGATGATGTGTGATTATCACACTGTGTGTGTGTTTGGAACGAGAAAGTTTGAAAGCTTTCAAGTCCAGAAAGAAAGCTCCTCATAGCCATGCAAAAGCTGCATTTCAGTGGTTTCTGCTAATGACGCTAATACTTGCGATGTGGAAGGTAATGAGGCAGAATGCAGAGACTGGGAGAGATGTTCTATCACATCACAGAATGAGCTTGCAGAAGGACATGCAATTCAGCACCATGCCAAAGGTTTGTGGTGGAACTCAGGATACTAATGTAAAGATCAATCAGCACTATTTCTAAGATTTAGTGGAAAAGGAGAAGCATTTAGAGTCAACGTGTAGGGAGGAACTGCAGATCCAAGTTTACACTGAAAATAGACACAAAATGCTAGAGCAACTCAGCGGGTCAGGCAGCATCTCTGGAGAAAAGATGCTCGAAGGCTCAGACTCGAGGAAGAGTCTTGACCCAAAACGTCGCATTTTCCTTCTCTCCAGAGATGCTGTCTGACATTTTGGGTTGAGACCGTTCATCAGTCCCGAAACGTCACCCATTCCTTTTCTCCAGAGATGCTGCCTGTCCTGCTGAGTTACTCCAGCTTTTTGTGTCCATCTTCGGTTTAAACCAGCATCTGCAGTTCCTTCCTACACATTAGGCTACTTTAGATGTCGTGTTGTGCCATGTAAAATAGATTAACTGAAGGTCTGGTAGCTGAGGACTCTTTCAGGAAATGTGACTGCAACATGACAGAATTTTATATGAAAAAGGGAAAATGACATTGCTCAATCTGAAATCAGGGTGTCAAATCTGAACAAATTACGAAGGCATGAGGGGTGGGCTGGCTATGGTAGACTGGGAAATAGCATTACAAGGTATGAGAATGGTAGGGATGTTGCTGCAGTTGTGGCTAACAACAGGAACCTTAGATAGCATAACAGCCAAAAAAACACAATAAACCCTGGGGGTGGAAGATTTCAGAATTCAGCAAAGCAAGACCAAGGCATTGATAAGGAGACGAAGGCCAACGGGAAACATGAAGTGCATTGGTCAGAGCTTCCATATATGGACAAGATTAGTAAACATTTATGTGAGACCAATACATTCTGAGATACAGGAAATAGGAAAAGGGCAGAGAAATTAAATAAATATTTTGTGTCTACTTTCATGGAGGACACAGAAAACTTCCAGAAATGGCAGAGGACTGACTGCAAGTCTGGAGTAAAGGAGGTGGCCAAAGAAACAAATATTAGTTAAAAGTAAAATTAAGGCTGGAGAAATTATTGATACAGATATATCCCAGGAGTCAATATCCTGCACGCAAGCATTTTTATTGTTGAAGTTCAGTTTGTTGTAACGTGTACTGAGGTACAGTGAACAGCTTTTGTTGCGTGCTAACAAGTCAGTGGAAAGACTAAACGTGATTACAATTGAGCTATCCACAGTGTACAGATGCATGATAAAGGGAATAATGTTTAGTGCAAGAAAAAGTCCAGTAAAGTCCAATTAAAAATAGTCTGAGGGTCTCCAATGAGTAAGATAGTAACTCAGGATCGCTCTCTAGTTGTTGGAAGCTGGGCTATACAGTGAATGCCATAGTTGTTGGTGGATGCACTATATTCCCACTATTTAAGATATGGGGAAGAATGAAAACAGGGAACTATAAATGAGCAAGCCTGACCTCAGTTGCAGGGGAAATGTCACCCATCCCTTCTCTCCAGCTCTCCAGGGAAATGCTGGAGTCTATTATTAAGGAAATAATTATGACAATTGCAACTCAGAGGAACACAAGAGGCTGAAGGAAGTGGTGAACACTATCTGGTCCATTACAAAAAGAGCCCTTTCCACCATTGAAAGCATCCACATTAGGTGTTGCTTCCAGAGGGTGACATCTATCATCACAGATCCCCACCATGCAGGCCATGCCTCTTCTCATTGTTCCCATCGAGCAAGAGGTACAGAACCCTGAAGTCTGACACCACCAGGTTTAGGAACAGCTACTTCCCATAACCCCCATCAGGTTCTTGAACCAACCTAGACAACTTTAATCCTACCTTAACAATGGAATACTATGGACCACCTTTTGCGCTACTAAGGACTTCTTTTTCTAATTATGCTGTTGCACTACAACTCCAAATAAGCTATAAACTACATAGACTTGACTTGGGGACATTGGTTTTGTCTTTTTGAACTATTATTGTTTGTTTGTTTTATGTTGTGTGTGTATACTTAACTTTTTTTGTTTATTATATTGTTTACAGAGTGCTATGTTTACATATTCAGTTGTGCTGCTGCAAGTAAGAATTTCATTGTTCTGTTTGGGACGTATGACAATGAAACACTCTTGACTCTAGGACTATTGAACTATTTTTTTTGTACAGTCTTCTTTCTTTCTGAATTTTGTGTGTGATTTATTATAATTTATCTCTAGTTTGTCTGAGTCAATGTGTCTGTCTACGTTTGTCTGAGTCTATGTGTCTTATAAGCAAGATTTTTCTTTGTACTTCTGCCTCATCATGCATCTGACAATAACCTCAACTTGAACTTGAAGCGGGCATTTGGAACAAATTGCAAAAATCAATATCGTTTTATCGCAGGGACATTTTTTCGTCAAATGCATTGGAAGCTGTAACTTGAAGAATAGATAAATTAACATGTTGACGTGGTGTCATTGGAAATCTAGAAGACCTTTGAAAAGATCCCATCTGGGAGATAATTAAACAACATTAGAGCACATGGGACTACAGACTGGTCCCTGAGCAAAGGGTAGGAGTAAACATGCCCGGAGTAAACGTGTCATTTTAGAGCTGGTGAGCTGTAACCAGAGGGGATCGCAGTTGGGGCCCTAGTTGTTCACAATCCATATCAATGATTTGGACAAGGGGCTGAACAATAAGGTCTGGATAGAGCGGATATGGGGAGGATATTTCCACTGGTGTGAGAGTTTAGGACCAGAGGCCTTTGCCTCAGAATAAAAGGACCAACTATGGATAAGCGATGGTACCTTTATAAAGGAGAGATGAAGATTTCTTTAGTCAGAGGGTGGTGAATCTGTGGAATTCATTCCCACATAGGCTGTGGAGGCCATCAATGGATATTTGTAAGACGGAAATTGACATATTCTTGATTAGAACAGATGTTAGGGTTTATGGGGAGAAGGCAGGTGAATGGGGTTGAGAGGGAAGGATAGATTGGCAATGATTGAATGGTGGAGTAGACCATGGGCTGAATGGCCTAATTCTGCTCCTATATCGTATGAACTTATGAGCGATACAAATATGCTCACGACACATAGCTGGATGGCTGTGCGAACTGAGAAAAGGAAGGGGATAGGGTTCAGGAGGATATAAGCTAAGTGAGCAGCAAAGACATGGTAAATGAGTCTAATAAACTCTGATGGTGTCTTGACCTGAAATATTATCTTTTCATGTTCTCCAGATGCTGCCTGCAATTCCTTGTTTCTGCTGGTACTATTTGCAAATGAATTCATCATTCATTATATTAAAAAAAAAGATTTGCTTTGAAAAGATGTGCAAAGTTAAGTCTTGTTCCCTCAGATAGCAATGTGGTGTGCAAAGGCCTGTCCCAAATGCTTACTGAAAATCATATTATTTTTCCAATGCTGTACATTTTGCAGAATTCCCCAGGTAACAGGTCAATCACTATATTTACTGTGAAAGTGTTTTGTTCCCTCAGTGTGGACAAAGCATGAGAAATGCTTCATAGACTACCTGGCGGGTGGACCGTAGGCCACAGTAATTCAGGGCTCAGAACAATGCATTTCCCAATTAATGGGTAAACATATGTGCTTCAGAAAGAAAGTTGTGTTGCTAATAATGATAGACTAAGGTAAATCGGCAAACTTTTTAAATGAACCATTTAAATGAATTTAGCCACTTTCCTGGACAGTTGAATAGGTCTAGACTTGGAAGAGCCAAGGATCACTAACTCAATTACTTTCTTCAATAAAGAACCTTAATTAATATTCTTGCTTCAGTTTCGTCCTTGCACACACCACACACCAACAACAATACAGCAATTGCACAATTTCACACCTCACTGATACAAAAGGGTCACCAGTAACACTGAGGGTCAAAACAATGCATCTTTGTGTGGATCTAAATTAGGAGGGCCATTAATCAGTTTCAGCTATTTGGTGTAAGTTTCTCCTCAGAGTTGCAGGCTTGTTTGAGAAAATATTCCCAACTCATTCTTTGCTGAGGAAATTGTTCCACGGAACCATGTTTTAATAAGTTTAAATACTTTCTGACTTGCTCCGTACTTTCACTATATTTTCAAATAATGGAAAACACATTTAATATGATTTTAAACATCTTTGGGGGCTAAATTTGATAGCTCTTTAGAATGCGCATGTGGATTACAGTGGATGATAAATCCTCGCCCATTCAGTACATTGGAGACAGCTTATCATGTTAATGGTGGTTGTACAATTCAACCAGTGAGATCCTGGGTGCAAGAGCGGATCTCGCTATCAAAACATGGAGGGGATGGGGGACACAATTTTTTGGCGGCCACGCGCGCATGCGCACACTCAATCACACGCGCGCGAGGCTTCGGAGGCTCAAACCAGCGCTAAATGCAGCTCAACTGCCTGTCTCACCGGGTTAACCTACAAGCCCTGCCTGGGCTGACGGGACACCAGCGCTGCTTCTCCGCGCTGGCCATATTTCCCGCAAGTCCAGGAAGGGTTGTAAGCTCACCTGGCGGGACAGGCAGAGTTAGCTGGGTTTAGCGCTGTTTCTCTGCGCTGGCTCGTCTGACTGCCGACCAAAGATCCTATAGCGGAGGACCTTTGCTGCCGACCTCTCTAGCTCGGGAGGGGACAGGTCAGCGCCGGAGACCCGGCCGGGATGGATCCTGCTGCGGATGAGGCGCAGGTCTGTGCCACGTCTCCCTCCTCCAATCACCGCACTCTATCCTCAGTCCCACCCCCCCTCCCTCCTCCAATCATCGCGCTGAATCATGTCCCGCCCCCATTGCCTGCTGACCGACGTCTCTCTCTTCCAATCGGTGCCCTCGATCACTGAATTTTAAAATCCGGTTTACAAAAACTTGGGGGGTTGTCCCCCACCTGTCAAAACATGGAGGGGACATGTCCCCTCTGGCCCCCCCCCCGGGTTTTCCACCTCTGCTGGGGGTTACAAAGACATATGCCCTGTACTTAAGGGGTCCATGTAGTGAGAAGACATAGATTTTATCAGTCTTTATTAAAACCAAAAACTGTTTCCATCTAAACCAAAAACTGTTGATTGTCAGAATTGTATGGATTAATTTTTCATGGGTCCCCTTTTCTCTTCCTTCTCTGTTTCATCATCCTGTCCTTCATTCTGCTTGCTGTGCAGCTGGTGATAAAGGCTACATCCTCATAAGGTCATGTGATAAGAGCAGAATTAGGCCATTTGGCCCATCAAGTCTACTCCGCCATTCAATCATGGCTGATCTATCTCTCCTTCCTAACCCCATTCGCCTGCCTTCTCCCCATAACCTCTGACACCCGTACTAATCATGGTGGCGAGACTGTGCCCGACTGTTACAATTCTGGACAGCTACTCTGCGTAGGAATGCAAAACTCCAATAGAGCAGCCCAGGCAATGGAGGTAATGTTTCACCACATGTAATGTGCAACAAGGAACTACAGATAGACACAAAATGCTGGAGTAATTCAACGGGATAGACAGCATCTCTGGAAAGAAGAAATGGGTGACGCTTCGGGTCGAAACCCTTCATCAGACTGAGAGTCAGGTAAGTGGTAAACTAGAGCAACGGAAAGATACAGAACAATCAGAGCCGGCACCGATGGCCAAGGAGCCCACAATGGTCCAACTTGACAGTCGCCGGCAGGCACCTGAAAAATCGCCTAGGTGGGACAGGCCAATGAGCCTTCAGCGTCAGCCATTAACGCTTCCTCAATTGTAGCGATTGATGCAACTTGAGTCACAAGTGAACAAAAGGATACAAAGTGAGGAGCAAATCAGCGGGTCAGGCAGCATCTCTGGAGAACATGGATAGGTGGCCTTTCAGGTCGAGTGAATAGGATCACTGTTGATGGTAATTTTCTATACTTTAACAGTACCCAAGGTTCCCAAGCCTTGGGCACAAATTATCCAAACTTCATTCTTTTTTTTGTTCTGGTCATCACCCTATACAAGCTTTGCTAAAAGCTACTGTTTTTTGCAGCTGGCAGACGCCTTTGTTTGGTTTTCATTGGTGAGTTTGCACGTTAAATCAGTCTAAGATTGTATCCATTTCACAGAGTTACCTTCTCCATAAAATGGATGAATAATGTTTGGAAGATGCTGGACAGAATCTGAGAAAATAAAACGACAGTTGTATGGTGTAAAAAGTTCCACAAAGTCTGAGATTCAAGTTGCAACTAGCTGTAGGAGACAAACATGCCAGTCATATCCCACAAGCCTGGACACACCTGTTAAAGGAAGTAATTTCTACTTACATCTGTGGGGAATCCACCCGTCCCCTTTATGCAACCCTTTTTGCCCTGTTCTTGTAAATCCATAACTGCACCTTTGCTAAAAGCCAATATATCCTTGAGGAGATGGACTGTCCAGAACAGAATGGATCACACAGGAATGGGGCGGCACAGTGGTGCAGCGGTAGAGTTGTTGCCTTACAGCGCTTGCAGCACCTGAGACCCGGGTTCGATCCTGACTACGGGTGCCATCTGTACGGAGTTTGTACGTTCTCCCCATGACCTGCGTGGGTTTTCTCCGAGATCTTCGGTTTCCTCCCACACTCGAAAGGCGTACAGGTTTGTAGGCTAATTGGCTTGACATAATTGTAAATTGTCTTTAGTGTGTGTAGGATGGTATTAGTGTACGGGAATCGCTAGTCGCTGCAGACTCGGTGGGCCGAAGGGCCTGTTTCCGCGCTGTACTTCTAAACTAAACTAAACAACTACCTCAAGTCTCATCAGATTTCTGATCAGCTGAAACCCCCTTTTCTATTAAATTCTTTTAAAATAAGGGCCAATCATCTGGCAGTTTTACCAAATACTTTTTGGCATTTAGTTTCCAGAGATTCAGAGCTTGAACCTCCAAATGTCCTTTTTTCAAATAACCCTAATTTTCCCATCGTTCAGAAATTAACAATTATCGTTCTTGAATCTGAAACAAATTATTTTGCGCTTTCCTGCAATCTCCTTTCATAGATACCATTTTAATCTTTGACAACATGTGACTTATTACAGTTACATTTGACAAGTAATTTCGCATCTACAAATGAGATCTGTGGCACACTGAAGGAAGTGGTGAGAGGTAATATCATTGAATCTGAGCGATCTTGGGGCAATACTGCCATCAAACGACTCTATTCTCATCTAAAATAAAATACTGTGAAAAATGGGTTTGGAAGGTATTTCTAAAGAACCCGGCAGTTGGTGAGTTAATGAAACACTCCAGAAGTGTCTGGTTGCAACATCTGGAAAAAAAAAATGTGGACGTGTCACATTAAAAAAAAAATAAAGGTGTGAATTTAAACTAACACACCGACATCTGAGCAAAGTGTAGGTTATAATACTTTTACATGTTATTAATTTAAAAAAATCAGTTAGCACTTTGATCTTTATTTGCTTCACAGCAGAAAACAGGATATATTTGGCATTCAGCTATTAAGGATTTGGTTGCAATCACATGCCCAGAAATGTCAGGCTGCATTTTAATTTTCTTTCCAAGGTTCTGGTACATAGCAAGAGGAAGTCACGTACACACTTACTGACAAAACAATGAGCTGGATCTTAATGAGATCACAAGACCATGTTCATTGATGCAGAAATATTGACTGCTAGGGCTTTCATCTCAATAAACATAACAAAATAAATCAGTAAACGAAAATCACAACAGAAAAAACTGCAGATGCTGGAAATCTGAAATTTTAAAAAGTTAAAAATGCTAGAAATAACCCACAGGTCATCGAGCATCTGTGAAAAGAATGGAGCATTTTCTGTTTTCATATTTAAAAAATGAATCAGAGCAGGAAACAAATCTTTTATCAAGTCTTCAGAAAGTTATGATTAAGTTAATGAAGTGGCAATTTAACATTATGAGATGTTTAGCCAGAGAAAGAGGATAAAAACACCAAGAGAATCATCTGCTACTTAGGGGCACACTAATTTAACAGAGATTATATTATAATTAAATAATCCTAGGGTAATAATTTTGTATTTCAATGCAAGGGTTAGATTATAAATCTTTTCACAGATCGAGCTATCAGTGTATACAGTACATACACAACATATTTGGAAAACATTGCTTAAGAAACTCAAGACAATAAAATTCCAGAACTGGAATGTACAGAGCACTTTATCCAAAGTAGGGGAATCAAGAACCAGAAGACATAGGGTTAAGGTGAGAAGAGAAAGAATTGATAGGAACCTGAGGGGCAATTTTTTCACAGTGCGTAGTACGTGTATGGAAAGAGTTGCCAGAGAATGTAGTTGAGGTGGGTACTATAACAGCATTTAAAAGACACTTGGACAGGTCCATTGATACAAAACATTTAGAGGAATATGGGCCAAATGTGGGCCAATGGGGTAGCTTAGATGGGGTATCTTGGTCGCATGGACAATTTCGGCCGAGTGATCTGCTTCCTTGTTGCATGATTCTATAACTATATAATGTTAAATTATTCAAATCTTGAATAAGAGCCTGGAGGTCAGACTTTCAGACTTTAGAGATACAGCCTCGAAACAGGACCTTCGGCCCACCAACTGTGCCAACCAGCAACCACACCGTACACTAACACTGTCCTACACACTAGGGACAAATTTTCAATTTTTACCAAAGCCAATTAACCTAAAAACCTCCACATCTCTGGAATGTGGGAGGAAACTGGTGCACCCGGAGAAATCCCACGCGGTCACACGGAGAACGTCCAAATTCTGTACAGTCCTCCTCCGCTGAGCAGGCCCCGAGGATTTTTCCCATCGATGAAAAATAAAAAAGTTATGAGTGTTTAAAAAACCTTGAGATCCTCTTGCCTGTCAATCACTGCGATGAAGGTAACGCCCCTTCTGGGGGGGGGGGGGGCAGGGCAGGACTACAAAACCCCGGATGCCTGGACGTGACTCAGTCACTCTTCAAGATCATGAGGGAGAGGCCACGACTCTCATTCTAAGCTGTGAATCAACTGAACTGTGAGTCTGCAATGTACTTGCAATAAATGATTTGTTAGCCCTTAATGACAATGACATGAGTTATTTGGCCTGCTGCCCTGCCTGTGCTGGAAACTGCAATGCTTTATTAGGTCCGACTGTGTTTGGAAGGAATAAATGCTTTATTAGGTCCGACTGTGTTTGGTTCAAAAGTCCCTCTCATTTCGTGACTTCCGCTTAGTGGACAGGTCGCGTTGATTGCGTAATTTCCGATGAGTGCAGAGGTCGTGCTGATTGCGTAATTTCCGGTAAGTGCAGAGGTCACGCTGATTACGGAAGTGCCGCTGACTGCGGAAGTCCCAAAGTGGAGAGGCCGCGCTCAGCCGTGTGATTATTCAAGAAAGTTTACTGCCATATATATGGTGTGTGTCGTGAGTGTGTGTGTATGTTTGTGAGTGTATGTGAGTGTGTGTGTGTATGTTTGTGAGTGTATGTGTGTGTGTATGTGTTTGTGAGTGTATGTGTGTGTGTGTATGTATGTGTGTGTGTATGTGTTTGTGAGTGTGTGAGTGTGTGTTTGTGAGTGTGTGTGTGTTTGTGAGTGTATGTGTGTGTGTGAGAGTATGTGTGTGTCAGTGTGAGTGTGTGAGTGAGTGAGTGAGTGTGTGTGTGTGGTCTCAGTGACTGAGCTGCCAGCCCAAGAATCCATTCGGCCCACAATGTCCATACTAGCCCTCTGGAAACCAGTCCCTTTAGCCCACAATACCATGCTAGCGCTCCAGGAAGCCCTCCCCCCCACTGGCCAGCAATATTGGAATTGGTGGAGGTGGAATATTGCGTTGGGGGACCAGCCCTCCCGTGTGAGGCTGGGACCCAACGGGTTCCACTTAGTCTATTACATAACTAAAACTCTGATCTTGTTATCTTCTGGTTTGCGCGGTTTTTCTATTTGCGCAAACACGGTATGCGATAGCGCTACGATTTTTCACCAGCTCACTCACAGTTCTCCTGTGCTGCGAGTGCAACATGTTTCGTTCCGATCGGTGGCATATTGTAAAAGTTAGCAAGGATTAAAAATCTTAAAAACCGCACGTGCGCAGATCGATCTCCTCTCCTGCCAGTCAGCGCCGTGCAGATTAGTCTCTTCTCCTGTCACTCCCCGGGACGGTCCGCCCCTTCCTGTGCCATCGCGTCTTTACTGGAACTGAGGGACGCTCTGGATGGCTGGTGGAGGTTTCCAGTTTTCGGAGGGACCGGAAGCGGCCCGGCGCGGAGATGGAGATGTCACCGATGTCGCCAAACGGAAAGTGGAGACTCTGATCCCGGCGGAGGAGAACGACGAGCAACCAGCGCCCGCTGTGAGTTCCCATCGCATTGCCAGCTCCAGCCCCTTCCCCTCTCATCCCCATTGCTGGCTCCTGCCCCCCTTCCCCCGTGATACGCCCATCTCCCCCATGGCTCTTCCCCCATCTTTTCTCCGAGTTCTCTCCCCCCCACAACCCCCCCCGCCCACACCCCTCTCCCCCCACACCCCCCTCCCCCACACACCACCCTTCCCCACAAACCCCCCCTGCCCACACACCCATTCCCCCCACAACCCGCCCTCCCACACCTCTCCTCCCCCCACAACCCTCCACCCCGCCCCCACACAGGGAGTGCTGGGGGATGAGGGGAAATGAGCCGCGCCTGCGCAGTTAGGGGCTATGGGTGAGTGGTGGAATATTACATTGGGGGAATGGGTTGCATTGGGGGAACGGGTGAGTGGCGGAATATTGCGTTGGGGAATGGGTTGCATTGGGGGACCAGGCCTCCCGTGTGACTGGAACCCAACGGGTCCCACTTAGTCTAGTCTCAAACTAAAGTTAGATAGATATCATAATTTGCCTAATTGGACTAGAACAGTGCCCATTGAGATAGAGTCATAGAGTCTTACGGTGTGGAAACTGACCCTTCGGCCCAACTTGCCCACACCAGACAAGAGGTCCCATCTACACAAGTCCCACCTGCCTACATTTGGCCCATATCCCTTGAAACATGTCCTATCCATGTAGCTGTGTAACTGTTTTTAGAATTTCACTATAACTAGGTACATGTGACATTAAGGTATCATCAACATGTCTTTTAAACGTTGCCATAGTACCTGTCTCAACTACCTACTCCGGTAGCGTGTTCCATACACATACCACTCTTTGAGTGAAAAAGTTACACTTCAGGTTCCTATTAAATCTTTCCCCCATCACCTTAAACCTACTGTATGTCCTATGGTTCCTGCTTCTCCTACTTTGGGCAAGAGACTCTGTGCGTTTACCCGATCTAGTGCTCTCATGATATTGTACATCTCTATAAGCTCACCCCTCATCCTCCTGCGCTCCAAGCAATAGAGTCCTAACCTGCTGAACCTCTGTCTATAGCTCAGGCCCTCAAGTCCTGGCAATATCCTTGTAAAGATGAAGAACTAAGATTTCCATTCCTAATTCATATTTGCTGCCAGAAACCAATGCATCTCTTAACTTCCTGCATGGCTAGGAATGATTCACAAGAAGAATATGTACGGAGGTGGGCAGATTTCTGTAAGTGTACCCATACAGAGAAAACATCGTCTGAATAAAGAAATAATCTGAAGCACACATTTTGTCATCAAGATACTGTTCCCATAACAGTGTTGAAAAAGTGCGCAGTTTCTAGTATTCCTTCTTTAATTATACAATAGTGCAACAATATTTGCTCCTGATGGAAACAACAGAGTAGACATGGATGACTAACAAGAAACAAAGCGAAAAGAGGTTTTACCGATGAGGGCACACGCAAATTGGAGGAACAGCACCTCATATGAACGTTGAATTCTCTAATTGCAAGTAACTCCTGCATTCCCTCCCCCTCTCCCATCCCTCCACTACTCTCGTTGTCCTCCCAGTTCCACTGTTCACATTCTTGTATCCCTCTCGTTAGCACATCTTCCATCTTCCCCCCCGCCGCCAACAATGGGCCGTTATGGACTCCACCCTTCCTGAGGTAATTGTTGCCGGCCCTGATTTGTTCTGGCCTTTCCTTGCCTCCAGTTTCTCTCCCCCCCACCCCACCTCTATCTCTCAGTCTGAAGAAGGGTTCCGACCCAGAACGTCTAAGGAACCTATTCCTTCTCTCCAGCGATGCTGCTTGACCCACTGAGTTACTCCAGCAATTTGTGTCTATCTTCGCTTCACTTCCAATAGCTTCATTTTATCTATTGTAGGGGAAAATGACACAAAATGTTTCAGAAATTAATAATAATGGTATGTCTAACAAAGGAGGAGATGGTAGTAGGTTAGCAATGAGCATTTGAAGAAGTTGATAAAGAAAGACATGTGGGTGAAGCACATGGGTGTAGGGAGTGAATTTCAGAGCCTAAGCTCCAGGCAACTGGTCATCAGTATTAAAGTGAAAGGAAAATGCAAATAAAGCTACAGCGAGGTTTAAGATTTGTAAGGAAAGCAAAGTTACGCAGGTAAGGAACAGCTTCCTCTGCTCCATTATCCGGCTTCCGAATGGTTCTTCCACAAGTTATGGTACTGTCCACTTCACCTCCACCACATCAAGAACATTGCAATTTCACTAAGGAACTGATGCGCTACAATGCTGAGGACTATATTCTGCATTCTATATCTTCCCCTTTGTCATAATCATAATAATAATCATACTTTATTACCCGTTTGTTTCGCAACATACGAGGAATTTCATTTGCCATACAGTCATACCAATAAAAAGCAATTTTTACGATAGGTTCTATCTATTGTACTTGAGTTTGACTTGATTGTATTTGGTTTAAGATTACATCAGATATACAATGTATAGAATATCTGATCTGTTTGGCTAGAATGCAAGGCAAAGCTTTTCACTGTACCTCAGTCCATGCAACAATAATACACCTAAACCTTAAAGGAAGGGCTCACTGTTAAAACAATGCAGGTGTGAGGCAGAACTCAGAAGTTTTACCTACATTTTTGCTGATGCTAAATTATACTTGATTCACAAGCCAATCTTATGAGCATTTACCCCTAAACAAGAGTGAGAATCACCCCAAGTAAAGACAAGGAAAGTACCACTACTTAATCACTATTCATGCAGATTGGATGCCTAATTTGTGTGGGTCAGCTGATACAGCAGCCAACCTCACTGACAGGAAATGCTTGATGAGGCTTCGCAAAGGTGCAAGAGAAACAGAGCTGACACGTGTTCAACGCTAGGATGAGAAACACATTTTCCTCCTTGGGCATCACTGACTTTAGTACAACTGTTCCACTGCTATTCTGTCTTTAGTAGCCAATGCTCTCAAATCTGGAAATCCCGCTATAAATCCTTCTACTTCTCTTCTTTCTTTTGAATTACGGGTGTCAGGGGTCTATGAGGAGAAGGCAGGAGAATGGGGTTGAGAGGGGAAAAATAGATCAGCCATTATTGAATGGCAGAGTAGACTTGATGGGCCGAATGGCCTAATTCTGCTCCCATAACTTATGAACTTAAAACCTACCTCTTTGGTGAAATCTTTTGTCATCTGCCCTTATATCATCACATAGCCTGGTGTCAAATACATACTTATTTGATAATTCTCCCATGAAGCTTCTTGTGATGTTTTTGTTATGTTAAAGAAAAAGGGTCTCGACCCAAAACGTCACCTATCCATGTTCTCCAGAGATGCTGCCTGACCCGCTGAATTACTCCAGCACTTTGTGTCCTTTTGCTGTGTTAAATGTGTTGTATAAATGGAAAAAGTTGCTGTTGTTGATGGAAGAGGACAAGGAAGAGCTTGCTGAACTTTTGGACTTGGTCTTGATGACGAGGAACTCTATGAACTACTTGCCCTTTGCAGTAAGATGAGAAATGATGTTAGAACAAGAGAGCGTGGAAAACGAACATAAAATAGAACCCATTAAAATTTACACCAAGGCCACGCCAACACCTAGACAACCTTCAGGAATCATGGATTCCATGATAAATATGCACACAAATGATTAATTTAACGTGTTGGTTATCACTGATACATGAAATTTGATGGATGATGTTTTATGAAAATCTGTAGTAAATACACACAATGTTAACTGGTCTCCATTATTGCAATTCATTGGAGACCAGTCCAGCATATTTAATTAATTAAGCAGCTGCTAGTTTGTTTTTGTATTAAATTACAGCCATTTTAAAAATTTTAATACAGTGACCTCCATAATGTTTGGAGCAACAGCAACTGGTGATGTCCATGAATCGCAGATTTTCAAACAGTCATTGCATGCAACGGATATGCAACAAAATACTAAACATGACTACTCTAATTTACATGACATTGTCCCAAACATTATGATCCCTGAAATGGGGGGACTATGTATAAACACAGCTGTAGTTGTTATATGGTGAAACCAAAATGTATAAAAATGGCCTTTAATAAAATCTGACAATGTGCACTTTAACCACATGTGAGTTTTTCTATTACAAATCTTAAATTGTGGAGTACAGAGGCAAATAAATAAATGATGGGTCTTTGTCCCAAACATTATGGAGGACACTGTACGTGCCTGAATCTTACAAATTTATTTCTGCCTGGCCCACCGCTTGGTACAAATGCTCATTGCAGACTGCAGGCTTTAAATCATTTATAATTCCACAATGACACATCTAACTCAAGTTTGCAGTACCATTGACATTTGCTCTGGTTGGGTTCCAATGCATACACATGGATGAGCAGTGCACCATAATTTAGGGTTATTTAGCATGCAATTCTAGAATTGGGGTACAGGAAAGAAGCAAACAGAAATGGTGCAATTGGGATGTCTAATTCAACTTGATTAATGTTTTATAGATTCTGCTCTGTTGAATTAGTCACTTTTACTTTCATTCAGCCTTGTACATGCAATTTCCCAAGTAAATAAAGCTCTCGATTTCAACATCCAAACTGGTTGTGGAATGTTAACATCTCAGATAACCTGCCCAGTATGTAGATGTGATCATGAAGAAGGGCACTATCATTGCTACTTTCTTAGAAGCTGGTGATGACTGGTGGAATGTGAGTTTTGTGCCAGTTTCAGCTCATGATCCTAACCGCAACTTTTTTTTGGTTAGCCGCAGGTAATGAAGATGTTGTGCATTTCATGATCAACGCCCGTATATGCTAAAAGGTGGATCCTGAGATATGGGAAGTGGTCGTCATGGTATTGCCATGGTCATGCCCCATTGGAAGGTGGTCCTGAATGCTGTGTATGTTTGCCTTTCTTCCCCTCAGAAAGGAGACATTGGTCAGAGGGGATGCATTAAAGGATCTTCAGAAGGATACTATGAGGGCGGGTTCAATAATGCCCTTGAATTTCACATTTCCCCTGGACATGGGAGACGAAGTGGTGTTGTAATCACAGCAGGAACGGGGTACTGATTTTGGATGATCAGCCACAACTGCAGCAACATCCCTATCATTCTCATACCTTTTAATGCTATTTCCCAGTCTACCATAGCCAGCCCACCCCTCATGCCTTTGTAATTTGTTCAGATTTGACACCCTGGTTTCAGATTAAGCAAAGTAATTTTCCCTTTTTCATATAAAATTCTGTCATGTTGCAGTCACATTTCCTGAAAGAGTCCTCAGCTACCAGATCTTCAGTTAATCTATTTTACATGGCACAACACGACATCTAAAGTAACCTATTGTGCAGGAAGGAACTGCAGATGCTGGTTTAAACCGAAGATGGACACAAAAAGCTGGAGTAACTCAGCGGGGCAGGCAGCATCTCTTGATAGACGGAATGGGTGACATTTCAGGTCGAGACTGGAGAAGGGTCTCGACCCGAAACGTCACCCATTCCTTCTATCCAAAGATGCTGCCTGCCCCGCTGAGTTACTCCAGCATTTTGTGAACATCTTAGTTTGGTTTAGTTTAGAGATACTACCCTTCGACCCACCGTGTCCGCGCTGACCAGCGACCCCCTCGGAAAGACCATCACTTGTAGCAAAAGTTCAGGCTGTAAACATCAGAATCACCTTTCACAGTTACTAGTCTATCCTGCAAGCCACATTTTGTGACTTTGGGGCATTTTAATGACTGCTGTAAAGTGTTTCTTGTTTGCACTGTAAGACAATAAACTTACAAACATCTAGTAAGGCTGGAAATTACTCTTGTTGCTATACTTTAACAATGTTAAACCAGTCAATTCCTCTGTTAAGACTTGAATACAGTCAAATGTGGGCTCTTAAAAGTGTTTTAGCGATTTTAAAATATGTGCAGCAGATTGATTTAAAAGGGGAGAAGACTGAAGGTTCTGACCCTTTCTCAGGACATGCTTAAAAAATGTTGCTTCAATTATACTCATCCATCCTTTACCCTCCTGAAGCAATTTACAAAAAAACCCTGCTTGTTTAAATGGAAGAAATTAGAATAATTTCTATCCAGACAATTTTCCGTCTGCTTTTGAGGACCAGGTAAAGCATTGTTCAAACTGCAATGTGAATGCATCGTGAACTGCAGGCTCAGTAACTGGAAGTGCATATTGATAAAGATAATTTCACAAATTAAACCAACATATTGTCAATATGTTCTTCATGAAAGGAGCTGGATCTGTCTGGTTATATAAATTTCCCTCATTTTACTTTCAAATTTCAGGTGCTGGTAAAGATCCCTTCAAAGGAACAAAATGAAAGAAATAAAACATCAAGATGCGGAAAGAAAGGGAAGGGCCAAAGAACAGACAACGGAAGCTCTGTGATATGTACGTTACACTTCAGTGTCTACTACTTGTTAATGAAACCTAAATACCCAGTCACTTGATATGGCGCAGGCATTGCGGCGCAAAAGGCCGATTCCTGTGGCTGTTATGTTTTATGTTCTATGTGTAAATGAAGAGCTTTTAAATAATAAGCTGCCCCCTTTGAGGAAACAAACATACCATTCTCCTTGCAAGCTGTCAGAAAAGACGGAACCATCTGTATGACGTCAGTCGTCTTGTCTCTCACCGCTTGCTCTTCATCTTGCAGAAGGGTGAAAATACATCTCCACAGTGTTAAAGTGTCCAGTAGCTCTGCAACACCAAAGGAGTCAATGACAAACATCCAATGTAATACTGTATAGGAAGGAACTGCAGATGCTGGTTTAAACCGAAGATAGACACAAAATGCTGGAGTAACTCAGCGGGACAGGCAGCATTCCTGGATAGAAGGATTCGGGTCCAAAGAATACTGCAAACTCTACAGTTAAAACAGCATGGATTGTCTACTCAAACTCAACATCTGGTCAAAATCTGATTCATTGGCAATCCCGTATCTCAGTTGAGACAACAGGGAGACTGTTCTATCACTGCAATCAAATCTGCTTCCTTTCTCGATGCCAGTCACAATTACAGTACCTTTAGTTTAGTTTAGAGATACAGTGTGGAAACAGGTCCTTCGGCCCACCGAGTCTACGCCGACCAACGATCGGGGACAATTTACAGAAGCCAATTAAACTACAAAACTGCATGTCTTGAGAATGTGTGGGGGGAAACCAGAGCACCCAGAGAAAACCCACGTGGTCACAGGGAGAAAGTACAAATACAGCAGACTGTACCTGAGGTCAGGATCGAACCCAGGTCTCTGGCGCTTTAAGGCTGCAACTCTGCCGCCGTGTCACTGAGCCGCCCTATGTGCCTTAAGCCCCTTGGAATGCCTGTCTTTTCCCAGATGTGGGAGATGATCTTGGATTCATATTTAATCTGAGAGAAGTGATTACAATTGGAAATACCATACCGGGATGGGTTTTTTAAGTCTTAAATTGAAAGACATTGCAAATGCTGAAATTAGCTATCTCTGTAGATTTCAAATTCAGATGGCAAGTTTCGTTCTGTAGTGCCATGTTGTGAATCTGGCAGTGTCTTTAGGTAAGGAGGAATATGAGTTGTAGGGGATGGGGGAGGGGACAGAGGAGATATAAAAGAGAAATGGGGTCTTGGGGATGGGAGGGGAAAGGAGCAGGGTGACTTGGAGGGTAGGGGAGATGAGGGGTGGAGGTGTTGCTTGAAATGAAAGAATTCAGTGATGGAGATTTGGATCATATTTTGCCTCAGGAAAATCAGAAAATTGACTGAGTTCAATTATCCTTAATAAATAGGTAAAACAAGATTGTAATGGGATGTTCAATGTGTAAGAAGGAACTACAGATGCTGGTTCACAACGAAGAAAGACACAAAGTGCTGGAGTAACTCAGCGGGTCAGGCAGCATCTCTGGAGAAAAGGAATAGGCGACATTTTGGGTCGAGACCCTTCATCAGACCTCTGTGGGCCTGTGAGATGCTGCCTGACCCACTGAGTTACTCCAGCATTTTGAGTATACCTTGTAATGGTTGTTCAATGGTTTTCCAGAAGATTAAGTGTGAGAAGGCATTGTGCAGAATGAGGCAATAGTTCAATAAGCCATGTTAATTTTTTTTAAATGGCCTCAGTGGGGCCTCATAAGAATGCATGCATTCTAAAAAACCCAGCAGAAATTACAGCATAATATATTGACAAACGTCTCTTGGGGGAAGAATATAAACAAATCACATGGCAATGTAGATGGATCCAAGTGTCTATTCACAAAGCAGCAGAAAATACATTTCCTGCCTACTTTTTCTACTTAGCTCAAAGTATTTACCCACCTAAATAAAGCTGTTTGTTGGCAAGCAAAGATGGGACAGCATCAATGAGGACTTTTGCAGCTGTTAATCGGATTTCAGTCTGGTCCTCCACCTCACAGCTCTGCACAACTAAACGGACCCACTGTTTGAGCTCTTCACTTATGGAATCCAGGGATTTCTGTCGAGAACAGAGCCATATACGAGAAAGTTATAGAAACCGCTCTCCAGAGACATGTCGGTTTACCATAAATGAGTCGCTTGCTTCCATTACCTCCTGCTTCTTCTGCACAAGGTGGGTCACTAATTTTGAAGCCAGATTAAGCGTAGCACTTTGCAGCTCCACACTAGAAACACACAGGAGAAAGACACAGTTAGTACCAAACAGCTAAGATTCAAACCAAAAGGCAAAATTATTATATATATATTTATCTCAAATATAACAAAACCCTTATTGACTGCCCATTTCCAAAACATACCATCTTCAAAAAGATTTGTTCTTCATCAAGGGTATGTGCATTTATTTATATTTCTGCACTTTTGAGGGGGCCACACATGTACTCCCTTAACATTCTGCAGACAAACATATTCATGCACCTGGACATCATTCATTGGACATCGTTCAATTTTTTAAATGATTATTCGGAGTGGGATTTCATGCCCCAGTTCCAACCTCAGCATATGTCACTATTCTTCAAGGCAAGGTGATGTCTGCATGCGGCTTTTAAATATACATTGGATTTTGGACATGTTTAAGAAGGAACTGCAGATGCTGGAAAATCGGGTTTCGGGTCGAGACCCTGAAGAAGGGTCTCGACCCGAAATGTCGCCTATTTCCTTCGCTCCATAGATGCTGCCTCACCCGCTGAGTTTCTCCAGCATTTTTGTCTACCTTGGATTTTGGACATCGCCTGTTTGAACTCATTGGATAATTTAACAACTGACGGTCCAGAATGATTAACCTTAATTAGGCGGAAAATTATAGGTTTGAAAGTTCCTGCCATTATTACTCACAGTTATGTTTCCAGGTGAAACCTTTAAATCCACCTGAAGGAACAAGTGGATGACAATGAAATTGGGTGTGGTGGTGGTACAGTGGTATTGCTATCAGACTAATAATCTAGATGCCTGGATGAAATCTGGAGACCTTTGCTGGGCTGTGGAATTTAAATTCAGTTAGGGGTGGCACAGTGGAGCAGCGGAAGAATTTCTGCTTACAGCGCCAAAGACCCAGGCTCGATCCTGACTACGGGTCCTGTCTGTACGGAGTTTGTATGATCTCCCTGTGACCGTGTGGGTTTTCTCTGCATGTCTAGAATAATTTTTTCAACTGAAGACATAAAACTTTTGTCTCATTGAGGTTCTAGATCAACCTTCAACTGTCTAACTTTCAATGTTTGGGTTTGGATTTATTATTGCCACATGAGCCGAGGTAGAGTGAAAAACATTGTCTTGCATTCTGCTCAAACAGATCAGACATACATTTCAGATATATAAACACATTGTTGTATTTATATACATAAATACAACAAAGTCAAACCCAAAGGCAACAGATAAAGCAAAGGGGAAGATACAGAGTGCAGAATATAGTTCCCAGCACAGAATATAGTTCCCATCGGATCAACTCCATAGACGAACTGGGTAGGAAGGAACTGCAGATGCTGGTATTAAACAGAAGATAGACAAAAATGCTGGAGTAACTCAGCGGGACAGGCAGCATCTCTGAAGAGAAGGAATGGGTGACGTTTTGGGTTGAGACTCTTCTTCAGACTGTCCCGCTGAGTTACTCAAGCATTTTGTGTCTATCTTCAAGTTCAAACCAGCATCTGCAGTTCCTTCTTACGCATTTCATCAATTTTTCTCCCTGAAGGTCACCCATTCCTTCTCTCCAGAGATGCTGCCGGTCCCGCTGAGTTAATCCAGCATTTTGTGTCTATCCATAGACAAACTCCAATGTCCCACAATGGGGTAAAGCTGAATCAGACAGTCCCCATGCTTATTGATAGAGGTGAATCAGATGGTACCCTGGCTTATGCTGAAGTATGGTTTTGAACAGTGCAATATTTAATACAAAGCAGGCTCCACATTGTACTGGGCATCCAAAATATCAGCTTGGAAATGTATAATACTGCCACTGGTATGGGGCTCTGCATTTTGTGGAACAGGACAAAGACGACAACACTTTGCAGCAAAGTAGACCCCAGGGCACAATTCACATAAAAAGAATCAGGCACCTGGTGACAACATCAAAGGTGATACACTCTAACATCTCTGCATTGGAAAGAAATGTTCAGTAATTGTCAGTTTCAATGGACCTCTTCAGCTGACACCTCCTCTGTCTCTAAACAACTTTTCTGGTGCTAATCTCCGTGACGGTGTAATAAAAGGCATGTTAGGAGCTGTTAATCGCCCGAGTCAATTCAATTACCCTCAAAGTTATCAAATCACAGGAAGATGTGTGTAAAACAGATCATACCTGGGTCAGGCTCCACCGGGGGAAATCAAATCCTTCCCAAGCAAACGCACTCTATTTTATTACAAAGACCCAACGTATCCCATTGATTGTTTTATTGTGGCTTAGACATTTGGGTATTCTGACATTTGTCTGTGGCAGCAAATGTTAGCCTCACTTCGCAAACATCCAAGATATATGGGAGTGTGAGATGATTCACTCAACTGGTAAATTTCATCAAGCGCTCGCTCTTCACTTTACAGTTCAATATTTTTAACTTACTTTCCCATCATTAAGAAAGCTGGTATTGTTTTACCACATGCACATGCAACACACTCACACACACACATGCAACACACTCTCACACACACATGCAACACACTCACACATACATGCAACACACTCTCACACACACATGCAACACACTCACACACACATGCAACACACATGCACACGCACACACACATGCACACGCACACACACACACAGTGTTTGTATAATATTAAAGTACTCTGAATCGACTTAAGGAATAAGTGGTAGAGATGCAGTTTGACAAAGTTACATTATCCAAAGCTTATTTCAAGCCAGGAAATTAAATTCTATTCCTACGAATGACCATCTCATCTTTTATTACAAAACTGAAGAAGAATATTTGAGCTGCTGAGCTTCAATGCTGATACTCAAATTCACCCCTTACAGGCCCGTACGAAGCTTTTCAAAAAGGGGGGTGGCATGACAGGATTACAAAAAAATTAATGTGAAATAATGTGCGCGCTGCGCACATCGCGAGCGCGAATCGTGAAGTCCCTCGATGCCAGGGTCCAGGACCCGCTTAAGGGCCCTGGAAGCTCAGGGGTTTTAGATGCTCTCTGATGCATTCTGAGCCTTATTTTGGAGCATTTTTGGATCAAATTTATGAACAATATTTCAGAAATTAACAGGAATCTGAGAGGTAGCTTTTCACACAAAGGGTGGTGGGTGTATGGAACAAGCTGCCAGAGGAAGTAGTTAAGGCTGGGACTTTCCTACTATTTAACACGGACATTTGGACACGGACATGGATAGGACAGATTTAGATGGATATGGGCCAAACGCGTGTGAGTGGGACTAGTTTACATGGGACATGTTGGTCGGTGTGGGCAAGTTGGGCTGAAGGGCCTGTTTCCACACTGCATCATTCTATGACTAAAAAGTTAAGAAGAAAAATGTATGTAGATAAGTAGAGCAGATTTGAAAGAGGAGTGAAATGTAAAGGCAGAGAAAGTTTTATGGGTGGAAAGGAACATAGGAAAGGAGGGGGGAGAGTGGGCTTGGGCAGATGGGTGAAGGGAAAATAGACACAAAGTGCTGGAGTAACTCAGTGGGTCAGGCAGCATCTGCGGAGAATATGAATAGGCGATGTTTCACAGAGTGCTGTAGTAACTCAGCGGTTCAGGCAGCATCTCTGGAGAACATGGATAGGTGACATGTCACAGAGTGCTGGAGTAACTCAGTGGGTCAGGCAGCATCTCTGGAGAAAAGGTATAGATTACATTTCAGGTCAAGACCCTTCTTCAGTAATATTCAAGATGTGACATGCATAAACATTCCTGAATGTTACCCAAACCATCGTGAGCTACTTTGTTACGGTGCTTGCCCTCTCCTATAATGTCTCTGCTGCCTTAGGTGATGCAGGACAGGACACAAGCTTTGGGACACGGTGTGAAGCTGTTGCCGTCTGTCCCAGCCTGGTACAAACCTGGATGGAGTGGATGTGGAGAGGATGTTTCCACTAGTGGGAGAGTCTAGGACCAGCGGCCACAGCTTCAGAATTAAAAGACATTCCTTTAGGAAGGAGATGAGCAGGAATTTCTTAAGTCAGAGGGTGGTGAACTGTGGAATTCATTGCCACAGACAGCTGTGGAGGTCAGGTCAATGGACATTTTTCAGGAGGAGATTGATAGATTCTTGATTGATAGGGGTGTCAGAGGTAATGGGGAGAAGGCAGGAGAATGGGTTTGAGAGGGAAAGATAGATAGAGTGATACAGTGTGGAAACAGGCCCTTCGGCCCAGCATGTCCCATCTACACTAGTCCCACGTGCCCACGTTTGATCCATATCCCTCCGAACCTGTCCTATCCATGTACTTGTCTAACTGTTTCTTAAATGTTGCGATAGTCCCCGCCTCAACTACCTCCTCTGGCAGCTTGTTCCATACACCGGCCACCCTTTGTGTGAAAAATATACCCCTCAGATTCCTATTAAATCTTTTGCCCTTCACCTTAAACTTATGTCCTCTGCTCCTCGATTCACCTACTCTGGGCAAAAGACAACCATATCTATTCAAATCATGATTTTATACACCTCTATTAGATCATCCCTCATCCTCCTGTGCTCCATGAAATAGAGTCCCAGCCTACTCAACCTCTCCCTATAGCTCTGGCCCTCTAGTCCTGGCAACATCCTCGTAAACTTTCACTGTACCCTTTCCAGTTTGATGACATCTTTCCTATAACATGGTGCCCAGAACTGAATACAATACTCTGAATGCGGCCTCACCAACTTCTTATGCAACTGCAACATGATCTTCCAACTTCTATACTCAGCCTGACCCGCTGAGTTACTCCAGCACTCGGTTAAACGTCACAGAACAGGGCAAGATGAGCAAGTTTGCTGATGATATAGAAGTGAGTGGATTTGCAAATAGTGAAGATGGTTGCGAAAGATTGCAGCAGGATCTGGATCAATTAGCCAGGTGGGCAGAGGAATGGTTGATGGTTGCATGGTTCCTTGAAGGTCGAGTCGCAGGTATATCAGGTGGTCAAAAAGTATTTTGGCACTTTGGCCTTCATCAGTCAGAGTATTGAGTATAGAAGTTGGGAGGTCATGTTGCAGTTGTATAAGACGTTGGTGAGACCGCATTTAGAATATTGTGTTCAGTTCTGGGCACCATGTTATAGGAAAGATGTTAAACTGAAAAGAGTACAGAGATCCCCATCCTGGATCAGTCCAATCAGGGTTGTGTCATCCGCAAACTTGAGAAGCTTGACAGAGGAGTCTGTGGAGGTGCAGTCATTGGTGTGGCGAGAGTAGAGTAGAGGAGAGGGGAGAGATATGCTTTCCCGCCTCACATGCTGCTTCCTGTCTGTCAGAAAGCTGGTGATCCATCGACAGAGGGGTTCAGGCACAGTCAACTCAGAAAGTTTGGAGTGTAGTAGCTCTGGCACAATGGTGTTGAATGCAGAGCTAAAATCAACAAACAAAATCCTCGCATCGGTCCCCCTGGCGGAATTCATATTTTTCAGTATTGTTATCAAGGCAAAGAAAGCAGTTCCAATTGTTTGATATTGTTCCAATATTATTTGATATTATTCATGAGGAAAAAATATAATAGCTCTAAAACCTACCTCAATTTTACAATCTCATTAAAGATATTCCCCCTTTCCTTCTACCCTCCCCCATCTCTCTTCCTTCCCTTCCCCTCTCTCTCTCCCCTTCCCCCTCCCCCTCTCACATCCCCCCCTCTTTCTGGCGGGCGAAGATGAAGGTGGCGCGGGCCTAGCGGGGGTGGCGTGGGCCCAGCGGGGGTCAGCGGGGGTGACGTGGGCTCAGCGGGGGTGGCGTGGGCTCAGTGGGGGCCCAGCGGGGTGGCGTGGACCCAGCGTGGGTGGCGTAGACCCAGCAGGGGTGGCGTGGACCCAGCGTGGGGTCAGCGGGGGTGGCGTGGGCTCAGCATGGGTCGGCGTGGGTCCAGCGGGGGTGGCGTGGGCCCAGCGGGGGTGGCGTGGGCTCAGCGGGGGTCGGCGTGGGTCCAGCGGGGGTCGGCGTGGGTCCAGCAGGGGTGTCGTGGGCCCAGCGGGGGTGGCGTGGGCTCAGCGGGGGTGGCGTGGGCTCAGTGGGGGCCCAGCGGGTTGGCGTGGACTCAGCGGGGTGGCGTAGACCCAGCAGGGGTGGCGTGGACCCAGCGGGGTGGCGTGGGCTCAGCGGGGATCGCCGTGGGCCCAGCGGGGGTGGCGTGGGCCGAGCGGGGGTGGCGTGGGCTCAGCGGGGGTCGGCGTGGGTCCAGCGGGGGTGGCGTGGGCCCAGCGGGGGTGGCGTGGGCCCAGCGGGGGTGGCGTGGGCTCAGCGGCGGTCCAGGGGGGGCCAGCGAGGGTGGCGTGGGCTCAGCGGAGGTGGCGTGGACCCAGCGGGGTTCAGCGTGGGCCCAGCGGGGGTGGCGTGGGCCCAGCGGGGGTCAGCGGGTGTGGCGTGGAACCAACGGGGTTGGCGTGGGCGGAAGATGGCTTGGGCCCGGCGGCGGGGGGAGGCAAGGGCAGCGGGCCCCGCCGCAGCGGCGTCTGGTGTTAGGGTTACAGCCACTCCCGCCCGGCAACGGGAGGACGGTCTCCTGGGCGCCAGGCTGCCCGTTGGCGAGGCTCCGTGGCCGCGGATGGAAACGCTGGACCGGGCGGGCAGACACCGCACCGCACCCCCCCTCCCCTCCCTCCCTCGGGCCCGGAGAAATGGGTTACTAAATCATCCCGCGGGCCGGATTAGATCCCCTCACAGTCTCCCCCTCCTGCAACGCAATATTCCACTACTTACCTGGAGTAGACGAGAGGCATCACGCCCAATGTGTGAAGCACAAATGGCAGTCTGATCCCGCCCGGGCCCACTGCGCACGCGCGGAGAGACGGCATCATTTTGCGTCGCTTCCCTAACTGCACAGGCGCGGATGGGCGCATTTTTTTCTCCTGAATCATCCAGCGGCCGGAACCAGAATTTCGGGCGATTTCCGACAAAGGCTGATTGCGCTCCGATTTTTTTTCGTTTCTGGGGATTATTTCTTACTCTGGGGGAAAAAAGGGGGGTGCGGTCGCCCCCTAATGCACCCCCCCTTCGGAAGGCCATGCCTTATTTATTTCTTCAAACACCCATTAACTTTCCCCGATTCTTCTCCCACCTTGATGGAAAATAAATTGTTCAAGGATCCAATCACAGAATTGAGAATCTGTGATGCATTTGAGATGAAAGATTGAACCTATTTTTGCATCTCCTATGCCACTGGATTACCACAGTGGTGCAGCAGTGAAGTTGCTACCTTACAGCGCCAGATACCCAGGTTCGATCCTGACTATGGGTGCATTCGATAGGGAGTTTGTACGTTCTCCTTGTGACCTGTGTGGGTTTCTACCCACACTCCAAACAGGTGCAGGTTTGTAGGTTAATTGTCTTTGGTAAGAATTGCAAACAGGCCCTTCGGCCCACCGAGTCAACACTGAACAGCGATCCCCATGCACTAATACTATCCTACACACAAGGGACAATTTACAATTATTGCTAAAGCCAATTAACCTACAAACCTGTACGTCTTTGGAGTGTGGGAGGAAACCGAAGATCTCTGAGAAAACCCAGGCGGTCACGAGGAAAACTTACAAACTCCATACAGACTTAACCCGTAATCAGGATAGAACCTGGGCCTCTGGCACTGTAAGGCAGTATCTCTACCGCTGTGCTAACGTGCCGCCCACAATGTAAATTGTGGATTACAAATGAAACAGACCTTCTTTAAAAATCCAGGAAATTATTCAAATGATCTTTCTTGAATAATAAAGTTCTGGTTTCCAGATACTAGAAATCAAACATACTAAAAATAATTTTATTTGCTGGCAGCATCTTTGGACACCTCTGGAGGTGGACGCCATTCATCACTAATGCCCGGTTTCATCACTAAAGTGGAGATGGTCGAGAGCTTCAAGTGCCTAGGTGTAAATATCACCAACGATTTGTCCAAGTCCAACCACATTAACGCTGCAGCCAAAAAAGCACACCAGCTCCTCTACATCTTTAGAAGGCGAAGGAAATTAAGCATGATAATTTATTCACAATTTCTACAGATACACTGTTGAAAACATCCTATCCAGATGCATCACAGCTTGGTAAGGTAACTGCCATGCCCAAGACCATAAGAAATTGTAGGGAATTATGAATGTAACCCAGACCAGATTTCCCCCACCCCACCACCGGTCGACTACATCAATGCTTCACACACGGGAAAGCAACCAACGCAATCAAGGACCACTCTAATCCCCGGGTTGTCCTCTCTTCACTCCTCTCCCGTCACGCAGAAGATACAAAAGCTTGAAAGCATCGCATTCTATTATCTATTATTATGCTCTTGAACAGGCCTTTGATATGCTGGGCCTGTTCAAGAGCATAAAAGTGTGGGGGGGTGGGGAGTGGAGAATGGGAGAAGGGAGAGAGAGGGGGAGAAGGGGATGTGAGGGGAGGACGTGTAGTGGATAAGGGGGAGAAGAGTGGAGCGGGGAGAAGGGAGGAAGAGGGGGGAAGGGAAGAAGGGGAGGAGAAGGGAGGAGAGAAGGGTAGGAGGAAGTGGAGAAGGAGGGATGGGGGCGGGAGGGGGGAAGAGGGGAGAGGGGAATTCAGTCTACACTCACTGAATCCATCTCTGTGAAAAGTTATAGAGATGGTGATGGGATCTGGAAGCGGACCAATACATCTATAAATAAAACTGAACGACTCAGACATCTTTTCATTTGCACAATTGATTTTATTGTATTAACTTTAATATAATAATGTTTAAAATCCATGCATTGAAGGAAGAATATTTTACAGCCCATCTGTGGTCCCTAACCCCAACCCTAATCCTGCGTCACCCACAGGACAGCATACGTCAGCGTGTGACAGGGCGCACGACATGATGAGACACCCAAATGTCGCCCCAGGATTTTGAACATTCCAAAATCCTGTGGCGACAAGTAAGCACCGCGCGGTACTGCGCGTCATTGCATGCGTCACCACGCGACAACTTCTTTTTAGATGGTCGCCTAAACGTCGCCCAAATGACGCCCAAGTGGGACAGGCCCTTTAGACCCGTGTCATATGCAAAATAGTATTTAATGCAGGTAATATAAAACAAGGCTTATAATCATCTTGCAAATAGTTCAAAAATTTGGAATCAGTTTCTCAGCACGTGAAGTACCTTTTAATAAATTTCTATCAACATAATACATAAAATGTCACACTGATCGAATTTCTAGTGTAAAACCCATCTCCAAACAGGAAAATTCAACAAACTATAATTTAGTAAAAAAAAGAGGTTTGGAAAGTGCAACCATGAATGTCAGGAAAAAATATTTTTCATTTTTACTTTGCTATTAATTTCTTCCATAAAAACACAAATTGTTCAGATAATTTATGAGGTTTATTGACAGAAATTTTGTCTTATTATCAAACCTCACTGATTTTATGCAATTAATATAAATAATGTGTTCTTGATTTAACAAATAGTATTTTGGTGCATGCAAAATTATGAATTTGAATCTCTTTTACTTGGTAGTTTTCAGCACAAAAGAGAATTCAATCCTTTTTTTAAAAGATGTCAAATCGTCCAACAAGTTTAACAGTTAATTTGTATTTACTTTTATCCAATGGGTAACTGCAACTACAAACCCATCCAAAATTGTTTCCTGTGGTATTCTTGTGGCAGTTCCAATAATTGCAAATTCTGGATATTTATTACAAACATTAACAAGGGCACTGAAGAATTACCAAATAGCAGGAGGATGGGCTGTTGGGGACTTTTGAGATATTAATTATGAAGGGGTGTTATTTCTCACACTTGCGACATGCGTCCACTATCTGTATCCGCTGAGTCATTGTTGCTGACAGAAACCTGACATCAGTCTCAAGAAGAGTCTCGACCCAAAACGTCACCCATTCCTTCTCTCCAGAGATGCTGCCTGAGTTAACTCCAGCTTTTTGTGTCTATCTTTGGATTAAACCAGCATCTGCAGTTCCTTTCTACACATCTTTGCATGCAATGAACCCATAGTCTGCCAACTGTCCTCCAACTCTCTACTGTCAGCAAATTCTTGCTTGGTAATGATAGTTTTCAATACCCAGAAATACATTTCTGTGCCAATTCCTCTAACCACTGTCTAGATATTCCTCCTCTTGGTCACTAGCTGAGGTCAGCTCAATGCCATCTTCCCAAATGATTTATAGGTTTGCAACTGGTAGCAAACAGGACGAGAACTAAATGGAACAATATTTACTTAGGTTTTTTTCTGCACTTTCAATCATAATAATCTTCAGAGCAATGTTATAACTTAATTCATGTCAGAGTGGTTGGACAATGACTTGCCACATAAGCTGTCCACACCCTCAATAATCTGTGTGGTATGTGCTGCAGGCAAATTATTTTTCAGTGCCATGTTATATAACCAAAGTTACATCACGTTGTAACTTTCCCTAACAATTAGGTCAATATTCGGTGCTTTTGCGTGTTAGAATTTGGGTTCTGAATGCAACCCACACCATGAATAAAGATTCCTTGTGCTACAGAACAGAACTTTCACAATGCAATGTGCAATGAGTCATTTTCAGATAGTTTCTGTTTGTTTTGGAACTGTCAAGTGCTGTTATAAAGTTAACCTGTAATATTAGCTCAGTTTTCTTCTTTCCACAGACACTGTCTGATGTGCTGGGTAATTCCAACATTCTCAAGTTCACAGCTCACTAAAGGTGGCAGCAGAAGTAGGTAGGGTGGCAAAGAAGGCATGTGGTATGCTTACCTTAATCATAATCATAATTAAAACCATTCCTTATTAGCCAAGTATGTTTTGCAACATACAAGGAATTTGATCTGCCATACAGTTAAATCATTAAAAAGCAACAAAACACCCAAAATACATTTTAACATAAAAATCCACCACAGTGACTCCTTTATATTCCTCACTGTGATGGAAGGCGAAAAAAAGTTCAATCTCTTCCCTTCTTTGTTCTCTCGCTGTCGGGGGCCTCGAGCCTTCCGTTGACGGATGATCTTGGCTCCCGTAGCCGACGGAGTTTGGGCCCTCTGCATCGGGGTGATCAAGCTCTTGCATTGGGGGGAAAATCTCAGCTCCCCCGCGCCAGGCGATCGGACCCCGGGTCAGGGCTGGTCGAAAAGTTCTGCATCATTTGGAGCTTGCCAACATCGGTCTCTACCCGAGACTGCGAGCTCCTCGATGGTGAAATCCGCAGGCCGCGGTTAGAGCGTAGATCCAAGGCAAGGGATCGGCTCCATTGGTAAGTCCACGTCCCCGCGGCGGGGCTCAAAGTCAGTCCCGAGCAAGGCCTCCAGCTCCATGATATTAGGCCACAGAGCGACCAGAGATATGATCCGGAAAACAATCGCATCTCCGGCAAGGTAAGAGATTGAAAAAAAGTTTCCCCCGACCCCCAACATAAAACAAACCAGAGAACATTAACATACTTTTAAAACACGCTAAAAATAACACAAAAAAAGACAAAAAGACAAACAGCCTGTTGGCGAGGCTGCCATCTTGCTAGGGGCATTGAATATAAGAGTAAGGAAGTTATGATGCAGATCTATAGGACTTTGGCAAGTTTTGTAAAGGGTGCAGAGCAGCATTACCAAAATGCTGCCTGGATTAGAGGGTTTCTTCTACAGGGAAAAAACATAGATTATTTTCACTGGAGCTTCAGAGGTCGAGGGAAGACTTCATAGAAGTCATAGAGTCATAGAGTGATACAGTGTGGAAACAAGTCCTTCAGCCAAACTTGCCCACACCGGCCAACATGTCCCAGCGACACTAGTCCCACCTGCCTGCGCTTGGTCCATATCCATCTTTCCTATAACATGGTGCCCAGAACTGAACACAATATTCTAAATGCGGTCTCACCAACGTCTTATACAACTGCAACCTGACCTCCCAACTTCTATACTCTATATTCTGACCGATGTGCCAAAAGCCTTTTTGACCACCTTATCTACCTGCGACTCGACCTTCAAGGAACCATGCACCTGCACTCCTAGATCCCTCTGCTCTACAACACTCCCCAGAGGCCGACCATTTACTGTGTAGGTCCTGCCCTTGTTAGACATCCCAAAATCCAACACCTCACACTTCTCTGTATTAAATTCCATCAACCATTCCTCAGCCCACCTGGCCAATCGATCCAGATCCTGCTGCAATCTTTCACAACCATCTTCACGATCTGAAAAACCACCCACTTTTGTATTATCTTATAAGTGAATAAAATTATGAAAGGCATAGATAAACAGTCAGAACCTTTGCCCAGTTGGAAATGTCCAACACTGGAGGGCATAGGTGTAATGTGAGGGGTAAATTATCAAGATACAAGATACATTTATTTGTCACATGTACTAATTGGTACAGTGAAATGTGTGGTCGCCATACAGCCATACGAATAATAAAGAACACATAACACAAAGTCTTAACACAAACATCCTCACACAGCGGGATCAAAGTTTCCCACTGTGAGGGAAGGCTCCAAAATTCAGTCATCCTCCTCTGTTGTCTTCCCGTGGTCGGGGGGCTCCCGAACCCCCCGCTGTCGGCGCTACGGGCGGCCCGATGTTCAGGCCCGCTCGCCGGGGTGATGGAAGTCCGACGTTCGTGACTGGAGGACATCCTCAGCGGCTTGGTCATTCGAGTCGGCCACCTCCTACCGGAGTCCGCGGCTCCCGAAGTCCACAGTCCGCGCTGGTCGGAGATTCAACGCTGGCGGCCCTCGGCAAAGGGTCCCAGGTCTCCGCGATGTTGAAGACAGCGCCGCCCGTGCTGGAAGCTCTGCAACCACAGCTCCGCGATGTTGGAGGAGCGGCCCAACACTCCGGAGCTCCAAACGGCGATCCAGGTAGGCATCGCCCGATCTGCGATGTATCCAGCGCTGTGCCGCTGCTGCTGAAGCTCTGGTCCGGTCCCCAGCAGGAAAGTCTGCTCCAATCCAGGTGGTAGGCCGCGACGAGGGGGGCGAGGACGCGACTCGGAGAATAGTCGCGTCCTCACCAGGAAGTGACTTGGAAACGGTTTCCCCCTTACCCTACCCCCCTCCCCCACATAGAAAAACGAAGGAAACCTCCAAAACAAACTTTAAAACTGACTAAAATTTTAAGTAGCACTAGGGGCATCTATACATAACTAAAACTCTGATCTTGTTATCTTCCAGTTTGGCAGTCTTTCTTTCTTTCTTTTAAAATATTTTTATTAGTTTTTCCCCCCCAAAAAAACAAAAAGAAAACAAAGCAAAAAGAATAATGATAAACATAACAATGATATTGATACATAGGAATCAGGATTACATTTATAACAGGTATAACCTAAATATGAGTCCAGTGTCAAAATACACATTGAATATAGACCTTTTTCTTTATTTTTTCTTTTTAACTTTTTTTTTTCTACATATATGTTTTCCTTTAAACATTTAACTATATTTACATAGAGATCTATGTAATTAGATTTACATATATGTAAATATAGTTAAATGTTTAAAGAAAAACTTACATATGTAGAAAAAAAAACAAAGATAAAAAGAAAAAAAAGAAAAAGGGAAAAAGGAAGAAACAAAACCCCCCTAAACTAAAGAAAAAAAGAAAGCAAAACAGATTCTGAGCTGAGAATTTCAACAATTTAAGTCTGTTTAACTCTGTGAACCACCTTGAATTGTATCAGAGCGTGTCTTGCACACATTGAAGAGGTATTAACTAATTGAAGAATCCTCTCCCATTTCTCTATGGATAGAGAAATTTGGAGTTCTCTTTCCCAGTCATTCTTAATTTTATCAAATATATCTATTTGTAATTTCAAAATCAACTCATAAATAGTCGTTATTAATCCTTTCTGATAAGGGTTCAAATGTTTAAAAAATTCCCAAATTTCGGTTTGATGTGGTAGCGGCAAAAAGGGTAGAGTAGCCTTAAAAAAATGTCTAATTTGTAAATATCTAAAAAAGTGTGAATTAGGTAAATTATATTTATTGGAAAGTTGTTCGAAAGACATAAAACAACCATCCAAAAACAAATCACGAAAAGCTACTATCCCTTCCTCTTCCATAACAAAAAGGCTTGATCAGTACTAGAAGGTTGGAAGAGAAAATTAGATAAGATAGGACTCGATAAGATAAAATCATTTAGTCCAAAAAACGTACGAAATTGAAACCATATTCGAAACGTATGTCTTATTATTGGGTTAGTCATATATTTATTCAATCTCGTAATTGTAAAAGGTAACGAGGCCCCTAGAATAGAAGCCAATGATAGCCCTTGTAAGGAATCACGTTCAAGATTTATCCATCCTGGGCATTGGGTATCTTCTAAATCTTTTTTGTCCAAAATGTTAGATAACGAACATTGACTGCCCAATAGTAGAATCTAAGTTTCGGCAGTGCCAAACCACCATCTTTTTTTGATTTCTGTAAGTATTTTTTGCTTAGTCTGGAATTTTTATTCTGCCATATATATGAAGAAATTTTGGAATCAATAATATCAAAGAAATTGGTATCATCTGAAATAAATACAAATATTTAGGTAAAATTAACATTTTAATAGCATTGATTTGGCCGATTAAAGATAAGGACATTGGTGACCATTTAGTAAACTGTTGTTTGATATGGTCAATTAAAGGCATAAAATTAGCTTTAAATTAATCCTTGTGTTTCTTGGTGATCTTAATACCTAAATAAGTAAAACTTTCGGTAGTCAATCTAAGTGGAAACTGTCCATAATTCAAAACTAAATTATTTAATGGAAAAAGCTCACTCTTACTAAGATTTAGTTTATAACTAGAGAAACTACTAAATTGATTAAGTAATGCTACTATTGCCGGAATAGATTTCTCAGGGTTAGAAATGAATAATAACAGTGCATCTGCATAAAGAGATAGCTTATGTGTCTTATTCCTGCGGACAATACCCAAAATATTAGGGGATTCCCTAATAGCGGTGGCCAAAAGTTCCAAAGCAATATCAAATAGTAAAGGACTTAAAGGACAGCCCTGTCTAGTACCTCGAAAGAGCCTGAAAAAAGGGGATCTCTGATTATTAGTAAGTACAGAAGCCTGAGGTATATGATATATCAGCTTGATCCAAGAAATACATTTTGGACCAATCTTAAATTTTTCAAGTGTATTGAATAAGTATTCCCGGTCTTTCTATTTGCGCAAAGACGGTCCGCGATAGCGCTACGATTTTTCGCCTGTTCACTCACCGTTCTCCTATGCTGCGAGTGTACCGAGTTTCGTTTCGATTGGTTGAATGTCGTAAAAGTTAGCGAGGTTTGAAAATCTTAAAAACCGCACGTGCGCAGATCGATCTCTTCTCCTGCCAGTCAGCGCCGCGCAGATTAGTTTCTTCCCCGGGACGGTCCGCCCCTTCCTGCGCCATTGCGTCTTTACTGGAGCTGAGAATGGCCGGCGGAGGTTTCCAACCGCCCACACAACCCTCCCCCAACAAGCCCCCCAGCCCACCCCCCCCCCGCCCACACAACCCACTCCCCCGCCCACACAGCCCCCCACCACTCCCGCCCACACCCCACCCGCCCCGTCAACCCCCCCAACTCCACAACCCCCCCTCCCCCCACACATCCAACCCCCCACAGACCCACCCCACCACACCCCTACCCCGCCCCAACACACACCCACCCCGCCTCCACACCCAGTCCCCCGTCCACACAACCCTCCCACCCCCAAAACCTCCTCCTCCCCCCACACACCAAACCCCCCCACACGCACCCTCACCCCCCCACCACATCCACCCCGCCCCAACACACACCCACCACCCCCCACACACACACCCCGCACACAGCTCCCCCTCACCCCACACCCCCTCCCCGCCACACACCACCCTCCCCCACGCCCCCTTCCCCAACACCCTCCTACACCTCCCCGTCCACACACCCCTCCTCCCCTCCCACCCCACACCCCCTCCACCACACACTCCACTTCCCTTCCCTCCCTCCCTTCCTCCCCTCCCACACATGAAGAGGAGGGGGAGGGAGTGTTCGGGCATGAAGGGAAATGAGCCGCGCCTGCGAGTCTGTAAGGACTCTATCCCCTGCTCCCAATTCCTCCGTCTACGCCGCATCTGCACCCATGATGAGATGTTCCAAACCCGGGCATCGGAGATGTCCTTATTCTTTGACTATAGATGAGGCTCTCACCAGGGTTTCTTCTATACCCCGTAACACTGCTCTCACTCCCCATCCTCCCACTCGTAACAAGGGCAGAGTCCCCCTTGTCCTCACCTTCCACACTACCAGCCGTCACATACAACAGATAATCCTCCGACATTTTCGCCACCTCCAACGGGATCCCACCACTTGCCACATCTTCCCATCTCCTCCCCTTTTGGCTTTCCGCAGAGACCGCTCCCTCTGTAACTCCCTGGTCAATTCGTCCCTTCCCACCCAAACCGCCCCCTCCCCTGGCACTCTCCCTTGCAACCGCAGGAAATGCTACACTTGTCGCTTTACCTCCCCCCTTGACTCCATCCAAGGACCTAAGCAGTCTTTCCAGGTGCGGCAGAGGTTCACCTGCACCTCCTCCAACCTCATCTATTGCATCCGCTGCTCTAGGTGTCAGCTGTTCTACATCGGTGAGACTAGGCGGAGGCTTGGCGATCTCTTCGCCCAACACCTTCGCTCAGTTTACAATAACCAACATGATCTCCCGGTGGCTCAGCAATTCAACTCCCCCTACCATTCCAAATCCGACCTTTCTGTCCTGGGCCTCCTCCATGGCCAGAGTGAGTCCCACCGTAAATGGGAGGAGGAGCACCTCATATTTCGCTTGGGTAGTTTACACCCCAGCGGTATGAACATTGACTTCTCCAATTTCAGGTAGTCCTTGCTTTCTCCCACTTTCCCCTCCCCTTCCCAGCTCTCCCACAGCTCACTGTCTCCATCTCATCCTTTCTTGTCACCTATTCCTTCGCTCCATAGATGCTGCTTCACCCGCTGATTTTCTCCAGCATTTTTGTCGACTTTCTATCAGTATCAACATATCCCTTTATTTGTTTTCCCTCTTTCCAACTTCTCATTACTTTATTGCCCAGATGACTCCAGGATCACCAGAGCAGTCCTGGTATTATCTTTAGTTTAGTTTAGTTTAGAAATACAGCGCGGAAACAGGCCCTTCGGCCCACCAGGTCCATGCCGACCAGCGATCCGCGCACATTAACACTATCCTACACCCACTCGGGACAATTTTTACATTTACCAAGCCAATTAACCTACAACCCTGAACGTCTTTGGAGTGTGGGAGGAAACCGATCTCAGAGATCTCGGAGAAAACCCACGCTGATCACGGGGAGAACGTACAAACTCCGTACAGACAGCACCCGTAGTCAGGATCGAATCCGGGTCTCCGGCGCTGCATTCGGTATAAGACAGCAACTCTACCGCTGCGCCCCCGTGACCGCCCAATCTATCAGAGATATTCCATTTGTCCCATCGATCCTTCCCCCAGCCACTCTGCAACTTAAAACTAACTTGTTTTCTCACTTTCCTGATTCTGAGACGGAGAAACAATTCCTGCTCCATATTTGCTGCCAGATCAGCTAAGTGATTCCAGTACATTTCATTTTTATTTCAGATTTTAGTCTGAAGAAAGGTCTCGACCAGAAACGTCACCCATTCCTTCTCTCCAGACATGCTGCCTGTCCCGCTGAGTTACTCCAGCTTTTTGTGTCTATTTCCAGTATTTGGCGTTGTTTTTAAATTTATATCCACTGAATTTTAATTTGTATTGCAAAATTAGTGACTTGAGAAGATGATAATGTGTCTTGACTTGAACACAATAGTGAGGAACCAAGATGTTGTGTAGGTTCTGGTCAGAAAGAACAGGCACTGGTACAGAAGAAAAAAGTTATATAACAGATCTTAAGTGACTTTGGGGATCCATAGGTAATTAAGTACTTTTGAAATATAGTGTTCATTGTAAATACTATGTGCTACCTTCTCACCACGAGTTATCATTGTGTAGGTGCAATTCAAAGAAAGAGTTTTACAGGCAATTTGGAAATAAATGTTGTGAGAACTAATTTTAGGAGATATATTCTGCTCCCTATTCTCTACACATGCATTAATTAGAAAAAAATGTATATTTTTCTTCGATCCATATATGCCTTTATCTTACATGCTTCTTTCCTAAGTACAGGCAAATTTTATAGATCAGTCACTCATCACTATCATGTTGGGCTTAAAGGCCTGTCCCACTTATGCGATTTGCAACAAAACAATGTAATAATGTCCAGGTAATCTGTTTAAGTAAAGACACAAGGAGCTGCAGGTGCTGGTTTACAAACAAAAGCCAAAGTGCTGGAGTAACTCAGCGGATCAGGCAGCATCTCTGGAGAACATGGACTGGTGACGTTTCGGGTTGGGACCCTTCTTCTGGAGTGACCCAGCACTGAGTTACTCCAGCACTTACTGTCTTTATCGACTTAAGGGATATTGGTTGTGGGAAAAAACGTAGGTAAAGATGAGAACTTGCTGTTTTCTTTTTCAAGTTGTGCCACCAGAGAGAAAATGTGCCTCAGCTTAGGAACTCACTGCTAACAATGAAAACACAAGAGACCGTAGATGCTGGAAGCTTGAACAGAAAACTGCTGCAGGAACTCAGCAGCTCTAGGGTCCTGACCTGATTTGTCACCTATCCATGTTCTCCAGAGATGCTGCCTGGCCTGCTGAGTTACTCCAGCACTTTGTGTCTTTTTTTGTAATCCAGTACCTGCATCTGTGGAGGGAAATGGCAGCCAATGTTTTTGGTCGGGACCCTTCGTCATTGATACCCACACAAGGCAGAGAGGGAAGAGCATAGGGCGTGGAGGGAAAACTGTTGGGGGAAGCGATGAACGGAATGAAGGCAGCCGAGATCCTGGCTGGGTCTGGGCTGGGAGTTCCCGACCCAAAACACCTTTGACAACACAGCATCTCCTCTGACTCAGTGCCAAAATATTAGCACCAAATCACTGTTGATGACTCAGAGAAACAATTATCATTAATGGATTCTGCATAACCCGAGCTGCAAGCTAAAGGAACTTGCATGGAGGCAGCTTTACACTGCAAGATGAAAGGTCTTTGTGTAGGAAGGAACTGCAGATCTTGGTTTACACCAAAGAGACACAAAAAGCTGGAGTAACTCAGCGGATCAGGCAGCATCTCTGGAGAAAGGATCATAAGGTCATGTGTAATAGGAGCAGAATTAGGCCATTTGGCCTCTCAGGTTTACTCTGCCATTCAATCATGGCTGATCTATCTCTCCCTTCTAACCCCATAACCCCTGACACCCATTTTAAATAAACGTTGTTCCTTTTTAATTAAAAATAAAAATGTGTTAGTAATCTGGAATAGAAAACCCATTTGCATCTGTTTTTGAACATTAATCGTGAAGCAGAGGGATTGTGCTCATTTCCAGTAAAAATCTGAGCCATCCAGACTGATTCCTGGGATGTCAGGACTTTCATATGAAGAAAGACTGGATAGACTTGGCTTATACTCGCTAGAATTTAGGAGATTGAGAGGGGATCGTATAGAAACGTACAAAATTCTTGTGGGGTTGGACAGGCTAGATGCAGGAAGATTGTTCCCGATGTTGGGGAAGTCCAGGACAAGGGGTCACAGCTTAAGGATAAGGGGGAAATCCTTTAAGACCGAGATGAGGAAAAACTTTTTCACACAGAGAGTGGTGAATCTCTGGAACTCTCTGCCACAGAGGGTAGTTGAGGCCAGTTCATTGGCTATATTTAAGAGGGAGTTAGATGTGGCCCTTGTGGCTAAAGGGATTAGGGGGTATGGAGAGAAGGCAGGTACGGGATACTGAGTTGGATGATCAGCCATGATCATATTGAATGGCGGTGCAGGCTCGAAGGGCCGAATGGCCTACTCCTGCACCTATTTTCTATGTATCTATCCAGAAATTGGACTGTATATTTCCTGTTTTGACACTCCACTGTGGGTATCATTTCCCCAATTGATTGTGTACATGTGATGATGCCATCAACATGTGGAGCACCGGTTTCTAACGCATTGACCATAAATCACCTGTTACTTTCAATTCTCACTTACTGAAGTGTAAAGGGCGAACCACACTTCAAGTCTGAAATCGTGCCCGATCTGGAGTCCCCTCTGAATCATCCATTTCTAACTATGTCACATATTTGTGCTATCCCCTTACAGATAGTACCGACAAAGGTCAGAGCATCACTGTGTCAATTCAGCCAACCCACCCACAATTTCTCTTTGCGTCCCCTTTGTAGTTTAGTTTAGAGAGACAGCGTAGAAACAGGTCCCGCGGCTGTTACAGTTGTACAGGACATTGATAAGGCTGCATGTTGAGTATTGTGTTCAGCTTTGGTCACCTTGTTGTAGGAAAGCTTCTTCCCTACAGCCATCAGACTATTAAACACAACAACAAATAAGCTCTGAACTGCAACAGACTATTATTATTGCTGTACTATATTTGTTATTTATTGATTATATGTGTGCATGTGTATACACACACTGAACTTGTTTTCTTCTCACATTATCTATTATGTATACATATTCTGTTGTGCTGCAGCAAGTAAGAATTTTATTGTCCTATCTGGGACATATAACAATAAAACACTCTTGACTCTTGACTCTTGATCAAGCTGGAAAAGGTGCACCCATGGAACTAGTGTGAATCGGTGATCGATGGTCAGAGTGGACTCGGTGAGTGGAAGGGCCTGTTTCCATGCTGATTCTCAGAACTAAACTAAACAATGCCAAGGCTGGTGGATGGGATTAGCAGCATTTAGGTTTGTCACAAATCTGTTGACTCGATAAGCTGAATCTCTTTCTCCTGTTGACATCAATAAATGATTACGCCCTCATTTGTGCTCTGTTAATGTAATGGTGAAAACAATGATCCACATGTAATCTTCGTTCAGACAACTTCAGCAGGTGTGTGAGTGTGAGCGTGTGTGTGTCTGCGTGCGTGTAGGGGAGGATATGGTGTGCATTGGGGCAGCACAGTGGCTCAGAGGTGGAGTTGTTGTCTTACAGCGCCTGGGACCTGGGTTCAATCCTGACTCGGGAGTTTGTATGTTCTCCCTGTGACCACGTGGGTTTCCTCCGAGTTCTCTGGTTTCCTCCCACATCCCAAAGACGTACAGGTTTGTAGGTTAATTGGCTTCTGTGCCTAGGATAGAACTGGTGTATAGGTGTTCGCTGGTCAGCGCAGATTTGGTGGGCGGAAGGGCCTGCTTCCATGCTCATTCTCTAAACTATGAGTGGAGAGCTGGAAAGGATGGGGTAATATTACCTTTCTGCACGTCTAACAACTTGGGGCAAAACACTGATGGCTTTCTAATGGCTCTCGTTTAAAGGATTTTCCCAAGAAATATTTATCTTTTATCAGTTACTGAACTTCCAAAGTTTTTCTGCTGTTTCTTGTCCATTTGTGCACCTGCAATTTGCAAAGAGGGCAAGTGGTATAGGCCAATATTTTGTTTTTATTTTGCATTTATTTACATTATAAGTTGAAAGAGAAAGGGTAAGAACAGATTCAGTAATTATCACATCCGTGCTCATTTAATGAAAGTAACTATGTGTGAGGTGAACTTGCATGGAGTTGGCAGATAATCCCATGTCTGGCCTTAGTAACTTTCCAGCTCAAAAATGTAGTAGTGATAAAACTCAAGGTCTGAAATTGACTATGGTATCTGGTTTTGCAAAGAAAAAAATACGGACGGCTGAAAACAACATATTTTTTTCAGGCTTCATGCCGCACCTACCTTTTCAAAAACACTCCAGATTTCTGAACGAGTCCTTGAGCACAGCAAACACAATGATACGCTGCTACAATGATAGTCACGGTAAACACTTTCATTAAATCGCAGTTCACGATTCCAGACAGTGTTCAGATTGCAAAAACCAAGTAACTTGAATGTCAATACCAGAGGCATATCAAATATCTTAAGATTCATGCATGTTTGCTCAAGTTGAAGTATTGAAGAATACCTGCTTTTTGTGGTGTCTGCCAATGACAAGATCCACCTGAGAAGTTTGGCTTCACTCATCACTGAACCGTTCACTATCCAAGGAAAGAGTCCCTCCATATCCAAGTGGCACAATATTTTCAGCACCTGGAATATTTGACATAGCAATTAGTTATAAAACTATGCACATAAGCTGTGCTAGGTTTCAAGTAGACGTCAACGTCATTTATTTGAACACTTTTAGATTGTGCTCTTTGGTCTATTGGTTTAGTAAAGTGATCCATTTGAGTAGTCAATGAGAGTACTTTCAGCGACTGCTTCTTTCATGACTTTAAAATCTTTTTTGGAATAAATTTAAGAGATATAATGCGGAAACAGGCTTTTCAGCCCACCGAGTCCGCACCGAACAGCGATTACCCCGTACAAGAGCGCTATCCTACACACTAGGGACAATTTACAAATTTTACCCATGGCAATTAATCTACAAACGTGTACGTCTTTGGAGTGTGGGAGGAAACCGGAGCATCCAGAGAAAACCCACACAGTTACAGGGAGAACGTACAAACTCCGCACTGACAAATAGATACAAAATACTGGTGTAACCCAGCGGGACAGGCAACATCTCTGGAGAAAAGGGATAGGTGACGTTTTGGGATGGAACCCTTCTTTAGAACCCATAGTCAGGATCGAACCCACGTCTCTGGCAATGTGAGGCAGCAATTCTTCCGTTGCACCACTGTGCCGCCCTTAACTTACTTTGTTACATAAAACTAATAGGGCGGCTACTGTCCCATTTTGTTTGTAAGGCTTCTAAATAAATATGCAAAAGTTTTAAGTTATATTTGAGATACTCTGTGATTCTTTAATTCTTAGCGATATGGCGTGTTACTATATCGAGATAATCCCTCACCTTGGCAAGACATGCTGGGTGTTTTTCTTGCACTGCTAGCTTTTTCAAAGTGTCCTCAATTCCTGATAAGAGGAACAGTACATTCCCATCTGTCTCTCTGGCCTGGAGGAAATCTTTCTCTTCCAGCCAAAACAACACTGTCTCCAGGGTCAGCAAACGTACTTCAAGAAACTCTGAGTGTAGAAGATGAGGAAGGAGTAGACGGGGCTGAACTTCAGTACTTTCAGAAGCCAATTTGCAGATGGCATCCCTCGACAGTGACTTTGGTCGCAGAGAAACTGATTTTGCCACCACAGACAAAGTTAGCTTGGTGATGCTTTTTTGCCACTGAATTAGTCCAGGTGCTGGTAGAACCTTTTGACTCTCTTTAAATAGTTCTGACTCCAGTATAATGTGGTGGGCAATCTGCCAGAAGTCCAGAATCTGTGGGTCTGAAAGAAAGCATTTATTAGTTAGAGCTGCATTGCTATAACAGGAAGCAATTTGCTATGCATTGTCAGTTTAATACTCTACATGATATTTTGAAAGGTAAATTTAAGGCAACATTCATGGATACTACCTTCTGACTTCAGGTGGAGTACGGCATATAATGTGCAGGTGCAAAGTGGAAATAGTTGAAAGCTTCAAGTTGCTTGCGTTAATATTACCAAAGGTCTGTTACGGACCAACCACATTGATGCGATAGCCAGGAAGGCACACCAATGCCTCCATTTCCTATGGAGACTGTGGAAATTCAGCTTGTCCCCAATGACTCTTACAAAATTCTTCAGCTGCACCATAGAAAGCACTGTCAGATTGCATCACTGCTTGGTTTGGGAACAGCTCTGCCCAAGAGTGCAAGAAAATGCAGAGTTGGTAGATGTACTCCAGTCCATCACACAGACCAGACTTCCCATGGTAGACACAAAATGCTGGAGTAACTCAGCGGGTGAGGCAGCATCTCCGGAGAGAAGGAATGGGCGATGTTTCGGGTCGACACCCTTCTTCAGACTGACTTCATACTTCCCACCATTGACTCCATCTGCACTTCACACTGCCTCAGAAAAACAGCCAACTCAACCCACCATGGCCATTCCCTCTTCCCCTTGCTCCCGTCTGGCAGAACATACAAAAGCTTGAAAATGTGCATCACCAGACTCAGGAACAGCTTCTTTCCCCTCAATTTTCAGGCTTCTGAATGGCCCTTCCCTAAGCTAGAGTACTGTCTGATTCACTTCTACTGCATTGCAAGCATTGAACTTTGTCTATGAAACTGATGTGCTACAATATTGGGGACCATATTCTGCACTATATACCTTTGCCGTTACCATATCTATTGTTCTTGAGTTTGACTTGATTGTACTTATGTATTTGGATAGCCTGCAACACAAAGCTTTTCTCTATACCTCGGTGCAGGTGACAATAATAAGCCTCAAGCTTTTATTGTGACAAATTTCTTTGGAAATGATTCCACTTCCATTCACCTCCTGTAAGCTACGTCAACCAATACATTTTGCACCCTTGAAATTTTCATTTTACCCATTCAGTGGTAACTTGTATCTATAACGTCACCCCACTCTTCTGAGTAGGCTGAAAGATTGCATGCTTGAAAACATGGAGGCCTTTGATCAGTCTGAAGAAGTGTCCCGACCTAAAGCGTCACCTATCTATTCCCTCCAGAGATGCTCCCTGACCTGTTGAGTTTCTCCAGCACTTTGTGTTGTACTCAAGATCCCAGCATCTGCACACCCTTGTTTCTTCATCACTTATTGGTGGATGATCACCCATGACGTGCCAGCACCAATTATTGTCCTGATGACGCCATCAGAGTAATATTGTTACTTGATACACCAATATGGCATTTCTACCAGAGTGCTGTGAAGATCAGAAATGACACAAAGACCGATATTGAATACTTTTTTACTGTCACATGTTGAGAAGTCACAGTGAAATTCTTTGCTTGCATATCAACAATTTAAAAAAAATCTACTCTTGAAATATTGCCACTATTGGTAAACCTAGGTTTATTGTCCACTGCCAGTTTCTGCTGAAAAGTAGCGGTGATCCTTCCCCTTGAACTACTCCCTTGTTATTCTTTGTAATGGTGTGACGTGACTGCTTTAGAAAGCTAGGTCGTTACTTTAATTATGAACCATGAACTCTGCTGAGTGACAAGTGATCCCAGAAGCAGCAGAGTCAAATGGGCCAAACCACTTCCCGCAATGTACGGACCTGGTATGAAATGATATGAAGTGAAAGAGGAAAATAAAATATCACACAGGATCTGCCAGTTACCCATTCTTGAAACTTGATCATTAAACTCCAAAGGCAACATTCCATGCTATTCAGAGAAGACATTAAAGCTAAGTGCTTTTTCTAAAAAGCTAACTGCATGTAAATCTCAGTTGGTAAATATTTCCCACTCCCCTTAGTCAGGAAGTTAGACACATTTCCACCATGTCCACCCTCAAAAACCTTTACAGCCCTAGCTTTAACTGTTCATGGACATCATCCCGTCTCTAACAAGAGTACCATTCAGGCAAGAGTGTAGTTTAGTTTAAAGATACATTGCGGAAACAGGTCTTTCAGCCCACCAAGTCCACGCCGGCCAGTGATCCCTGCACACGAACACTATCCTACACACTAGGGACAATTTACAATTTACAGAAGCCAATTAACCTACAAACCTGGAGGTCTTTGGAGTATGGGAGGAAAACAGGGAAAAGCCATGTGGTCACAGGGAGAATGTACAAACTCCCTACAGACAGCACCCTAGGTCTGGGTCTCTGGCGCTGTAAGGCAGCAACTCTACCGCTGCGCCATCGTGCCATCATCAAGGTTAACAGGGTGATGTTAGCACTCAAACCTTTTTAGCAGACGTGGCTGTCCTGGAGGTTGTTCGTTCAGCCGCCACAGGTTTTTAGAGTCCATTATCAACGTCATACAAGACCTGAAAAGTGGTGGAGTAACTCAGAGGGCCAGACAACATCCCTGAAGATCATGGGCATGTGACATTTCAGGTCAGGACCCTTCTTCCTTGTTTCCTCATACAAGACAATTTTGCTTTTACATGCAGGAACCACCATCCAACGTTGGCAATCATTCCTAGGACAAGCATTAGAGGTTTTGGATTTAAAACCACCAGAGCCTTGTGCTGTTGAGGTTAACTCAGTTTGCTGACTACTTCAACAATTCTTGCTGATGTCCAATTCCTTCCAGTATAGCCACCCAGAATTAAAATTGGAGTCTCAAAAATCCCAGGTCTAATGTTGAATTCAGAAGTTTCCCAATAATTGTAAAATACCACAAACTCATCCCTCGCTTGACATTTTCCAACCCAGCACTCCCGCAATCCTCAAAGTTACTCCCATTGGTTTAAGAAGAATGAAACAGAAAAGATCCTAACCGGGCATAAGTATGATGTAGAGTTCGTATCAATGGGGAACAATCCTGAACGAGAGGACAGTTAGAAAGATAATAATAATGGATTTTATTTACGGGCGCCTTATACCGAGGTCTCAAGGACACCATACAGAGATTTATAGAAAACATATAATCAGAATTTAAAAAAATTGGTTATAAAGACCAATACATAAATCAGGGACAGAATTCCTTCCAAAAACACAAAAAAAAGAAAATCAGAAGCACAATTTGAGGAGAGAGCAGCGGCAATTTAACGCCAGCGTCCACTCTCCCCTCCGACCGCCATCTTGAACACAGACTAACAAATACAATTACAAACAATTACATACAAAAATCATCCCCCCACAATGATTTCCACTGTGGGGGAAGGCACAATGTCCAGTCCCCAGCCCCAGTTCACCCCAAAAAAGTCAGGCCAAATGAAGCCCCCGCTATTGCCTCTACGGAGGCCCGATGATCCTGGCCGTTCTCGCCGGGTGATGTAGCCCCGGCGTCGGGAGAGTCCTCCAGCAGCTGGGCCACCTGGAACGGCCGCATCCCTCACCGGAGCAGTTAAGATAAGGGAGCGGTTAGTTCAAACAGGCACTTGGGAAATTCTTCACGTAAAGGGCCATGAATCTCTGGAAATCTCTACCCTGCGGAGTTGTGGAATCTGGAGCAGCGGAGGTAATTTAAAAGGAGGTGGATAGATTTTTGAAAGGTGGAGAAAATTAGGGCTATGCAGAACTGGCACACAGGAAGAGTTGCGAACTGGGGCAGATCACCATGATGTATTGAATGGCACCGCAGGCTAGAGGGGCCTAGTAGTCTACTCCAGCTCCTACGTTCATGTGTTCCTGTGCGTATGGTAGGCACTCCCAAAGTGACACGGATTTTCAAGTCTCTTCTTGAGATCAGCAGGGCTAAGGTTTTTAGTCAGATAGGTGACGGCGAGCGACGTGTCTTTCAACGTAATTTGTTCTCTCTTTGTAGAAGGGTTAATAGTTTTGATAATCTAAGATTAAGATAGTGTAAATGCATTGTTTTTCAAGACGTTCTGCACAGTTGGGCAGCACCGTGGGTGGCTCAGTGACGCAGCGGTAGAGTTGCTGCCTTACAGCACTAGACACCCGGGTTCAATCCTGACGGGTGAAGTCTACACGGAGGTTGTAAGTTTTCCCTGTGACCGCGAGGGTTAGCTTGGAAAGATGGCTGGGTGGTTTTCAGTGAGTGCAACTTTATTGAGATTTGTTTTTATGTGTGTATTTAAGTTTGCATAAGATTTTGTGCCCGAGGCATATTGAACAAACAGTGATCATCCACATGTTCTCAATGGAGAAGCAAGGCACAGCAGCTGCTGATGAATGAAGGAGGGCACAAAGTGCTGGAGTAACTCAGTGGGTCCGGCAGCACCTCATGGAGAACATGGGTAGGAGCCTGAAGAAAAGTCCCAAGCCCAAATGCCACCAATCCATCCATGTTCTCCAGAGATGCTGCCTGACCCGCTGAGTTACTCCAGCACTTTGTGCCCTGCTCCCTATTGGCCTTTGGAGTTAAAAAGTCAACACATTCAACACTGTCTCCATGGGCAACTGAGGCTCGTGCTAATCGGGTAAATCAGATTGAAGAATCCCAGTTGACACTCAGAGTTGAAATCGGAAAGTGTCAATTTAAATTATTAATCTGTTGCCAGATCATTGGGGAGGAAAATAAAGATTAGGTGAGAGAGGCGGATAAAAGGGGCAAAAAATGTTTTAATTGTGAATATTTCTAACAAGAATTACAATCTGCAGAACACAGAATGATGGGGGAACTCAGTGGGACGGGCAGCATCTGGGGAGAGAATGGAGAGTCCAATGTCCAAGTCCGGTCCGATCCAGGTAAGCCCCAGACTGCTACAGGCCCCGACCCGCACTCATCTCCCCGCCCGACCGCCTCTGTGCTCTGAATGGGGGCACCTCCTGCAGCCGACCTTGAGGCATTACCCCGCGTTATTCAAACTTGAATGGACAAAAAAATGCGGAAATAAAGAACAGAAAGTAAAGCTGGCCAACAGGCTCAGTGAGCCATTGCCATTTTGTAAGATCCTGATTATGTTGCAGTTGGTCCCGTTTCCACCCGATCCATGTATCCACACAATCCAAACGTTTGTCCATCATATCCTTTAATACACTTGACGATCAAGCATTTACTATCCTCGGAGGTCAGGAATTACAATGATTTACAACTCTCTATTCCAGGAATTTTTCTTCATGAAATTAGTAAGTGGAAGAGTTCAGTTTAGTTTAGAGATACAGCATAGAAACTGGCCCTTCGGCCCACCTAGTCCGTGCCGACTGGCGATCACCCTGTACACCAGCACCATCGTACACACTAGGCACACTTTCTACCAAAGCTAATTAACCTACAAACCCGTACGTGTTTGGAGTGTGGGAGGAAACCGGAGCACCCAGAGAAAACCCACGCGGTCACTAGGAGAACGTACAAACTCTGTACCGACAGCACCCGTAGTCGGGATCGAACCCGGGTCTCTGGCACTGGAAGACATCAACTCCACCGTTGTGCCACTGTGCCGCCCATGAGGTACTGAATAATTTCCTAATGATGTGTTCTCATTTTGACATTAATATGAACTTACAGGTTAGATTTTTATGAATGGAACCGATTCAGATCGTGGAGAAAAATTCAAATTATATGATGCTAATTATGATCTCAAAATGCCCAAAGAAAGGGAGAAAAAGAGGATTACTCTTCCAAGTATATATTAAGTGAATTCTATCTGGAAAGTACATAATTAGGATAGGTTTTAACTTTGAATATGAAGTATTCTGCAACTGAACAGCGAGAATACAATCGTTGTCCAGATTTACACCTAATAAATTAGCACAAAGGCAAGATGTAGGGTGTAGGAAGGAACTGCAGATGCTGGTTTACACTGAAGATCGACACAAAATGCTGGCGTAACTCAGGCAGGACAAGCAGCATCTCTGGTGAGAAGGAATGGGTGACTTTTCGGGTCGAGACCCTTCTTCAGATGTAGGGAACTGATATCACTTATGCACACTTAGGGGTGCGCAGGGAAATTCACATTTTGTCTCTAAACTTTTAACCATTACAATCTGCATTACCTTGGAAGCAGGGTAGATAACCTCAGAAGATTTATTAAGTAAGATCCCTTACATCACTTATCAACGACACACAGAGTAGGAGACTCAATAGGCTCCGGAGGAGTCATTACAGTGACTTGTGTAAGAAGGAACTGCAGATGCTGGTTTAAACCGAAGATAGACACAAAAAGAGGGACAGGCAGCATCTCTGGAGAGAAGGAAAGGGTGACGTTTTGGGTCGAGACCCTTCTTCAGACATTACAGTGACCTGTAATGGTCTCTAACCATTACATCTCAAGATAGAGCGCTGGAGTAACTCAGCGGGTCAGGCAGCACTTCTGTAGAAAAAGGATTTTCTCCAAAGATGCTGACTGACCCGCTGAGTTACTCCAGCGCTTTGTGTCTATCTACGGTATATACCAGCATCTGCAGTTCCTTGCTACACTACCATCACATCGCACATGCTTCATGGAAATTGGCTGGAGAATGAATTCATTTTCACAGTGAATCTCTCTAAATTTAATTGTGATTCATATTACAAAGATATTTGTAATCCACACAACATTCTCAGTTTGAAGATTTCCATGTTATAGCAATGATGGACGTGCAATAATCCGTGCAACAAAGCTTTCAATTCTGCCTAAGTAACATGAGTTTAAAATTGGGAATCCTTATGTAAACACTCACTGAATCACCTAGCAACACACAGGTGCAGCAAACAAGAGTCTTTCATAGAGCACTATATAACTTAAGGCTGCTATGGTGGTTAGCTGTCCTAGTTTTTTCTTCGAGTCAACAATGTGCTGTTCAACTGTTGATTCAGGCATTGCATGCATGACTGCTGGACTGGAAAAGAAGGTGAACAAGAAAGACAAGATCACACAGAATAAACACTGATGTACAGAAAAATACAACAGACAAATGCAAATTGAGATTTCATAACGACAGAAATAGAAATGTGGAACAGAGTCATTGACAGGCAGACTGTGAGAAAACAAAGAAAAATGAAAAGATACTCATCAAAAAGTTGACAGTGAAAAGGCGAGTCACAGCAGGCGCCTGAGAACTGAGGAAAGAAAACAGTATGGAATATAAACTGCGAAGGAACACATTTTTTCCTTTTAATTTTCAGATTTACAGTTGGTGCTGCTGGAAAGGTGAGCATTTATTGCCATTCCACAATAGCCCATGAGAAGGTGATAGTGTGCTCCCTTCTTGAATTGATGCAGTCCTGCAGGTGGAGATACTCCCTGTAAGGCAGCAGGGGAGGGAATTCCATGATAAAGACACGATGATCATGAAAGGTCAATGATATAATTCCAAGTTAGGATGGTGCGTGACTCATTGTGGGACATGCTTTTGGTGGTGTTCACATGCGCCTGTTCCTCTCAGCACTTTGTGGGTTTTGTAAACCTGCACCAAAGGTTTCAAAGGCCTTTTATTGTCACATGTAGCAATTAATGTACAGTGATATGCAAATTACCATACAGCCATACGAAAAAGTTAACATAAACATCCACCACAGCGGATTCCCCACATTCCTCACTGTGATGGAAGGCAAAAAAGTCCAATCTTTTCTTTATTCTCCCGCAGTCGGGGCTGTTGATCCATCTGTCCGGTCGATCGAAGCCCCGCAGCTGGCGATTGAAGCTCCCGCGTCGGGGCGATCTAAGCTCCTGCAGCTTGGTGTTCCCGAAGTCGGTCTCTGACCAGAGACTGCAGACTCCGTGATGTTAAGTCCGCAAGTACCCACGGTTGGAGCTCCGAGGTCGATCGCTGGCAAAGGGATTGCGGGCTCCGCGATGTTAAAGACCCGCAGGCTCCCCGCGGTGGAAAAAATTGATCTCCAGCAAAGGCTGCCAACTCCTCGATGTTAGGCTGCAGTGCCGACGGAGATACGATACGGAAAAAAATCGCATCTCTGTCGAGGTAAGAGATTACAAAACGTTTCCCCCAACCTCCCCCACACATAAAACAAGCTAAAGAACAATAAAAACCTACATTTGACACATACTAATAAAACACAAAGAAGGAAGGGACAGACAGACTGTTGGCGAGTCAGCCATTGCCGGTGCCACCAGACACTCTTTTACAGAAAAGGATACAAAATGCTGGAGTAACCCGGCAGGTCGGGCAGCATATCTGAAAAACATGAATGGGTGACGTTTTGGGTCAAGACCCAGCTTCAATTTATTGTTTCTCTCACACTTGGTGGACAGGGTCACAAATTTGAGAATTTTGGGTTCAAGAATTCATCCAAAGCCATGATGACTATTCCTAATTTGTCCTTGCCTATTGAAGCGTGTTTGGCCCATACCCCACCAAACCTAACCTATCCATGTACCTGTCTAAATGTTTGGCCCATACCCCTCCAAACCTAACCTATCCATGTACCTATTTAAACGTTGCCATAATACCTGCCTCAACTACAGCAACTTGTTCCATACACCCACCACCCTTTGTGTAAAAAAATGTTATCCTCAGGTTCCTATTAAATATTTCCCCCCTCACCTTTAGGCTACGTCCTCTGGTTCTCAATTCCGCTACTCTGGGTAAGAGACTCCGTGTGTTTATCCAATCTATTCCTCTCACAATTTTGTACACCTTTATAAGATCACCCCTCATCCTCCTGCACCCCAAGTCATCGAGTCCTAGCCTACTCAACCTCTCTCTATATCTCAGGCCCTCGAGTCCTGGCAACATCCTTGTAAATCTTCTCTGTACCCTATCCAGCTTGACAACATCTTTCCTAGGTGCCCAAAACTGAACACAATACTGTAAATGTGGCCTCATCAGCATCTTGTCCACAGGATGAATCTCACCCATCTCCTGTATCTCCAGACGGCCATGCTGGTCTTTAAGGGGATCTATTCTCTCCCTACCTATCCTCTTAATGTACGCGTAGAATCTCTTGAAATGCTCTTATACTTTGCCTGCTAGATCCATCTCATGCCTTTCATGGTGTTCTCCTGTGTTCCCTCTTGAGTGTACTCTCACACCTCTTGTCCTCGTCGAGGGATTCGCTTGATCCTGACTGCCCAAACCTGACGTATGCCTCCTTACAATTTCCTGCCTGGAATCTCTATCTATATTACTAAGTCTGATCTTGACCACTTCCTGTTGTTCTGTATATTGATTTTTTAGAAAAAACGCTGCCACTTATGGCTGTGATTTTTGGCCATCTTACTCAGAGACCCCTCCGCTGTGCAGGACAAGAGGATTTTTCCCATCAATAAAAAATAAAAGAGTTATTAGTGTTTAAAAAATGTTGAGATTCTCTCTCCTGAAGGTCACGCCCTTTCCAGAGGGACTATAAAACCCGGAAGTGTTCAGTGCCTCAGTCAGTCGCTGCAAGATGGGGGAGCGAGAGGGTCACGTCTCTCAGTCTGAGCTGTGAATAACACTGAACACATGTGAGTGGTTTTACTGACCTGTCAGTGCCCTTAATGTGGTTGAAAAATATAGCTTGGAAATGCTAAAGCTGTGTTGCCTTTGGTTTGGAAATGCTAAAGCTGTGTTGCCTTTGGTTTGGAAATGCTAAAGCTGTGTTGCCTTCGGTTTTTGAAATGCTAAAGCTGTGTTGCCTTTGGTTTGGAAATGCTAAAGCTGTGTTGCCTTTGCTTTGGAAATGCGAAAGCTGTGTTGCTTAATTAAAGTTGCCTTGCCTAATTAAAGTTGCCTTGCCTAATTAAAGTTGCCTTGCCTTCTATATAATTAAAAGTCTAATCTTGACCACTTCCTGTTTGCACTTTATATTGATTTTAGAAAAAACACTACCACGTACGGCTGTGATTTTTGGCCATCTTACTCAGAGTCCCCCTCTGCTCATCAGGTGCCGAGGATTTTTCCCATCGATGAAAAGTAAAAGTTATTAGTGTTTAAAAAATGTTAAGTGCATGTCGGCACAAACGATGTCGGAAAGAAGGGGATGAATATTCTGCAGCGTGACTTTAGAGAGCTCGGAAAAATGCTGAAAAGCAGGACCTCCAGGGTTGTTATCTCCGGTTTGCTTCCAGTTCCTCGTGCTGGCGAGAGCAGGAACAGGGAGATACGGGACCTGAACGTGTGGCTCAGGAACTGGTGCACGGGACAGGGATTTAGATTCTTAGATCACTGGGATCTGTTTTGGGGTAAGGGGGAACTGTACAAAAGGGACGGATTGCATCTTAACAGTTGTGGGACCAGCATTCTGGCAGGCAGGTTTGCCACTGCTACACGGGTGGTTTTAAACTGAATAAGGGGGGTGGGGTGTCGAATGGGATAGTGGAGGATGGAGTTAAAGGGAAAGGGTTTCTTAAATGTGTGAGCGTAGAGACAGAGGAGTGTAAAATGAGGGTAGAAGCAATAGGTAGCAAGGTGAAAAGTAAAAGTGGAAAACAGACAAAACCAGGGCAAAAATCAAAAAGGGACACTTTTCAACATAATTGTATAAGGGGTAAGAGTGTTGTAAAAACAAGCCTGAAGGCTTTGTGTCTCAATGCAAGGAGCATTCGTAATAAGGTGGATGAGTTGAATGTGCAGATAGCTATTAATAACTATGATATAGTTGGGATCACGGAGACATGGCTCCAGGGTGACCAAGGTTGGGAGCTGAACATCCAGGGATATTCAATATTCAGGAGGGATAGAGAGAAAGGAAAAGGAGGTGGGGTAGCGTTGCTGGTTAGAGAGGAGATTAACGCAGTGGAAAGGAAGGACATTAGCTTGGAGGATGTGGAATCGGTATGGGTAGAGCTGCGAAACACTAAGGGGCAGAAAACGCTGGTGGGTGTTGTGTACAGGCCACCTAGCAGTAGTAGTGAAGTTGGGGATGGCATCAAACAGGAAATTAGAAATGCGTGCGACAAAGGCAAAACAGTTATAATGGGTGACTTCAATCTACATATAGATTGGGTGAATCAAATTGGCAGGGGTGCTGAGGAAGAGGATTTCTTGGAATGTATGCGGGATAGTTATCTAAATCAACATGTAGAGGAACCAACGAGAGAGCAGGCTATTTTAGACTGGGTATTGAGTAATGAGGAAGGGTTAGTTAGCAGTCTTGTTGTACGTGCCCCCTTGGGCAAGAGTGACCATAATATGGTTGAGTTCTTCATTAGGATGGAGAGTGACATTGTTAATTCAGAAACAATGGTTCTGAACTTAAAGAAAGGTAACTTTGAGGGTATGAGACATGAATTGGCCATGATTGACTGGCAATTAATTCTAAAAGGGTTGACGGTGGACATGCAATGGAAGACATTTAAAGACTGCATGGATGAACTACAAAAATTGTTCATCCCAGTTTGGCAAAAGAATAAATCAGGGAAGGTAGTGCATCCGTGGATAACAAGGGAAATCAGGGATGGTATCAAAGCGAAAGATGATGCGTACAAATTAGCCAGAAAAAGCAGCATACCAGAGGACTGGGAGAAATTCAGAGACCAGCAGAGGAGGACAAAGGGCTTAATTAGGAAAGGAAAAATAGATTATGAAAGAAAACTGGCAGGGAACATAAAAACTGACTGCAAAAGTTTTTATAAATATGTAAAAAGAAAGAGATTAGTTAAAACAAATGTAGGTCCCTTGCAGTCAGAAACAGGTGAGTTGATCATGGGGAACAAGGATATGGCGGACCAATTGAATAACTACTTTGGTTCCGTCTTCACTAAGGAAGACATAAATAATCTGCCGGAAATAACAGGGGACCGCGGGTCAAAGGAGTTGGAGGAATTGAGTGAAATCCAGGTTAGTCGGGAAGTGGTTTTGGGTAAATTGAATGGATTAAAGGCCGATAAATCCCCAGGGCCAGATAGGCTGCATCCCAGAGTACTTAAGGAAGTAGCTCCAGAAATAGTGGATGCATTAGTAATAATCTTTCAAAATTCTTTAGATTCTGGAGTAGTTCCTGAGGATTGGTGGGTAGCAAACGTAACCCCACTTTTTAAGAAGGGAGGGAGAGAGAAAACGGGGAATTACAGACCAGTTAGTCTAACATCGGTAGTGGGGAAACTGCTAGAGTCAGTTATTAAAGATGGGATAGCAGCACATTTGGAAAGTGGTGAAATCATTGGACAAAGTCAGCATGGATTTACGAAAGGTAAATCATGTCTGACGAATCTTATAGAATTTTTCGAGGATGTAACTAGTAGCGTGGATAGGGGAGAACCAGTGGATGTGGTGTATCTGGACTTCCAGAAGGCTTTCGACAAGGTCCCACATAAGAGATTAGTATACAAACTTAAAGCACATGGCATTGGGGGTTCAGTATTGATGTGGATAGAGAACTGGCTGGCAAACAGGAAGCAAAGAGTAGGAGTAAACGGGTCCTTTTCACAATGGCAGGCAGTGACTAGTGGGGTACCGCAAGGCTCAGTGCTGGGACCCCAGCTATTTACAATATATATTAATGACCTGGATGAGGGAATTGAAGGCAATATCTCCAAGTTTGCGGATGACACTAAGCTGGGGGGCAGTGTTAGCTGTGAGGAGGATGCTAGGAGACTGCAAGGTGACTTGGATAGGCTGGGTGAGTGGGCAAATGTGTGGCAGATGCAGTATAATGTGGATAAATGTGAGGTTATCCATTTTGGTGGCAAAAACAGGAAAGCAGACTATTTTCTAAATGGTGGCCGACTAGGAAAAGGGGAGATGCAGCGAGACCTGGGTGTCATGGTACACCAGTCATTGAAAGTAGGCATGCAGGTGCAGCAGGCAGTGAAGAAAGCGAATGGTATGTTAGCTTTCATAGCAAAAGGATTTGAGTATAGGAGCAGGGAGGTTCTACTGCAGTTGTACAGGGTCTTGGTGAGACCACACCTGGAGTATTGCGTACAGTTTTGGTCTCCAAATCTGAGGAAGGACATTATTGCCATAGAGGGAGTGCAGAGAAGGTTCACCAGACTGATTCCTGGGATGTCAGGACTGTCTTATGAAGAAAGACTGGATAGACTTGGTTTATACTCTCTAGAATTTAGGAGATTGAGAGGGGATCTTATAGAAACTTACAAAATTCTTAAGGGGTTGGACAGGCTAGATGCAGGAAGATTGCTCCCGATGTTGGGGAAGTCCAGGACAAGGGGTCACAGCTTAAGGATAAGGGGGAAATCCTTTAAAACCGAGATGAGAAGACCTTTTTTCACACAGAGAGTGGTGAATCTCTGGAACTCTCTGCCACAGAGGGTAGTCGAGGCCAGTTCATTGGCTATATTTAAGAGGGAGCTAGATGTGGCCCTTGTGGCTAAAGGGATCAGAGGGTATGGAGAGAAGGCAGGTACGGGATACTGAGTTGGATGATCAGCCATGATCATATTGAATGGCGGTGCAGGCTCGAAGGGCCGAATGGCCTACTCCTGCACCTAATTTCTATGTTTCTATGTTTCTATTCTCTCTCCTGTCAATCACACCATGAAGGCCACGCCCCTTCTGGTGGGGGGAGGGACTATACAACCCAGAAGTGTGGGCGTGGCTCAGTCTCTGCAAGATGGAGGAGGGAGAGGTCACGACTCGCTGTCTTTAGTGGCCTTGCACCCTGCTTGAAATGGTATGAAACTGCACTTGAATTTGGTGGCCTTGCACCCTGCTTGAAATGGAATTTCAAGGAATAGCCGTGAGTCAACTGCCAGCCCACCAGCCGTGAGTGAGTGAGCTGCCAGCACAACAGGCTTGAGTGACTGAGCCGCCAGCACAACAGGCTTGAGTGACTGAGCCGCCAGCCCAAGAATCCATTTGGCCCACAATGTCCATACTAGTCCTCTGGAAACCAGTCCCTTCAGCCCACAACACCCATACTAGCGCTCTAGAAAGCCCCCACCACACTGGCGACCAATATTGGAATTGGTGGAGAGGTGGACTAGTGCGTTGGGGGACCAGCCCTCCCGTGTGATGCTGGGACCCAACGGTCCCACTTAGTCGAGTATCTTCTATATATTCGGGGGTTTCACAGAGGCGCAGTGGTAGAGTTGCTGCCTTACAGCGTCAGAGAAATGGGTTTGATCCTGACTATGGGTGCTGTCTGTACGGAGTTGGTACATTCTCTCTGTGACCGTGTGGGTTTTCTCTGGGTGTTCGTTTCTTCCCACACTCCAAAGACGTACAGGTTTGTAGATTAATTGGCCTGGACTCAGTGGGCCAAAGGGCCTGTTTCCACACTGTATCTCTAAAGTATATCTCTCGGCAACCAGGGTTCCCAAAACTTGCCAGCCTTGTCCTTCATCTTAACAGGGATGTGCTGTTGTCCTTGACTTGTCTCTTGTCCTTTCCGATTGCCTCTTTGACATGTTCTTGCAAGCTCTTGTAAATGTCTCAGTGAACCTCTCTCCAGGATTTATACAAGATATTTTCTTCATTGTTTCATTTGGGATCACAACTACTTAATCATTGATTCAAGGCGTCTGTATTTTCTCAGCCGTAGTCTTTTAAAAATGGTGCACTTGGCTTGTGGAGGCTTTTGGATAACCTTGAGTCCATTTATTTCAGTTGATCCATTGTATCTTTCAAATTATATATGTGGCTTTGGATCTTTGGAGCATAAGAATCGCAAATCATAATAAATTTAATTATCCTGTGGTCACCACCCCCCAGGGGAGGAATTGTTTCAAATTTCCAACTGTCTGGGTCACTTACAAAATAATTAAGATCAGCCTTGATTCTTCAAGCGGTCATGCATGATATTTACTCCAACAGTGAATCACATTATATTCAGTGAATTAAACTAAAATTATGATAACAATTTCTGTCCCTGCAAATGTATTTTTAACTCTTCATACAACAACCTGCTCCAGGGGAAAATACTCAGGGACGGATGGTGTTTCAATAATGTGGTAAAGGGAACAAACTCTCTTGAAAAAGGATAGGGCAGGGGGCAAGATGTGCTTGCTGGTGTAAAAATGACAACGACAAAGTGACAGAGGAAACAATATCCTTGGGATAATCGGGGATTGGGACAATAATTCCTGGGATGAAGTGGTTGCTTTATAGGGAATTAATGATTCTACGGTCATTGGGGTGTAAACGAATGAGGGGTGATCTTAATTGATTGATTGAAAGATGCAGCATGAAAACAGGTCTCTCGGCCTACGAGTCCACACATCACCCGTTCACACTAGTTCTATGTCATCCCACTTTCGCATCCACTCCTTACACACTCAGGGCAATTTTACAGAGGCCAATTATCCTTTAAAAAACGGACAGTCTGTGGGATGTGGGAGGCAACCGGAGGAAACCGATCCGGGCACAGGGGGGGAATGTGCAAATTCCACACAGACAGCGGCAAAAGTTAGGATAGAACCTGAGTCTCTGGCGCTGTGAGGCAGCAGCTCTACCAGCCACGCCACTGCACCGACCTTACAAAACTAAACAACAGTGCCCTTCAGGGCAAGAACTAGAGGATGTTATCCTCATGAGGAATCTTCTTCTTCTTGCGTATGGCATGCTTGTTCTGTTTGATCTTCTGTTTGTGCACGCCAGGTTGATTGCATTCGTTGAAACAGGGTGGACCACGTGAAGGTTGCAATCTCCCACCCCCTCGTGGGGAATATGGGGCCAGAAATAAAATTTCAGAGGAAGGAGTTGCACATTTAATAGGGAGTTAATGAGAAACCTTTCTGAGTGGGCTGTGAATCTGTGGAATTCTTCGCTTGAGAAAGCACTTGAGGCTGAGTCACTGACAGTATTCATGCCCAAGATAGACAGATACATTAGGTGCATAGGATAGACAGGAGTTAAAGGGGCCAGGCAGGAGAGTAAAATAATCTTTCTGCAGTTGAATGTGTGGCTGGATTTACAGATGCTTTAAAATCCCTTACAACCCAATGGCATGAACATCAAATTCTCCACTTTTAGATAACCTCTAACAACCCCCTCCCTTCGGCATCCCCTTTCTCCCCCATACACCCCACTTTCTCCCCTCCCTACTGTTAGGACCTGGATTTACACTCATTTCTCCCCTCCTCCTCCCCCTCCTCTACATTCCTTCCTCTGGCTTCACAATTCGCATCTCCGTGGCCTTTGTTCCAACCATCTGTCTATCAGAAACCCCCCTTGCCTGTGTCCACCTGCCAGGCTTTGTCCTGCCTCTCCTAGCTTTCTCTCCCTCACCCCACCCACACAATCGTTCTGGAGAAGGGTCCCAACCCAAAGCATCACCTCTAATCATAATCATAATCATACTTCATTAGCCAAGTATGTTTTGCAATATACGAGGAATTTCATTTGCCAATAAAAAGCAACAAAACACACAAAATACATTTTAACAAACATCCACCACAGTGACTCACTGTGATGGAAGGCGAAAAAAAAGTTCAATCTCTTCCCTTCTTTGTTCTCGGGGGCCTCGAGCCTTCCGTAGACGGGACGATCTTGGCTCCCGTAGTCAGTGGTCGGGCCCTCCGCGTCGGGGCGATCAAGCACCCGAATCGGGAGGATCCCAGCTGGATGATTGGACTCCGGGTCGGGGCTAGTTGAACCATCTGCGACTTTAGAGCTTCCCGACATCAGTCTCTACCCGAGACTGCGAGCTCCTCGATGGTGAAATCCGCAGGTTGCGGTTGGAGTGCCGATTCCAGACAAGGGATCGCAGGCTCCGATGGTAAGTCCACGGCACCGTGGTGGGGCTCAAAGTCAGTCTTGAGCAAGGCCGCCAACTCCATAATGTTAGGCCGCAGAGCGACCGGAGATACAATCCGGAGAAATCGCATCTCTAGCAAGGTAAGAGATTGAGAGAAAAGTTTCCCCGACACCCTCCTCCACCCCCCACGTAAAACAAACCAGAGAAAATTAACAAAAACTTTTTAAAACACACTAAAAATAACAAAAAAGACGAAAAGACAGGGTGACCGTTGACGAGGCTGCCATCGTTGACGGCGCCACCCGTGTCCTCCAGATTCTGCCTGACCTGCTGAGTTACTCCAGCACCTTTAAAATCTGCCAATGTTTTTCTAACATAGTGCCTTTGCAGTGATCAATACCCAAGTTAGGTCTATTAGGAGTAGACTAGAAGTCACCATCTCCTCATCCTCAAACTAAAACATACAAGCATATTTCTCGCTGGCTAGAAAGCGGGAACTGAAAAGCTAGTTTAATTTTTTACTTCCCAGGCTATTTCATGTGGACCCAAACTATAACAACCCTACTGCCATCATGGCTGCCATTGTGTACGCCATTTAGTTTAGAGGTACAGCACTGATCATCGAATCACACTGGTTCTGTGTAATCCCACTCTCACATCCACTCCCTACACACTGGGGACAATTTTACAGAGGGCATTTAATCTACAAAACCTGCACGTCTATGTGATGTGGGAGAAAACTGGAGAGGATATATGTTTAAGGTGAGAGGGGAAAGATTTAATAGGAACCTGAGGGGCAACTTTTTTAATACATAGGGTGGAGGTAGTTGAGGCAGCTATCACTACGTTTAAAAATACATTTGGACAGGTACACAGATAGGATAGGTTTAGAATTATATGGGCCAAACGCAGGCAGGTGGGACATGTTGGTCAGCATGGCAAATTGGGCCAAAGGGCCTGTTTCCATTCTGTGTGACTCTATAACCCAGAGGAAACCCACCTGAACACAGGGAGAACGTGCAAACTCCAAACAGAGGAGTTAAAAACCCAGGGTTAAGATCAAAGCCAGCTCTACCACTGTGCCACCCTCTGTTTTGTAGATCTGTGAAGTTTTGTCAACTACTCCAATCCCAGGGCGTTGGAATTCCAATTATTGCAGCCTGGGCCCCCAGTCAAAGATGAGAAATTGTCACACGTCTGTTTATATAAAAACTAATATTTCAACTGTCACAATCACAGGAAGAAAAATAAACCTTTGACCCCGGTGATTTTTTTTTAAACAAGCCTAGGCTGGGAGGGATGGTTAATTTTAGTGGATTAGTGCAACAGGAAAAGCAAACAGAGGGGACAGTGATAAAGATAGATTGTCAAATAAATGAATATGTAATGAATAATAGACTGCAGGTCGCCTCCCTCACACTGTTTTGCAGACATACCCACAATCTATCAGGCTTTACACGGCAACCACTGCCTGCAGGAGAGAGGGAATTATAACTGCAGCTACGTGATTTTAAAGATTAAAACTAAATATTTAAGTTTTCCTACACCACATTGTTATAAAAATAAATAAAAAATGCAGGCAATTAGGGTAAATTGTTTCAGTGACCTGGATCCATTAGTACAGGTTGTATCCAATAGAACAGCTGCATTAACAAAATTACTCTCCGTTAGCCAAACAAGCAATGCATGAGGTCTCTTGATGGCTTTCCACCCATTCAGTTGCAAGCATACGGTATGTATTCACACTGCTCTATATAAAACACTCGGTGAAGGAAGAGCTACATTTGCCTTTCTCATCAAAACCTGGCAACTGCTCAATTTTAAATGGAGTCGTTCAACTTGATCCTCACTGACTGCTTTTAGAATAGGCAACCGCAGATAAGCAAATCCACTGCTCAAGCTAAAGAGCTCATGTACAGGAAGAAGGACTTAGAGTGAAAGATTGCTAAAAAAAAAGATTTTCCTGAGTCAGTCTTAATTGCACAATACATTTTTCTTAATCCTGAGACTGATTGAACTTGGTTACAATACTGTTACCAGATTTAGTAATTATGTTTTTCTTGGTTCAAAAAAAAACTTTCTGCATGAATTCTTTAAATGTTCACCAAGCATTTCTTTAGTGATTAAATGAACTCAGTGTACCTGGTTCATGGACTTGCTTTATCTCGTTGATTTCATCAGTAGAGCATAAACTCTCTTGAAGCTTAAACGCCTACTGTAAATGATCTAGAACGTCAAAACCAGCCTTAAGGGCAAAACAAATATTAATTAAACCAAAGAAAAAAAGTGCTAAAGAATTCCTTGTGATTTTATGACTGGCATATTACCCAGTTACAGTAATTCCAATTGTAAAACTACCAGTTCTAATACCATGCAATTTCACCATAATAAATAAGTACAGCAGTTTGAAATTATTGCATTTCCAGACCACTGGAAAAAAATTACAACTGTGTCATTATCACAATCCTTCCCCCTGTTATCTATCTATCTATCTATCTCTATCTATCTCTATCTATCTCTCTCTATCTCTCTCTATATCTCTCTATCTCTCTCTATCTCTCTCTATCTCTCTCTATCTCTCTCTATCTATCTCTATCTATCTCTATCTATCTATCTATCTATCTATCTATCTATCTATCTATCTATCTATCTATCTATCTATCTATCTATCTATCTATCTATCTATCTATCTCTAAAACTCTGATCTTGTGCTCTTCCTGTTTGCGTGGTTTTTCTATTTGCGCAAAAACAGTACACGATAGAGCTAGGATTTATCGCCACCATACTCACCATTCTCCTGTGCGGCAAGTGCAACAAGTTTCGTTCCGATCTATGATATATTTTAAAAGTTATTAAGGTTTAAAAATCTTTAAAACCGTGCATGCGCCGATTGGTCTCTTCTCCTGTCATTCAGCACCCATGCAAATTGGTCTACTCTCCTGTCATTCAACGCCAAGGCCAGGACGGCGATGCCCCTTCCTGCACCGTGGCCTCTCCCGCCTCACTCACAAACTCCTCTCATGACCTGAACTACGCCAAAACGGTACACGATAGAGTGACAATTTTTGCCCCACCCTACTCCCAATTGTCCTGTGGTGTGGTGTATCAAGTTTCATTCAGATTGATGTTATCTTTTAAAAATTATTCACATTTTAAAATTTACTAAACCCCAATTTGAGAAAAGAAATCTTTCCTCTGCACTGGCACTTACAGCTATGACATCACAATGGGATTGTAGCCCTGCTCACTGCGATGTTGCTATCCAAGGACACTGAGTCCTGCCAGCCCAAGCAAGTGCAATTGCATTTTTTTAAAGTTTAAAATGAGGGAGGGTGAATAAGGGGAAAAGAGCAGCCCCTGCACAGTTGGGTGCGCAGTGGTGGAATATTGCGTTGGAGTAACGGGTTGCATTAGGGGAACGGGTGAGTGGTGGAATATTGCGTTGGGGAACCGGTTGTGGTGGGGGACCAGGCCTCCCGTGGGGACTATGGTTGAGTGGTGGAATATTGCGTTAGGGGACGGGTTGCATTTGGGGACCAGGCCTCCCGTGTGACAGGGACCCAATGGGTCCCACTTGGTCTAGTATATTACTAGAACTCATCTTGTCTGTGTGTGTGCATGCATGCGATTCATGGCCTGAATTACGCATATAGATCAATCATTTAGGCTGCCATTTTATTTACACTTTTGGTTCTGTACTTCACGATGCTGAACAGATACAGTGCCCTCCATAATGTTTGGGACAAAGACCCATCATTTATTTATTTACCTCTGTACTCCACAATGTGAGATTTGTAATAGAAAAATCACATGTGGTTAAAGTGCATTGTTAGATTTTATTAGAGGCCATTTTTATACAATTTGGTTTCACCATGTAGAAATGACAGCAATGTTTATACATAGTCCCCCCATTTCAGGCACCATGATTTTTGGGACACATGGCTTCACAGGCGTTTGTAATTGCTCAGGTGTGTTTAAATGCCTCCTTAATGCAGGTATAAGAGAGTTCTCAGCACCTAGTCTTTCCTCCAGTCTTTCCATCACCTTAGGAAACTTCTATTGCTGTTTATCAACATGAGGATCAAAGTTTTGCCAATAAAAGTCAAAGAAGCCATTATGAGACTGAGAAACAAGAATAAAACTGTTAAGAGACATCAGCCAAACCTTAGGCTTAACAAAATCAACTGTTTGGAATATCATTAAGAAAAGAGCACTGGTAAGCTTACTAATCGCAAAGGGACTGTCAGGCCAAGGAAGACCTCCACAGCTGATGACAGAAGAATTCTCTCTATAATAAAGAAAAATCCCTAAACACCTGTCCGACAGATCAGAAACACTCTTCAAGAGTCAGGTGTGGATTTGTCAATGACCACCGTCCGCAGAAGATTTCATGAGTAGGAATACAGAGGCTACACTGCAAGATGCAAACTACTGGTTAGCTGCAAAAATAGGATGACCATGTTACAGTTAGCCAAGAAGTACTTAAAAGAGCAACCACAGTTCTGGAAAAAGGTCTTGTGGACAGATGAGACAAAGATTAACTTATATCAGAGTGATGGCAAGAGCAAAGTATGGAGGAGATAAGGAACTGCCCAAGATCCAAAGCATACCACCTCATCTGTGAAACATGGTGGTGGGGGTGTTATGGCCTGGCATGTACGGCTGCTGAAGGTACTGGCTCACTTACTGTCATAGATGATACAACTGCTGATGGTAGTAGCATAATGAATTCTGAAGTGTATAGACACATCCTATGTGCTTAAATTCAAACAAATGGCTCAAAACTCATCAGCCGGTGGTTCATTCTACAGCAAGACAATGATCCCAAACATACTGCTAAAGCAACAAAGAAGTTTTTCAAAGCTAAAAAATGGTCAATTCTTGAGTGGCCAAGTCAATTACCCGATCTGAACCTAATTGAGCATGCCTTTTATATGCTGAAGAGAAAACTGAAGGGCACTAGCCCCCAAAACAAGCATAAGCTAAAGATGGCTGCAATACAGGCCTGGCAGAGAAGACAGCCAGCTAGTCGTGATGTCCATGAATCTCAGACTTCGTCATTTCATGCAAAGGATATGCAACAAAATATTAAACATGACTACTTTCATTTACATGGCATTGTTGTGTCCCAAACATTATGGTGCCCTGAAATGGGGGGGGGGGGGGGGGAACTATGCTGTAATTTCTACATGGTGAAACCAAAATGTATAAAAATGGCCTTTATTAAAATCTGAGAATGTGCACTTTAACCACATGTGATTTTTTCTGTTACAAATCTCAAATTGTGGAGTACAAAGGCAAATAAATGATGGGTCTTTGTCCCAAACATTATGGAGGGTACTGTACATGTCTGAATCTAGAGGGAGTTTGTCGTCAGGCTGGAGGAGTGAAACTTCTAACATAACAAACAGAAAATGCTGGAAGTATTCAGCAGGTCAGGCAGCAACTATGGATTGAAAAACCAGAGTGAACATTTCAGGTCAAAGACCTTTAGTTTATATGTCCACAGAACATGTGTAGGATTCTTCTTCAGATCAACAAAGTATATGTGTGTTCTCCTTTATTAATGAAGGCAGTGAAACATTAAACTCTGTTTTCTTTCCACATGATCTACTGAGTGAAAAAATCATTTTATGCTTTATTTCAGATTTCCATCATCTGCAGTTTTTTTAAATGTCCATTCTTTTCTACCAGAAGGCTTCATGGTGCATGTCTTGGATGAAAACCAGAGTACAGACGCAGTTCTCCTGAGAGTGTAGATTAGCAGATCAGATGTTGGAAAAATGTTCTCGATGTTGGGTGAGTCCAGAACCAGGGGTCACAGTTTAAGAATAAGGGGTAGGCCATTTAGGACTGAGATAAGGAAAAACCTTTTCAACCAGAGAGTTGTGAATCTGTGGACATCTCTGCCACAGAAGGCAGTGGAGGCCAATTCACTGGATGTATTCAAGAGAGATATAGCTCTTAGGGCTAACGGAATCAAGGGATATGGGGAGAAAGCAGGAACGGTTTTGGATTATCAGCCATGATCATACTGAATGGCGTTGCTAGCTCAAAGGGCCGAATGGCCTATTCCTGCACCTATTTTTTATTTTTCTATTACATGACATCAATGGGTACCCACAGTAAGTTTGTCACATTCAGGGTTGCTTGTTTCCAGAATCCTTTCTCTTTTACTACAAGCATTCCCTTTCATCATTTCTCTCCCTCATTGCTTCAGACATATCTTTGGCACTTTCTGTCAGGAGAAGATCACCAGCCAAGCATCTACTCAATTACATCCCACTGGCTGTTATGGTGGACACCCCATGTTTATGGGATGGACAATGATGGTCTTCCTGAGGACTTTCTGCGAGTGAATGCACAGAATCAGGTGCTGACTGTGGAGTCTGCATGTTCTCCCTGTGACTGTGTGGGTTTTCTCCGGATGCTCCAGTTTCCACCCACGCTCCAATGACCAGATTAGTTTAGTTTAGAGATACAGTCGAGTCCGCATTGACCAGCGATCCCCGCATACTAACACTATCCTACACACATTAAGGACAATTTTATAATTTTACCAAGCCAATTAACCTGCAAACCTGTATGTCTTTGGAGTGTGGGAGGAAACTGGAGCTCCCGGATAAAACCCACACAGGTCACGGGGAGAAGGTTAAAACCTGTCAGCACCTGTGGTCAGGATCGAACCCGACGCTATAAGGCAGTAACTCTACCACTAAGCTACCATGCCGCCCACTGACTTGTGGGTTTGTAGATTAGTTGGCTACTGTAAATTGCCCCTAGTGTATAGGGGAATGGATGCGAAAGTGGGATAAGATGGAACCAATGTGAATGGGTGATCAATGGTTGGCATGACCTGTGTGGGCCGAAGGGCCTGTTTCCATGCTGGATCTCTAAATTAAACTCAATTAAGGATAACTGGACAGATCTGAGAATATGGGAAAAAAAAGCAGAAAGCAAGGATAAAAAAAGGTATGATATTATCAAAATGCAACTTAAAGCAAAATTGAATAGTTCTAATCCTTCAATGAAATGATGGCACTGCAGCCAAAAACAGTATTCTGAGAATTTGTTGGAGATGAATCAGACCAAAAGCCGATTGATGTTCTTACGAGGAGACAAGGTCAGTAATTTTATAAACAAAACATCAGAGCAATAGTTTAAAGAAAAGGACATTATGAAAATCTTTGGTACAAGGAAGGGCAAAATAAGGAACTTTCAAAGCAAAGAAAAAAAAATTGGCTTGATATGACCGGCTCCATTTGGTCACTGATAAACTATCTGAAGTAAAACAGATGGCATCAAGGCAAACACAACATTAAAGCAACTGCTGTACTACTTTGTTGATACTACGATGGTTTTTAAGCGTGCATTGCCCTCCAAGTCTTGATCATAATAATTACACACAAAAATTCATTTATAGAGTCCCTCTAATTTACTGGGAGCAAACAAAAATCCCAGTGCATCAATGATATGAAAATGTATCCCAATATCAAGGAGGAAATATTAGGAGGAAAGGTTTATTGATGGAATTATGCAGCTTAGTATCTGGGAGATTGATGGCAAATACCCCAGTGATATGACAAGGCAGAAGTATTCAAGATGCTTGAGTGGGAGAGTTTTGGAGAAGAAAATTTGCAGCAATGAAAGCTACTTTAGCTTGTAGGGAAAAGATCATGTGGGGTCTTAAAGCAATGATTAGAATTTTAAAGATAGATGCAGGCAATTGGGATCCACGGCAGAGGAGTAAGAGGAGGAATAATGAGCATGCGACTGTGCAGGCAGCGTAGTTTTGCATGAGCCAAATTGTGGGCAAAAGCGGTCGCTAACTAGGACCCAAAAGCAAAAATTGCTACATGCCCTGGACATTCTCATCACTTGAGCTTTGTACAAGTAATAGTAAGTAGGAGTCTACTGTAACTACAGCTTCATGCAAAACTGCCACCATCTCGTATTGCCTGGGTGTTTTGTAAAATTCATGTTGGATTTTTCTTTTGAAAGGGAAACAACATACCCACAAACAACATACAAGCTTTTGACTGTACTTCAGTACTCGTGACAATAAACTAAACTAAATTGTTGTCTCCTAAAATCTCCAGCCTCTCTGGCAGGACACTTGTGCCATGCTTCTTTACGTTTAGTTTAGTTTAATTTAGTTTAGTTTAGAGATACAATGTGGAAACAGCGATCACCTGTTCACTAGTTCCATCCAACACATTAGGAACAATTTTTTACAGACATCAATTAACCTACAAACTTGCGGGTCTTTGGATTGTGGGAGGAAACCGGAGCACCCGGAGTAAATCCGTGCAATCACAGGGAAAATGTACAAACTTCGTACAGACAGCACCCATAGTCAGGATCAAACCCAGGTCTCTGGAGCTGTAAGGCAGCAACTCTACCGCTGCGCCACGGTGTTAAGCTTGAAATAGTTCAACGTGAGATGCAGTCAGTATCATGGCTCAAGTCTGCTCACTCAGTACTTCTTTCTGCTAAACCAGAACAGCAATGCACTGTGTGGCCCACAACATTTGGTTTGTCATGTTTGTCAGGTGTTAATAGTTTCTTAACTATCCCACAGGTGCAGGCACAACAAACACAGTTTGATACATAAATGGCGCAAGGCTTAAAAGATCCCTCACGGTCAACTGGCAAAGTACATTGATTTGTAAAAAAATATGTAGTTCTATTGAGAAACCACTACTGCCCTCTGAACAAAGGTCCGAAGCCAAAACGTCGCCTATTTCCTCCACAGACACTGCCTGAACTGCTGAGTTACTTCTAAAAACATTGTTTAGTACATAACAATTGAAAATTTGAAACTGCAAAGACTTACCTACTGTGCTTGGCACATCGAGATGATGACAAAGGATAACGATGATATCAAGAAAAGTTGCTCTGGTTAGGAAACAGGGATTCTGCCTGCAAAACAAAATATCAATATCAATCAGCTGTGAAAATTAATTATATGTAAACTTTGATCTCCTTTTCTCCCAGTAGAAAGGGTGGCTGTGAAAGCCACCCACTGTCAAACAAGAGAACAAATTTAATTTGTAAATGCCATAAGAAAATGTTTGTTTGGAGGGTGGGAATCAGGACGAGGTGAGGAATACTACAGGGAACAAAAGCAACTGTGGGACACTAGATTCCATTTTGAAGTTTGCTAAATGAAAATGTAATTAAATCAGATCAAAAGATTAAACAGTCCAGCAACTCAACTTTAAAAAGATTATTTTATTACCATTTCCAGGATTGAGTATTGCACTGTCTGCATCAGACATAATCAGATCAATGATCCTGGCCAATCAATGCTGAAAATACAGTTGAACTGTAAGTGGGCTTTACAGGGGAAAAAAAGCTGATTTTGGTGCTTGACCGGATGCAACAGCAGATTTGTACGGAACTACCATCCAGTCACCAACAAGGAAACAAGAAACAAAACACTTTTTGTTCCATGATCAGCAAAAGATTGACAGTTGAAACACTCCAGCATGCATTTAAAACAAAAGTCTGTTATGATTTAGTCAGGCTCTGTGGTTTTATCACATTATTTAACAAAATATATGTATCATTTGCCAAATTCTTTACACCAGCAGCTATCTGAGCCACACAGATCTGGAACTAAGTTGATACACGATGATCAAAAATAATGAAAAGATTCAGGATATTCACTAATAGTGACAAGCATGCAGAAGAGGCAAGTACATTTTTAAATATCAACGTTAAAATTCACCCTAAATCTCAACACTCAGAAATAGCCACAATGTCCTAAGAGAAAGGAGTGCAGGCAGTTCCAAAGATGGACACAAAATGCTGGAATAACTCAGCGGGTCAGGCAGCATCTCTGGAGAGAGCAACATTTGATGAACTCATAAGCCACATTTTAGTTTTGCTGTAATAGTGCTGATCTTTATTTGAATCATCACAATTAAAAGAGCCAACCATTAAAAGCACATTTGTCAACATATTTGTGATCTAGGACTATCAGCTACCACAGTGGGTCTGTCTTTCAATGCAAAGCAGTGGGGCATGTAATTCTCAACAGCATGAGCTATCAATTGACACAGGTACTCAATGGCACCAATTATTCCCATAAACAATCTGAATGCTCGCCTTCCAGACCAAATGAACTTGTACAAGAATGGAATCCAACAAGGACTGTGGGGCCCAACTCTCTTGAACTGAAACAGTTATCCACACCTGCAGTGTGGATAATTCATTATCCGATGGAAACCTGGTTCATTTTTCACATGGATTGAAGTGGTGTTTCTTCAATCTAATCTGGAACCGAGTTTCCATTGGATAAGGCACAGCTTAGCTTGAACCACTAACGCGTTTTACTCTTTTAAATCTTGCAGAGAGCAAGATTTGTGAACTACTTTTTCTTAATTTAGTTTAGTTTAGAGATACACTGTGGAAACAGGCCCTTCGTCCCACCGAGTCCGCGTCGTCCAGCGATCCCCGCACTCTAACACTATCCTACGCACACTCGGTTCAATTTACACTTATACCAAGCCAATTAACCTGCAAACATGTATGTCTTTGGAGTGTGGGAGAAAACCGGAGCACCCGGAGAAATCCCACGCAGGTCACGGGGAGAACGTACAAACTCCACACAGACAGCACCCGTAGTCGGGATCAAACCCAAACCGGAGTTTGTACGTTCTTCGTGACCACGTGGATTTTCGCCGAGATCTTCGGTTTCCTCCCACACTCCAAAGACGTACAGGTATGTAAGTTAATTGGCTTGGTGTATGTGCGAATTGTCCCTAGTAGTAGGATAGTGTTCATGTGCGCGGATCGCTAGTCGGTACGGACTCGGTAGGCCGAAGGGTCTGTTTCCGCGCTATAATTCGAAACTAAACTAAAAAAAATAAAGTGTGATTGCTGCAACAAGGTAGATAGGAAGATTGGGAATTCATCCCAAGCATATGAAAACAGTAGAACACAGGAACAGGCCTTTCGGACTCAGTGCCGAACATGATGCCAGGACCAACTCTTATCTGTCTGCACATAAATCATTTCCCTCCCTTCCCTGCACACACTCTGTACATGGTCATCCAAAAGTCTCTTAAAAGCCACTATCATATCTGTCTCCGCAATCCCTCTGCAGCGCGTTCCAGGCACCCGTCACCCTCTGTATTAAAATACTTACTCCACACACTGATAGACGGCTGCATCCACAACTCGGCAATTTCTCGCAGTCTTGGGCAAGGCATTTACCAAACCAAATTATCCAATAGGATGCTTTCTATGGTGCATCTGTATTTCTCAATGGCATTACTCAACGAACCGTGCAGCATCCGTTTCAGGATGGAAAAATTTCATCCTGCAGGGCATAGCTTTCAGGTGAGAGGGACAAAGTTCAAAGGAGATGTGCTCGGCAAATGTTTTACACAGAGAATAGTGGGTGCCTGGAACGTGCTGCCAATGGTGGTGGTGGAGGCAGATACAATAGTGGCATTTCAGAGACTTTTGGATAGGTACATGGATATGTAGGGATGGGGGGATATGGATTATGTGCAGGCAGATGAGTTTGTCTTGCCATCAATGTTGGCATGGACGTCGTGGGCCAGAAGACCTGTCACTGTGCTATACTGCTCTCTGTTCTATGTTCATTGCTACCATCAGGGAAGAACCTTCTTGTATTGTGTAGGAAGGAACTGCAGATGCTGGTTTACACCGAAGATGGACACAATATGCTGGAGTAACTCAGCAGGACAGGCAGCATCTAGATACTCCAGCATTTTATGTCAACTTTCTTGTATTGTTTTTTTCTGCCTCTCAGAACATTCTGTGGCCTCTATAACACTTCCATTTAAAAAAAAATCAGCTTCCCTTTTGGTATTTATGGCCTAAAAAAAATTAGTTCCATTGTAGGAGCTTTAAAATATCACTGTGTGCTTCCCCACTCTGCTACTTACCACAATAACAGGACCACTATTTTTAATTGCAATCCTAGTACAATAGCACAAAAATGCTTTCACGGGACAACCTTTCCTAATAAGGAAGCTACACTCATGCTCAGATCAGCCTTGCTCAGGCACCTGCACTCAGCCAACAGCTACGTGCAAGGTTCCTTCCCTTAAAGGGATTGTTGGCAAGAAGCCACTGCACACTGTTGCAAGCTGTGTGGTTGAGGGGATGAAAGAACGGGAGAGGAACCAGGGGTCGTGTTGCGGGTTCACTGACTGACAGATGAACTGCATGAGAAAGGTCAGGGGTATACAAGAGAACGAAGATGCTGGAATCTTGAGCAGAACTCAAACCGCTGGAGGAATGAAGATAGAAGGAACTACACATGCTGGAATCTTGCATAGAACACAAGGGTGCTGGAATAACTCAGCGGGCCAGGCAGCATCTGTGGAGGACGTGTGCAGGCGATATTTCGGGTTGGGACCCTTTCTGTAGGAAGGAACTATAGATGCTGGTTTAAACCGAACAATGACACAAAAAGCTGGAGTAACTCAGCGGGATAGGCAGCATCTCTGGAGAGAAGGAATGGGTGACGTTTCGGGTCGAGAAGGAGGATCTCGACCCAAAACGTCACCCATTCCTTCTCTCCAGAGATGATGCCTGTCCCGCTGAATTACTCCAGCTTTTTGTGTCTATCACCACACTTTGCCTGCTTTCTCCCTCTTCATCAGTCTGAAGAAGGGTCCCAAGTAACCAACAATGCCCCCACACCACCTCATGGCCTTTTATACCTCTTCTTCCCTGTGCTGACCTGGATGTGCATCCATTTCTCGCACAATCCCAATCACCATTCCACCTATATCCCTTCCCCTGGCTTCAAGCCTCTTCTCTCCTTATCTTATCTCGCAGCTTTTTGTCCTTTCACCTCTGGCCTTTGTCCAACCATCTGCCAATTGAACCCCCCCCACTCATATCCACCTATTACTTGCCTGGGTTTGTCCTGCCCCAACCTTCTTCCCCCCCCACCCACCTCCCAACTGCAATCAGTCTGAAGAAGGGTCCAGACCTGAAACGTCACCTATCCATGTTCTGCAGACATGCTGCCTGACCCGTTGGGTTAATCCAGCACTTTCTGTCTTTATTTGACTGGTGGATGGGTCTAATTCTCTGCTCCTTTTAAAGGGCCTGTCCCACTTAGGCGATTTTTTCGGCGACTGTCACAGTCGTAGCAGGTCGCTGAAAAAGCGGAGACTGGACCCCCCCCTACGCCAATGTCCACGACAAGCTATGACAACCTACCACCTAGTCGACGTCAAGCTACCGACAAATGGCGACCCATTAGGAAGTCCACCTACGACAACCTACGACCACACAGGCGACAACCTACGACAACCAAAGTCAACCTATGTCCACCCGTGACAAGCTATGACAAGCAGCGACCCTATCAGCGACAACTGAAGACAATTCAGTCGCCAGTACCTGTTGCCGGTTGACGTAGGTAGTCGCCAATAGAATTCACCAAAGTCAGCACCCGACGACAACCAACGTCACCTGGCGACAAGCTGCGTCATCCTGGCGACAACCTACGACAGCACCTACGACGGGAGAAGACAAGTTATGTCAAGCCCACAGTCGCCGAAAAGTTTTGAACATTTCAAAATCCAGCGGCGACCAGAAAATCGTTACGACTCTTTAGGCAACTCGAGGAGACTACTCACGACCATACAGGTGTTACCCCATGAGTCGCCTGTAGTCGCCGAAAAAATCGCCTAAGTGCGACAGGGGCATAATGCACTTTTCCTGTGATAACAGATCTTTCCTCCAGACAGTGGCACACGGATGATCCAGACAAGAGCACCAATGTTAAATGCAAGATGAGGAATGAGGACTACTGTCTTCTGTGTAAATACATCATATGGCCAAGTAGGACATTAAGAAGGTTAACAAAACTGAGATTACTTGGAAACTTCTCTGTGGCTGGAATCATAAATGGTGCACTCAAAAAACAATAATCACAACCTTAGGACCAAACATAGGGGATCTGCTGGACAATATCCCGGATTGACCGCCCAACTGCAGCATTAGTGTTATTCCCCCTCTCATCAGGTCAGAAAAAGTGCAAACATTTAGGATGTTGGCTGAGGAACGAGACACTAATGCTTGTCCAAATACGATAGGATAATATACATATATGATCAATGGAAACATACTTTCAATGGAAGTTGATAACAAGTAAAAATGAATGGTGTGGCTGAGATTCAATACATCTTTTGCTGAAATGATGATTGAGAGTATTGTTTAGTTCAGAGAAACAGCACAGAAACAGGCCCTTTGGCCCACCAAGTCCGCGCCGACCAGCAATCCCCGTACATTAGCACTACCCTATATACTAGGGACAATTTACAATCTTTACCTAAGCCAATTAACCTACAAACCTGTATGTCTTTGGAGTGTGGAGGGAAACCGGAGCACCCAGGGAAAACCCATGCAGACACGGGGAGAACGTACAAACTCCGTATAGAGAGGCAGCAACTCTATAGCTGCGCCTCCGTGCCACCCCTTGTGTTTAATAAATAGGCGCCACTGAGTATTAAATCCAAGAAGCAACAATTGAGGTTCTGGTTAGGCCACCTCTGAAACATCTTCATTTTTGGATAATGCTATCAAAATAAAATGAAGGACAGAATAACGTGTACATTCCCCATCAAGATAGCAGGCATTGCAGAGTATAATTATGAGACTCCAGGACATATTTTGCTCAAATAAATGAGCAGAATCAGGTCCTCTGGTGAGTGATGAGATACATTAATTTAAAATTTTGATCTGTAATGAGTTTGGAATGTTTGGTCACAGAGACCAATGTACCTTTGAAGGAATATTGGGATCAACAATCCAAGCAGATCTTTGCAAGGATATAGGAGAGAAGGAGCATTCATTTTGATTCACCCTATTAAAGAGTCCAACAAAGATTCAATGCAAGAAATCATTTCCTGTACTTTAAAACTATGTATGTCCAAGACAACAAATCCTGAGACAACTGATTCAAAATAGAAAAACTAGGAAGAAAGTCTGAAGAAGGGTCCCAACCCGAAATGTCACCTATCCATGTTCTCCAGGGAAGCTTCCTGACCCGCTGAGTTACTCCAGCACTTTGTGTCTTTCTTTGGTATAAACCAACATCTGCATTTCCTTGTTATTAAATAAGAACTGGAAATTGCCTGGGGATGCATAAATATTTTGGAATTTTATTCAACCAGCCTCAAAATCATGAAATTTGAAAGGCAGAATATTAATTCGGGAGATTAAACAGAAAAACTACAGTTTAAAAAATAATAATCTTTTGCTAATCACACGAAAATGTCTTTGCTCATTTTGTTCTTCTTTTATAACAATATTTTCCCTTTCTATTTATAGTCATGAAAAAACAGCTCCGACATCCAGCATGAATATATCCAGGAACCATGTTATATGACAGTTGCCTATAATCTAAATAGTACAAACACTGAACTGTGGAAAGGGTAGGTCAATTAAATTTTATAGGTAAAAAAATACATGTTGCAGCTTTGGACTGTGATCCGCTGTTCTGGGCCAAAGATAGTTTCTCACTTATCCCGTGGAAGTGTGACAACGGTTTTAACCCCACCAATTTTCCTTTTGCAGTATGGTCTTGCACTGTGAAGCTTTTCAACTAAATTATTTTGAATAGATTTATAAACAAAGTCCAGCTTGTCCCATCTGTATGTGTATAAATCTCAAGCTCTCACAGAATTAGAAAGACACTGGGCTTATTTTCTGATAACATACAAAAGGCCAGCACAGAACACTTGTATGAATTATATCCCAAGGCAAAATAGGCTTTGATAACATGTATTCATGCTACCAAAAATAATACACAAAGGAGCCAAAGGCTACAAGTGATACTAGACAGATGTTTCCTTCAGTTTTCCAGCAAATTACTTGCTCTGAGTTGAAGTTAAACCCAGCACAGTTGTTAAAATGGCACCAGAGTCGCACTTTGAACTTTCTGGCACACACGACTTCACTAAACATATTTTAACTTTCATTCAGAATGAAAACGGGCTTTGATCTATAACTGGAAACTTAAAAGGCTTAGCTTGACATTTTTTTAATATAAAGTGCCATTAGAATTTATTGTATAACATATCCACAATCCTTGGAATTGGATACAAAATACCGCTGCCACTTTGCAATAAAGCAGGATCCAGGTTATAAGCATTAAGTTACACTTTAAAAATACGGCTCCATTTGACAGATCTAAAAATATTCCATTCCTGCGATGAGAAAAACTTGAAATTTAGAAAAGGTTGGATATGAGCATTTTATGAATTTCTCATTTCAGTTTTTCACAAAAATATTAGATAATCTAAATGCCTAAATTAAAATAAAATAAAAGACAGCTTTAACATTTTAAATTCAGCCTATCAAGCTCACTGTTGTTATTGAGCACATGTAACGTTTCTGCTGAGGAACCAGCAAAATCCCACACTATTTGCTCCAAAAGGTAGTAAAATAAAAGTTTAGACTATCAATTTATCATTATTTTTAAATAAGTATTTTGTCTTGTGTTCAGGAAAGTGCACTTCATTGGTCTGTGGGCCACCTCAATGTGCTGGCGTGATTACATTCTCCTTTCAACCAACGTCTTAATTAATTCAGCATCTTTTAAAATCCTACATTTGAAGAGTTTAACATATGCTCTATGACTTATGATGGCTTTAGTTTGTTAATGTGCTGCTAATGGAGGTCACTATGTTACTGTGCACCAAATGGTTTGCAATGTAGTAGTCACTATGACATCCACAGATCCCTCACTAGATATGATGCAGAGGTGCCTGGGAAACAAGATAGACACAAAATGCTGGAGTAACTCAGCGGGTTAGATAGCATCTCTGGAGAAAAGAAATAGGTGACGTTTCAGGTCGAGACCCTTCTTCAGACCTCAGAGGTAGAGCAGTGAGAGAGGGTGTTGCAGAAATCCCCTCGGTGAGAGGAGAACTTCTTCAAAATGGGCATACCTTGAGCAGATTTTGCAATACAGCAGACAAAATATGTAGGAAGGAACTGCAGATGCTGATTTACACCGAATATAGACACAGAATGCTGGAGTAACTCAGCAGGTCAGGCAGCATATCTGTGGTAAACATCCCCTGGTAAACAAGCTTCTCAGCCCCTTTCTTTATTTTTCACGATCAGACAGCATTCACAAATTATCAAAGAGCAGCTGAAGGAACTGGAATCTACTTGGGATTGATACATCATCATCATCGGCGGTCACTCAAAACGAGTATGACTGTCCTCTCATGGAGTACGCCTGTGCGTGATTTTGTTTAACGTGGGGAGACTGGTGCACAGACAGCCACCACACGGTCCTTGACAGATCTGTGTCAGAATCCAGTGGCATGGAATCCAAGACGACCGGGGACCCTTTTCTGCTGCAGCCTTATCAGCCGTTGTGACGCTCCACTAAAGTCAGCCATCATCCTCCACCTGTTCCACCATTGAGGTCTTGGTTGGATTGCTCTTTGTCAGAGACCTCCCCCTCGACCTTACCGCCATGGGTGACCCTACCAGGAGCATAGCTCCAGATGGCATCGCTCTCAGTATCTTATGACCACACAAGCTTCTCCACTACGACAAGGTGACAATCCACGGAGAAGGGCAGTCCTCTTTCTACAGTTTGGCTTTCTTCCCAAACAATTGTTCATGCGCTTTTGATTGCAACATTGGCCTAATTTAGTTCAACAAAGAAACTGACAAGTTGCTATAGAACATTGTTACTAAAGATACAACGATGTTGAAGACCAAGATTTTGTTTTAAAGAGGAACACCCCAAGCGTTTTTTATCATTGATTGTTTTTATTATTCCTGCATTCATCACTGACAGAAATCATGCTTTACTGTACATGCTTTGATGTTAAACAAATGACATGCTTGATTTGGAGATACAACATTAAAACAGGCCCTTCGCCCCCCCCCCCCCCACGTCCTTGTTGATCATAGATCACCAGTTCACACTAGTTCTATGTTTTCCCACTTTCTTAACACACTAAGTACAAATTGCAGAATCCAATTAATCAACAAACTAATTGTTTAGTACATCTACAGTTTAAATTGACATGCATTCTAGTCCTCTTGTTACTTCAAGTTAAGCTGATCTTTTTCCAAAGCTTTATGGATTTTCTAATGCGTACACGTATGCATAAGGTTAGATAATCTGATTATATTCTGTGTAATCTATTCCAATTTATCTAAAACGCCTTTTCTTTGGTTATATAATTGGAAGCTTCTTAAGTTTCGACAGGTGTCCTCTAATTCTGAGCGAACTGTTAAAATTACTGCAACTTTTATTCAGTGCAAACCATTATTAGTTGCCTGCAGTTTCAGGTACTTAAGTGTAGTCATAGATATTTTATCAGTCTGCTCTTGAATGATATGGAGTTCACTGCCCGAAAGGGTGTTGGAAGTAAATTCATTTGACATTTAGATTAGTTTGGTTTATTATTGTCGTCTGTACCGAGGTACAGTGTGACAAGCTTATGTTTGCATGCTATCCAGTCAAAGAAAAGACTGTGTAAATACAATCAAGCTGTCCACAGTGCACAGATAAAGGATAAAGGGTACAACATCATGAGAGAAATAGATCAGGAAGCCGCACAGAGTCTCTTGCCCAGTGTAGAGGATTCGAGAACCAGAGAACATAGGTTTAAGGTGAGGGGAAAAGATTTAATAGGAACTTGAGGGGTAACCTTTACACACAAAGGGTGGTGGGTCTATGGAACGTGCTGCCGGAGGTAGTTGAGGCAAGTACAATTGCAATTTTTCAGAAACATTTGGACTGGTACATAGATCGGGCAGATTTAGAGGGATATGGGCCAAACGCAGGCAAGTGGGACCAGTGCAGGTGGGACATGTTGGTCAGTGTGGGCAAGTTCGGCTGAAGAGCCTGTTTCCAAACTGTATGACTCTATGACCAACATTTAGCGAATGTAAGAAATGCTACTGTTGAAATAAAGATTTAAAAGAGTGGAGCGATTGTAATGGGATAAGCACACAAAGACTCATCCAGCTCGAGCGCCATCTTAGGCCATTTTCCAAAGCAGCTGGATAGGAACTTGGTGAAAAACGTTTGTTTGAGCAATAATTAGACAGACTAGATCATTCTGTGTGGGCTTAATGTGCCTACAGTCTCTTAGCATTTCACGGTGTCAAATTTTGTTTAATAATTGTTGTGTAATGCCGTGGGGTGTTTACTGTATTGAAACGCCACATGAATCCAAGTTGTTTTCTCAATGAAATTAAAGTGAAATTTAAGATCCCTAAAAATGACTTCAAGAATTGTAACTATATCAGCAGCGACAGAACACATGGTTATTTTGAGTTTATGGTGAAATAATATCCAGGTGGTTTTGCCAAGGATTTTACAAGACTCAGATCTAAAGAAACTTTTTTCCATTTTGGGTGTGAACTGCGACAACTAACATAAAACCCATGAAAGGGAAAAGTAATGATACATTAAATCTGCCAACACTTAGATAGATGGAGAAGAATTTGTAAAAATACATAAGCAAACAGCATTAAATTTTAACCAAGAAGCTAAATATACCTCTGACTTATTAAACAAAAAACTCGAACTATTCCTTATTTAGTACTGACTTAGATTGAAATTCAGGCTTACCTTGTTGCCAACCATATTTTGGCTCGAGTACAGCCAATGATGTCATGCAACTCTTGGTGAAGACATGAATTGGTCCTTTGTTTAGAGTCATAGCAGGATCGCAGTAAATGAAGCGCCTTCATAAATGAAAGAATATCAACGGGTTATTGGCTGCAGTGACAACCTGCGGTTAATTTAACGCAGGCAGCAGACAAATATGTAACAATGCTTGAGCAATGACTTAAAGTTAATTTAAAGGACAAACAAAAGAGTGAGAGACTTCCAACTAGAAGTAATTACAATGTTTAATGAATTGTGCAGATATCCAATGCCCTCAATGCTGCAGGCTACGCTTAAAGCATTTTAATTCCAAAAAGTGATATCCTTAGGACATTGAGAGTTAACTCATGCATCTGACGTTTCTGTTTTCGGACTGGTATTCAAATGACACAGGTTTTCATAACTGTTGGAGACGCAAAACAAAACCAGCTATGCAAACATAATCTATATTGGGAACTTTCACTTTCCCTTCAGCTAAAGCCAACTTTGAATGTTTCCCCAGTGCCTGCTAAGGAGAATCCTGTGGGGCAACTATATGTTTAAAAAATCTAATTAATTAACAGCTATCAGACATTTTGCTGTGAATTAACATATTAGATCAATAGTCCAAGGCAAAAATGTAATAGATGTCAGCGGGATTTGGCATACTCAGTATAATCTACAGTATTGGCAAGGTGAAAATTATAGCATCAGCTAAATAGATCTTGACCACCTGGTAACTTAGTAGCCTTTGTTTTAGGTACTCTTCCCCTTGATCATAAACTAGTGTTATGATCATGAAAAAAATAATCCCAACTCCCCACTCTGCAACAGAGCCCTCTGAAGTACTGAGACACAATTATCCCTGTGTAGATCTGCCACAGAATTCATAGTAACTAGAAGGAGTTATAATGTCTAGGATTACAATAACACTCCCTTTAATAATAAGGCCAAGGTCGACTGTCTGATATTTATTGGGATGAGTACTACAAACGGCAAATTTGGTGGAGAAGAGTAAAAAAAAGTTTTGGATTTCCAGGAGGCCTCTGAAGGCAGGGAGAGAAGTAGCAAAGTGAGACACTTTGCAACAGTTGATAGACATGTGAGGGAGAATAACTTGCTGGACCACAGGGAAATACTAAGAGGATGCAGACACAAAGTGCTGGAGGAATTCAGCAGGCCAGGGAAGATCGAGAAGGACTCTTCAGACTGAAGATGGGTCTCGAAATGTTACCTATCCATGTTCTCCAGAGATGCTGCCTGACCTGCTGAGATACTCCAGCACTTTGTTTCCTTTTGTGTATTAACCAGCATCTGCAGTTCTTTGTTTCTATATAACGGGAAGCAGGATTGATGGGGCTGTTCTGATGGGAGCTGCCGCACACTGATCGGCCAAATAGCTTTCTTCCACAGTGGATTAAGTAAATGAAACACCATAATCTCATGGAATAATCCACTCTGCATGATCATTTACTCCATACTTCCTCGATCCATGGAATGGGTTGAATTAGGAAGTTGATAACATGCAGTTATCCTAATTGCCAAGGCAATATTTGAGCATAAATAGTCACTTTTTTTTATCAAATGCAACAATTTCCTATGAACAAAAAAAGAAATACCTTACGCCGGTGAACTGAAATCAGAAAAAAATGAACTAAACTGTGTGCAATATAGCAATATAATGTATTATGGGAAACCTTTGAAAGAAGAATCACGATTTTCATCGTGGGCGTGGGATAGGGGGGAGGTGAGGAGTGGGAGAGCAGGGGGGTTGAGGGAGAGGAGGGGGTAGGGAGGGACAAGTGGAGGAGGTGAGGAGGGAGAGTGGAGGAAGAAGGGGAAATAGAGGGAGAGGAGGGGGAGTGGAGAAGGTAGGGAATGGGTGATAGAGGGAGGAGGGCAGTGGGGGAGGTGAGGAGGGAGATTGGAGGGGTGGGATAGGGGGAGGTGAGGAGTGGGGGAGCAGGGGGATAGAGGGAGAGGAGGGGGTAGGGAGGGGAGAGGGGTTATGGAGGGAGGGAGGAAGAGTGACTGAGGGTAGGGGAAAGGAGAGGGAGGGTGAAGAGGAGGGGGAGGAGGTGCTGGGGAATGAGGGGGAATGGAGGAGGGTAGGGGTAGGAAGAGGGATGGCAAGGCGCAGTTGTATGGATGGTTGCCGTGACTCGTGGCGCAACGGGGATCTCTAGCGTCACAACGGGAACCCCTCAGTCTCGCCTGCGCAGTTGGGGTCTATGGGTCAGTGGTGGAATATTGCCTTGGGGAACGGGCCTGGTCTAGTACCGTATTAAAACTCAAGAAGAGATAGTTTATATAAATCTCTATAGAAATAAACATAAATACAACAAACTTGTAACTACATTTGAGATAAAAAAATGTTTCCAAATTACATCTGGAATTACAGAAAAATAACATTTATTTGACAATGCAAGTAACAACTCTCAAAGAGCAAAACGAAGGATTGTTCAAACATATATCCTTCTTACAGCACAATCTGACTGGTAGTATCTGTAGCCCAGTTTTGTTCAGATTTTTCGATACTAATCTACCAAGTGCTGGCACAAGCAAGTTACATAATGCAAACCAGAGATGGATAAATGCTTAAAGTATGCAATTACTATTAAAAGAACCTTAAGAAAAAAAATGTTTCTATTTATGTGGTGTTTTAGTTATAGAGTTATTACAGCATGGAAACAGGCCCTTTGGTTCTAGTTGACCAAGATGCCCCATTAAGCTCGTCCCATTTGCCTTCATTTAGTCCATATCCCTCTAAACCTTTTCAATGCATTTACCTGTCCAAGTGTCTTTTAAGTGTTTTATTGTACCTGTTTCAACTATCTCCTCGGCAGCTGATTCCATATATATCCACCATCCTCTGAGTAAAAATGTTGCCCTTCAGGTTCCTATTAAATCTCATCTCAATTCTCACCCTCTCATATTGAACCTATGTCCTCTGGTTCTTGATTCTATCTTGGGTATATGACTGTGCATTTACTATACCAATTTGGTCTGTAAGATCGCCTCTTAGCCTCCTGCGCTCCAAGGAATTATTGTAAGTCCAATTTGTTTTGTTTTATTGCATTAAACAACTGTCTTCATACCAATTAATTGCTTTGAGGGCCAATGATTCATATAAGCAATTTAAGTGGCCACATGTCACAAAATAAGTTCCTATTAAATGGTAATTAATAATCTGTAATCTGCCCACCGTGGTATTGTTGGAAGGGGAAATATTGGTCAAAAATGAGAAAATCCCAAACTTTTCAGTTGCTGCCACCATTCTCTCACCTCGGCCTGTGCTCACCTTCGAACCAGTCCTAGATCTCCACTCTCTGTTGTAAGATTCTAGAACACAGAGTCTAGGACTCCTTTAATTTGAGGGAGAACATGCAAACTCCACACAGACAGCACCCGAGGTCAGGATTGAACCGGGGTCTCCGGCGCTGTGAGGCAGCGACTCTACCAGTTGCGCCACTGTGCCGCACAAAAGCTACCTTGACCATGTCACGGACGGATGTTGTTTAGCAGTCAAAAGCTAAAAGGATAAAAAGAAAATTGGAGATGTCCTGTTTTTTATAAATCATAACCATTATTTGAAAAACAGTTAGAGAAATGTAATTTTTTTTGCTGATAGGTGAGTGAATTATTAGGTTCTGCACTCAGTTAAACTAGACTAATTGATCAGTGAGCCCTATAAGCCATTTAGCATCCCGTACATATTACTTTATGCAGCATGGTCATTCAGCCAGAGAACAGTTTAGTTTGTTTCTTCCTTCAGTAATTTGAAATTGCTTAATTGTTTTATTTCTCAAGATGATGTCCTTAGTCGTGTTAAATCTCAAAACTAATGCATGTTTTGTTTAACCCTGCGAACATTCGGTGGTCTAAACCTAACCACAATGTCTATAATTACATCAGGAGTGAGAGAGCTAACTTTCTACGAGGTTGCAAAAAGCGGAATTAGCATTATGATCCTGTTGTTCTACTTGCCTTTTATCTTTATATGTGCATGATACAACATAAAAGATGTTTATGTCTGTGCATATTATATTTCAGCTTCTATACAATAGTCATTGGAAATAATTACATCTAAGGGGTTGGCCAAAGGTAGAAGAGATGAAGTAGACTTGTGAGGGCTTCAACTTGTCAAGAGCAGCAGTCAACTGAAAAAAACCTACTTATCTTTCTGTGCCTATTCTCTCCCTATCACGTAGTTTCCAAGTTAGTAGGTCACAACCTGAGAAAGCTCACACAGGATTACAGTGAAGTAACTGCTTGATTAATTACACATGAAAAAGCATTGGACACATTGTGGGGAGGAGGATGGCAAATTAAATTGTCAAGATAAAACTACAATAGAAAAAGAAGATACAAAGTGCTGAAGTAACTCAGTGGGCCAGGCAGCACCTCTGGAGGACAGGGAGAGGCGACCTTTTGGCTCGGGATCTTCCTAGACTTCAGTCAGAAAAAGGGTCACGACCTGAAACGTTGCCTGTCCCTAGAGATGCTGCCTGACACACTGAGTTACTCCAGCACTTTGTGCCTTTGCATCTGTAGTTTGAACATCCTTCGGCTAGTCTATGAGTGGATTTATGGTTAATGAATCAATTAGCTAAACTTCACATGAAAAACGAAAAAATATGGCCATGAACAACTGACATCTGTCAATCAGCAGCAGAATAGTGGAGACTTTGATAGGTTGGTGAATCTGTGGAATTCATTGCCACAGATGGGTGTGGAGGCCAAATCATTGGATATTTTTAAGGTGATTGATAGGTTCTTGATTAGGTAGGGCATCAAAAGTTATGGGAAAAAAGCAGGAGAATGGACTGGAGAGGGAATAATATGTGTAGGAAAGAACTGCAGATGCTGGTTTAAATCGAAGATAGACACAAAATGCTGGAGTAAGTCAGTAGGACATGCAGCATCTCTGGAGAGAAGGAATAGGTGACATTTTGGGTCGAGACCCTTCTTCAGACTGAAGATATTCGTCAGACTGAAGAAGGGTCTCGACCCGAAACGTCACCTATTCCTTCTCTCCAGAGATGCTGCCTGTCCCGCTGAGTTACTCCAGCATTTTGTGTCTATCTTTGAGAGGGAATAATAGATTGAACAGTGGAGTAGACTAGATGGGCTGAATGACCTAATGTTAAATATAATTCGAGGCCCAAGGTCCATAGTACGTTACTCAAGAGGCCTTACATTCGGAAAGGCCACTGTGGAGAAGGGAAATAAGGCTTGGGCCGGAAGGATCTGGGACCAGAAGAGGGTAGATGGGCCAAGAGTTCAGTAGCCACACTCACTGGGATGCACAATGTTTGTGGATAGCATGAGATTCATCCTTGAAAAAACAAATAGAACAAGTGCAAGGCATTTCCTTTATGGTCTTTCACATTGTCTGCTTCCTGGAGACCACTGTGACAGAGAATTTTAATATATTATTCAATTGCAGAGTTTTCAAAAATAAATAGATGTACAAATTCGTGAGATCGGGCAAATGCAGAGTCCTCTGCCCAGAATAGCGGAAATGGAGAACCAGAGGACATAGGTTTAAGGTGAGGGGGGGGGAGATTTCATACAAACCTGAGGGATAACCTTTTTATACAAAGGATGGTGGGCGAGCTGCCAGAGGAGGTAGTTGTGGCAGGTAGTTGTGTCGCAACTTTTAAGAAACATTTAGACAGGTACATGTATAGGATAGGTTTAGGGGGATATGGGCCAAACGCAGGCAGGTGGGATTAGTGTAGTTGTGGCATGTTGATCGCCGCGGCTAAGTTGGGCCGAAGGGCCTGTTTCCATGCTGTATGACTATGACTCTAAATGTGGCACATGGACATTGCAAAGCCCAGATTTTCTACTGATTGGGTTTCTTGTTGGATCCACCTCTGAACAATCAAACCTACAATTTCTGTCATGCATGCAAACAGAGCAAGTGTTTAATCAATCTTCAAAATTTAACTAGTTTCGCTTTTGATAATAAGCCAAGAGCTCCCTGGTTCAAGCCCCATTTCTTATGCATTTCAGGCAAAAGAACATAAATTGCACTGAGTACATAGCACATTAGATCCAATGAAACATTAAATACACACTGAGTCTGACCTCTTTGATGGGTAGGAATGATTCTGTGCTAATTACTAAATGGCCAGAGAGCTCTTTGGATAAATATTCTCCACAACGGATAACATTATAGGCAAACTATCTGGTCATTTAGGTTGTGCTACATGTGTAATCTGTGCAAGGGGCAGCACAGTGGCTCAGTGGTAGAGTTGCTTCCTTACAGCGTCAGAGACCTGGGTTCGATCCTGACTACGGGTGCTATCTGTACGGTGTTTGTACGTTCTCCCTGTGACTGTTCCAGTTTCCTCCCAGACTCCAAAGACACCTAGGTTTGTAGGTTAATTGGCATTGGTAAAGATTTCAAATTGTCCCTAGTGTGTAGGATAATGCCAGTGTACGGGGTGATCGCTGGTTGGCGCGGACTCAGTGGGCCGAATGGCCTGTTTCCACACTGTTTCTCTAAAAACTAAAGATAATTTACCTAAGCGACTTTGAGTCCTGAAAAGCGCTATATAAATAAAATCTATTATTATTATTATTATAGTTAAAAAGACTGCATTTCAAAAAGCACTGCATTAGGTTAGGCTTGTGGGACTGGTTGGAGATTATGAAAGGAGCTACAGAAATGTTTCTTTGGTTCTCGTATATGGAATGAGGCATTGAACATCGATACAACAGATGTGGAGTCCCACTCTGCTTCATTTTCCAGAAACACAGCAAAACACAGAGGCAAAATTTCAGTCAGGTTTACTCTGCCTGACATCACATAAAAGAAATCAAAAAAAACTCCTTATATTTTGACAGTCTGCGTAGCAAAACATTGGCAATTGCCTGTTGTCCGTGGAAGTAATATCCCAGGATAAACCCATCCCTTCCTGAGAGGATTGCATTGAGCGAATAAACGGTGGTTTATGAGGTTCCTGTTGGCACACCGTCAGTTCACACAGAATTGTAAGGTAGTCTTTGTTAATTTGCTCAAACAATCTCATTTTCCAGGATCACATCACTGCTGCCAAAAAAACCCTCACTGATCCTTTCACAATATCAGATTACACGGGTTTAAATAAAATTAACAAAATCTAACGTTGCAGGGATTTGAAAATGAAAGGTAAAAGGAACACCTAAGTCAGGAATTATAGTTAGATTTTTCTTTAAATGGAAGGCCTTGGAGAAAGTGTAAGTTCTCTCACATCACTCGCCTGGAACCAATTCATTGACATTTGACAGCAGGAATCTGAAGTTTGAGTTCACACAAGACAAACCATTGAACCACACCTGCACTGGTAAATAATGCAGTCATAAGACACTTTGTTTTTTTGGATGGAACATAATGGAATCCTTGTCAGAGAACAGTTCTTCTTGGCTACCATTTCACCAGCACGGTGAACAATATTCAAAGTTGTCTGTTGCTTTCATGCAAACCCTACGCCAACAGGCACTTACAAACTTGAGTACCTGTGTAACAAAACTTCACCACCCTGTTTGCAAACGTTAATGTTGAGTCCACATGTTCTGAATGATCAACTGGTAGACACAAGCAACTGCAGGTGCTGGTTTACAAAAAAAACCACATAGTGCTGGGGTAACTTAGCAGGTCAGGCAACATTTGTGGAGAACATGAATAGACAATGTTTCTGGTTGGGGCGCAGCACCTCATATTCTGCATGGGTGGCTTGCATTCCAATGATATGAACATTAAATTCTCCAATTTACCAATTTTAGGTAAACAACCCCCCCCCCCAACCTTTTTTCCAACTGTCTTCCCTGTGCCCCTCCTAGATGCACCCCTATTTCTCCATTACTCTTTACCTCTGTCCCATCACCCGTTCCCTCTCCCCTGACTCTCAGTCTGAAGGAGGGTCTCGACCTGAAGCGTCACCGACTCATTTTCTCCGGTGATGCTGCCTGATCCGCTGAATTACTCCAGATTTTTTTGTCTTTCTTTGGTGTAAACCAGTGTCTGCAGTTCCTTCCTACACCTACAAAGAGAGTTATATTTAGCTCTTAGGGCTAAAGGCATATGGGGGGAAAAGCAGGAATGGGGAACTGATTTTAGATGATCAGTCATGATCATATTGAATGGCGGTGCTGGCTCGAAGGGCCGAAGGGCCTCCTCCTGCACCTATTTTTCTATGTTTCTATATTTCTACCTCTGGTTTCACATTTCACGCCTCTTCTATATCTTATCTCACACTGTTTGTCTTTTCACTTCTGGCCTTTGTCCAACCATCTGCCAATCAAACCCCTCCCAAACTTGCATCGACAAGTTCTTGCCAGGGTATTGACACATTAGAGTCAAAGAGCATGGAAACAGGCCCTGAAGCCCAACGTGTCCTTGCCGACTGAGATGCCCCACCTAAGCTAGTCCCATTTGCCTGCACTTGGCCCCTATCCCAAGTGTTAGGAATATTCCACTCATGGCTCCTCTGCTGGGGACTACACAATGACAGGGCAGGCAAGGACTCTTGACTTCCAAAGTCACGTCAGGACAAAGTCACTTCACATAACTCTGTCACTGACAATTTGCAGATGTCTGCAACGCGTATCTTAAATAACATCTCCTCAGTATTTCAGCAGCACTCCCACAGATCTCTTTAATCATGTAACATGCTGGAGCTATCGGCCCCTGCCTGCCCATTCTCATCTGAGGCTAGGGAGCAGAAACAAAACTCTTATTCAAATAAAGTTACCCAGTAGGATTAGTTCATGTTGCTATTGGATTTTAATGTCATGTTTCCAGCTGAGGCTTTAGTGAGTTCTCTGTTAAAAATACACCAATTGCTTCCCACATGCATTCCAATGACTCAGCTTTGCAATAACTGATATTTTATTTGGACGCTGTTCACGAATGTAGAACGACTCCAGGGTTCCTGGAATTAGTACTGACAGGCCGATGTAAATCTCAGCATATATAACTGCCAATGCTTTACTGAGTGCACACTGTATATGATCGACTCCAAGCACCTTGACAGATGGGTTACAGCTGAAATGCATTTAGCAACACACTGCACTGTGGGTAGTGCTGCCTTTCTGGGTTCTGTTGATTTAAATTGCGATTTGAATTCATTTATTTTTCTAAGCGTTTCATTTCACTGGAATTAATAGGTTGCCTGTGCTGGGAGGCAATTTTCAAAGTCTGTTGAAACATCTTCCTGCGGCTCCCCCTTTTTAGAAATGGACTCCTTGTTTACCCAAAAGCCACAAATTAACTATAGTTTAAATTACAGTATGCGGCTGGGTTAGACATAAAAGTGAACTAGTGGTCTAAATAAAATGTACCAATCATTTTAATTGTCGGAGATGCATACTTAAGTGCCTGATTTCTTTTTACATTCTTGTCAAAGTGATAATTTTCAATCTGTGTTGCTCTTTTAAAATATTGATGCCCACTTTGTGAATTGTATACATGGTCACAGAAACAGGCACAATCTGCTGTGATGTCAGAAGGTTTTCAAAGGTCAGGGAAGAACAGTCTAAGGGTTGTTCTAATTTTGCACACAGGAATGTGAATATTTATAGTGCGTTTATAATTAAAGCAAATACCGAGCTGTGAGCACATTAATACATCTATTTATTATTTTGAACCAAGATTTGGAATAAATTAACAGTTCCCAAATGTTTAGAAATTGATGGGGCAATGGTACCACAAATAATTTAACAGGAGTTCTGGTCAACGCTTCCAGCTCAGACCTGGGAGCTGGAGTGCACAAAATGTTGCATAATTATGCTGTTAGAATCTCTTAAATACTATGATTCAAGAAGAAAGTTAGGTAAAAGCTTTTTTTGAGAGTAAAGATAGAAGGAAAATACAGCTGTAATTTCCTATCTCACTCCATAGATTTTCTGAAAGCTTCATAACATATTGATTGAGTTTCAAAGCTCTAAATATGTTTTCACCCCTTCACATAATCATTTAAAAATATATATATATATTAGTCAACCACGATGAAATGTCGTTAACATATGCACTGTCACATAAATTACACTGTTACGTCTGAGATAAAGTGGTGTTTTCTTCCAAGAGACTTTTGAAGGTCATTTTGGTGCTAATTGCCAATTGGCAAAACATGTTTAGCTATATGATTAGTTAATCCTCACCTTTCTGAGCAAACATGAGTCTACCACTGGTAGCATGGGAATATTTGCTTCATGGTATAACGATTATAAGTGTTAGATTTGTTTTGTATACTTTTAACAACCACCACCACTTCACGGAGGCAACTAATTGAAACATAGAAACATAGAAAATAGGTGCAGGAGGAGGCCATTCGGCCCTTCGAGCCAGCACCGCCATTCATTGTGATCATGGCTGATCGTCCCCAATCAATAACCCGTACCTGCCTTCTCCCCATATCCCTTGATTCCACTAGCCCAAAGAGCTCTATCTAACTCTCTCTTAAATCCATCCAGTGATTTGGCCTCCACTGCCCTCTGGGGCAGGGAATTCCACAAATTCACAACTCTCTGGGTTAAAACGTTTTTTCTCACCTCAGTCTTAAATGACCTCCCCTTTATTCTAAGACTGTGGCCCCTGGTTCTGGACTCGCCCAACATTGGGAACATTTTTCCTGCCTCTAGCTTGTCCAGTCCTTTTATAATTTTATATGTTTCTATAAGAACCCCCTCATCCTTCTAAACTCCAGTGAATACAAGCCTAGTCTTTTCAATCCTTCCTCATATGACAGTTCTGCCATCCCAGGGATCAATCTCGTGAACCTACGCTGCACTGCCTCAATCACAAGGATGTCCTTCCTCAAATTAGGAGACCAAAACTGTACACAATACTTCAGATGTGGTCTTACCAGAGCCCTATACAACTGCAGAAGAACCTCTTGTTATGAAAGCCAACATTCCATTAGCTTTCTTCACTGCCTGCTGTACCTGCACGCCAACTTTCAGTGACTGGTGTACAAGGACATCCAGGTCTCACTGCACCTCCCCTTACCTAACCTAACCCCATTGAGATAATAATCTGCCCCCTTGTTTTTGCCGCCAAAGTGGATAAACTCACATTTATCTATATTATACTGCATCTGCCACGCATCTGCCCACTCACTCAACCTGTCCAGGTCACCCTGCAACCTACTAACATCCTCTTCACAGTTCACACTGCCACCCAGCTTTGTGTCATCCACAAACTTGCTAGTGTTGCTCCTAATTCCCTCTTCCATATCATTAATATATATGGTAAACAGTTGCGGCCCCAACACCGAGCCTTGCGGCACTCCACTCGCCAATGCCTGCCATTCTGAAAAGGACCCGTTCACTCCTACTCTTTGCTTCCTGTCTGCCAACCAATTTTCTATCCATGTCAACACCCTACCCCCAATACCATGTGCTCTAATTTTAGTCACCAGTCACCCGTGCTGGACCTTATCAAAGGCTTTCTGAAAGTCTAGATACACTACATCCACTAGCTCCCCTTCATCCATTTACTTGTCAAATCCTCAAAAAATTCCAGAAGACTAGTCAAGCATGATTTCCCTTTCATAAATCCATGTTGACTTGGACTAATCCTTTTACTGCTATCCAAATGCCTCATTAATAATTGACTCCAGCATCTTTCCCACTTGAGCAAAGGAATTAACTGCCATTTAATGACGCTAAATTTTTGTGTGTTGATTTTTTTTTTAAAGACTGAGACAATTTGTGAATAAAGGAATTACCAATTGTTTAGATACAGAATACATCTACTAATTGAATGGGCAAGTTTCCAGCTCAATTGAGCTAAGTCCAAAATAAGTTTACAACTATTGGTTTGGCCATACATCTGTCACGAAGATAGGTGGAAGGGCAGGTGGTGTAGAGAAAGCAGGGAGTCTGCAGAAGGACTTGGACAGGTTGGGAGAGTGGGCTGTGAAGTGGCAGAAGTGGAGAGGATGTTTCCACTAGTGGGAGAGTCTAGGACCAGAGGACTCACTCTCAGAATAAAAGGTTGTACCTTAGAAAGGAGATGAGGAGGAATTTTGGTAGTCAGAGGGTGGTGAAACTGTGGAATTCAATGCCACAGATGGCTGTGGAGGCCAAGTCAATGAATATTTTTAAGGCAGAAATTGAGATTTTTGATTAGTAAGGGTGTCAGGGGAACCCACGGAAAGCAACTAGCCCAGATGGAGTCCCTAGCCGTGTCCTTAAGACTGCATTGACCAACAAGCGGGAATGTTCATGGACATCTTTAATCTCTCACTAATCCATTCTGAAGGACCCACCTGCTTCAAGAAGACTACTATCATCTTTGACCTTACCAAAGAAAAGCAAGCCCTCAGTCATTAAAGACTACCGTCCAGTGGCCTTGACATTCAACATCATGAGGTGCTTTGAGAGGTTGGTTATGGCACATATTAATGCCAGCCTATCAACCAGCCTTGATCCACTGCAGTTTGCCTATTGCCACAACATGCCATCTCCCTGGGACTACACTCATCCCTGAACCACCTGGGTAAGAAGGACACCTACGTCAGACTCCTATTCATCAACTATAGCTTGGCTTTCAATCCCAACCCAACCAATCTCATCTCTAAACTCGTGGGTTAGCACTTCCCTCTGCAACTGAATTCTCGACTTCCTGACTAACAAACCACAATCAGTGAGGGGATAGGTGACATATCACCCTCTACGATAATCCTCAACACTGATACCCCGCAAGGGTGCGTACTCAGCCCTCTACTATACGTCTTATACACTCATGACTGTGCGGCCAAACACCAATCCAACTCAATTTATAAGTTCACAGATGACAACACTGTAGTGGGGCGGATATCAAATAATGAGGAGACGGAGTACGGAATTGAGATTGAGAACCTTGTAACTTGGTGCCAACTCACCAACCTCTCCTTCAATATCCCAAGGCAAAGGAGACTGTGATTGACTTCCGGAAGCAAAGCAGTACATACACCTCAGTATACATCGATGGCACCAAAGTAGAGATGGTCAAAAGCTTCAAGTTCCTAGGAATAAGTATCACCAGCAATTTGTCCCGGAGCATCCACATTGAAGCTATGGCCAAGAAAGCACATCATCGCTTCTCCTTCCTTAGAAGGCTTAGGAAGATCGGGATGTCTCCAACAAGACTCACCAAGTTCTACAGATGTGCTGTAGATTGGGGTGCATCACAGCCTGGTTTTTAACAGCACTATTCAAGTTTAGTTTAGTTAAACAGCGTAGAAACACCAAGACTGCAAGAAGTTGCAGAGAGCTGTGGATGTCGTCCAGACCATCACACAAACCAACATCTCTTCCATTGACTCCATCCATACTTCACGCAACATCGGAGAGGCCGCCAGCATAATCAGGACCAGTCTCACTCCAGTCACTCCCTCTTCTCCCCTCTCCTATCAGGCAAGAGGTTCAGAGGTTTGAAAACACATATATCTCCGCCTCGACCCGAAACTTCACCCATTCCTTCTCTCCAGAGATGCTTCCTGTTCCGTCAAGTTACTCCACCATTTTGTGTCTACCGACAGATTCAGGGACAGTTTCTTCCCAGCTGTTATCAGGCAACTGAATGGTCCTCTCATCAGCCAGAGTGTGGTCCTGACCTCCCATCCACCTCATTGGAGACCCTTGAATTATCTTTAATCTGATTTTATTGGACTTGAATGGGGTCACGGAAAGAGCGTTCACTTCGCGGCCCTGTTTCCACCAATCTTTCCACCACCACGCACAAGAAGCGACAAGACAGTCACTATTGTATGCTGATGCCGAGAAGTGTGTTCAGCTCTGGCTGAACAACTTCTAATCTTGTGTGTGGACTCGATAAGAAGAAGATTGGACTTCAATATGATATCTTGCTAAATGTTGTACTCTTTATCCGTGCACTGTGGACGGCTTGATTGTAATCATGTATCAGACTTTTCTTCACCGGATAGCATGCATACAAAAGCATTTCATTATATCTCGGTACACGTGATAATAACAAACTAAAGGGGACTATGGAGCCATGAGGGAGGAGCTGGCCTAAGTTGACTGGAAAGATACCCTAGCAAGGATGACAGTGGAACAACAATGGCAGGTATTTCTGGGAATAATACAGAAGGTGCAGGATCAGTTCATTCCAAAGAGGAAGAAAGATTCCAAGGGGAGTAAGGGGCGACCGTGGCTGACAAGGGACGCCAGGGACAGTATAAAAATAAAAGAGAAGAAGTACAACGTAGCAAAGATGAGCGGGAAGCAAGAGGATTAGGTAATGTTTAAAGAGCAACAGAAGATAACTAAAAAAGGCAATACGGGGAGAAAAGATGAGGTACGAAGGTAAGCTAGCCAAGAATATAAAGGAGGATAGTAAAAGCTTCTTTAGGTATGTGAAGAGGAAAAAATTAGTTAAGACCAAAGTTGGACCCTTGAAGACTGAAAAGGGTGAATTTATTATGGGGAACAAGGAAATGGCAGATGCGTTGAACAGGTACTTTGGATCCGTATTCACTAAGGAGGACACAAATAATCTTCCTGATATAGTAGTGGCCAGAGGATCTGGGGTGACGGAGGAACTGAAGGAAATCCACATTAGGCAGGAAATGGTGCTGGGTAGACTGATGGGACTGAAGGCTGATAAATCCCCATTGGCTGATGGTCTGCATCCCAGGGTACTTAAGGAAGTGGCTCTAGAAATCGTGGACGCATTGGTGATAAATTTCCAATGTTCTATAGATTCAGGATCAGTTCCTGTGGATTGGAGGGCAGCTAATGTTATCCCACTTTTTAAGAAAGGCGGGAGAGAGAAAACAGGGAATTATAGACCAGTTAGCCTGACATCGGTGGTGGGGAAATGCTGGAGTCAATTATAAAAGATGAAATAGCGGCACATTTGGATAGCAGTAACAGGATCGGTCCGAGTCAGCATGGATTTACGAAGGGGAAATCATGCTTGACTAATCTTCTGGAAGTTTTTGAGGATGTAACTAGGAAAATGGACAAGGGAGAGCCAGTGGATGTAGTGTACCTGGACCTTAAGAAAGCATTTGATAAGGGCCACATAGGAGATTAGTGGGCAAAATTAGGGCACATGGTATTGGGAGTAGAGTGCTGACATGGATAGAAAATTGGTTGGCAGACAGGAAACAAAGAGTAGGGATTAACATTTTCAGAATGGCAGGCAGTGACATGTGGGGTCGGTGCTGGGACCGCAGCTATTTACAATATACATCAATTATTTAGATGAAGGGATTCAAAGTAACATTAACAAATTTGCAGATGACACAAAGCTGGGTGGCAGTGTGATCTGTAAGGAGGATGCTATGAGAATGCAGGGTGACTTGGACAGGTTGGGTGAATGGGCAGATGCAGTTTAATGTGGATAAATGTGAGGTTATCCACTTTGGTAGCAAAAACAGGAAGGCAGATTACTATCTAAATGGTGTCAAGTTGGGAAAAGGGGAAGTACAACGGGATCTGGGGGTCCTTGTTCATCAGTCAATGAAAGTAAGCATGCAGGTACAGCAGGCAATGAAGAAAGCGAATGGCATGTTGGCCTTCATAACAAGAGGAGTTGAGTATAGGAGCAAAGAGGTCCATCTGCAGTTGTACAGGGCCCTAGTGAGACCACACCTGGAGTATTGTGTGCAGTTTTGGTCCCCTAATTTGAGGAAGGACATTCTTGCTATTGAGGGAGTGCAGCGTAGGTTTACAAGGTTAATTCCCGGGATGGCGGGACTGTCATATTCTGAGAGAATGGAGCGGCTGGGCTTGTACACTCTGGAGTTTAGAAGGATGAGAGGATATCTTATTGAAACATATAAGATTGTTAAGGGTTTGGACATGCTAGAGGCAGAAAACATGTTCCCGATGTTGGGGGAATCCAGAACCAGGGGCCACAGTTTAAGAATAATGGGTGAGCCATTTAGAACGGAAACGAGGAAACACTTTTTCTCACAGAGAGTTGTGAGTCTGTGGAATTCTCTGCCTCAGAGGGCGTTGGAGGCAGGTTCTCTGGATACTTTCAAAAGAGAGCTAGATAGGGTTCTTAAAAATAGTGGAGTCAGGGAATATGGGGAGAAGGCAGGAACGGGGTACTGATTGTGGATGATCAGTCATGATCACATTGAATGGCGGTGCTGGCTCGAAGGGCCGAATGGCCTACTCCTGCACCTATTGTCTATTGTCTATTGAACTAATCTAAATACTTTTTCTCTCACCAACTACCCAAGCATTTGGCATTTCAAGCAGTCTTCAAATGCCACATCCGACATCGGCTAGCACCGAACCACAGAGCTGGAATAGAAACAAGTCTCAAGTGATTACCTAAAAAGGTATTTTTACTCCATAGTTGTTGCCTGACCAGCAACGATCCCAGCGTTTTTTTATCTATCAAGCTTGCCCGCACATTTCAGTTTTTTTGTATAAAGTTTGATCACTAATTCTGCGGAGTTCACAATTGGTCAGAAAAAGAAGGAAAATATTTTTTCAGCTAAGTGAATATTCAGTTGAAGGGAATTTGACGATGAGAGATACGGCAACCACCACACCTTGTTGGGCAGACAAGGCAGCCTCCAGGCAGGAGGGAGTCGAGTTTCAGCTGCACAAAGGCAGCCTGTTTAAAAAGCCAGAGCTCGGGAAGGGGGCATCTTATTTTACCCTTGGTTTAGTGTGATATAGCGTAGAGCGGCACAGTGGCGCAGTGGTGGAGCAGCTGCCTTACAGCGCCAGAGACCCGGGTTCGATCGTGACCACGGGTGCTGTCTGTATGGAGTTTGTACATTCTCCTGTGACTGCGTGGGTTTTCTCCGGGTGCTCCGGTTTCCTCCCACATCCCAAAGACGTGCAGGTTTGTTGGTTAATTGACTTCCGTAAATTGTCCCTCGTGTGTCGGATAGAACTAAGGTGTACGGGTGATCATTGATCGGCACGGACTGGGTAGGTTGAAGGGCCTGTTTTCATGCTGTATCTCTAAATTAAGCTAAACTGAGCAGGGAAGCAGGCACTTTGGCCCACCGCGTCTAAGCTGTCCATTGATCATCTGGTTAGACTAGTTCTGTTAACCCACTATTGCATCCACTCCTACAACCTACAAATCTGCACATCTTTAGGATGTGGGAGGAAACAGAGCACCCGGAGGAAACCCATGCAGTCACGGAGAAGAACGTGCAAACTCCTGGACATCATGATGTCCACGACAGAAAATGGAAGGAGCTGGTGATGAGATTGCAAAATACATACTTTCTAAAATGCTGACACATATAATTCCTTTGTATTCTTAAGACTTTAGAGTCCGTGCCGACCAGTGATCACCCCGTTTTCTGGCACTATCCTACACACTCGGAACAATTTACAACTTTACCGAAGTCAATTAACCTTCAAATCCATACGTCTTTGGAATGTGGAAGGAAACTTTGAGTGTGGAAGGAAAATTTGGAGTGTGGAAGAAAAGTGCGGAGAAAACTCACGCGGTCACAGGGAGAACGTACAAACTCTGTTCAGACAGCACCCATAGTCATAGCGAACTCGGGACTCTGGCGCCGTACAGTTGCAACTCGACTACTGCGCCTGTGCAACCCCAAATATGTAAAACATGACAATATGTCAAGGACTTTGGGACTACTGCAAAAACAAATCAGACATTCATCCTAAAAGTGTGTTATGCTTTTAAAAATAAAATATTTTAATATTCCGGAGATGTTGAATTAGGAGATTTTTTAAAAATAGTTTAGGGATACAGCGTGGCAACAGGCCCTTCGGCCTACGGAGTCCACGCCAACCAACGATCATCCGTACATCAATTCTGTTATCACAGTTTCGCATCCTGCATATAAGTGGCAACTTATAGAAGCCAATTAACCTACAAACCTGCACGTCTTTGGAATGTAAGAGGAAACCGGAGCACCCAGGGAGGGAACCCTCACGGTCACAGGGAGAACGTACAAACTCCATACAGACAGCACCCGAGATCAGGATCGAACCCGGGTCTCTGGCGCTGTGAGACCGTAACGCAGTGCCACGGTGCCGCCCCCTTCTCGAGCTACCACCGAGAACAATGGCTTTAAGTAAATCCAGGAAGTTTGGAATTGGGTGAAGAAGCAGAAGAAGCTAGCACAGGTCAAACCCGATCCTGAAGTAACCCCGGGCAATGGTGTTGATTACTGTAACTCAAGTCACTGTTTATTGACAGCATCATGGCACAGAAGGAAAACCCTGCCACATTACCGTAGGTGCTCAAGATTGCAAGAAATTAATCTGGAAAAGAAAAATACTATAGATGTTAGAAATCTGAAATTAAAGTAAAAAATTGTGAAAATTATCATCAGGTCAAGTAAATGGAGCAAGCTGATAAATGACAGCATGCAAAAAGAAATGAGAGATATGCAGGTTTGTAGATTGTAGGAGTGGGTGCAAAAGTGGATAACCAGAACTAGTGACCAGGTGATCAATGGGCAGCATAGACAGGGTGGGTGAATTTAAAGTTAGCTAACATTCTAAAAAGGAATTAAAAACACAGACCTAATGGGAGGAATCCTTTCCTTTTAAACACGCAGGCTGTTTAAAAATTGCCTATTGAGATTAAAGAAAAACAGTAAAATGCAGTCCTTCAGGCAAGGAGGATAGTGACTGAAAAACTTATTACAAAAATTGAAGTATGTATAGTTCTTGAGTCAACGTAAAGTTCGGCAGCATGCCACCTGCACTCAGTGACTGAAGAAGGGTCTCGACCCAAAATGTCACCCATTCCTTCTCTCCAAGGATGCTGCCTGTCCCGCGGAGTTACTCCAGCTTTTTGTGTCTATCTGCGCTCAGTGAACACCAGGTCTAGCAATCTGGAGGTAGCATTTGAAACAATCCTCTATTTCTGGTGCATTAAAACCCCTGAGTAGAATGTCCAATACAATTTGGAGTTCCGTCTTGTTTCATGAAACGGAATAGTTTTTTGTGTTATGGCATGTAACGCAAACCCACAAATTCCCCTCCAGATGCTATATTTTCCAGAAAGGCAAAGCTGATTTTTATAATTTATAAAGAATATATATTACAGCATGTAGTGCCATATTAATAAATAAGATCTGTTACATGTACGATGATTGGCTCCTTACACCATTGGCAAATGTTGTTATATGCTGTGGAAAGCTACACAATTTACAGAAAGTATTCTCTATTTAAGGATGATGGATAATGGACAATAGAGGTTGTCTATCTTTTGCTGCTTGGAACCACCTCATAAGTGAAACAGTGAGTGTCATGTAGGTTTCAGTTGGTGATCATAACAATGAGAGCCAAATGCAAAAAAGGATCTGAATAAGGGTTCTGATCCGAAACATCACCTATCCATTTCCTCCAGTGAAGCTACCTGACCTGCTGAGTTACTCCAGCTACACAACAATGCTGGAGAAACTCAGCGGGTGCAGCAGCATCTATGGAGTCTGTGGAAGTGAGTGTCTACAATTCCATCTGTACAGGCATGTCTAAAATATATTTTTAAAGCATGCAGGGTATCAGAGAGGAACATAACTCCATGCTAGCATCGTGCATTATCACATGTTTACAAACACTGGAGAAACTAGTTCCAACCGAAAAATAAACTACTGCCGATAAAACTCACAATGTGAGTTTATTTATTTCCTATATTAATAACTGCACAAACATCAGCTTTTGGAAAGACACTATGTACCACCACTTGCTGCACAGGCAAAGAACAGTGACATCACTGACTTCCATGTGTTTTTAGATGACTTAATAAAGGTCAACAAGACAGCGTGAATAAAACTGCCAAAGAATTTTAATCTCCACAGAAAGGGAAAGTGGAGGGGAATAACAGCACGGTAGAATAACACAGCACAGGAACGGGTCTTTCAGCCCACAATGTTTGCGTTAAGCATGATGCCAAGTTAAATTGATCTCATCTGTCTGTGCATGATCTATCTCTCTATTCCCTGCACTTCCATGTGCCTATCTAAAAATGCCACTATCGTAGCTACCTCCACCACTCACTGTATAAAAAACCTGCCCCGTGCATCTTCATTAAACTTTCCCCCTCTCACCCTATAGCTATGCCGTCTAGTGTTGGACATTTCCACCCCAGGTAAAATGTTCTGACTGTCTATCTATGCCTCTAATAACTTTATATAATTCTATCAAGTCTCCCCCACAGCCTCCAATGAAAACAATCCAAGTCTATCCTATCCCTCCTTGTGGCTGAAACCCTCTAATCCAGGCAGCTTTCTGGTAAACCTCTGCACCCTCACCAAAGCCACCACGTCTTCCCTGTAATGGAGCATCCTGAACTATACGCAATACTCCAAATGAGGACAAAGCACAGTCCCGTATAGAGCTGTATCATCTTTCATCATCATCATTATGGAGCTACACATCTTTCCATTGAAAATAATCCAGCCAATTTTGAAAAATAATTTCCGATTGTTTTTTTTTAATGCAGTAGCTGTGTGGGCTTTACAGAGTTAAAAAAAACCACCCAGATAAAGCCAAACCAATGAATACATGCAACCTCCATGCTGAGGTGCATGGAAACCTAACTTATCAGGTTTTTACTTCACCTTTCTATGTTACTTCAGCGTATTTGTTAAAATACTTCTCGGAAGGTGTGTTTTCTCAAAATAAAAAAAATGGAGAGAACTTCCCCTCTGGGGAGGAAAATAGTTTTCAACATTTTTACTGAATGATCGTATTCACGTACTGGGGAAATTTAAGACGCAGACAATGCAAAACAGTCATCGTGACTCAAAATCACTGACTTATTAACCAGTCTGCCAGACAGCAACCCCATGCACACCTCAAAGCAAGAATACCTCAACAAGAACTAGAAAAGCTAGAGGCAAAGTCTAGCCAAAAAGGGATTCTGCACACACACACACATATCGTGGGTGTTGGCACACGATCTTACAGCTTTCAGGCCTTAACGTCGATGATCAGCTTTTATTGTTATTTTATCTGAGATACCTTGTCCCTCCTGTCTCTTCCAGACGATTCAAGAATTAGCATTTTAAGTAATAATTATACCGCATATTACTTTACAAGAAACAAATAGCTAGCAGTGAATTGAAAGCAGTAATATCCAAGAAATGGAGTTGCAAGACTCAACGGAACTGCAGATGCTGGAATAATGAATAGAACACAAAATGCTGGAGTAACTCAACAGGTCAGGCAGCATCTCTGAAGGACATGGATAAGCCACATTCCGGGTCGCGACCCTTCATGAAGAACTTTGTAAGTGCCATTTATGTGACGACTATTGCATACAGCAAACAATTTTACTGTGACTTGTCACGTGAGAATAAAGTATTCACCGTTCATTCATTCGTTCCTCTAGAGTTGCTGCCTGACCCGTTGAGATTCATCTTGAAGAGTCCCGGCCCAACATATGGTCTATCCATGTCCTCCAGAGAAGCTGCTAGACCCACTGAGTTACTCCAGCACTTTGTTCTTATAATTGTTGCCATTGTCAGAACCATCATTTGAAAAACTATCATTCAAATTTCTGGATTTATTTTTTGGCCATCTATCCACAGGAAAAATACACTTTTTAATATTCTGTTCAGAAAAACGTGTTCATTACTATTTCAAGATACAAAGGAAGTAAGTGGTTGAGTTGTGTGCCAGTGATATAAAGAGGGCTGCTGCAGTATTGCTAGCAAGTTGACTTTATTGTTCTTTCCCCATAGACTGAAAATAATTAGCAATTTGAGGCATGTCAATGTAATTGATAAAGGTGTCAGGGCTATTGTGTTCGAAAGTATTTGGTTTTGACAATGGACAGAGAAGAACACAGCAGCGTTACAAAGACTTAAAAGGGCTGAAAAGCCATAGTGAAAGCAATATTTCATGTGCAACTAACCTTTGCTCAGTATTTATGTTTTAGTTAGATTATTTTTTGTTCTTTTTATAAAGATATGTCTACAACACTGGATCAGAAAAAAAATCCGGACATGCATGCAGTTTATCCAGAATTAATAATTATCCTTTTTCAGTAACGGAGGACTTGGTGCTGCAAATTACATTGCAATAACTTATTTTTGGACAGACATAGCCCTTATTCATAGAAAGCTTCTTTAAACATATTCAATGAGAACCATGTACTTATATGAGCGCATACACTGTATAGAACATTTTAATTAAGATTGGGTCTTTTTAATGCAAAAAAAGGCTTGTGCTTCATTTCTGCTATTTCCACAGTTTAATGCTTTCCGTACCCTGCACAAATCACCAATAATGTCTTGCATCATCCACTTTTGGAGTAGGTTGCCTACTTTTAAATCTAGTATGTCTACTGATTCAGTCCCCTTCCCATCCGCTTTCTCAATGTTGCATAAATTCCTATATTTCCCTTGACCTTGAGTTTTGGTGCATGCACTCATCTGAAAGTTTTATTGTCCCTTCCATCATTTTTCACCATTTTCTGCTTTGACTATTTTGACCCATCAACTTCATGCCAGTTCACAGAGCAATCCTAATTCCCCAAAATGTTGCTTGTAACCTAATCTCTCCCATTCCCATTAACTCCCTTCAGATTCTATCTCCAACCTCTATAATGTTTGGGACAAAGACCATTATTTATTTATTTGCCTCTGTACTCCACAATTTGAGATTTGTAATAGAAAAAAATCACATGTGGTTAAAGTGCACATTGTCAGATTTTATTAAAGGCATTTTTATATATTTTGAATTTAACCATGTAGAAATTACAGCTGTGTTTATATATAGTCCCCCCATTTCAGGGCACCATAATGTTTGGGACACATGGCTTCACAGAAGCAGAAATACAGAGGCTACATTCAACAGTGGCTGAATGGGAGATGCCAGAGAGTAATGGTAGATGGCTGTTTGTCAGGTTGGAGGCCGGTGACTAGTGGGGTGCCTCAGGGGTCTGTGTTGGGTCCACTGTTGTTTGTCATGTACATCAATGATCTGGATGATGGTGCGGAAAATTGGATTAGTAAGTATGCAGATGATACTAAGATAGGTGGTGTTGTGGATAATGAAGTAGATTTTCAAAGTCTACAGAGAGATTTAGGCCATTTGGAAGATTGGGCTGAAAGATGACAGATGGAGTTTAATGCTGATAAATGTGAGGTGCTACATCTCGGCAGGACAAATCAAAATAGGACGTACATGGTAAATGGTAGCGAATTGAGGAATGCAGTTGAACAGAGGGATCTAGGAATAACTGTGCATAGTTCCCTGAAGGTGGAATCTCATGTAGATAGGGTGGTAAAGAAAGCTTTTGGTGTGCTGGCCTTTATAAATCAGAGCATTGAATATAGAAGTTGGGATGTAATGTTAAAATTGTACAAGGCATTGGTGAGGCCAATTCTGGAGTATGGAGTACAATTTTGGTCGCCTAATTATAGGAAGGATGTCAACAAAATAGAGAGAGTACAGAGGAGATTTACTAGAATGTTGCCTGGGTTTCAGCAACTAAGTTACAGAGAAAGGTTGAACAAGTTAGGTCTTTATTCTTTGGAGCGCAGAAAGTTAAGAGGGGACTTGATAGAGGTCTTTAAAATTATGAGCGGGTTAGACAGAGTGGACGTGGATAAGCTTTTCCCATTGAGAGTAGGGAAGATTCAAACAAGGGGACATGACTTGAGAATTAAGGGACAGAAGTTTAGGGGTAACATTAGGAGTAACTTCTTTACTCAGAGAGTGGTAGCTGTGTGGAATGAGCTTCCAGTGGAAGTGGTGGAGGCAGGTTCGATTTTATCCTTTAAAAATAGATTGGATGGGTATATGGACGGGAAAGGAATGGAGGGTTATGGTCTGAGTGCAGGTAGATGGGACCAGGGGGAAGTAAAATTTAAAAAAAAAAAAAAAAAAAAAAAATTTAAAAAGTGTTCGGCACGGACTTGAAGGGCCGAGATGGCCTGTTTCCGTGCTGTTATGGTTATATGGTTACATTGCAAGATGCAAACCACTGGTTAGCCGCAATAGGATAGACAGGTTATAGTTTGCCATGAAGTACTTAAAAGAGCAACCACAGTTCTGGAAAAAGGTCTTGTGGACAGATGAGACAAAGATTAACATATCAGAGTGATGGCAAGAGCAAAGTATAGAGGAGATAAGGAACTGCCCGATCCAAAGCATACCACCTCATCTGTGAAACACGGTGGTGGGGGTGTTATGGCCTGGGCATGTATGGCTGCTGAAGGTGCTGGCTCACTTATTGTCATTGATGATACAACTGCTGATGAATTCTGAAGTATATAGACACATCCAATCTGCTCAAATTCAAACAAATGCCTCAAAACTCATCAGCCGGTGGTTCATTCTACAGCAAGACAATGATCCCAAACATACTGCTAAAGCAACAAATGAGTTTTTCAAAGCAAAAAAATGGTCAGTTCGTGAGTGGCCAAGTCAATCACCTGATCTGAACCCAATTGAGCATGCCTTTTATATGTTGAAGAGAAAACTGAAGGGGACTAGCCCCCAAAACAAGCATAAACTAAAGATGGCTGCAATACATGCCTGGCAGAGCATCACCAGAGAAGACACCCAGCAACTGGTGATGTCCATGAATCTCAGACTTCAAGCAGTCATTGCATGCAAAGGATATGCAATAAAATACTAAATATGACTACTTTCATTTACATTACATTGCTGTGTCCCAAACATTATGGTGCCCTGAAATGGGGGGACTATGTATCAACACTGCTGCAATTTCTACATGGTGAAACCAAAATATATAAAAATGGCCTTTATTAAAATCTGACAATGTGCACTTTAACCACATGTGATTTTTTCTATTACAAATCTCAAATTGTGGAGTACAGAGGCAAATAAATAAATGATGGGTCTTTGTCCCAAACATTATGGAGGGCACTGTACGTCAAGGGAAATTTACAGTGGGCAATTAACCTACAAGCCCACATGTCCCTGGGATGTGGGAAGAAACTGGAGCAACTGGAAAAAAAAACAGGCAGTCAGAGGGAGAACATGCAAACTCCACAAAGACAGCACTCTAGGGCAGGACTGGCCGCATGCCACTGGTGCCAAGACACAACAGCTATACAGCTCATCACCATGTACTGGAGGTGGATGTTCACAGGCTACTTAACCTGCAAGGATGGTAAATATAGTAAGCTGGAAAGAGTGAGGAGAAGGTGTACGAGGATGTTGCCGGGAATGGAGGGCCTGAGCTATAGGGAGAGATTGGAAAAGCTAGGACTTTATTCTTTGGGGGGGGGGGGGCAGGAGGATAAGGGGTGATGTTACAGAGATGTATAAAATCATGAGGGGAATTGATAGGGTGAATGCATAGAGTCTTTTAACCAGCATAAGGGAATCAAGAACTAGAAAACAATGGTTTGAGAGAGAGGGGAATGAATTAATAAGAACCCGAGGGGAAAGTTTTTACTCATGAATGGTGGAAATATTGAATGAGCTACACAAGGAGGTAGTTGAGGCAGGTACTATAACAACATTTTAAAGACATTTGGTCAGGTACATGGATAGGAATGCTTTAGAGGAAGTATAATTGGACTGGGATCATTGTTAAGCAAGAGCAACAAGTCATTTTTACCCCCACTAAATGAATCTCAGCTCAATTATAATACTGTTACAGCTGTACCTGCTGAGGCCAGCTACCTTAACACAGAATAGATACTTTCTTAATATGCACATCTTAATAAATATGATGAGCAAGTGTTGGCTAGATTGAAATAAGAGCATAAAGTCCTTGAGTAATTCAGCAGGTCAGGCAGCATCTCTGGAGAACATGGATAGGTGATGTTTCGGGTCGAGATCCTTCATCATCTTCAGTATTAACCAGCATATACGGTTCTTTGTTTCCACATAAGATAGACACAAAAAGCTGGAGTAAAAAAGTGGAACTGGCAGCATCTCTGGATAGAAGGAATGGGCACCCATTGACCAGAATTCATGGCAATTCAAACTGCAAAGCAAATTATTGACGGAAATTCCAAACACATTACAATCAACAATCACAGATACTCTTCAGAGAGGAATTCAATCTTAGGGTTTTACTGATAAACAATTTGATTATCAAAATTGCATGAACAGTTTGGAAATTTACCATATATTTATAATATGTTTTCGGTAGAGCAACAGGTCAGTGGGTCAGGCAGCATCTCTGGAGAACATGGATGTTGAATCTTGTTCTCCGCTGCACACATTACAAGTGCAACATTGGAGTGCATGTGTGTTTTACTTCCAAAAGATGGCTGCATTTTGCATGCCACCTTTTCTGAGAAGATTCCCTGTTTAAGTAAATGTTCTCACCTTACAAATCAAACGCAGAAAAATAAAATCAGTCAAGCAGTTATACAATTTATAAAACTTCGAAAGGATAGTAAAACATCATCATCATACACTACCCATGTGATTCTGGAATAAGTATTAATAAAGAACTCCATAATGAATATCTATGAACTACGATGAATTTAAAAATAAAGATAAAAAAAACCATGTCTGTGCATGTGTGTTGAAGGAGTGGAGACGGGGGAGAGAAATCATGGCAGATAAAATCTTTCAAAGCTAAACCAGTTCAACAGTTACAGGAACACTCCCTTAAGTGATGTTATATTTAAAAACTAAATCTACATTAGTTAAAATTTGACAGCAGCTATTTGAAGCTCAAAGCACAAAAAACAAATGGAGTGCACAACGAAACTCAGCACTCTGCTGATCTTTGTACTGAGAAAAGCTATTTATAAATGATCTGCTCAATGCACTTGATGGGATGTGTCAGTTCAAATAACATTAATGTTTGCCAACATCATTTCTCCTTAGAACAGAAACCTCCCAACAAAGGTAAACCTAAGGACAACATTAATAACAAATGGAGGAATGTGCTAAATAAACCAAGTAGATATGCTGAGCATGAAAAAGATTCACCACACTCAAGCATGAAATGACTAAATGCTTCACTCTTTTAAAATTAAGTTTGCAAAACTTGTTCGAAAAATCACCTCTTTGTTAACAAAAGAAAAGGACGCAGCATGACATAAGAACAACAGTCAAACTGTAGAAACAAATGATGGCCTGGTGTTTGTCTGTGGGGTCATGGGCATGAGGACGGCATGTCCGTCCGACAGATGATGCCCGGCCTCAGCACAGTAGAGGTCAGCCTGCCAGACATAAACAGCCCCTCCGTTGTCGACGGTGGCCTGATGTTCGTCTGTGGGGTTATGGTCAAGGGGTGGTTCAGCTGTTTTATCCAGTTCAGTTTAGTTCATTGTACCGAGGTACAGCGAAAAGCTTTTGTTGCCTGCTATCCAGCCAGCAGAAAGACAATACTTGATTACAATCATGCCATTTACAGTGTACAGATACACGATAAGGGAATAACATTTAGTGCAAGGTAAAGCCAGCAAAGTCTGATCAAGGATAGTCCAAGCGTCACCAAAGGGGTAGATAAGTCACCTAAGAGGTAAATAGGTAAAAGAGTGTGACCTGGTGTTTTTGTGTACTTCTATCCAAGACCTACCGGGCCTGAAGGCGTTAACGAGTTGATTCTAAACCTACCTGATCCCCCAGTTGCTCGACACTTTAACTCCCCCGCCCATTCCCACACTGACCTTTCTGTCCTGGGCCTCCTCCATTGTCAGAGTGAGGCCCAGCGCAAATTGGAGGAACAGCACCTCATATTTCGCTTGAGCAGCTTACACCCCAGCGGTATGAACATTAACTTCTGTAACTTCAAATAGCCCTAGCTTTCTCTCTCTGTCCATCCCCTCCCCCTTCCTCCTTCTCCGACCAGTCTTACTGTCTCCGACTACATTTTTTCTCTGTCCCGCTGAGTTACTCTGGCATTTTGTGTCTATCTTCGATTTAAACCAGCATCTGCAGTTCCTTCCTACACAGAGTTGATTCTTGTTCAGCAATTGAATCACCAAATTAGAAGCCAACTAGCTCAAAATACTAATACTATAATTCAATGTTTCAACCCCAAATGGAAACACTTAAACTACAAAGCATGAAAGATAGTATTCCTAATATACATTTTCACTGAACCGTCACATTCTTCAACTTGACCGAGTGAGGGCAGTTGTCAACCATATCTTTTCCTCTTCCATGATATTTCGTCCCTCTTTCTTTCCAAAATTTCTCCAGAATCAGAAATTAGTTTTGACAATAACCATTTCCAGCACATTGTCTGAGAAGGAACTGCAGATGTTGGAAAATCGAAGGTCGACATAAAATGCTGGAGAAACTCAGCGGGTGAGGCAGCATCTATGGAGCGAAGGAAATAGGCAACGTTTCGGGTCGAAGAAGGGTTTCAACCCGAAACGTTGCCTATTTCCTTCGCTCCATAGATGCTGCCTCACCCGCTGAGTTTCTCCAGCATTTTTGTCTACTAACCATTTCCAGCACATTTTGTTTCAATCAGAAAATCACTCAGTGATGACAGTGACCCGAGTGAGATTTCCGCTTCAGGGATGCATGTGACGTTGTCAATCCTCATGCAATCTCCTTGTGGGGCTATGCAGCAGAAGGTGGACAATGTTGTCCTGGGGGTACCCACCGCTGTGCACTCCCAGGGCAAATTATTATCACAACTCCAGCGGTCACAAAGAAAATCTGATCCCTTCCTCTCATCATAAATACAAGAGGCAGGCAGGGCTGTACTTAACATCCCAAACTATGCTTTGGCCGAAGATAGACACAAAGTGCTGCAGTAATTCAGCGGGTCAGGCAGCATCTCTGGTGAAAAAAGATAGGTGATGTTTTGGGTCGGGACCCTTCTTCAGACTTAAGTCTGCAGACTTCTTCAGACTTATGCAGAAGCGTCCTGACCCGAAAGGTCACCTTTTCCTTCAGAGATGCTGCCTGAGTTACTCCAGCACTTTGTGTCTATCTTTGGTATAAACCAGCTTCTGCAGTGCTTTGTTACACTACTTTGGCCTAGGTTGCTACTAAAATTGTATAAATTGGGACAAGGATCAATACAGTTGCTGTCTGCTTCATGTAAATCATTCTAGTCCACCGTTTGGGATCATAGAGTTGTACAGCACAGAATCTGGCTCACCAAGTCTATACCAATCTTTTCACCCATCTACAATAATCCCATTGGGGTACAGCAAAATTTGATTCCTGCATATATCCAGCCAATCTTCCCACCCTACCTAACTTTAATCAGTAGGAAGATGTTGAATAATTTCATTACCCAAAAGTGATTGCTCCAAAGATTAAACATATTAGTAGGAACAAATCCAATATGCAATCATCCGCTTTATATCTCATTTATGCACTCACAAAACATTCAAATCGTCAGGCAACAGCTACAAATGTGAATGCCTGGTCAGGCTAAGTTTGGTACCTTTCCCAGTGCCTCTTTGACTCAATGCCAACTTAATCTTACTTGGCAAGCAGTGGTTTTCCATATCCTCTGGATATTCCTGAGGCTAAAGGTGCTGGATGTTACACTGCATCATTTAATTCTACATCACATGTATAAAGTAGGCATAACAGTCAAGGTTATTTTTTCAGGCTGCCAGCTTTTGACGACCGGTCAAACCATTGGAACTGAGAGCTGTGGGGAAACTGAAGTTGGCACTACGTGATTATGACCATTATAAAAATGACTCGCACTTCAAACCTGCGTAAATATTTGAAACTGTGGTGTTGTGGTCATTTTGTTCAAAATAGCAACAAGAATCAAAATAGGCTGCATTAACATATCAAAATGAAACATGGACCATCCTGAGAAGCAACATTTGGCAAGTCTTCATGTAACTAGTTTTATTAAAAATGCTTTCTTCTATTCCCCACTCATCCACCCCAGAGAGGCAGGATAATAAAAAAAACATATGCAGATATTCAGTTTTTAGACTTTAAAGATACAGTGTGGATACAGGCCCTTTGATCCACCGAGTCCGCGTTGACCAGCGATCACCTCGTTCACCAGTACTATCCTACACACTAGGGGCGATTTTACAATTTTACCGAAGCTAATTAACTGACAAACCTGTACGTCTTTGAAATGTGGGAGGAAACCGGAGCACCCGGAGAAAACCCACGCAGTCACAGGGAGAATGTAGAAACTCTGTACCGACAGGACCCGTAGTCGGGATTGAACCCGGGTCTCTCTGGCGCTGTAAAGCAGAAACTCTACCGCTGCAGCACTGTATCGCCCCGGGTGTCCCATAAACTTAACTAGATTGAATGAACACAAGATAATACATGCTTTTCACTAGTAAGCTATTTTTTAAAAACTAAATTCGTACCATAGAAACATAGAAAATAGGTGCAGGAGGAGGCCATTCGGTCCTTCGAGCCAGCACCGCCATTCATTGTGATCATGGCTGATCGTCCCCAATCAATAACCTGTGCCTGCCTTTTCCCCATATCCCTTGATTCCACTAGCCCCGAGACCTCTATCTAACTCTCTCTTAAATCCATCCAGTGACTTGGCCTCCACTACCCTCTGTGGCAGGGAATTCCACAAATTCACAACTCTCTGGGTGAAAACGTTATGGCTTCCCCTTTATTCTAAGACTGTGGCCCCTGGTTCTGGACTCGCCCAACATTGGGAACATTTTTCCTGCATCTAGCTTGTCCAGTCCTTTTATAATTTTATGTTTCTATAAGATCCCCCTCATCCTTCTAAACTCCAGTGAATACAAGCCTAGTCTTTTCAATCTTTCCTCATATGACAGTCCCGCCATCCCAGGGATCAATCTCGTAACCAGTAATGTTAACTTAAAGACAACAATAATATGATGCACTACATTAATGGTGTGGAATGACTTTGCAATGCACTATGGGAGAGGCAAGGATATGAACTCGTGCCAGCAAAATCAGGGAAGAATATGGTCAGCATCTCCAGCAAGTTCTTAGCAGAAGCCACAGAAGAAATGTTTTCTGCTACTGGTAAGTTTTGACCACTCACTGGCTTGATCTCTTTGGTAAATGACCTCCAGGTGGACATATGTAAGAAACACCAACATTCAAGAAGGAAGTTTTTTTTTCAATTGTCACAAAGAGGTTATTTCAATACTTTCTATTGCATCACGATTTGTTTGGACATAATATTCTATCCTTTCTCAGCACCACTGGGAAATGTGAAAGAAGAACACTTTGTACTCATATCCTCCGACAAATTAGCTGTAAATATACCAGCTGTGTGGACGCAGACAGATTGTGGAAACATCTTCAGGCTTTTGCTCTCACTCATCCACTAAAATGTTTTACCGCCAAGAAGTTCCCAATTCCATCCTCTTGCAGCCAACCCAAAGTACTGATAAATCCTCAATTTTACATTTTCTATTGAATATCAGGTGTAAACAGCAAATGCTTACAGATTCTGTGATGATCAGTCTTGTGGCCAATTGTCGAAAATTGTCACAGTTGTTAATAGTAGAGAACTGACAGGTTCTAAAGATATAATTTAACACTAATGAAGAAACAAGGAACTGCAGATGCTGGAGAAACTCAGTGGATCAGCCATGTTCTGGAGAACATGGATACGTGATGTTTCGGGTCAGTACCCATTTACATTACTTTTACTTTAGAGATACAGCGTGGAAACAGGCCCTTCGCCCCACCGAGCAGCAATCACCCATACACCATGACTATCCTACACATTATGGACAAGTTACAGATTACCTACAAACATTCTTTGGAATGTGGGAGGAAACCAGAACACCCAGGGAAAACCCACGGGGTCACTGGGAGAACGTACAAACTCCATACAGGCAGCATCCATAGTCAGGATCAAACCCGGGTCTCTGGTGCTGCCAGGCAGCAACTCTACCGCTGCACCACTGTGCTGTCCCAAACTTCAGACTAACTGTGGCAGGTGGTGGGGAGGGAGAAAGCTGTAAGAGTGGAGGTGCAGGACAAAGTCTGGTAAGTGATAGGTGGATACAGGTGAGGGGAGGGGGGGGGGCTGATAGATAGATGGTCGGAGAAAGGCCAGAGATAAATAGACAAAAGGTGCAAAATAAGGATTGTTCGTGAATGAACTCGGGAATTGGTCAATGATTCAAAGCTTGGGCTTTTGGATGGATAAATCTACTTTTTGCAAATCACCTTCCCACATAACTGAATAAACAATTTTGCAATTTTTCTTATTTGCCCAGTTTTTCTATTTCGCTAACTTTGATGATCTTGTATTTCACACAGATTTCATCTTTCAATCTTCTCGGCACCTCCCCCAAGTTTCAGTCTTATATTCCATACTTTTGTAGTTGTGTTCATGGTTGTAAAAAGTGAGATGTTAAATAGTACATTTCTGTAGGCAGTTTGGCATCCTAGAGGCACAACAGCTGCCAGCAATCTCCACTCTTCTTGATGTTTTCAATTTTTTCCAGTATTACTGATTTCACTCACGTAGCACACCACAGGGAATGTGACTTAATATTTGCAGCAGGGGTACTGTGTACAATATAGTGCAGTGCTCTTATTACTAAACAATGCGTGGTTATGTTGTCGGACCAATAATGCAGAGTTTGAAGAGAACTGAAAATTAGAGTGAAAGTGAAAATATAGCAAAATGAAATCTGAATTCACCGAAGGAGAATGAAAATGAGAAGCTGGCAACCGTAATTGTGACTTTGAAACTCTTAGATTGTGATGACATAATATGTTAAATTCTTTGGGTAAGGAAGCCTGCTGGTTCTTATTCGGTCTGGCTTAGATGTGAATCCAGCCCCATAACAATATTTTTAACCAACCTGTGGAAATGCAGCATTTATAGAACACAGAACTGTACAACACAAGTACAGGACCTTCCTCTCTCCTTCACTAATGCTGATTAGTTTAGTTTAGAGATACAGCTCAGAAACAGGCCCTCAAGCCCGAGTCCACACCAATCAGCGATCCACCCGTACACCAGCACTGTCCTACACACCAGGGACAATTTACGATTTTTGCCCTTGCGGGCACAGGGAGATCATATAAACTCCGCGCAGACAGCGCCTGTAGTCAGGTTTGAACCCAAGTCTCTGACGCTGTAAGGTAACAACTCTACCACTGCGCCACTGTGATGCCCCAATCTAAATGTCATCTTTCCAGCCTTGCTCGTTTTAATAGCCACCAGTGTTTCCACTCAGTTAATTTCCCTTGTCAGAAAGGTAGAAACCTTTCACCCCGAGTGAAAATGTCAGACTGGAAGGCTCAGTTTTAAAGTGACAGGGGTTCCTATTTTGCTACTACCACAGGGAAGATGTTCCAGGAGCTTGAAAACCATCACTACCAGTTCAAGAACAGCTTCTTCCCAGCATCCATCCAACTCTTTTTAAAAAAAAATATTTTATTTTATTAGAAGTGAGTACAGTCATATGGCACCAAAGTGCCTAATATATATTTGCATAATACATTTTATGTACATCTTCTTTTTTTTTTTAAATTATAATAAAGAAAAATAAGAAAAATAAATTAGATAATAAAGAATAGAAAAACGTGAGATATATAGTGTGTGAAAAAGAAAAAAAGAGAATGAAAGAAGAAAGTTGAAGAAAAGAAAGTAAGAAAAAGAGAATAAAAAATACAAGTAAAAAGAAATAAGGAGATCATTATTTATAATCTTGACCATCCCCCACCCAGTCCTGAAACAATTAGTTTCTACAATTATGTTGCACCATATGATTCCAAAAAGACGACAAATGGAGACCAACTCGTTAAGAATTGGTCTGATTTTTCTATTAGGAGGAATCGCATTTCTTCAAGATGTGCGGTGTCCAACATGCTTGCGATCCACATTTTAAGCGTTGGTATTGGTGTATTTTTCCAAAATGTAAGTATTAGTTTTTTTGCTATTATTAAACCATAATTAAAAAATAAATGTTGTGATAAGTTCAATTTATTCCCATCTTCCATTACTCCAAATATAATCATTTCAGTATTAGGTTCCATTCTTATCTTAAATAGTTTTGTAAATATATCAAAAATATTCATCCATCCAACTCTTGAATACATAGTGGCACAGTTGACAGAACTGTTGACTCACAGCACCAGAGACCTGGGTTCGATCTTGACCCTGGGTGCTGTCTGTGTGGAGTTTGAACGTTCTCCCCATGACTGCGTAGGTTTCCTCTGGATGCTCCAGTTCACTCCCACATTCCACAGACATAGGTTAATTGGCCTCAGTAAATTCCCCTCAGTGTGGAGGGTGACAAAGTTTGATAACATAGAACTAATTTGAACTGGTGATCAGTGGTCAGCATGGGCTCGATGGACTAAAGAGCCGGTTTCCATGAAATTAAAACTTCTAAAATTAAAACTACACAACATTAACTTTAGCGACTATGATCTTCTATGGACTGTGCCTTTGGTTGAACTATGGACTTGGGATTTGCACTATTACGGTCAACTCGTATTGCGATTATCAATTTATTGTATTATGATTTTTGTATATTTATCTGTGTGTTATTGTGCTTATAGGCCAGTGGTAGCCAATAAGATTTTCATTTTTCCGTTGCTGGTAGATATGACATTTAAACGCTCTTGATTCATCGCTACATCAATCACACAGTGCACGAGTGAAACAGCGGAGAAAGAGAAAGGAAACAGAATGTTGAATATAGTGTTACATCTACAGGGAAATAGCAAATTAAAAATGTTTCTAAAACCTCATCAACTTCTCCCTGTTCTGCTTTTGCATTGGATTGTGAAACCCAGTTTATGTTGAGACAAAAGGCCGATAAATTTTCAAAACACAGAAAATGCTAGAAAATACTGAGTTGATCAGTCAGTGCCTGGTTTAAAATATAAAAAAAATGTTCACCTATAAAGTCGGAGTCTGAGAATGCAAAGTTCACTGGGAATTTTCCAACAAACTACTTTTCACCTTTAATAATTAACATGATGTTACTATAAATGATACAGGATTTCACGTGGCATGGAACCAATTGTGGATCCCATAACATAACTTCACTTGAATCTGCTCGCTTATTATAATTTTCAAACAAATTATCGGAAGTATGTTTGACATCACTGAAGTGAGGGCAGTTAAATTTAATCAAACTTCATTTCCCTGATACTGTTTTAATTCTTATCTCTAACTTTTTTTGCAAGTTATACTCTCTCAGTTTAAATATTTTCAATTAAATCGTCAAATTTGATACTGCTATGGATAAGCCAAAATTCAAAGGTCAAACAAAGGATTTAAAAAAAATCAAGGCTGTGTAGAACATTAAACTGTCATTCATGTTGATCTGCAGACATTAAGTTCAGTTTAGTTTAAAGACAGAGTTTGGACACAGACTCTTCAGCTTGCTAAGACCACACCGAGCATATGTGTTTAAGAAGGAACTGCAGATGCTGGAAAATCGAAGGTAGACAAAAGTGCTGGAGAAACTCAGCGGGTGCAGCAGCATCTATGGAGCGAAGGAAATAGGCAACGTTTCGGGCCGAACCCTTCTTCAGACTTCAGACCGAGCATACTTCACCCCATCACATTAGTCATCCCATCTTTGCATCCATTCCCTACACATTAATGCCAACTTTATAGAAGCCAAATGACCTACAAACTCTAAACTCTTTGGCATGTGGGGGGAAAACAAGCAAGCACCCAGAGGAAACCCATGTGGTCACATGGAGATCCGCACAGACAGCACCCGCGGTCAAGAACGATCCCGGGTCTCTGGAGCAGTGAGGCAGCAGCTGTACCACTGCCGCCCGTTGAAAATAAGAGAGGCATTATGGGTAGAACAGTTTGCAATTTTGCTACGATTTTGCTGTTAGATAAGAAAGTTTACCATTAATTGCACAGGCAGGGGATACAATTAAATTGGAGAGAAAGTTATCAAAAAGGACACATTATTGGAAAGGGGTGGCACAGTGATAGAGTTGCTGCCTTACAGCACCAGAGTCCAGGGTTCGATTTTCACTACAGATGCTGTCTGTACGGAGTTTGTATATTTTCTCTGTGACTGTGTGGGTTTACTCTGGGTGCTCTGGTTTCCTCCCACACTCCAAACATATGTAGGTTAATGGGCTTTGGTAAAATTGCAAATTGGCCCTAGTGTGTAGCATAGGGCTAGTATACAGGGTGATCGCTTGTCGATGTGGACTCGGTGGGCCGAAGGGCCTGTTCCACGCTGTATCGCTGAGTCCAAAAAGTGAAGACCAAAAGGCATGGTCAAAAGGAAGGGTATTGAGGATGTTTTTCAAAGGAGATTGGAAGTGTTAAAGATGAAAGAATTTAATCGAAAAATTATTTTGTTCTGACGAGGGAAGAGTGAACACTTGGGCTGCTTTCCAGACTGCTGGTGCAGCTATAATCATCTAATGCCACCATCATTAAGAAAACATTGTCGAGTTGGACAGCCAAATACTGCAGTTCCCCTTGCTCTTCACAACTTACTGAAAGGCTCTAAAACCATGTTGTGCAATTGCAACCCAAGGATTCACCTCTAAAAGGAGCAGTGGTTGTGCTGTGTGTAAACGAACAGAGAGGGACCTTGTGCTGATATTAGAGGGCATCGCCAAGAGCTTGTTTATGTGATCTCTGCTACACTTGAACCTCATGTAGCTCTATCGGACTTTGATTAGGCTGTATCTGGAATATCGCCCCATTACAGGAAAGATGTGGAGGCTTTGGAGAGGCCACAGAGGAGGTTTACCTAAAGCTACGAGGTATTTGCACTGATGACCTATGGTCTTAGGCTCAGAACGAGCATAAAGGTCATGGGGCATTTACGGAATCAGCAGGATGGGTAGCTGAAATGCCGGACTAACTTACTCTGAAGTTCATTCTGTGATGATGGAGATGCACTGTGTGAGATGGAACAGTCAGAAACTGAATGGAGTTTGAATGTGACTGGCCCTTTCAATAGCAGTGTTAGAGGAAGCTATGGTAAAACTTGCTCTATGAGTGAACAAGATCCTACCACTGCGCCCTGCTACTCCCAACCAGTGCCACTGCCTGGACTATGGGCCATTATGATCAAGATAAGGTTCTACATTTTTAACAACTTTGAACAAAGGATGCAAGATGGCCCTGGAAACCTGACAACTCTTGTCTACTGCCTCAGTGTAATCTACTCTTCTTGCACTTGTACAAAGCACGATTGTGCCTACGTATAGTCAGATTTTTACTGAAGTGTTTGCAAGAAAGGAATTTCATTGTAATTAGTTACATATGACAATAAAGTACCATTGAACCAATGGCATGTTGTGTTATGGAGCAGTGAGGTTTAAAAACTGTCCGGATGGCTAAAAAGGGGTAGAATCTGAGCCAGGGGATTTTCTTTTCTAGACCTGCTATCTGAGTCTTCCAGGGAAGCTAAGAGATCATAAATCGATTCAGTTTTGCACCAGGTTAAACCTTTATTTATCTGCAAATCACTTTTGTTCGACATTATCAGAAGTGGCGCAGTGGTAGAGATACTGCCTTACAGCGCCTGAGACCCGAGTTCAATCCTGACTACAAGTGTTGTCTGTACGGGGGTTGTACGTTCTCCCTGTGACCGCGTGGGTTTCCTTCAAGTGCTCGGATTTACTCCCACATTCCAAAGATGTGCAGGTTTATTGGTTAATTGGCTTCTGGAAATTGTCCCTAGGATACAATTAGTGTACAGGGATCGTTGGTCGGCACGGACTTGGTGGGCCGAAGGGCCTGTTTTCATGCTATATCTCTAAACTAAAGTAAACTTAAGTAAACTAAACTGAATTTCTTGGCCATGGTCTTAAAGATAAAACTTTGCTTGATTGTGTTCCTTTACAGCCCTATGGTCTGTTAATGCATGAACGGGCTAATTGGATAAGGCACTGGGCTGTTGATGCTCCTGTAAGTGTGTGCCAAGAACAGTAGAGGAGCAGGGAAAAAAGTGGGACTGAGAAATAAAACTGCACATTATATCAACCATCCATTATCCCGCATATAATTAACATCTTTGCTGCATTATGTTCTATATAATTATATCCAAGTACGCTAAAAAACTTGAACCTTTAATTTGGCAGCATATGTTTCAAGAAACATTGCAAACTAAAAAGCAAAATTAGATTAATTACTACTGCATCATTTATACTTAAGGTCTACCCCACGAAGTATCTATTGAAGAAAAAAACAATTTCAATGAATACGTATTCAAAGTACAGGAAGGGTAAATAATGTGCTGCCAATAACAACATGATCAGTTTACTAACATATGATTCAACACAAACAGTGAAAAGAGTTAGTTGAGACGAGGAAGACTGAATTAAGCCACAGATTTTCATCATGTAATCTAGTTTGCACTCTAATGAATAGACTCAAAGCTCCTTTTATGTCAGTACGAATGATTAAAATTGACTTGCAATAGTCAATCTAAATAGCCATTTCGACCTCAAGTCTGAAGGCTTTGTTCATTATGATTAACCTAAAGGGGTATATTAGCTCAGTATTGTTGACATGCTTAAATACTATTAAATTAACAAATAATATAATACAGGGGTCGGCAACCCACGGCCCCCGGGCCAAATGCGACCCGTGACCCGAAATCATCCGGCCCGCAGGTTTATTTTTTTTCTGTAATCATCCGGCCCTCAGACTTCCATCATCTCCGGTACCCGAAGATGATGGAAGCCGAAGCCGAAGCCGTGGCGCCCAGGGGTGGTGACGCAAGGAGGCCTGCGCTGGTGGCCGCAATGGCGGAGTCGCCGAATGCGGCCGAGCTCTGGCTGTACCGCATCCTGTACAAAGCCGCGGGCACGGCCGCGCACCTTCTGTGTCTGGGCTTCACTGTCGGGATCAGGGTTGTCAATAGGCCGGGGATGAGCGAGCGTGAGTATTTGAGCCACCACCTTCAGGACTGAGCCAAGGCAATGGTCCATAACTACGCCATGTTCGTGAGCGCCTGTAACTAGGGGCCAGTGCTCCGGGTGGCGTCCTCGAAGGGGCGGAATCTATGTGAACACATGATTTGATGCCTGCCATCCAGGGCGGGATCCATGTGTACATGTGATAGATGTGGCCCGCCATCTGCTCACAGACATGAGTCCTGGCCCCTATGCAGAACAAGGGTTGCCCACCCCTGATATAATAGATGGCAGCAGATGGATTCTGGAGGAACTAAACTACAGCTGGTGATGGAAATTTAGTTTAGTTTAGTTTAGTTTAGAGATACGGCAGTAACTCAGCCGATGTCTGTGTTAGTATCTTCAGCTATCCAGGTATTAGAAACATAGAAACATAGAAAATAGGTACAGGAGGAGGCCATTTGGTCCTTCGAGCCAGCACCGCCATTCATTGTGATCATGGCTGATCGTCCCCGATCAATAACCCGTACCTGCCTTCTCCCCATATCCCTTGATTCCACTAGCCCCTAGAGCTCTATCTAACTCTCTCTTAAATCCATCCAGTGACTTGGCCTCCACTGCCCTCTGTGGGAGGGAATTCCACAAATTCACAACTCTCTGGGTGAAAACGTTTTTTTCACCTCAGTCTAAAATGACCTCCCCTTTATTCTAAGACTGTGGCCCCTGGTTCTGGACTCGCCCAACAGTGGGAACATTTTTCCTGCATCTAGCTTGTCCAGTCCTTTTATAATTTTATATGTCTCTATAAGATCCCCCCTCATCCTTCTAAACTCCAGTGAATACAAGCCTAGTCTTTACAATCTTTCCTCATATGACAGTCCCGCCATCCCAGGCATCAATCTCGTGAACCTACGCTGCACTGCCTCAATCACAAGGATGTCCTTCCTCAAATTAGGAGACCAAAACTGTACACAATACTCCAGATGTGGTCTCACCAGAGCCCTATACAACTGCAGAAGAATCTCTTTACACCTATACTGAAATCCTCTTGTTATGAAGGCCAACATTCCATTAGCTTTCTTCACTGCCTGCTGTACCTGCACGCCAACTTTCAGTGACCGGTGTACAAGGACACCCAGGTCTCGCTGTACCTCCCCCTTACCTAACCTAACCCCATTGAGATAATAATCTGCCCCCTTGTTTTTGCCGCCAAAGTGGATAACCTCACATTTATCTATATTATACTGCATCTGCCACGCGTCTGCCCACTCACTCAACCTGTCCAGGTCACCCTGCAACCTCCTAACATCGTCTTCACAGTTCACACTGCCACCCAGCTTTGTGTCATCCACAAACTTGCTAGTGTTGCTCCTAATTCCCTCTTCCAAATCATTAATATATATGGTAAACAGTTGCGGCCCCAACACCGACCCTTGCGGCACTCCACTCGCCACTGCCTGCCATTCTGAAAAGGACCCGTTCACTCCTACTCTTTGCTTCCGGTCTGCCAACCAATTTTCTATCCATGTCAACACCCTACCCCCAAAACCATGTGCTCTAATTTTAGTCACCAGTCTCCCGAGCGGGACCTTATCAAAGGCTTTCTGAAAGTCTAGATACACTACATCCACTGGCACCCCTTCATCCATTTTACTTGTCACATCCTCAAAAAATTCCAGAAGATTAGTCAAGCATGATTTCCCTTTCATAAATCCATGTTGACTTGGACTAATCATTTTACTGCTATCCAAATGCCCCATTATTACCTCTTTAATAATTGACTCCAGCATCCTTCCCACCACCGAAGTCAGGCTAACTGGTCTGTAATTCCCCATTTTCTCTCTCGCTCCTTTCTTGAAAAGTGGGATAACATTAGCTATCCTCCAATCCACAGGAACTGATCCTGAATCTATTGAACATTGGAAAATGATCACCAATGCGTCCACTATTTCTAGAGCCACCTCCCTGAGGACCCTGGGATGCAGACCATCAGGCCCAGGGGATTTATCATCCTTCAGTCCCATTAGCCTACCCAATACTATTTCTCGCCTAATGAAATTGTCTTTCAGTTCCTCTACCCCCTTAGATCCTCTGTCCTCCAGTACATCTGGGAGATTGTTTGTGTCTTCCTTAGTGAAGACAGATCCGAACTACCTATTCAACTCTTCTGCCATTTCCTTGTTGCCCATAATAATTTCACCCGTGTCTGCCTTCAAGGGACCCACATTTGACTTTGCTACTCTTTTTCCCTTAACATATCTAAAGAAGCTTTTACTGTCCTTCTTTATATTCCTGGCCAGCTTCCCCTCGTACTTCATCTTTTCAGCCCGTATTGCCCGTTTTGTTTCCTTCTGTTGTCCTATGAAAGTTTCCCAATCATCTGACTTCCGGCTACTCTTTGCTGTGTTATACATCTTTTCTTTTAATTTTATTCTATCCCTAATTTCTCTTGTCAGCCACGGTTGCCTCCTACTCCCCTTAGAATCTTTCTTCCTTTTTGGAATGAAATGATCCTGCGTCTTCCGGATTATGCCCAGAAATTCCTGCCATTGCTGTTCCACCGTCATTCCTGCTAGGATCCCTTTCCAGTCTACCTTGGCCAGTTCCCCTCTCATGCCTTCATAGTCCCCTTTGTTCAACTGCATCACTGACACTTCCGATTTAACCTTCTCCTTCTCAAATTGCAGATTAAAACTAATCATATTATGATCACTACCTCCAAGCGGTTCCTTTACCTCGAGTTCTCTTATCATATCTGGTTCATTGGACAACACTAAATCCAGAATTGCCTTTTCTCTGGTCGGCTCCATTACAAGCTGCTCTGAGAATCCATCTCGGAGGCATTCTACAAACTCTCTTTCTTGGGGTCCTGAACTAACCTGATTTTCCCAGTCTACCTGCATATTGAAATCCCCCATCACCATAGTGGCATTACCTTTGTTACATGCCAGTTTTAACTCCTGCTGCAACTTACACCCTACATCCGGGCTACTATTTGGGGGTCTGTAGATAACACCAATTAGTGTCTTCTTGCCTTTACAATTCCTCAACTCAATCCACAGTGACTCTACCTCGTCAGTCCCTATGTCTCGAAGACTCAAAGGGCCGAATGGCCTACTCCTGCATCTGTTTTCTATGTTTCTTCCCTCACAAGGGACTGAATTCCATCCCTCACCAGCAGAGCTACCCCACCTCCTCTGCCCACCTGCCTGTCCTTTCTATAGGATGTATAACCCTGAATATTAAGTTTCCAGGCCCGATCCTCCTGCAGCCACGTCTCAGTAATCCCCACAATGCCATATCTACCAACCTCTAACTGAGCCTCAAGCTCTTCTACTTTACTTCTTATACTTCGCGCAGGAAGATATATATATTTTTTGTTATAATGTTATAATATATATTGTTATAATATTATATTGTTATATATATAGTGATATATATATTTTTTAAATTTAAGAGTCTACAAATTGTTTCTCCATCTGAGGACAGCACAGTGGCCTCACAGCGCCAGAGACCCAGGTTCAATGCTGTCCTTGGGTTCTATTTGTGGAGTTTGCACGTTCTCACCGTGACTGCGTGGGTTTCCACTGGATGCTCGTTTCCTCCCACATACCACAGATGTGTGTTTTTTTAGGTTCATTGACCTCCATAAATTGCCTCTAGTGTATGAGGAGAGGATGCAAAAGTGGGATAACGTAGAACTAGTGAGAACGGGTAATCAACGGGTGGCAAGGGGGTGAAGGGCCTGCTTCCATGCAGAGTCTCCAAAAGAAAGTACAAGTATGTTAGTCAAATTGCACAGCTTTGGAAATGTAAATAGCTTACTAACAGAGCCTGTTGCCAATAAGAAGAATGGATACTCAAGAAAAGTAACTTCACTTGTTGAGGAATCAACAACCATCAAGAGTTGATGCCTTTTCCCATTTCTCATAATATAAACATGATTGTGTGGCTTTATTCTGCAGATGGCTAGTAAAGATGGCACAAAGGATTTAATAATCATGTTGACTTCACCTCTTCACATGAAGAAACTGATTGTTCTAACTTACACCGCTGGAGTAACAATTCCACTGCAGTGCATTTTTGAAATTATTATCTGCTCATTATGTGGTGCATATTCAATGTCCCTCCAGTCAAGAACATAGGCACACTCTGGCTCCATTTTAACATCCATTTAACCACAAGTAATTTATCCTTTTTACAAATTGGAAAAAAATTGTTTCATTTGTTTTTCCAAGAGAGAGAGAAAGAAAAACGAAGGACGTAATTTCATTCTTTGAGTGGATGATTCTTGGCGGCTATCACGGTACACGCTCCGCTAGCCCGAAACGTCACCTATCAGTGCTCTCCAGAGATGCTGCCTGACCTGCTGAGTTACCTGAAGCAACTGCAGTTCCTTATTCCTGCTTTCCATTATATACATGCTGAGACCAAAGGAGTGCTGCAGTCCCAGCAGCAGCACTGATCAGGTTATTCCAATGTTCTTATTGTACAGGAGCACATGAAATTATATGAAAAGCTGGTATCCCAGACAACATTTATCCCTCAGTCTTCAACAAACCAATTAAATTACCATTTATCTGGGCGAAACAATGGCTGCTGTGTATGCCTACACTGATTATGTTAGCATTGGGTTGCTCCAAATGTCACTACATGTCCACCACCGATTTACTGGGAACCGATTGTTCAGCACCATCTTTAATCCCAATAGAAACCACCCCCCTCCCCTTAAAATCCCCCCAAAATTGTGGCACCTAGACAGGGTGAGGTGGCCGATCTCTACCTCATTGGGACTTCTGCAACCTATCAGTATGTCGAACTTGCCCCCTGCGGCTGGGGCTCTGGAACTGTGGCCTGGCTGGATCGAAGCCGACAGATCCATTCCCATAGCCGGCTTCTGAGGCCGTCTTTGCAGGCTGGTATCTCAGCTCCCCAGTGGCCTAGGCGGACAGTTACGGTATTGCTTGACTCCTCTCAGAGGCCATGAAGGACCTCTCTGTTGGTCCAACAAATCGGATAATCCGGCAAGGCCCTGAAACCAAGGGTGCCGGAAAAGAGCCAAAGAGTAGCCGGAAGCCAGAGGATTGGGAAACTTTCATAGGACAACAGAAGGAAACAAAACGGGCAATACGGGCTGAAAAGATGAAGTATGAAGGGAAGCTGGCCAGGAATATAAAGAAGGACAGTAAAAGCTTGTTAAGGGAAAAAGAGTAGCAAAGTCAAATGTGGGTCCCTTGAAGGCAGACACGGGTGAAATCATTATGGGCAACAAGGAAATGGCAGAAGAGTTGAATAGGTACTTCGGATCTGTCTTCACTAAGGAAGACACAAACAATCTCCCAGATGTGCTGGAAAATCGGGGATAGACCTGTATATGAATAAGAATTCTTTCTTGCATGCTTTTTATAATGTGAATTAATATAAAACAGCATTCAAAAATCGTTTCGATATAATCTAGCTGGTGATAACTTTTCAAGCAATTGGACTGATGGCAAGTACCTTTAAAAATTTCAAATTTCACAACTGGGTAATTCATGGAGTCAGTTCAAAAATAAGAATCGGGTAGAACTGTCAGCTCTGCCAACTTTGAACATAAAGCAAGGCAGCATCAGGCACGCATGACCCAGTGTCATTGTCAGGGTAGAATGAAACGCAAAGAACATTGCACTATTTCTAATGGTATTACCTCAAGTCATGGGGATCATGACAGAAGCCTCCTCGTGGCGATCCCAGGAAACGATGATACCATGCATTCTGTGACGCGTCGAGCGACCAATTCTGTCAACATGTTGGACGATGACAAAAGCCAACAGCGAGCTACACGTCATCTGACACACAAGCGAATGAACCTCAAGTCAAAAGGTCATAAGTAATAGGAGTAGAATTTACCCATTTGGCCCATCAAGTCTACTCCGCCATTCAATCATGGCTGATGCATCTCTCCCTCCTAACCCCAGTCTCCTGCCTTCTCCCCATAATCTCTAACACCCGATATGTCACTGCATCTCCTGCACACTTACCATGGGCGCTTTCATTTACATTGTAACTTTCCGTTGAAATGCCATGTCAGATTATGCATCTTATCTCTGGACTGGGTCATATACTATTTGAGAGGTAAGAGCTTCAGCCTCTGAATGCAGGTCAACACCAGTATTCACAGGACAGTTGGTGAAACAGTGAGCAACATGTATTCTCAGTGAGAGAAGGAATAATGGTGTGTAAAGCAAGTTGCCTCTGATCGCCCTTGTAATCTTTTCCAGCTTTACAATCTCCTGGGATATCAGCTCCCACCCTTTACTGACCTCTCGATAATACAAAAACATAATTGCTCCAAGACTTGTGGCCAGTATTTCTGTTGCCAAATCCCTAAGCTCTGGAGTTTCCTTCATAGACCTCTTCACCTCTCCTACATGTCTTCTGACACTCACTCAAACCCTGCCTTTTTAATCCAGATTTAGTCAACTGCGCTAATATCTTACGATGCCTGGTCAAATTATATCTGATGATGATCTTCTGACACACCCTTGGGGCACGTACCACATTAAAGTGCTGCATTAATACACACAGCTGCTGTTTACAAAAGTAGAATAATGTTTTGCTGGCCTAACAGTTACTTATGGAAGGAACGACAAAGTGAGATCCCTTATTCAAAAGGCAATGGGAAAGTCTGAAATGGAAGCTTGAAAGCTAGGTTGTGATAGCAGGAACTGGCTAATACAAGAAAACCAGTACATGGGCGACAAAGATGATGCAAATAGGAGAGGGGAATTGGTAGCAACCTTGCAAAGAAAATCCGTAAGATCACAAAAACAAGAAGGACAGTCACACTGAGCAGTGAAGCATTCGATAACACAACGTGCTGGAGTAACTCAGCAGGTCCGGCAGCATTTCTGATAGACATAGATAGGTGATATTTTGGGTCGGGACCCTTCTTTAGACCCGCTGAGTTTGCAGTTCTTTGTGTCTACATTCCCCAATACAATATGATTCCATAGTATACATGAACACTAGAACATTGCTGAAACACCAAAGCACAATTGGAATAACTACTAAAGGTGAGAAGTTGCAAGTCTAAAGCTAGCAAAGGTGTAGAAAGATGATAAACATAGGGCAATCATGCAAACAGAATTTCGTCTTAAATTCACAAATTACCACCAAAAACAAATCTGATATGGGGAATAAAGGTTAGCACATTGAAATTTATGTGAAAAAAGTAGATAAAATTAATATTTTTGTCAATTCGCATTTTTTGACGCATGCTCTGATTATGTGGCTTTGGTTTAGGGAAAATCACGATCTGGATGGCTTTCTAGGAAGGCAACGTCCTCGCCCCCCCACTGCACAAGGTTTGTCTGATGTAAGGTCTACTATCAGTATCGTAGCTGCAGTTTAACAAACGGGGTAGGTCGGTCGGTAGATTTTACAATGTAAACTAGAACATGCTCCAACATGATTTCAAAAGGCATGAACAGATTTGCAGGTTTGAACCTTGAAATACCTTGTTCTGGTATCTTTCCCTGATTCCCCACCTGACTGTGCATCACTTCAATAACATTAAAAATTAGAGTTGCCCAAAATAAATACATGCCATAATAATTGACCTTTTATATCAGTGCGCATTGTTTCACAGCATCTGGATTTCCAAGGTCAACCAGATAACTTCTTAGAGTTTTCTTTATATGTATTAATTAATATTTTGCCAACACCAGGTGTTTCAAATAGCTTTCAGGCCTTGAGGATTAATTGTGCCACAATAAGTTTTTCAACAAGATAGGGGCATGCGTTCAACTCTAGTTGTTAGATTGGATTGAATATCATTTACTTCTGGCTGGAGTTATGGAAGTGTGGTTAATCTTCAGGGAAGGTCTCTGAACAAGGTCATTCTAAGCGCTTTCCCCGTTGCTCTGCTATCAAGCAGGCAGACAGCTCAACAGCTATTACATTTATTGATAACCATACTTTTATTAAACAACGCTGAAACTGGGTGGCGCCATACAGTGGCAGCCTCGCCAACAGTCTGTCTCGTCCTTTTCTTCTTTAGTTGTTTTAGTCTGATGTTAAATGTATGTTTTAGTGTATCTTTAGTTTTGTATTATGTTGGGGATGGGTGGTGGGGGAAACTTTTTCAAATCTCTTTCCTCAACGGAGGTGCGGCTTTTTCCTGTATTGTATCTCCGTCCGCACAGCGGACTAACATCGTGGAGCTGGCGGTCCCTTGGTTAGGGATCGACTTCGGGAGCTCCGACCACAGGAGCTTCGACCGCCCCGATAGCAGGAGCTTCGATCACCCCATCTGCGGATGGTTCGACTGCCCTGACCAATACGTTATTGCCTTCCATCACAGTGCGCTGTGGGGGATGTTTATGTTAAGTTTTATGTAGTTGTGTGTCTTGCTGCTTTTTTGGTACGACTGTATGACAAATCAAATTCCTTGTATGTTTTTACATACTTGGCTAATAAATTAATTACAATTACAATTAAAAACAGGAGAAACCTGTGACACTTATACTGTGATGCAGTTACCCTGCGGCACACCGAGTCCGTGCCGACCAGCGATCACCCCGTACCCTGCTGGGGACAATTTTACAACTTACCAAAGCCAATTTACCTACAAACCTTTGGAATGTGGGAGGAAATCGGAGCACCCGGAGAAAACCCACACAGGTCACAGGGAGAACGTATAAACTCCTTAAAGACAGCACCCGTAGTCAGGATCGAACCCAGGTCCCTGGCACTGATAAGGAAGCAATGCTACTGCTGCGCCACCGTCTTTAGGGAAGGTCTCCGAAAATGCCCATTCCTCACTCTAAGGAGACTTCCCGTTTCTCTGCTATTAAGCAGGCAGACAGCTCAGCAGCTATTACATATATTGAAACGCACACTTTTATTAAGCAACGTTAAAAACAGGAGAAACCTGTGACACTTAGAATTTCGACTAAAAATGGCCTATTTCCTTCCGGTGATGAATAAAGTTCTCGTATGTTCATTGTAATTCTATCTGGAAAATGACAACATTATCAAGGAGATTTTAAATCCAGTGTGAATCTCCCAGTGCCCTTTGAAAAGAATTGTAAATAAAATTACACGAAAAACCATTGATTCAGAATGGTAATCGTTTTAAATAACAGGGTGGTAATCTAACCATCACGCAAACAAACAACTATAAGAAAAGACAGAAAAGAAAGAAAAGTGCTGGAGTTACTTAAAGGGTCAGGCAGCATCTATGGAGAACAGGGATAGGTGACCTTTCGGATTACCTGAACATCACTTATCCATGTTCTCCAGAGATGCTGATTGAGCCGATGAGTTATTCTTTGTGTTTTTTTTGTAAACCACCATCTGCAGATTGCTGTATTTTCTTGGTTTCTTGGTCCTCCAAAAATATTCCAAATGGAATTTAAACTGGAGGTGGCGGAGGGTGGACAAGCAAAAAAGGGTTCTTGAAGAAGAAGAGCTACCTTAAATTTAGTTGCGTCTGGTTGGGTAACTATGGTAGGGTGATGACTATTCCATGCTTTAATTGTGCGGGGGAAGAATGAATCGCTGTACACATCTGTCTTGGTAGCTGGAATCACAAATTGGATCGAATGCCCTTGTCTGCTCCTAATAATGCTCCTCAATACAAACAGCTACACTTATTTATCCTGCATGTAATCATCAGGATAACCCTAGTCATATCCAATTTTGCACATCTCTAATATTACACAATTCATTATACAGAAAAAAACAAGCTGGGTTATTGGACTGAAATTAAGTTAAAATTATTTGCTATCCCATTACGTCAAAAGGAACATCTGCTGAATCCAATCCACTGTTTTGTTGAATTTATTTTTGAACTTAGAATGGCAGAGAATGTCTCTACGTTTGTGGTACTTTGTGGTACTCCAGAAGATAAATTGAAAAGCTTATTAATACACAAGCAAAACCTATTAATTTATAATAACCTTAGTGAATCACATTCCCTTGGAAACTGAGATGCATTGACTAATAGTGCAGATAACAAGTTATATTGGTGGTGCAAAAGATATCAATGTCAATGTTTAGTTTAATTTAGAGACACAGCGAGGAAACTGGCCCTTTGGTCAACCGAGTCCACACCGACCAGCGATCCCCTCACATTAGCACTATCCTACACAAACTAAGGAGATCTCGGAGAAAACCCACGTGGTCACAGGGAGAACGGACAAACCCCGTACAGACAGCATCCGTAGTCGGGATCGAACCCGGGTCTCCGGCACGACAAGCGCTGTAAGGCAGCAGCTGTACCGTTGTGTCACCGTGCCACCCAATGTAACTGGAGGGTTACATGTTACATGTAAGGTTGTGAGCATTTGGATTATCTGCATTCCTTAATATAATTTACTGCATGTACAACATTTTCCGTAATAGTCTCTGCAATGAGGAAACCTGTTGAGGTTTATAATCACAGGTTCACTCTCTCGCTTTCCCGCTTGTACTCTTACCTGGAGCAGTGTCCCATGGATCTGGTTTTGACGAATACACAGATGTGTGGGAGCAGGTAAGGTTTCCATCAAGGACTGTGCTGTCGGAAGGATGCGATCAATTGCCACAAAGGGAACCAGGGCAAGAGCCGCCATCTCGCGGGATCGATACACAGGAGAGTGACCACATCTGCAAGATAAACAACACTTTAGAGAGACTGATGAAGCACAGATACTTGCTCTCAAATGGCACCAAGCAGTAATGAATGATGGGTGCATCTGAGCACAACTGAGACAATTCGGGTACATTCATTGTTGAATGCCAAAGACAGAACTCCAGTAAATTTACAACAGAGCTTGTTCATCAATTTATAATGATACGCATCAGGCTTTTAATTCAGCAATGTAACATTTTGCAACATAATTTTGATTTTCTCTGTAATTTGAGGAATCTTATTAAGAATCTTAAAGAGACATACAGCATGGAAACGCCCTTCGGCCCAACCTGTGCACGCTGACCAAGATGCCTTGTGTTCACTAGTAGTCCCACCTACCTGCGTTTGGCCATATCTTTCTAAACCTTTCCTATCCATGTATCTGTCCAAACTATGGACAGATAATGCCGCCCAGAGGTTGGCTAAGGACGAGGCTGAGTGAGACCTGGCGCAGGGACACACACCGGGAAAACAACTGGCAGTTGGAGGAGGACACACCGCTGAGAACAGAGAGGGACCCGGCATGGGGGGGGGGGGGGGACTGGGAAAACAAAGAGGGACACAGTGTGGGGTGGGGGGGGGAGTGTGGGAGGTGTTGTGGTGGGTGGAGATGGTGGCGTTGAGAATGACGAGGGACCATCGGTTCTATTTTGAATACCTTTGTAACCTTCTTGGCGCTCTATCCACGGTGACTCTGTATACGCTGTGAATATACCAGCGTACATTCACTATACCTAGGTACATGTGACAATAAAATATCATCATCATTTTAAACGGGGTCAAGGAAGGAGCGTTCACATCGCGGTCCTGTTTCCACCAATCTTTCCACCACCACGCACAAGAAGCACAAGAAGCGACAAGACAGACACCATTGTATGCAGATGTCGAGAAGTGTGTTAAGCTCTGGCTGAACAACTTCGACTCTTGCGTGTGGACTTTGTGTGTATTTGTATTTTCATTGCTCTGGTCACAGGTAAGGTTGCAATCCCCTGGCCACATGCGTAAGGTTGCAAGTCCCCAGCCTTCGGTAAGGCAGCAAGTCCCCGGCCACAGGTGTAAGCCACAAGCCCTGCAGCTTTCTGGGCAGGTCAACCAGAACTTCCCAGACAAATTTTCAGAGGCCAAACTACCTGGAAGTGGTAATTATCATGATAGATGATGGGAAGTTACATAGCGCTGAAAGAAAACTATTTTGTGCAAACAGATTCCTCTTGGCCTTCTATTCTCTTTCTCGATCCAAGTTTGGCACGCTTACAACATCTTGATTTACCATCTCCTCCTTCCACACTTGTGGATTTTCATGGTGGATTCATCTCTGCTTAATACTTGCGATGTTTTTGAGTACCAATTGTTCAACTGCATTTGGTACCAAGTTGATGTAAAACTGCAGCTTCTGCCACTGTTTCAAAAGATGACAGGGGAATTTCAAATAATTTAACATCTAACATTTTTTTTAAACTATTTGCAAGTAATGTTTTTGTTTGCATTCAAATCAACATGCTAAAGTTGAACAAACAGAATACAAATCCTTAGAACACCCAGTGTTCCTAAAATGAAATACAAAAGCAGAAAACAGATTTTGTAGATAAATATAGCAGGATTTAAAGCATCATATAAATTAGTACAGTTTGTGTTTCATAATATTATGGATAATATATAGAAACATTTCAGACTGAATAAAAATTTATAACACGATTTAAGGCTTTATTAAAAATTAACATCAGCACCAGGCATCGTATTGATTTTTTGAGAAATATGTAAAAACATTACAATGTTGTTTTCTACATGATAGTCAAAAGGATGCTTTTGTAAACAGTACTATGAAGGGTACTTTTGGTGAAGCACAGATAGTGTTGCAAACTTCAGCTGAATGGGGCAATGCATGGCAACAAGGCCAGACCCATCCTTCTCCACACCAAGGACTGGCAGAATATCTACCAGTAGTGGCACTTGGTGTTTTCCTACTTCGGTTTTATGCACAGAACATTGTAGCAACATTCAAAGTTGGCCATCAGGATGAGGTCACTTCCCACACCTCCACGTCTGGAATCTAATGCATTGCACTCCATTAGATGCTTTCCATCATGGATCCCCAGATAAAACTGGTTGGGCTCAGAAGATAGACACAAAATGCTGGAGTAACTCAGCGGGTCCGGCAACATCTCTGGAGAATAGGAATAGGTGACGTTTTGGGTCAGACTCCTTCTTCAAACACTCAGGTGACATTCACAGGGTGGTAGCAGGGTAGGGGCCAAACCCACAACACTTGCAGCAACACCAAGAGCACTTTGCACCTGATTGCACACACAAAGTGAGACAAAGATTCACATCTAACCCTTTGGGCTTTGAGCCAAAGTCCTAAAATAAACTTCTCTTAAAGAATGCACTTTAATGGCAGTGCATGGTAGCAGGGATGTGCGGAAAAAGATGTGTTCTGCCTGTTCATACATTTGTTGTTGTTGATTATTTGAGATAAACCAAATGGCTCCAGTGTGAGGCAACATTATTGTTTTGCAATGAAAAGAGAAAACGATGGAAATAGTCAGTAGTGCTGGCAGTATCTGAGGTGTGAGAAATGCTTGTGCTCAGTCTGCCAAGGCCTATTGGATTTCCCAGTTGCTAACCATCCCCATACTGCCCTTTCTATCCTTGGCCTTCTCCATCATCAGAGTGAGACCACACCTCATCTTCCACTTTCAACCTAACTGTATGAAGATTGAGTGTAGAAAGGAACTGCAGATGCTGGTTTATACCGAAGAAAGATACAAAGTGCGGGAGTAACCCAGTGGGTCAGGTAGCATCTCTGGAGAAAATGGATGGGCAATGTTTCTGGTCGGAACCCTTCTTCAGACTGAAACAGACTGAACGGTCTGAAGGGTCCCAACCAGAAACATTGCCCATCCATTTTCTCCAGAGATGCTGCCTGACTCGCTGAGTTACTCCAGCACTTAGTGTCTATCTTCAGTATGAACATTAAATTCTCCAACATATGTAAAAAACCTTCCCTGCCATTTCCACCCTCTTTTCCCTGTGCCCCACCCTGGTGATACCCATTTCTCCCACTATCCTGCCCCCTTTTTCCACTTTCACCATCCCCTTCCACCAAATCCCTCCATTTGGCTTCACATTTCACTCCTCTTCTCTCCTTAACTTATGCCCTTTTGTCTCCTTTTCATCTCGAAGCTTTGTCCACCCATCAGCCAAACAAAACCCTTCTCACCTGTATCCACCCATCACATGCCAGGCATTGTCCCATCCCCATTTTCCAGCTTCTCCCCCCTTACTATAACCAGTCTAAAGAGGGGTCCCAGCACGAAACCTCGCCTATCCATGTCCTCTGGAGATGCCACCTGACCGGCTGAGTCACTCCAGCGCGTTGCGTTCTTTTTAAACATTACAGATTGATGATCTTGAACCAGATCCCTCCACAAATGCTGCTTGGACTGCTTGGTATTTCCAGCATTCTTTGTTTTTAATTCCAGATTTTGAACACCAGCAGTATTTTCCAATTAATGTTTTGCAAACCCTTTCAGGGGGATTTTAACCAGTTCCACTTTATTCACTAATTCAGTGCTGTGTTTCCTGAATGACTCATTTGGTACTTCATAGAACAGATACACAAAATTGTTTCAGAGTTTGCATGAGCAACAAGATGATAAACAATGGCTAATGTGCTAAACGAGTTAACTGGAAAGGTAAAAAAGATGGGATTCAAGCAAGAAGCATCGGCAACATGTCTTCGGAAATTGTTAAATGGACCTGAGGAATTTGAACAGAGAAGTGAGCTTCAATCTTATCATAGTTGTCATGAACATACATAGAACATAGAATAGTGCAGCACACAGACCCTTCAGCCTACAGCATCTATGGAAAACATGATGCCAGGATGAACTCATCTGATCTGCCTGCACCTGATCCATACCCCTCCATTCCCTGCATATCCATGTGCCTTCCTAAAAGCCTCTCTAAATGCCACTATCAATTGTGAATTCGCCACCACCTCTGACAGCACGCTCCAGGAATCATGTGCTCCAAGAACTCCAGCCACATACTTGTTAATCCTTAAAATGTTTTCTGGATTGCGTAGCGGTGTAGAAATACATTGTGGAGGTCAATGTGCAACAAGAATGGAGCTTTAATGCACAATAAAGAAGGGATATCCCACACACTCAGTAAAGAAGGGAATTGGTATATCCCACACACTGCACCAGACCCATGAGTGGTCAGTGGTGAAATTGGATGCCCAAGGATGACAACTGTTCCATTAGTTTAGTTTAGAGATACAGCATGGAAACAGGCCCTTCGGCCCATTGAGTCCACACCAACCATCGATCACCCGTACACTGGTTGTATGTTATTCCACTAGGGGCATTTTGCTGAAGCCAATTACAAACCTGCACGTCTTTGGAATGTGGGATGAAACCGGAGCACTCCGAAAAAACCCACGCGGTCACAGGGAGAATGTACAAACTCTGCACAGACAGAACATAGCACGCTTGAATGAAGATTAACATTTCATGTAAAAACATCAACTTAAAACGATTCAGCAGATAATTGCTATTACCTAAATTAGATTGTCTCAATTATCAATGGAATGGAGGGGGGGGGGGGGGGATATGGATCATGTGCAGGCAGATGAGCTTATCTTGGCATTATGTCCAGATCAGAGATTGTGGGTCAAAGGTCCCGCTCGTGTGCTGTGCTGTTCTATATTCTATCCATTCAGTGTCACCTTGACTGAGTCCATTTTGTGAGACCATCAAAGGTTATTTACAAAGCAGTGGCAGGCAGTCAGCTCATCCATAAGAAGCGATACCGTTCATGAAGCGTTAAACCCATAATCACGACCACGGTCATATTTTCAATGCAGTTAGCACTTTTATCCACATGTTGCTACATTATAGCTCCATTGACAAGTTCTACAGAGCTGAGAGCAAAAATAAAAACCAGCAACGTGTTCAGGAATGACCACATATGCTGCATGACCTTTACTGGTGTACGGTTTCCAGAAGGGTCAGGGATAAATAATGGAAAATGGGAATGTTGCCAAGTGCTCTTGATCCAGAAACACTCTGTAGGAGGGCACTTTCAAAAGTGCTCACGTCATTACTTCTTACTGTAATGAAGAGCACATTAGTGGATGTGAGATACACGCATCGGTGGTTATAACCTTTCCAGATGACCAATATATACTAGCAGCTAGGGTTTCTATTTTGGACTCCTTGTAGTATTGAATCCTTTAAGTTTCTGATTACTACTATTTGTTCTTCGTCTATCCCTACTCTCCTCACTTTCAAACATTACCCCAACTTTACGCTTTGATAATGATAAGTATAATTTCAGTTGGATCCTTCAAATTTGTAATAACAAAGTCAGTCAGATAGTAAACAGAGGCAGACTATCCTGGGCTTGCAGACCGATTTCTTTCAGGGGGGTAAAATAAAATCAGTGCTCTGTGACCTCTTTGCCATTTCCCAGACCCACCAATAAGGTTGATTCTTAGCTGCCCTCTGAATTGGAGCTGTTAGGGAAGTGCAATAAATTTTGGTCAACCCAGCGAAATCAAGTTAAGGTGGAAGAATAAACAAAATAACGCTGACTGCCCTGCTTCAGGATGCATCGTTTGCTATGTTTACAATAAGTAAATACTGTTTACAATCATTTTGTATATTGTGGGTTGTTGATACTGCACTACCGTTCATATATTATTTTTTCCACTCGCTATATATATATATACAGTGATGTATACAAATTACAAAGAGGAAGCAGGCTGTTTGGCTCCAGAAAATATAAATGTTTGCCTTGATGAAAGAAAGCAGCCCTAATCAAATTCATGCATCCAGTCCTCATTTCACTTCACTCCTTTTTCTTTGGTCTACCGGATTTAATTTTGGATATTGACAGTTTCTGCTTTGTCTACTAAACATGGAAATAAGTTCTGCATATTCACAACTTTGCGTGTACTGACTCTCTCATGTAAAACCTTTTAATCTTGTACCGTATTTTCACAGTTAACAAACACTCTTGCATTAGCTCGAGAATTGCTGTAGGAAATTCAAATGAAACATATTTAACCAGAGGGGTAAATTGTAGAAATCGTTCTCAGAGGGAGTAGTGGAAAGAGAAAATGTAGATGCATTCATGGGGAGGCTGGTCGAACGTATAAGGGAGGAGGTAACAGAGCTCCAGTGGCAGATTTATTTGAGGAAGCAGGTGACCTTATTAGAGATTAACAGCAGTATGGATAGGTTGAGCCTAGTAGCTTGTTTCTGTACCATACACCAGCACTAAGTTTCAAGTTGTCTGAGAGGCCTTATTAAAGACAATGCTCTTATAGGCCATCAAGTCTACTCCGCCATTCAATCGTGGCTGATCTATCTCTCCCTCCCAACCCCATTCTCCTGTCTTCTCCCCATAACCCTTGACACCTGTACTAATCAAGAATTATTTATCTCTGCCTTAAAAATATCCGTTGACTTGGCCTCCACATCCTTCTGTGGCAATTGTTTTTCATTTTCCATTGTTTTCAATCTGAACATTACTTTTCTTTACAAGCAACACAAGACTAGATAGGACAGTGTTTCACTTTGGTACTTGGTTTTCAAGTCTATAGAGTGCTATCAGTTTAAGGACCAATATACCCCTATAGTGCACAGCCCAATACCAAAGTGTTCTGATGTTCACAAGTAGCTCTTGACATTTCTGTCCATGCCTCTTAAGATAAAATAATTGCAATAACTGTATCAACCACGAGCTTGCCATTAATGCTGTCCATCTGTTGTCCCAAATTGCTATTTCTGTTGTGATTTGCGAACTTTGATAACATTACCTTCATGCTACTTTCCACATTATTGATGCTTATAATGAACAGAACTGTTCCCAGACAGTGTCGGATTTACCTACAGACTTTGTAGACTGAAGCCTAGGGCCTCAAAAATCTAGGGGGCCTCCAGCCAAGGTGTATACTGTTTTATAGGCCTTTCTTACATATGCTGTCACAATGCACTGTAGCCTTCAGTTATTTTCCTTGCATTTCAGAATAATACAGTTTTAAGCCGATAACTCGACACTAGCACTGGGAATAAATAAATGTTTTAAAAGCGCAGCTTTCCAGCCCCTTATCTCATTGGCCACGCTCGGCTGCACATCGGTGTCAATCTGGTGACACCGGGGTCCGGCAAACTTTCACACGTGCTCCAGTAAGCAGCGATAGCGGGAACATCTTTGAATACTTGCAGGCTTCAAAAGTCAAAACTCAGGGGTAAGTAGGAAAGTGCAAAGGTATTTGAACTAGGAAGTTGGCAAGGAGCAATGCTAGGGGTAGAGCTGATAATCGTTGCTAGAAACCTACTGTGTAGTGCTGTGGCTGCCACTGTCAGGTTAGTAATAAAACTACATTTATTTGTAGCATCTTTGTCAACGATAGGAAAAAGCATACTCGTTTTGTAAACGGTTTTTGGAAGCAGATTTGATTCAGATTTAGCAATATAATTGTCAATAAGGAACAATTCTTTAAGAAATATTTCCCAAATATTATACAGAATTTTATTTTTTTCTTCGCTCAAGTGGATCCCATTTTGTGAGAACGCCCCTTCATATTTTCCTTTCTAATAACTGTTGAAGATTCATTTTACTTTTTATTTTCAATTTCTAATCTGAGCACGAGTAAAAGATTTGAAAGTGGTGCTAGCAAGCGCAAGAGAAATAGACTTTAAAATGATACGGTAAAGAAGTTAAGACGAATCACTGCTTTCTTGGATCAGCCACTGACAGAGGCAACAAGTGCCAGCGGTGAAGCAGATACATTGATACTAACACAAGGAAATCAGTGTGGTGGAGCTATCCAGCCAACTACTAGCATTCAACCAGAAGAAAACCTCCCTGAAACAGAAACAGCGAAGCAGGACGTGGAACAGCAAGCTGAATATGAGAAAGCAGCCATGATGTTGGCTCAAAATGAAAATATAGAACTAATTCAGGAGTCACTTAATGGACAGGGAGAGGCGAAAGAGCGACAAGAAAATAATGTGGATAGTCAGAATTTTCTGCTCACACCTGGTAGGCAAAGTCCAAGGTATTCCAGACTCAGATATAGATGATGCCAAAGATAGATCTACTGTAACAGACGTTGGTTTGTGGACAGAATTATCACATGTGGACATACCCTATTGGGTAAAAAGCGGCCCCTCTCAAGTTCAGCATCGTTGTGGACCATTTTAAAATTCCAAGCGAGTGTATAAAAAGCAGTCTAGGTTTTGCACAAAAGCTCTTTTTTATTCAACAAAAGTCAACAGAGAAACATATAGCCGAGAGTGGCTTGTGTATTCTCCCTCAAAAGGCCGGATATATTGCTTTGTTTGTAAACTCTTTCCAAACATTGCATCTTCTGCTACATCTTTAGCTTCTGAAGGGTTTGATGATTGGCAAAACCCCAGTCTTATCCAAACTCATGAAAACTGAGAGAAGCACAGGAATGCCATGTTGACCTACTTAACAAGAAAGCGAGGGCAAACGTTAACTTCAAAGTTCAGTTATAGCAAAGGTTTTTCAGTGTTAATTTTAACATTTATGCTTTTTTTTCCATCACTACGGTATTTAACAATAACATTTTATGTCCTTTAGAGAAGGAATTGCGAATTGCGGAATTTTAAACACCCGTTATCATCCTTGGCTTTACTCAAATTATTTAAAACACTCTACCATCTTCCTCTAGTCGTGGGGGTGGGGGATTGGGGGGAGCCTCACAAGTGGAATAGCCTAGGGCCTCTCTGCATCTAAATCCGGCACTGTTCCCAGAACAAAATTGTGAAGGCAACTATAACTCATTTTCAAGCACTCTGAAATTCCCCTCAATTCCACTTTGTTTCTTGATTAAAATAAGAGTCTTCCATTAACATTACCCCTTGGTGCTCATTATCCCATAGACTCTGTTTAATCACTTCCACGTATGCACATTTAACAGTTAAACACGTGTAATTAACTACGTATACAAAACAAATGTTTGGTTTCACAGAAGTCAATATATCTGTGTACCCATTAATGAGGAATACAGATACGCAGATACAAAATAAAACAGAAGCTCATGGCTGTAGTGATGCAGTAGCACCAGTTGCTGGTGGGTTTGGGTTAAGGACCAATGGCTGTGATTTAGTGAATGCGATATACAGTACCTTTTGTCAATTAACTTCTGTGCCGCTCCTGCCTATTACACGAATTGTGAAAGTGCCTAAAACGTTCAAGGTTTATGGAATTAACCATCTTCACTATCCTTCATGGGTGGTTATGGCCACATCAGTAGACACAACGTGCAGTGGATAACACAGAAACAGTCTATAAGGCCCAACCTCTTGCCTTGAATCTCCTTTCTGTTTATCTCATCTAAATCAAGGCCTATGAGATTACTAATCAACCAGTTAACCCATCTACCACTTACTCTGAGGATGTGCAAGGAAATCTAATCTGCACATCTTTGAGATGTGTGAGGAAATCGGAGGACCTGGAGGAAACCAGACTGAACCGTTTCTTAATTCTTCTTTCTCCTTTCACAGATGCTGCCCGACCTGCTCACTGTTTACAGCATTTTCCATTTTGCTCTTATTTCAGATTTCCAACCTGCTGTTTTTATAAGTGGCAGACCTCCATTAATGTTTGACAATATTTTCTTTCCACACACAGATCATGACTGATATTTGCCAGTTGTTATTGAAGGCCAAATAAGTGAAGCAACAAAGTGTGCCTGTGTATATTAAAAATAAATCACCTGGAAGTCATGGTATTTTTTATTCTTGATTGCAATCATTTCTTGTCATCGTGTCCACATCTTTCTCGGTCATGACCATCTATAATACTAAAAGTCTGATCTTGATCACTTCCTGTTGTTCTGTATATTGATTTTAGAAAAAATGCTGCCACTTGCGGCTGTGATTTTTGGCCATCTTACCCAGAGTCCCCCTCTGCTGCGCAGGGCAAGAGGATTTTTTCCCATCGATGAAAAATAAAAGAGTTATTCGTGTTTAAAAAATGTTGAGATTCTCTTTCCTGTCAATCACGCCATGAAGGCCATGCCCCTTCTGGTTGGAAGGGAGGGGGGACTATAAAACGCAGAAGTGTGGGCTTGGCTCAGTCTCTGCAAGATGGAGGAGGGAGAGGTGACGACTCGCTGTCTTTAGGGGCCTTGCACCCTGCTTGAAATGGTATGAAACTGCACTTGAATTTGGTGACCTTGCACCCTGCTTGAAATGGAATTTCAAGGAATAGCCGTGAGTCAACTGCCAGCCCACCAGCCGTGAGTGAGTGAGCTGCCAGCACAACAGGCTTGAGTGACTGAGCCGCCAGCCCACTTAGTCTAGTCATTACTAATCTTACGGGGTGGTTAGTACTGTATTGCTGGGTGTTGATGGAGTACTCTGGAATTTAGGAGTATGAGAGGGGATCTTATTGAAACATATAAGATTATTAAGGGTTTGGACAAGCTAGAGGCAGGAAACATGTTCCTGATGTTGGGGGAGTCCAGAACCAGGTGCCACAGTTTATGAATAAGGGGTAAGCCATTTAGAACAGAGATGAGGAAACACTTTTTCACACAGAGAGTTGTGAGTCTGTGGAATTCTCTGCCTCAGAGGGCGGTGGAGGTTGGTTTTCTGGAAACTTTCAAGAGAGAGCTAGATGGGGCTCTTAAAGATAGAGAAGTCAGGGGATATGGGGAGAAGGCAGGAACGGGGAACTGATTGTTGATGATCAGCCATGGCCTACTCCCGCACCTATTGTCTATTGTCTATTGTCTACTTGTACTTAGCTGATGCAGATAGCTCATAGAATATCACATTGAGATTTCAGGGAGTCAGGGAGTGTGCGCCACCTGCAAGAAACCAATTAATCCCTACTTTTGTTCAACCACAGAATGAAGAACCACTCCAGAACTATCCTGCTCAGACTACTCAGCTGAGGTTTATACATAGCTGTCCTTCTAGGGAAGCAAAAATCTAACCAGATTCAAATAACCAAAAAATAATGTTGCTACTGTGAAAATACTAAAAAATATCTACGATTTATAAGCTCATATGTATGATGCTTTTTCTTCACTCATCATTTGTAAACATTGCAATGGACCATAGTAAATTACTTTCTGTATACAGAAGTGAAAAATAATCGTGCCATATGCCAATTATTCCTGCACTTCTGCCAGTAATATGGGTTATTAAAATAGTTTAATGCCAATTTAACAAATGCCAAAGACTAAACACGGAACCGTATAGCACTGGAAAAGGGCCTTCGGCCCACAATGTCCGCGCTGATCCTTAAACATGATGCAAAGCAAAACTAATCTCCTTTGCCTGCAAGTGATCCATATCCCACCATTAGTGCATCCATGCCCTTCAAAAAGCCTCTTACATGCCACTATCGTATCCGACTTCACTACCACCCTGGCAGTGTATCCCAGGCACTCACCACTCTGAGTAAATGCTGCACATCCCCTTTAAACTTTACCCCTCTCGAGTTAAAGCTATCTCTCTAGTCCTTGACAGTTTAATCCTGAGAATAAGAATCTGACTCTGCATTATCTATGCCACTCACAATTTTATATACTTCCATTAGGTCTCCCCTCAATCTCCGACACTCCAGAGAAAGTTTGTCCAACCTCTCCTTATAACTAATACTCTCTAATCCTGCCAGCATTTTGGCAAACTTCTTCTGGAACCTCTCAAGTGTACCACCAGGGGCACCACCAGGGGCGGGGCGTACGATTGGCAGCCCCGCCAACAGTCTGTTTGTTTTTTCATATTTTTTTAAAATTTCAGTGTGTGTTAAAAGTCTGTGTAAATGTTCTCCTGTTTGCTTTATGTTGGGAGAGGGGGAGGGGGAGGGGGAGGGGGAACTTTTCTTTCAGTTTATAACCTTGCCGGAGTTGCGATCAATTTTTGGATCGCGTTCTCCGGTCACTCTGTGGCCTACCATCGATGAAGCTGGAGGCCTCCTCGGACTGACCTTGGGTGTGGACTTACATTGGAGTTGCTCCCTAGCCTGGGATCGCTCCAACCGCGGCCTGCAGACTTTACATCGGGTGCTCGCAGTCTCAGGAGAAGCTGTAGATGTCGGGAGCTCCAATGTCACGGAAGGTTTGACCAGCCCCGATGCGAGGTTCGATCGTCCGGCCATGGGCGGTAATCCCGAGGGGGGGGGGGGGCAGTGGGGGGTCACGTCCCCTCTATGTTTTGAGAGGTGGGGGACAACCCCCACCCCCCCCCCCATGTTTTGTAATCCGGATTTTGAAATTTGGTGGGGAAAAAAATCTATTAAAAATCTTCGCTTTCCGCGACACAGTGGGGGTGGGACTGAAGATCGAGGGCGCCAATTGGACGAGATAGACGTCGGTCAGCAGGCAAGGGGCGGGCGGGACATGATGATTCAGCGCGATGATTGGAGGAGGGAGGTGTCGGTCAGAGGCGGAAGTGGGTGGGTGGGACTGAGGATAGATCGAGGTGATTGGAGGAGGGAGACGTCCTGGTGGAGCAAAGATAATAATAATAATAATGGATGGAATTTATATAGCGCCTTTCTAATACTCAAGGCGCTTTACATCGCATTATTCATTCACTCCTCAGTCACACTCGGTGGTGGTGAGCTACTTCTGTAGCCACAGCTGCCCTGGGGCAGACTGACGGAAGCGTGGCTGCTAATCTGCGCCTACGGCCCCTCCGACCACCACCAATCACTCACACACATTCACACACATTCACACGCAGGCAAAGGTGGGTGAAGTGTCTTGCCCAAGGACACAACGACAGTATGCACTCGAAGCGGGATTCGAACCGGCTACCTTCCAGTTGCCAGCCGAACACTTAGCCCATTGCGCCATCTGTCGTCTGATCATAGAGCGGAGCTTGAATCGGCCCGTTCACGGGGCATTTCATAGTCCGGCGCGGCTTAAAATCGGCTGCGGGATCTTTCACTGCCCCGCGGTCAAATGGCTGCGTCGAGGCGATCGAGGCTCCCGATGTTGAAGCCCTCGCCGGGGATGAAGATCCCGCGGCCGGTTTTAAGCCGCGCCGGGCGATGAAAGGCCCCGCGAATGGGCTGCTTCAAGCCCCACGATTCGGGGCGGACGAAGCAGCTGTTGCTGGAGTTCGGTCACCAACCATATCCGCTCCTGATGTTATCGTCCACAGGGCCCACGGCCGAAGCATGCGTGCATCTGAGTGTGCGTGTGTGTATGTGACTAACCAAGAAATTGTGTCCTCCCCCATGTTTTGATAGCGATTTCCGCCCCTGCATCTGTCGCGGGGAAGCTGATATCCCCCCGATGCAGGAGCAGATCGCCTCAACGCAGAGGGGCCGCTGCCGGCTACGGGAGTTAAGATCATCCCGTCATCGGAGCGCTCGAGGCCCCCGACCGCGGGAGAGCAAAGAAGGGAAAAGATGTGAACTTTTTTTCGCCTTCCATCACAGTGAGGATTGTGGAGGAGTCTCTGTGATGGATGTTTATGTTAAAATGTGTTTTGTGAGTTCCGTTGCTTTTTCAAGTCAAGTCAAGTTTATTTGTCACATACACATACAAGATGTACAGTGAAATGAAAGTGGCAATGCCTGCGGGATTGTGTAAAACAACAGAACAGCACAGAACCAGTATTTACATTTAATACAAAGACACAACAGTAATTAGTCCCTGGTGAGATCAGAGTTTACAGGTAGACAAAAATGCTGGAGAAACTCAGCGGGTGCAGCAGCATCTATGGAGCGAAGGAAATAGGCAACGTTTCGGGCCGAAACCCTTCTTCAGACTGATGTCAGAGTTTACAGTCCTGATGGCCTGTGGTAAGAAACTCCGTTTCATCCTCTCTGTTTTCACAGCGTGACAGCGGAGGCGCTCGCCTCACCGTAGCAACTGGAACAGTCCGCTGCTGGGGTGGTAGGGGTACTTCATGATCTTGCATGGTGCGTTCGGCCGAACGCACTACTCTCTGCAGAGCCTTCCTGTCCTGGGCAGAGCTGTTGCCAAACCCGATCGAGATGTTTCTGGTCAGGATGCTTTCTACTGCACCAGAGTAGAAGGATTGAAGGATCCTCAGAGAGACTCTGAATTTCCTCAGCTGCCTGAGGTGGTAAAGGCGCTGCCTTGCCTTTCTCACCAGTGCGGAAGCGTGTGTTGTCCATGTCAGATCCTCTGTGATGTGGACTCCCAGGTATTTAAAGCTGCTCACCCTATCCACAGTAGCCCCATTTATCCCCAGTGGCGTGTACGTCCTCGGTTGTTGTGTCCTTCTAAAGTCCACAATCAGCTCCTTAGTTTTAGTGACATTCAAGAGGAGGCTGTTGTTCTGACACCAGAGTGCCAGATCAGCCACCTCCTCCAGGTAGGCCTTCTCATTGTTATCAGAGATCAGGCCCACCACCACAGTGTCATCAGCAAACTTGATGATGGAGTTGGAGCTGAACCTGGCCAGTCATGTGTGTACAGGGAGTACAGTAGGGGGCTGAGGCCGCAACCCTGGGGGGATCCTGTGTTCAGGGTGAGGGTGTTGGAGGTATGTCTCCCATCTTGACCACCTGGGGCCTGGCGGTGAGAAAGTCCAGGACCCAGGCACACAGGGGAGTGTTCAGCCCCAGTTCCAGCAGCTTCTCAGCAAGTCTGGTGGGGACTATGGTGTTGAAAGTTGAACTGAAATCAATGAACAGCATCCTTACATAGCCCCCCCTTCTGCCTATCAAGGTGAGAGAGAGAGTGGTGTGCAGAACCTGGGAGACCGCATCATCCGTGGATCTGTTTGGACGGTATGCGAACTGCAGCGGGTCCATGGTTTTTATTTGTATGACTGACTTGGCAAATGAAATTCCTCGTATGTTGCAAAACATACTTGGCTAATAAAGTATTATTGTGATTGTGATTATGATTGTCTCCACATCCTTCCTGCAAGTCTGATGGAGGTTCCCGACACGAAACGTCACCTATCCATGCTCTCCAGAGAAGCCGCCTGACCCACTGAATTACTCCAGCACTTTGTGATCTTATTTTTATAAACCAGCATCTACAGTTCCTATAAAGAACTCTGCACCTATTGACAGGGTTGAACAATGGCACAACAGCAGAGCTGCGATCTCACAGTACTAGAGACATGGGTTTGATACTGATTATGGGTGCTGTTTGTGTGGAGTTTGTATCTTCTCCCTGTGACCACGTGGGTTTTCTCTGGGTGCTCCAGTTTCCACCCACATTCCAAAGATGTGCAGGTTTGTGAGTTAATTGGCTTCTGCAAATTGCCCCTGCAGTGTAAGATGCGAAAGTGGGATAACATGGAGCTCGAGTACCGGTAATCGGTGGTGTGAACTCGATGGGACGATGGACTTGTTTCCACCCTGTATCTCTAAACTAAATTAAACAGCCTTATGTAGGCTTTATAACTTCTGTATGTATTTAAAATACACAGCTTAAATCAGGAACAAATACTTATTATGTGCATCTTTGAACAACTGGATTATTTTTTACAAAGATGACTGACTTTTAACTTAGTTTAACATTTTGGAAAGTCCATCGGTGGGTTTATTATCCTTAAGTGATAAGCATTTTTGTGCTGAAGATGGACACAACGTGCTGGAGTAATTCAGCAGGTTTGGCAGCATCTCTGGAGAAAAGGGATGTATGGAACAAGCTGCCAGAGGAGGTAGTTGAGGCAGGGACTATTGCAATGTTAAAGAAACAATTTGATAGGCACATAAATGGGACAGGTTTAGAGGGATATGGGCCAAATGCAGGCAGGAGGGACTAGTGTAGATGGGACATATTGGTGGGTATGGGCAAGTTGGGCCGAAGGGCCTGTTCTCCACGCTATATGAAAAGCCTGGGTAACATTTCAGGTCGGAACCCTTCTTCAAACTTCATTTTTTTCCTATTCTCCTAAAATTAAAGCTCTCATGAAATAACACTCTCAGTGTATTTTGGATTCATTACATTGACCCATTTTCTTAGTGCAAGTCGAATCACGACTGCAAATGTGATGAGTGGGGCTGGGTTTGGAACACTGGCGAACCTGTTTGTGTGATGCTAAATGGCTGGAGCTTTGCCTGGGGCACAGATATCAAACCAGTTATTACAGTTATTGAAAGCAGGTGAAATAACATTCTGTCCTGACCAAGGCAAGTCAAATAATTTAGCTTTAGAAAACGTAGCTACGAAAAATATATTTTTCTTTGCCGTGAAACAAATAGCTATTTGTCAGTATCTCTTCCATTTAACGAACACTTCATTATGTGTGAAATGTCATTACGTCACAGTTAAAAGAGATACTGGTGCTTTGCATCTGGTGTCACTTAGCACCTGGGCTAAGTACAGGGCTTTCTGATAGAATTTCACTCAAGTTCTTTCCATTTCTATATTATGTCAGATCAATTAACAAAAATAACAGCATGGAGGTGTCAGTGGAAATTTCTAAAGAGCCCCAAATGCTCCAGCTGAATCCATGCGTTTCATTTATCATTAGCAAAGTATAATGTAGCACAGAGTATCTGGAAACATAATCATTATTTATGGAAGAGAGGGAGAGAGGGCAGGGAGGGGGGATCGAGAGAGGAGAGCGAGCGAGGAGGGGAGCGAGAGAGGAGGGGGAGGGAGAGGGAGAGCAAGATAGAGCATGGGAGTGAGAGACAGCCGTGGGGAATGAGAGTGAGGGAGCGAGACAGAGGGGAGGGAGAGTGCGGAGTCAATGCATTGCTGCTATATCCTTGTAGCAACCGAAGATTAATTTCTACTCTATTATCTATGCAGTAAAACTATATGGTATTATGTTCATACACAATGAAAACAAGCTCACTTGTCTACCAACCACAAGTTGGTTGCAATTCATGATCCAGTGCAGCCACTGGCAGTTGTGTTAATTCTCCAAAGGGGTGAACCATCATTCAACCTTCGCCTCCTCATTCACAAAGCAACGTTGTTTGAACTTAAATGAGAGGCTGTCCTCATTTCTTCGTATCCCCAGACAAGAAACAGAGAGACCACGAAAACAGACGTTTTGGATTTTTATGCATGATCTGATTACAGCAATGTGACCCTTTCCAGGTGACCGATTCTTTCTACAGTGGCATTGCGTTAAAGCAGTGGACCCAGTTGGTGATGGGGAGACAATCGGCGGCAGCAGATTCTGGCCTAGTATTGCTCATCTCAAACGTTAAGGGCAGCACAGTGGCGCAGCGGTAGAGTTGCTGCTTTACAGCGCCAGAGCCCCAACGTTTGATCCAGACTGCAGGTACCGTCTGTACGGAGTTTGTATGTTCTCCCCGTGATCTGCATGGGTTTTCTTCAGGTGCTCCGGTTTCCTTCTACGACGTACAGGTTCGTAGGTTAATTGGCTTTGGTAAAATCGTAAATTGTCGTGTGTGTGTGTGTGTGTGTGTGTCGTGTGTGTGTGTGTGTGTGTGTGGGTGTGGGTGTGGGTGTGTGTGTGTGTGTGTGTGTGTGTGTGTGTGTGTGTGTGTGTGTGTGCGTGTGTGTGGGGTGTGTGTGTGGTGTGTGTGAGTGTGTGTGTGTGGTGTTAGTGTGCAGGGATCGCTGGTTAGAGCGGACTCAGTTGGCCGAAGGGCCTGTTTCCGTGCTGTATCGCTAAACTGAATCTCAGTCATAGCTCTGTGATACAAAGCACAGGATGTAACTGTACAACTTTGCAGCAGACATGGGCATCATTAGCAGAAGTAGGGGAGCCTTTGGCTAACAGTGGACACCTGGCCAACCCAGACTTCAATAGATAGAGCTGCAGAGAAAAAACATCCCCTAAAAATAGAACATCCAGAAATACCGAGGCAGTTCATATACAGTGCAAACATGTTCTAAATATGTGCCAAGGACAAGACTTTATATTTAATGTTCATGGAATTTAAAAATTATTGTAACAATGAAGAGTACAACGGACTTGATGAAAGTGATCACATACTCTATCTCACAATCAGACACATAATCACTGGTGTTTCAACCTACTTTTCGAAGTCTTTTGAAATAAAAAAGCAAGAGTGTAGTTATTTCTCATTAATATTTCATTCCATACTATTGAGAACATATGTGCACTGCATATGAACTACATCAACAGTATTATTTGCAGAGTACACATTCCCACTGTTCTCTAGATAGCATTTGCACATCATTCTGAATTACTTAACTGTGTTTGTTTACTTACTGTACAATACGCATGCACACACACATCGTCAGTTTGCAAAGCAAGTCTTGTCATAAAAGATGACAATGAGGCTTACTTTATGAATGTTTTTTGGCCAGGTTAACGACAATTGTCTGAGAGGCACTTTTACAAATAGTATCACAATGAAAACGTTACATCTGCTCACTAAAACCATAATTCTCATTCCTAAAGCAATTAAGAGTCTGTGTGTTTTAATAACTCAGATGCACCAAGTGAAGTGAGAGTGTTTGATATTGAGGCATAAAGTCTGTCCTTGAGATATTAACCCTGTAAGGTTATGCAACGCACTTCATCACGGTCTAATTACAGCTCCCACTTGATGGAAAATTCCACTTTTGCTGTAGTGGAACAATCTAAACCTCAGCACATTCCTGCCAGCCAACCAAAGAGAAAAGACAAGCAAAACTTTACCCACGCTGCTGCTATTTATTAGGAAACAGATTACTCTAAACAACCAAGCCACAGATTTGTTCTACTACAATTAAAGGGAGATGTAGGTTAATTTAAATTTCTGACATCCAAATAATTTTTGGTTGTTCATTTTTAGACCACTCTCCAATTTTATTATACTCTGGACTAAGTTAGTGATCTGCCCCGAGTATTGGTTTTAAATTTTGACCATATTTGTCCAATCTCTATGCAGAGAAAATTCCAATTAAATACTACAAAATACAAAGCCTTTATCTCCAGCATTCCCCACAAATTTACACCTTTTGGAACCAATTCCAATCTCCACCAAAGCCATTTACTTAGGGTGAACCAGAGCATGCCACTTCCACACCCTATTTGACCCAGAGCTTGATTTCCTATCACGTCTTCGCACTGCCATTACTGGATCAGTAATAATTAGCACAGCGGTGCAGTGGTAGAGCTGCTGCCTTACAGCACCAGAGACCCGAGTTTGATTCTGACTGCGGGTGCTGTCTGTACGGTGTTTCTATGTTCTCCATGTGACCTGCTGGATATTCTCCAGGTGCTCCGGTTTCCTCCCACATTCCAGGTTTACAGGTTAATTGGCTACAGGAAATGTTGCCCCTCGTGTGTAAAATAGTGGCAGTGTATGGAGTGCTCGCTGGTCAGCGCAGACCCAGTGGGCCAAAGGACCTGTTTCCATGCTGTATCTCTAAAATCTAAAGTAATGCCTACCCTCCAACCATCATGAATTTCAGCTAACCTGCACTAAGAGCTATTCACTCATTGCCCATGTGATTGTTAATCTACAGTGTCTGCAGGTCCAGCAAATTTTCATCCTTGTACTCAATTATTTCCATGCTAATGCTCCGAACACCACAACATTCTGGAGCCCTACAATGTTTGGAAAATATCTTTCTCTCGTAATTTGGCCTCTTGTACATCCTGCTTTAATCATTCTACCGTTAGAAATATAACCTTTGACTGCCTAAACACTAATCTCTGGAATTCCCTCACTCAACCTCTCTTCCCTCTCCTTTTTAGTTGATTCCAGCTCTTTGGACTAACTCTTGGTCACTGTCCTAAATACTTCTTTTGGCTTTTTACCCAGATTGGTCTTAAAGCCCCGTGGGCTAGTTTACTCGACTGAAGGTGTTTCATACATGCAAACTGCTGTTATACACTTTTGTAAAATTGTTGTTTCTCGACGTGTCTGTTCTTGTTTCCACAATTCAAGAAGGGTAGTATCTTTGGAGAGGGTGCAGAAGAGTTCACCACCTGGATTAGAGTGTATTGGCTAGCCTGGATAGTCTTCTCAGGAGTGTTGGAGGCTGAGGAGCAACTTGTGTATGGATAGGGCTGATAGTCAAGAATTTTTTTACCCATCCTGGGTGGAAATGTCAAATAATGGAGGACAAACCTTAAGGTGAAAGGGGAAAAAAAGTTTTAAGAAGATGTGTGAGGGAACTCTTTTTTTACACAGAGTGTGGTAGATGCCTGAAACAGTTCCAGGAAAGGTGGTGGAAGCAGATCTGATAATGACTTTTAAGAGGCTTTTAAAAAGGCACATGAACAGGCAGGGAATGAAGGGATGGATCATGTGGAGGTAGAAGGGTTTAGTTTAATGTGGCATCATGGTTGGCATGAACATTGTGAGCCAAAGGGCCCATTCATGTGCTGTTCTATGATTTAGATATTCAACGGAAGAACATGGTGGTTCAAGCAGCAATGTTATGGCAACATCTTGATTTTTAGCTCTGTGATTATATTCTTGGAGACATGGTAATAATTTATCTGGAAAGTTAAAACAATTTACAGCCTAGATCTGTAAAATTGATATATTAAGCTATAAACTACCGTTATTGCAAATTACTGTTAGCAGCATTTGAAACCACTAGCTCACCAGAGCCAGCATCATGAATATAATTTTGTTTAATGATCTACATTAATTATTTTCCAATTACAGAAGTACTATGTTGCACACTCTTAAAAGTTCTTGATATTAATAAAAACATTCCGGCTTATTTAAACTAATCAAATATTAGTGGCTTTGAAATTTTATGACATCTGCAAGTATATTAATCATTGCCATTCTGTATTAAAAATATAAATTGTTTCAGAAAATTAAAGAGTAAAATTGAGAACGTGCACTTTCACTTGGATGCCAGTTGGTATAAAGTTTAAAAATGAAATGTCCCTAAGAGTCACAAGTTAAAATAAAACAAAAATTACATTCTGAAATTGCACTATTATGTAGTGCAAGGGAAAAGATAAGACCACACTGGAACAAAGCATTGCAGGAATCAGTTCAAAAGCAGATCTTATTTTCAAAATGTTAACTTTCTTTATCTTTCTCGATGCTGTTGTTTTTTTTTCATTTTCTTTGCAGTAACTTCTCTTTCTATGTTAATTTTCTTACTGAGTTAAAATTGCTTAGAGATAAGTAAACATGTCTGTTATTAAGCAGCCCTGAAGGGTGATGGGACATTCTGAAAGAGAAGATAGACACAAAACGCTGGCGTAACTCAGCGGGACAGGCAGCATCTCTGGAGAGAAGGAATGGGTGACGTCGAGACCCTTCTTCAGACTGGGAATTCTGAGTGAGAATTCTGTTCAGAAGAAGTGACACCGTCCTCCCTGAACACCTTATGTTAAACAATCAAAGGTAGACAAAAAAAGCTGGAGAAACTCAGCGGGTGAGGCAGCATCTATGGAGCGAAGGAATAGGCGACGTTTCGGGTCGAGACCCTTCTTCAGACTGTTAAACAATCAGTCAGTCGTGCTGTTGAGTGGGTGTCAACTCCTTGTGATCCAATGGATGAACTCAGTCAATTATAACCCATCACCAACTCAAATGCAAAGCTGCTGCAAAAGCAAAACAGAATTTATTTGGTCCCATCCAGTCTTTTTTAAATGATTCAAATTTCAGGCACTGACATTACAGGTGGTCAGTGTCTGTTGCCACTCGGAAATTGCCCTTCAATAGTAGTGATGAGGGACTTTCTTGAACCACTGTTGTCTTCCTGCTATTGGGTAGGGAGTTTCAGGATGTAGATGCTGTGATAATAAAGCAATGGTGATATCATTCTGTGTTGGGAAAATGAGCGACTTGGAAAGAGACCAGCAGAGTTGGCATTCCCATGCTGCCCTTGTGATTGCCTTAATGCTATACGATGCGCATTGGTGAGTGTGCTGTTGGAATGGCCCAGACTAGTTACCGCTATGCTTTACACTGTACACTGCAGCCATGGTGTGCTGATAATGCAGAAAATCAATGTTTCGGGCGATGAATGGGCGTGGGCTGTTATGTCCTGGATCGTACTGAGCTAGTGTAGGAAGGAACTGCAGATGCTTGTTTAAACCGAAGATAGACACAAAATACTGGAGTAACTCAGCGGGACAGGCAGCATCTCTGGAGAGAAGGAATGGGTGATGTTTCGAGTCAAGACCCTTCTTCAGCCTGATCAAACAATCAGTCTGAAGAAGGTTCTTGACCTGAAATGACACCCAGAGATGCTGCCTGTCCCGCTGAGTTACACCAGCATTTTGTGTCTATCTTTGTACTGAGCTTCTTCAGAGGTCTTCAGGCAGCAATTATTAGGGAAGGTGGAGTGTATTCCAAGATGCCCCTTCATTCTGACGTGCAAATGGAAATTTCTCACCCAAACTGTCCTTCCCCTGGTACTTTCCCCTGCAACGACAGGAGATGTAACACCTGACCTTACAAACCACCACCTCCCTCACATCCATACAGGGACCTCAGCAGTCCTTACAGGTGAGACAGAGGTTCAGGTGCACATTCTCTAACCTCATCTACTGTATTCGGTGCTCCTGATGTGGCCTCCTGTACATCGGTGAGACAAAGCGTAGACTTGATGACCATTTCGCTGCTTGCTTGCTCTTGGTCAGCCTGGACCTGTTGGATCTCCCGGCGGCTAACCATTTTAATGTGCCTTCCTATTCCCATACCACCCTTTCTGTCCTGGGCCTCACTCTGGCATGTGTGGCCACACGCAAACAGGAGGAACAGCACCTCATGTTCTGCTTGCGTAGCTTACAACCCATCAGTATGAACAATGGATTATCCAATTTTAGGTAACATCCCCACCCCTTTATATTTTCCCCTCTCTTTCCTGTGGTCCACCACCCCAGTGTGCACTCATTTCACCCACAATCTGCCCACCTTTGTTCACCTCCTCCCTCCGTCCCCTTCCATTGAAATCCCTCCCTCTGGCTTTACATTTCATCCCTCTTCTCTCCTACATGGCACCCATTTGCCCATGCACCTGTTGAATTGTCGATTAAACATTGGGATAGTACCTGCCTCAACTAACTCCATAAGAAACGGCAGCTCATTCCATTTACCCACTACCCTTTGCGTAAAAAACGTACCCCTTAGGTTCCTATTAAGTCACTCCCTTCTTACCTTAAATCTACGTCCTCTAGTTCTCAATTTCCCTACTCAGGGCAAAAGACAGTGCATTTACCCAATCTACTCCTCCCATAATTTTGTACACTTCTGTAAAATCACCCTCATCCTCCAATGCTCCAAAGAATAAAGTCCAAGCTTGCTCAACCTCTCCTGATAGCTCAGGCCCTCTGGTCCTGAAAACATCCTTGTGAATCTTCTTTGCACCCTTTCCAGCTTGACAATATCTTTTCTATAACAGGGTTATCAAAACTGAGCACAATACTCTAAATATGGCCTTCACCAATGTCTTATACAATCTTAGGGAGGTGTTGAATTTCCTGTACCAAGTCTCCATCCCAATCCCTCAGAGCACATCAGACCAGACTGGATTAAGCTCAACACTCTGCTCAACTATGGCACTTGATTTTTTTCCACCAAAAGGACCATCAAGTTCCTTTCCACCTCCTTCACATTGATATACCCACCCCACCCGAGTCACTTGCCTGTGATCGAAATGCACTTTGGCTTTGACACGTGAACATTCAGTGACTTCAATGCTTTCCTGGCATCTCATGCTCAACCACACATTATCTTACCAACAATCAAGACGCTGTTGCTCATAAATGAGTTCAGAAACTGCTGGAAATCCTCAGCAGTGGAGGGGGAGAAATAGAGAGTTCACTTTTCAGATTGACACAAAATGCTGGAGTAACCCAGCGGGTCAGGCAGCATCTCTAGAGAAAAAGAATAGGTGACTTTTCAGGTCGAGATTCTTCATTAGACCCTTAAGAAGGGTTTCAACCCAAAATGTCACTTATTCCTTTTCTCCAGTGATGCTGCCTGACCTGCTGAGTTTCTCCAGCACTTTGTGTCTATCTTTGGTGTAAACCGGAAATTGCAGTTCCTTCCGAACATTCCAGATTAATGACTTGCATCAGAACCATTATTCCAAACCCATTCAACACGAAATCTATCTTAAACAACATGCCTGCATTTTTCATTTAATAGGCTCCAGGCTCCAATGTATTAAGACTGAAACTCTGTATGCTGTGTTTAAGCCCATCCTTGGGTGCATCAATCTATCACTAAATAATCTAGACCCAAGGAACTGCAGATGCTGGTTTATCAAAGAAAGGCACAAAATGCTGGAGTAACTCAGTGGGTCAGGCAGCATCTCTGGAGAACATGATAAAGTTTTGGGTCAGGACCCTTCTTCAGACTAAATAATCTACAGCAGTTCGACATGCACTCTCCCTCAACATCTGTTCCTCCAATTCCATGCGCTCCTGTTTCCCCCTACCCACTGTGTCACCATGATCAGTTGTGTCTTCAGCCGTCTTAATCCGAACATCCCCAAAACAACCTGACTTTTCATTTAACTGCTTTCTCAAATCTTGGTTCTTTGACCGTTCCTGATCCTCATTGCATTTCCATCTTGGCATCTGATTTCCCTCATTCTTGATGTTTATCTACAGTAAAGACAAGTTATAAAAAAAACTCTTTCACCTTATTTTGACAGTACTGACCACGGTGTGCCGGGAGTGAGGTGAGATCTCGTCAACCTTTTAAATGTTTTGTCTAATTTTGTGTTCAATTGGCTGAGGACAGAAATATTTGTTTAGTGTCGCTCTCAAACCAGTTCAGCCATGATCTCATTGAGTGGCAGAGTCTAAGCTAAATGGCCTTCTATGGTTCACATAACTGTGGCTCAACAAATAAGGTAAAACAGCTTCAAAACTTAAATAAATGACTCTGTCAGCTAAGTTGTTTGATCATAGCCCAGAAATGCAGTATGGGCACTCGAATAAGGTGGTGAGTGCAAATCACTAAGGCACTGGAGAAATGCAAATCAAGTACTGTCAATGTTTGCAAGATGACATGAGAGTTCAAGTTAGACACCGAAGGGTTCCTGGGAACCAAGTCCCAGCAATTACTCTTCGTGAACTAGCAAGAGAAAAACAAAAAGTGAATCTTATGATTACACTGAAGATGACGTTGCCATTCAGAGCAGAGTTCAGATCACTGAAATATATGGACCAAATGTCATCTGTTCACTGATCTGATGAGACAACATTTGAGTGGAACTGTGGACCACACTACTCTGTTCACTCTCTGAACAATTAATCATTAATTGCAGTTATTTTTACATTGATTCTGCTGACGACTATATTTAGATGGAGCACAGCATCGATTGGCACGATCAGTTAGTCAGTACTGTATTGTTACTTGCGTTTTAATAGATTCGACATAAGTTGCTTGCACTGCAAGGTGGGAACAAAACACACAGAGGCACCCTAAATCCAATGAACAACAGGACAATGATATCTACATAACAAAGGAGATGGAGAGAGGAATATAACGGTGGGAAGGAGTTATTTGACGGAGTGGTTTCAATGTCAAATCCAGTAGTTATGAAAATGAAGATGCAGAACGTATTCCCCTGGAAGTAGAACATGTCAAAAAATGGAGAAGGATTGGGGTTGAGGATGGGAGGGGGAAGGGGGGGGGCAAAGTGTGCTATTCTTAAAAGGCCAGTATCTCAACAATACTGAGAAGGCGTATTGAGATGTGCAGTTATAAAAACAGAAAGACAATGCCTCTTAACTAGGCATTACTATGACTGGTCTGAGAAGGGTCTTGACCCGAAACGTCACCTATTCCTTTTCTGCAGAGATGCCGTCTGACCCACTGAGCTACTCCAGCATTTTGTCCCTATCTTTAGCATGACATACATTAAGGCATCACACACCATTCTGGTACAAGCACATTGTGAGGGACATGACCAAACAGGAAAACAGCCACATGTTTGAGTATATATTGGTTAACCATCATGGAATATCCATACAGAAATGCATACCTGCAAAAGACATGTGTAGGATGGAACTGCAGATGCTGGTTTAAACTGAAGATTGACACAGCGGGTCAGACAGCATCTCTGGAGAAAAGGAATAGGTGACGTTTTGGGTCGACACCCTTCTTCGAAACGTCAACTATTCTCCAGAGATGCTGTCTGACCCGTTGAGTTACACCAGCTTTTTGTGTCTATCTTGCAAAAGATATATCTGATTTCTTTATAGGATCAAAGAAGCTGTTGAAATGGACTTGTTATTTAAACTAGACACCAAACAGCAGAATGGCTCGCCAGCACAAAATATAAAAACAAAAGTAAAAAGGTGACACTTGTATTCCTCAATAAAAGAGATCCAATGACTTCAAACATGGCAGCACAACATTTTTAGACTTTCGAGACTTTAGAGATGCAGAGCAGAAAAAAGCCCTTTGGCCCACAGAGTCCATGCCGACCAGTGATAGTGTACCAGCGTTCACCATCTTACACACTAGGGACAATTTACAATTTTACCAAAGCCAATTAACCTACAAACATGATCACAGGGAGGAACGTACAAACCCCGTAAAGACAGCACCCGTAGTCAGCTTCGAACCTGGGTCTCTGGCACTTTAAGGCAGCAACTACCGCTGCACCACTGTGCTGCCCTTTCATTTGTCATTCTTTCAAAATTCTTTGTTAAGATTTAGGGCCTTCATTTTGGATAGAACTACTCCTTAGTGAAGAATGTTTTCATGTTTTAATTACTCCTCTCCACGACAAGATTCGTGTTTCGCAATATCTAGTTCAGGCTAGTCCTCCCAACTTGGCTGCTCAACATACTGGTCCAAAACAAGTCTGTACACACACAGGATTTCTTCCTAAATTGTTCCATTTTAGTTTGGGCAGTCTACATGCGGATAGAAATCTCACATGATTATTGTAGTATCTTTGCTGCATGAATCTTTAATTTTCTGTTGAATAATGTCCCCTTGGATTAACACTACTGTTGGGATATAGATAATATCCACCAGCTCTACATCCTCAGTGGTACTTAGCTCCACCCACACCTTAATTTTCTGAACAAATAACCTTTCTCAAGATGTAGGAAGGAACTGCAGGTGCTGGTTTAAACCGAAGATAGACACAAAAATCTGGAGTAACTCAGTGGGACAGGCAGCATCTCTGGAGAGAAGGAAAGGGTGACGTTTCGGGTCAAGACGTTTCTTCACACTGCTCAATATTACATCCACCATCCTTTCACAGCAATGTTTTGTCCTTGGACATTCAGTTCCCAGCTTGGTCTCCCTGTTGCCATGTCTCCATATTGTATCTGAATCATACACAAACCTGCTTTTTCATCTGCACATATATATTTTCCGCATGCCTCCTCTTAATAATGCCAGGACTTTTGCAAAGTTCTAATTTAAACTGCCTTTGCTGCTGGCTATTTAAGATGTTTACCCATAATGTTAACAGCAGTCATTGAAACCTAGATTCTTCAATCATTCATTCTCCGACTGTACTTGAAGGAGTACAAGACTGCTCTTTGAGCGTTCTCAAAGGGAATGTGACATACATTCTGACCTACACTCCTCTGTAACAGTATCCACATAGTGAAACTACAGCCCTGTTGTGACTTATGTGTTTTTATCAATGACCATCTGTTTACCACTTCAAAATCTCCTGCTCTGTTTGAGTCTTTACATGTGAAAACACGATCATTTTTCCATTTGCTGTTGACGGACACTTTGAATGAATTTGATATTAGTGTCTAGTAAACCTCTGCTTCGTAAATGAACACAGTTTATGTTTAAATTTATTTTTGGTACAAATAACAAATCGGGCCTTAATGGAAATGTTTTGGTTATCACGAGACAGTGGATTGGCTGTTGATGTTTTTCTTGGGGAAGGGGGGAAGCTGAGGGGAGACCCGATGGAGATGTGCAAAATTATGAGAGGCATGAATAGGGCAGAGAAAGTGCAATGCTTTTCCCCATGGCAGAGGTGTCCAGTTTAGTCCAATGTTCACAATGGGGTTACGCTACAGGTGAGGCATAAGAGGTTAGATGGATCCAAGAAAGACCCTTCCACTCACAGGACAGTGGAGGCAACCACTCTTACAAGATTTAAGAACAATTTGGATGAGCACTTGAATCACTAAGGCATAGCAGGTTGCAGACCAAGTGCTGGTAAATGAGATTAGTATACAGTGGCTTGCAAAAGTATTCATACCCCTTGAACTTTTCCACATTTTGTCACGTTACAACCACAAACGTAAATGTATTTTATTGGGATTTTATGTGATAGACCAACACAAAGTGGCACATAATTGTGAAGTGGAAGGAAAATGATACATGGTTTTCAAATTTTTTTTACAAATAAAAAACTGAAAAGTGTCGCGTGCAAAAGTATTCAGCCCCCTTTACTCTGATACCCCTAAATAAAATCCAGTGCAACCAATTGCCTTCAGAAGTCACCTAAGTAGTAAATAGAGTCCACTTGTGTGTAATCTAATCTCAGTATAAATACAGCTGTTCTGTGAAGGCCTCAGAGGTTTGTTAGAGAACATTAGTGAACAAACAGCATCATGAAGCCCAAGGAACACACCAGACAGGTCAGGGATAAAGTTGTGGAGAAGTTTAAAGCAGGGTTAGGTTATAAACAAATATCCCAAGCTTTGAACATCTCACGGAGCACTGTTCAATCCAACATCCGAAAATGGAAAGAGTATGGCACAACTGCAAACCTACCAAGACATGGCCGTCCACCTAAACTGACAGGCCGGGCAAGGAGAGCATTGATCAGAGAAGCAGCCAAGAGGCCCATGGTAACTCTGGAGGAGCTGCAGAGATCCACAGCTCAGGTGGGAGAATCTGTCCACAGGACAACTATTAGTCGTGCACTCCACAAATCGGGTCTTTATGGAAGAGTGGCAAGAAGAAAGCCATTGTTGAAAAAAAGCCATAAGAAGTCCCGTTTGCAGTTTGCCACAAGCCATGTGGGGGACACAGCAAACATGTGGAGGAAGGTGCTCTGGTCAGATGAGACCAAAATTGATGATTTTGGCCTAAATGCAAAACGCTATGTGTGGCGGAAACCTAACACTGCACATCACCCTGAACACACCATCCCCACTGTGAAACATGGTGGTGGCAGCATCATGCTGTGGGGATGCTTTTCTTCAACAGGGACTGGGAAGCTGGTCAGAGTTGATGGGAAGATGGATGGAGCCAAATACAGGGCAATCTTGGAAGAAAACCTGTTAGTCTGCAAAAGACTTGAGACTGGGGCAGAGGTTCACCTTCCAGCAGGACAACGACCCTAAACATACAGCCAGAGCTACAATGGAATGGTTTAGATCAAAGCATATTCATGTGTTAGAATGGCCCAGTCAAAGTCCAGACCTAAATCCAATTGAGAATCTCTGGCAAGACTTGAAAATTGCTGTTCAAAGACGCTCTCCATCCAATCTGACTGAGCTTGAGCTATTTTGCAAAGAAGAATGGGCAAAAATTTCAGTCTCTAGATGTGCAAAGCTGGTAGAGACATACCCCAAAAGACTTGCAGCTGTAATTGCAGCAAAAGGTGGTTCTACAAAGTATTGACTCAGGGGGGCTGAATACATTTGCACGCGACACTTTTCAGTTTTTTATTTGTAAAAAAATTTGAAAACCATGTATCATTTTCCTTCCACTTCACAATTATGCACCACTTTGTGTTGGTCTATCACATAAAATCCCAATAAAATACATTTACGTTTGTGGTTGTAACGTGACAAAATGTGGAAAGGTTCAAGGGGTATGAAAAATTTTGCAAGCCACTGTAGACAGCTTACACCCCAGCGGTATGAATATTGACTTCTCTAACTTCAAATAATCCTTGCTTTCCCTCCCTCTCCAACCCTCCCCCTTCCTAGTTCTCTGACCAGTCTGCTGTCCCCCTGATAAAATTTTATCTCTGTATGCTTCGTTGTAACCTTCTACTGGCGAACAATTCTACATTTTCCTTGAACTTCATCCCCTTTGTTGTGTCGTTTTCTCACCTTACCTCCGTGTCTCCCTCTCCCCTGTCTCAGTCTGAAGAAGGGTCTCGACCTGAAACGTCACCCATTCCTTCTATCCAGAGATGCTGCCTGTCCCGCAGTTACTCCAGCATTCGTGTCTATAAACAGCAACTAAATGCACAGCATTTAAATTGATGAGCCAAAGGATATTCTGCCGTTGCATACTGTCGTGTTGCATCATAGTCACAGAGTTATACAGCGTGGAAACTGGCCCTTCGGCCCAACTTGCCTACACCAGCCAACATATCCCAGCCACACTAGTCCCACTTGCCCACGTTTAGCCCATATCCCTCCAAACATGTCCTATCCATGTACCTGTCTACCTGTTTCTTAAACGTTGGGATAGTCCCAGCCCAACTACCTCTTCTGGCAGCTTGTTCCATACACACACCACCCTTATGTGTAAAAAAGTTACTCCTCAGATTCCTATTAAATCTTTTCCCCTTCACCTTAAACCTATGTCCTCAGGTACTCAATTCACCTACTCTGTGCAAGAGACTGTGCATCCACCTGATCTATTCCTCTCATGACGGTGCCTGGTTTGGGAACAGCTTAGCCCAAGATCGTAAGAAATTGGTTGAAGATCTAGCCCAGACTTCTCAGCATTGACTCCATCTACACCTGTTTTTTAAACTTTACTTTAGACTATAAAGATACAACATGGAAACTGGCCTTTGGCCCACCAAGTCTGTGCCAACCAGCGATCACCCCGTACACTAGCACTATCTTACACACTAAGGCCAATTTACCATTTTTACCGAAGCCAATTAACCTACCTATAAGCCTGTATGTCCTTGGAGAGTGGGAAGAAACCAGAGCACCCGGAGAAAGTCCACACAGTCACAGAGAGAACGTACAAAGCTTTGTCCCATCTTTGTCATATTTTCTTCTCACTACTCCCGTCCAACAGAAGGTACAGAACCACCGGACTCAGGAACAGCTTTTTCCCATCTGTTCTCAGGGCTCTGAATGGTCCTTCCTTATGCTAGACTACTGTCCAGTTCACCTCTACACTTCACACTGCAATGAGAACCCTGCACTCTGTATAACCTTTACATTTTTAAATATGTTAAAATAATTTTGAGGAGTATGAATTTTAAATAAAAATAAATGTGTTTTCAAAAGTAAGCATTGTTCTTCTTGTCAACTGTCCAAATACCTCAATTTGCATTCTGCTTATTTAAGATCTGTAACCAGCGATTATATGAATATGAAGACACGAGAAACTGCAGGTGCTAGAATGTTGTTAGAATGCAAGAAGCAAAAGCACTGGAAGCAAAATACAATTGTATGAACATGTCATGTTCATCATTAGAAAAACTGAGAATTAGGCTTAAGATCCCATTCTGAACAAATATATACACAATTTCCGATGATGATGAATTGCCTTCAATGGGAAAAATCATTTGAATACATATGCGTACATTTTTAATAAAATTTGAGTGAACTGTTTGTCACATTCATAAAGATTCATGTTGGATAGTTTCTCAAGTTGAAATGGAGGATGTCTTCTCCAGAAATATTTTTAAAGAATATTTCAACACGTTGATTAAGATTACAAACCTTCATCTATAAACTGGATGCCAATATTCACTGTCCTTGTGTACATACTGCACTGCTTTTTTCTCCTTTAATATGCAAGGTCAACAACACAATTTCCATCACTGTATTACTTTAGTTTTTGTTTTAGTTTTGGAGATACAGTGCGGAAACAGGCCCTTCAGCCCACCGAGTCTGCACCGACCAGCGATCCCCGCACGTCAACACTATCCTACACGCACTAGGGACAATTTACACTTATGCCAAGCCAATTAATCTACAAACCTGTATGTCTTTGGAGTGTGGGAGGAAACCGAAGATCTCGGAGAAACCCACGCAGTCAAGGGGAGAACGTACAAACTCTGTACAGACAGCACCCGTAGTCGGGATCGAACCCGGGTCTCCGGTGCTGCAAGAGCTGTAAGGCAGCAACTATACCGCTGCACCACCGTGGTGCTTGTTGACATACTGCTGGGAGAGTTGATGCATATTAAGGGACTGTAGATGGGAGCAGGGAGTCCATTAGCTCCTTGCCTAAATGAATAGAGGTTCCCACAGTGTCTTCCATCAATGTAGCAATGTTACAACATTTTGAGATTTTAAAAATAAAGTCTGCAATTTATCCCATCAGATAAAGCATAAAAAGAAGTTTAATTTGACACCTAATTCACTTTCATATCTTCAGTATTAAAGAAGTTATGGCCATTTTCATACTCGGAAATTAGCATCTTGTTCCCCATTGCTTTTCCATTGACTTAACACAAAAGCTGTGATCGAGGACAGTTAAAAGCCCATAACTTTCTTAAAAATTAAGATAACTGAAAGAAATGTTCAGTTATTATAGATTGAAGCATTCTGAAACAAATATGAAACAATCTTACTTAGAAGACATGAAAGTAAAGCATATAATTAGTTAGTTACCTAATTGTAGCTAATTACAAAATTCAATTACTAGATCTAAACATCTATCAATTTCTTAAGAATAGATTAACATTTTTAAATAGCCTAAGTGTCCAAATAACATTCACACAATAATTCACAATATAACATAATTTTTAAATCTAATTTTCATGAATTTACAGGCCAAATGGAAGGAATTGAATGTTTAATACCTGTAAATTAATGGGCATTTAAATCATCTTGTGAGTGAGGATTTCTGGAACACGATCTTTTGGAACGTTGATTTGCGGTGAATTTAACCCCGTATTGGCATGAAAAATACTGCCGTTAGTTCGGGGAATAAAATCACCGTGTCGCATGAAAAAATGTGAATTAAAGGCTTCTTAAGAAGCACTTTTATACATTTAAAGAAACCACTTTCGTTTACCTGTCCCGTGTGTGAAATCCGTCCCCGTTATCGGCGTTGACGCTTCAGGAGCTGCTTTTAAAATTACTCCAGCGCTGACATTGACGATTTAATAAAAATAAAAAATACACAAAAGGCCACTAGGAACGATTCTTCAGCCAACGCTTGTACTCCAACAAAATATTAACCAGGACAAGGGAGGAGAAACCCACGTTTTAACCCCGCCCCCCCTTAAAGGCGCCAAAATCGCGCACACGGCCAGTAGCAGAATTACAGCGCGACTGAAGGTAAGTTTTGTAACATACCTAATCAATGTGCATCAGAGCAGCAGTGTTTTGTTCTATTTGCATTTGAGACTTAACATTCAGCTCATTCAATCATTAGAACAATTACAGCAATACCACAAATATAAACAGGTAATAGTGCATAACGTTTCGCCCTCTAAGTAAAAAATTTCAATAATATTTGAAACTCTTTACATTCAGATCATTATTATGCCAAAAAACATAATTCTCAGTTGGATAATACCAGGAGTTTTGAGGGTAGAACTTTCCACCAATGCAGCACTGATTTAAAGTAAGGGGGGAATTTTAATGTGTGGGGGGAAGGATTTAATATGAACCAGAGGGGTAACTTATTTACACAAAGGGTGATGGGTGGATGGGACGAGCTGCCGGGGTAGGTAGTTGATCCTGGTACTAACGCAACGTTTAAGAAACATTTCTACAGATACATGGACAGAATAGGGTTAGAGGGATATGGACCAAATGCAGGCAAGTGGGACTAGTGTAGATGAGACATGTTGGTCGGTGAGGGCAAGTTGGGTCGCTCGACCTGTTTCCATGCTGTATGACTCTATATGACACCATGACATTGTGTGGATACTTCACAGGGGTGTTAGTGTAAATGTTACAGCACTTCCGACCGAGATTCAAGGATACCATTCTGTCTTTCAAGATCCCAATTATGTCTGACACCTTACCTTATGATTAAAGGCACAAAGGGTGCCAGGCTGAGAGACGAGCTTGTGCCATCCATGGGGGATGGATATAACCGGCCCAGGACAAGCAGCAACAGGAACAGGCTGGGGTGGAGCTTCAGAACACCAGAGTCACTACATATGTGGAGATGAGAGAGAAGTGAATATTATGAGAAAAGTAATTGTACGGAACATCAGTGCCCGACTCACATACAAACTAAATATTTTAAAGATGATGAAACATTTTTGTTTCTCCAATGTGCAAGTTTTAGACATACAAAACAGTATCTCAGCTGCTGCGAGTACGTTTCACCATAAAAAAGGACAAAAAATGCTGGAGTAACTCAGCAGGTCAGGCAGCATCTCTGGAAAATGTGGATAAGTAATGTTTCAGGTCAGGACCTGTCTTCAGACCCAGGTCCGAAGAAGGGTCCCAACCCATAATGTGCTCTGAAGAAGGGTCCCGACCCAAAATGTCACCTAACCATGTTCTCCAGAGATGCTACCTGAGCTACTGATTTACTACTGCACGTGCCTTTCTTTGATAAACCAGCACTGCAGTTCCATGTTATTATATAATTGTTATCTTGGTTCATTTGTTAAAATGCTGGGTCAGAAAGATCCTGTTGGAGGAAGGCATCATAAACAAATAATCTTTGCAAACTTCCAACAGCTTTTAGGTTTGGGATGTGGGAGGCAGATGTGAAGAGTGAAAGAAAGACTGGGTCAACAAGTCAGGCCTTGACAAGGACGGATAAAGGGAGGTATTTACAGGGCATGGCATAAAGTGCTGGAGTAACTCAGCAGGTCAGGCAGCATCTCTGGAGAAAATGGATTGGTAACGTTTCAGGTTGGGACCGTTCTTCACATTGATTGCGGGGAGGAAGGAAGTTGGAAGAGAGATGAGGCAGGGCAAAGTCTGGTAGGTAATAGGTTACAGGACATTGTAGCTATGTAAACCTTTTTGACACAAATAATGGAAGGCCAGATGCAACCCTGCAACTCCAACCCAGTGCAGCCACCAGGACCACAGGTCTTTATGGCCAAGGTAAGACTCAACATTTTTTATAACTTTGAACGGGAAGGGTACAAGTTGGTGCCGGGCACGTGGCGGCTCTTGTGTACTGCCGGAGTTATCTACTATTTTTACACTCTTGTACTTTAGTATGATTGTGCCTATGCATCGTCAGATTTTTATGAATTGTATGCAAAAAAGGAATTTCACTGGACCTAGGTACATGTGACAATAAAGCACCATTGAACTATTGAAAAAAACATGAATACTTCCAGTTTAATTAACTTCCTTAATTAAAAAACAAAATGACAAAATCTAAGATCACCACATAGCTTGTAGCTAGAAGCTTGAGGTTTTGGGACCAAAGTAAAATAAGGCAAATGATGGAAATTTAGGAGAAGAAAGAAAACACTGTAGGTCAGACAGCAACTGTAGAGAGTCAACTGCCTGAAAAATGAATTTAATATAATCTCCATAAAAATATGTATGGATTGGATGGGGGTGAATATGAAAAGATTATTTCTTGAAATGGAAAGCCAGTGACAAGCCAGGTCATCAATTTTAAAAAATCCACAAGGAACTGAGTCAAGTATTAACGGAATTTTCCTTGTACAAGAGTGCTGGAAGATGGAATATTGAGCCTGGGATGTGGTCAAGCAGGGACCACTGTACCTTTCCAAAGAAAAACTGGATAGATACACAACAGCAGAAAAAGCTACAAGGCTCTGGACAAAAAACAGATGGTGGGATAAATTTATTAAATAGTCACCACAGGCAGAATGTAGCGCCTTTTCTGCCCACTACATAGAAATGAAAAGAGGATTTACCAAGATGGATTTCTTTTCGGTGCAAAGGCTTTTCCACAAGCAGTCAAACTTGAAAATGTTTTAGTTTCTCACCTTTCCATTGTGTTTGCCACCATTTCCAGTTGCTTCAGAAGGAAGGGATGAAGTGTGGGAAAACGAGCAAAGAATTCCCTGCCTGTCATCCTATAGTGAGAAAGAAAGTGACATCAATGTAATGTTGAGCTGTGATTGCAATCAAAAGTATTTTAATTTCCAAAGTTGGCTAGAGTAGACCATTAATCACCTGAAAAGTTTAAATGCCGAAACAGATGAACAATTTCAACACTCACCATGTGAATTTCTATCAGGTATCCAATTAAAACAAAATACTCATTAAAAAGGTACATGTTGCCAAGTGCTACAAATGTTACTTCAAACATATACGTTCAAGTATCAAGATTCCATTTGACTTAAGTTAGATAACAATTACATATCTTTAAGGATCTTATTTCTGCATTGATAATACATTTAGTTCAGCCATCAACATGAGAAAAAACATAATCAAGTCAGGAGCTCAAGCAGGTTTCAATGTACAAAGTGGAAAAGGCATGATGAGAACAACATCATTCGTACCTAAAGACAAACAGATCCAAGATGGCAGCAGTAGAAGGTGAAGGGGAATGTCGGCGGCTGTGAACAGTCCGTGAACTTGCCTTCCACACCTTCGAAAAGTGCCCTAATATTCTGTGATTGACTCGAGAAGCAGGACATGGCAACCTCGCACAGAGGCAGAGGAGCGGCCACTGGAGGTGACGGATGGCAAGTTTGCGATGGTCTCATGGTGTCAGTGGATGGGCCGTGGGAGGTCCTACAGCAGCCGGATCAGTGATTGAATATGGCAGCAGCTGCGCGGAACACTGGTGGAGGAACATGACCACATCACGCTAGGCCAGGCCGACCCCATCTTCATCAATCCAGTGTCGCTAGTACGCCATGGCTTAAATTGAGAAATGTAAGAAACTGCAGATAGACGCAAAAAGCTGGAGTAACTCAGCGGGACAGGCAGCATCTCTAGAGAGAAGGAATGGGTGACGCTTCGGGTTGAGACCCTTCTTCAGAAACTGCATATCCCCTTGAGCCTAGATCGGACTTGGAAGTTGCAAAACTGCACTGGAATGTGGCACCCTCTGTGTGGTGTTCCAGAACGTGCTCATACGTTATGATGTGATAGATAGCATGCAGAATAAGTATTTCACCGTGTCTCTGTGCAAGCGACAATAATGAGACCATTGAAAAAAGAGGTGCCAACATGGTAAAACTGCAACACCGGACGACAAGCTTGCCAAACAACAAACATAGCATGCAACAGTGGTAAAGAAGCAACATGCAGCAGATCAGATCACAATTCTGCAGTCCTATGACGTATCATCAGAAATGGTTTTGGAAAATTAAACAGTTCATAGGCAGAACAGGCTCCAACATTATCCTTGCCTGGAATGATGGCAGGACCTAAACTTCTGTGCTAAAGACAAGACAGAAGCACTCCTAACCATAGAGTCTCAAGGAACTATAGGTTACAAAAGAACGCACAAAATGCTGATTTACTCAGCGAGTCAGGCAGCATCTCTAGAGGACGTGGATAGGTGATATTTTGGGTTGGGAAGCATTTTGAGACTGAAGAAGGGTCTGAAACCTTTGACTTTATCGCCTATCCATGCCCTCCAGAGATGCTGCCTGATCCGCTGAGTTACTCCAGCAATTTGTGTATTCACTTGTAGCCATGTTCAGACAGATGTATCGAGCCAATGGTCCACCTTGGCTTCCTCCGGAGATTCCCAGCATCACAGAAGCCCATTTCCTGGCAACTTGATTCTTTCACCATTGCATGGCCATGAAAAGACAGGTGTAGCTGCGGCCCCTAGCGAGCGAGTGCCCAATGCCTAAACCTTTGATTTGTACGAAGTGAGAGGATTCAAAATTGTTCAGGGTAAAAATAAGTTATGCCAGGCATACAAGTGTGTTCGGGGGAGGGGGGCTAGTTCAATCTTTCTTGCATAAAGAGAGGGAGGGCTTTAAGACATTCCTCAGGGAGGTTGGAGGCATATAAAAACAGCATTAGTGAAGATGAAATTGGAAATCAAAATATGAGGTGTCCTGGATGTCGGTGGGAAGGCACACGACAAGGTGAGACAAGGAAGAAAATCAAGGTATGAAGAGTTAAGTTCAGTGGGAAGACAGAAACAAAAGGTCTACCAAGGTAGGTCAGTTTGTGGTTCTTCTGCAAGGGACATGGGACAGGCTAGTTTTATTTGTACTGAAGTCAGAAAAATGACCCCAATACAGGTATATAAAAACGTAAGAGGCATAGGTAGGGTGGGGCTAGTCAGAACATTGTTCCCCTGGTAGACTTTTTTCAAAAACAAGTCAGTTGAAGCTGGGAGGAAGGAGTTTTAAAAGGGATTTAAGGAATTTATTTTGACAGTGTGGTTGATATCTGGAAGTTGCTGTCAAAGGTGATGGAATCAGGTATAGCTACGACATTGAAGAGGCATTTGGCTAGGCACTTGAATAAGCAAGGTGGAGAAGGATATGGATCTAATGGGGGCAGATGGCATTAGTTTAGTTTGGTTTAGAGATACAGCGCGGAAACAGGCCCTACGGCTCACTGGGCCGCACCGCGCCGAACAACGATCCCTGCACATTAACTATCCTACACACTAGGGACAATTTTTACATTTACCAATTAATCTACCAACCTGTACGTCTTTGGACTGTGGGAGGTAACCGAAGATCTCGGAGAAAACCCACGGAGAAAAGGTCACGGGGAGAACGTACAAACTCCGTAAAGACAGCAACCATAGTCGGGATTGAACCCGGGTCTCTGGCACTACCAGTGCTGTCAGGCACCAAACTCTACCGCTGCGCCACCGTGCCACTCTAGTGTAAATGGGCAAGAAGGTCGGCATGGATCTGGTGGGCCGAAAGGTGTATCCATGCTGTACAACCCAATTATTCTATGCGTCTATATTAAAGTGGTCATTGTGAGTCTGGATAGTAGACATGGATTTTTTCAGACCTTGACATCTGCACCTGAAGCTGAACACATATACTACTCCACATCAAAAATTCCCCTCCATGCAACCACTTACACTGTTGATTCATTTTCAAACCACAAAAGCTCCTGGAAGAGCCAAAACAAAACCCCAGAAAATTCTGTTGCACAATCAGGGAAAACTGCCGATTCAAATTCCAATCAGTAAAGCTCCCAGGATTACTGACATAGCCAACGCACTAAGCTAGCAAGCAAATTACCCTAACTGGAAACACATCCTTTACACTAACCCTGGCTGCACTTCCTTTTGAAGAATTGACATGAATCCATATTCACCAAATCTTTGGCCCATCTGTTCCAGAACATGATTATTTGCTTTTAAAGTGAAACACTTTCTGTCATATAACCTTTCATTTTGTCTACTGATTACATTTCTTTCCTTCTATTAGTCCTCTGGATTTGGGCACAGTATTTATTGCCAAGGTAATCTACCCTCAGAAAAGTTGGTAATGGACTACCTTTCAGATCCAACTGGATCTGCCATCCTTATGCACCCAAAAAGAACTGATTTTAATTGCTTGATTTAAGATTCTTAAATATCAACACCATTTAATCTCTAAATTCTTCCTCATAATTTATGGCTCCTACTTCAAGCAGATCCCTTCCGACTTCAAAGGTCTAAATATCCTACTTTAGCAGCAGAACTTTCAGAAAAAAACCCCACTGGTTTCATAAATGTGTATAATATTGCTAGTTATTCTAGAAAAGACTCAATATACTTCTTTCAGCCTGAAAAAAGTCAGGTTCAATACAGCATGGAAACAAGTTATTCGGCCCACCATTTCGACCATCGATTGCCCGTTCACATTAGTTCTATGTTATCCCACTTTCTCATCCATTCCCTACACATTAAGGGGCAATTTTACAAAGGCCAATTAATATACAAACCCACACGTCTTTGGGATGGGGAAGGGAGATCGGAGCATCCAGAGGAAACACACGCAGTCACAGAGAAAACGTGTAAACTCTGCACGTAAAACACCCAAGGGGTGGATCAAACCCAGATTTCTGGCTCCATGAGGCAACAGCTCTGCTAGCTGTACCACTGTGCTGCATTGAGAGGAATCTGCTGCTCTTCAGATAACAGTTTTGCATCTTTTCACATCAGTTGAAAATGACAGACAGACCTCAATTTGACATTTCATCTGAAACCTGGGGACTCAAATTAAAGGAGTCCTGCTTAGAGTGTCCACTAGAATCTTACAACAGAGAGTGGAGATCTAGGACTGGTTCGGAGGTGAGTGCTTCCACTGAGCAAAGGCTGAGACGAGGGAATGGTGGCAGCAACTGAAGAGAAGTTTGGGATTTTCTAGTTTCTTTGATCAATAATTCCCCTGAGCACCCGGAGGAAACCCACATGGTCACAGGGAGAACATGTAAACTCCACACAGACAGCATCCGAAGTCAGGGTCAAACCTGGGTCCCTGGCACTGTGAGGCAGCTGCTCTACCAGCTGAGCCACTGTGAAATCCTGATCAAACAGTGTAAAAGAATGAATGTCCAGGCTTGTATTTCCTACCTATTCTTCATCTTGCCGTTACATTATTACCTTTGGAAAAATACCAACTAAATGGACTTTACCTTGATACAATATCCTTGATTACAAATTACAAATCTAGCCAGGTGTGTTTCATTGAACATTAAAACAAAAATCTAAATTTTGAAACCTTTGGCATTGGATTGCAAATCTAAAAGAACAGAACCTTTCCATGTGTAGCAACCACACTTCTGCCAAAGAAAACCAAAACCAAAATATACGTTTCGCAATCGAACCATCTGCAACATGCACAATTTTGTAAGGAAGACTTATTTATACACCCTTTGTGTGAATACACCTTTGTGTAATTTAGCAGTATGCTACAATTAAACCAAACATATATTAGACCCCACTTAGAGGACACTGTTCACTTCTGGGCTCTGCTTATAGCAGTTCATGTTGGACTCGGTCAGAGATCCGAGTTGAATCCTGACCTCAGGTGCTGTCTGTGTGGAATTTGCATGTTCTTCCTGTGACCGTGTGCGTTTTCTCCGGGTGATCCAGTTTCCCCCCACATCCCAAAGATGTACGCATTTGTGGGATAATTGGCCTCTACACATTGCCTAGAGTGCGTAGAGAGTGGATAAGGAGTGATAACATAGAACTAGTGTGAGTGAGTGATGGAGGGTCGATGTGGACTTGGTGGGCCAAAGAGCTATTTCTATTTGTATCTTTCAATCAAAAAGCTTCCATTTATCCACAGTCCAGTATAGTCAAGTAACCTCTATTCCCCATCTACAGTACCAACACCACTAATGAAATGTTCAAACAAAAAAGAACAATTGTTTATAAATATCTTGCGATTCTGTGCCAGGTTATTCACTGCGGTATTCTGGAAATTAACCTTCACTTTCAGAAAGCAGTGAGTCAGTCCTCTGCACTCAGCTATACAAAGCGCTACCTGGATTACTATTACTTGATGTCAGGCTAATATTGCGACCATTTCTCTCATCTCTGGCTTCCTCCTTCTAATACCTCCTTCGTCTCTGGTTTCCTCTTTTCACAGGCCTCAATTTCCCTTCTTTGCCCACTTCCAGAGACTCTCTGGTTCACCGCTGCAGAGTGACTGCTGACGCAAAACTACCAGCACACATACAGCATCCAACTTTTAGAGAGGTAATCCAGCTTTTCACTCTGTATACAATCTGCAATATAGCACAGGAGTCATCGAGTTCCACATGGAGTTATGGAAATGACATAAACCAAAGCCCTGTGCATTCTCTCAAAATGGTGCAGAAGTGCCCACAACTCTACTTCAAAGACGAGCATAGGATTGCCTCGTCCATTGGGTAATATTTATTGCATAATCAACATTGCTAAAAATGCTTTCTCTGGTCATTAGAATCTGCTGTTTGCAAGTTGGCTGCCGTGCATCCTAAATCCAATACCCTGTTGGCAATAAATGAGTTTAAACGGATGTGGAAAAAAACCTATCCATATTTATACCCTCCTCAACCATTAGCCAATTCTGCCAGATCAGCCTTCTGAACGTGGAAGGAAAGGTCTTCTTTGGTGTTGTGGCCCAAAGACTCTCAGCATTTTTGCAGAGCAACAACTTCATTGACACGTCAGTGCAGAAAGCAGGGGTACATGGTTTCTCAGGTTGTCTGGAACATGCAAACGTCATCTGGCACCAGATACAAACTGCCAAGAAGGAAAAGAGAGATCTGCATGTGGTTTTCTTAGATCTTGCCAATGCCTTTGGTTCGGTGCCCCATGAGACTCTTTGGGCAGCTTTTAATTTCTTCCAGGTCCCAGAGGTCATCACAAAGCTGGTAAAAGCTTCCTTCCAGGACCTCCAGTTCTGCATCACAACACAAGACAACACCACCGCCTGGCAACACCTTGAGGTAGGCATAATAGCAGGCTGTACCATTTCTCCTCTGGTTTTCACCATGGCAATGGAGCTCATCATTCGAGCATCACGGTGGGTGATCGGAGGGGAACGCTTGAAGAGTGGGCTGCGTCTTCCTCCAATCAGGGCATACATGGATGACATGACCACAATAACAACAACAAAAGCATGCACCAAACGCCTGCTGGATAAACTCCAGGAAAACATCAAATGGGCACGAATGGAGATTAAACCCAGCAAATCCTGCAGTATTTCCATCGTCAAAGGCCGGCTCACTGACGAAAGGTTCCGCATCAATAACGAGACAATACCAACTGTCCTGGAGAAGCCTGTCAAAATCCTCGGGCGATGGTACAACGCATCCCTCAAGGATGCAGAGCAGGTGGAACAACTCAGGCAGGATACAATCTGTGGCCTCAAGCAAATCAACAACACTGCTCTCCCAGGGAAGCTGAAGCTTTGGTGCCTTCAATTCGGTCTACTGCCCTGACTCATGTGGCCAATTACCATCTACGAGGTCACTTGATCCCATGTCAACCAGCTGGAGAGACTGGTGAACTCACATGTGAGGAAGTGGCTTGGGCTACCGAGATGCCTCAGCAGCATAGGGCTCTATGGGAATGGAGCCCTCTCACTGCCAGTCTCAAGCCTGGTGGAGGAATACAAATGTGCCAAAGTGAGGCTGGACATGACACTAACAGAATCCCTGGACCCAATAATAAGAGGTGTTGCTCCAACCCTAGCAACAGGGAAGAAATGGACTCCAGCACCAGTGGTACTGGACGCAAAATCCACCCTCCAACACCGGGACATAGTGGGCCATGTCCAACAAGGCCGAGGGGGCTTTGGCCTGGGAGCAATGAAACCTACCTGGCAAAAGGCTACTCCAGCTGAACGTCGGCACCTGGTGGTGGAGGAGGTGCGCCACCAGGAAGAAGCAACCAGGTGTGCCAAAGCCATATCCCAAGCCAAACAAGGCCGCTGGATGACGTGGGATGGCGTTGAGAGGAGGAAGATCACATGGAGAGAGCTGTGGACCATGGAGTCAAATAAGTTGAGCTTCATTATCAGAGCCACATATGACGTCCTTCTCTCTCCTACAAACCTAAATCTTTGGCTGGGAGAGGATCCAGCCTTCCCCCTTTGTGCAGTTCCAGCAAACCTCAAGCACATCCTGGTCGGTTGTAAGACCAGCCTAACACAAGGCAGATACACCTGGCGACACAACCAGGTGCTGAGGTGTTTGGCAGCTGAACTCGAGTGCAAGAGAGTTACCACCAACGCCATGCCTATCAATGCCCAGATAACATTCCCGCAAATACCATCCTTCATCCAGGAAGAAGAGAAACGGAGGACTAACCCCTCGCCTCTCAACTCATGGCCACTGAACGCAGCCAGGGACTGGGAAATGCGTGTTGACCTAGGCCAGAGGCTTTCGTTCCCAGTTGAAATCGCAGTTACCAACCTGCGACCAGACCTCGTTCTCTGGTCCAACTCCTGTTGGCCTGTTTTCATCATTGAGCTGACAGTCCCATGGGAGGAGGCTGTGGACGAGGCTTATGAAAGGAAAAAGCTTCGATATTCAAACCTTGCAGCAGAGGCAGAGGAGAGAGGTTGGAGTGTAAGGGTGTGTCCAGTGGAGGTGGTGTGCAGGGGCTTTGTAGCCAGTTCCATTGCAAGGCTCCTGAGGGAAGTAGGAGTCAAAGGGCAGGCACAAAGGAGGGCAATAAAAGAACTTGCCAATGCCGCCGAACGGAGCAGTCACTGGCTGTGGCTGAAGAGGAAAGATGCTGTTTGGGCTGCCACGTGACCATCTAGAGGCTAACAATAAGACACACCCAGGTCTGATCAACCTGCGGTGGGCCTGCCTCGACTGAGGGTGTCTTGTGATAAAAGGCCGAAACACCCAGTGACGTTGAGGTACACAACTGAAGATATGTCTGATTGTTAGCAAAATCACCCAGTGGTCATACCCAAGAATGTCAATTGTAGTGAAATATTAGGGATTGTACCACCCAGTCCTACTAATCAATCTCAAGGCTTTTTTTCTTTCAAAACTCCAACTGCAGGTAGAAACCTGGACAATAAAGTTATTTTAGACTTTGGAGATACAGCGTGAAAACAGTCCCTTCGGCCCACCAAGTCCGTGCTGACCAACGATCACCCCGTACACTAGCACTATCCTACACACTAGGGACAATTTACAATTTACAGAAGCTAATTAACCTGCAAACCTGTACGTCTTTGGAGCATGGGAGTAAACCAGAGCACCCGGAGAAAATCCATGTGGTCACGGGGAGAACATGCAAACTCCGTGCAGACACCACCCGTAGTCAGGATCGAACCCGGGTCTCTCTGACACTGTAAAGGGGCAATTCTACTGCTGCACCACTGTGCCGCCCAAGGTATTGTTTACTCTCTTGAATGAAAAATATTGATCACTTAAATATTCAAAGGATATAAAGGATTGGCATGGAATTCAATGATACCATGCTCATTTTCTGTTTGCTAAATAGACTCTTTGTGGTTGACAGGAAACATGCACTCTCCTGAAGCAGGGAAAGCAGGAGAATCAGTCATCTTTTAAGAGCTCTTTTCTTTAACGTTTACTTTATAAAGTTCATTTTTACTGGGATCTGGGAACGACAAGCAAGGCCAGTTCTGACAAAAGGTCGTGTATCTGAAATGTGAATTGATTCTCCACCCGCAGATACTGCTTGACTGTGCTGAGGTTTTCTAGCATTTCCTGCTTACATTTCAGATTCGCAGCACTACTCTCTTATTTTAATCTTTCAGTATTTATCATCCACCATCAAATGAGAAAGTGGTGGTGAATCAATCTTATAACTGCTACAATACCGCTGCTACCTTAACACAGATGCTCCCACTGCCCCTTTGGTTACGTGGTTTTACTCTGTAGACCCCAGCTGAGATTTGAAGGGCAATTAATCTTGGTTTTCTGTCTATTAATTGTTCCTCTAGCCAGGCTATATATTATCCTCAATTCTTCATCCTCATGGATCTCAGGTTCCTAGTATACGTATGCACTGAGTCAGCAGGTCTCAACATGCTTAGCTTCAGTATCCGTGGGTTGAGCAGAAGCCAATATAGAATCTGCTGGATTGGATCGACTATGATGTAAAATGGCTTGAACATGGTTGTCTTTGATTATGTTAACTTTTGCAATTAAACAGACTGATAAGATAACCAATGCCAAAGAGTCCTGGAGACATAAGAATACAACCAGGCCCATTTACACCAAGCCGGACACTAAACTTTTCATAACGTCTCCTCACAGTCCCATCAACTTTATTCAGATTCTATCACTTCCTTCCTCAGTGCAAATTAGAGTGGCTAATTAACATTCCAATACATTTGTACATGGTGGGTGGCTCGATTGTAATCATCTATTGTCTTTCCGATGACTGGTTGGCACGTAACAAAAGCTTTTCACTGTACCTCGGCACACGTGACAATAAGCTAAACTAAACTAATCTCACACATCTTTGGCACGTGAGAGGAAACCAAAGCATCCAAAGGAAATTTACGGTGACACGGAGAACATGCAAACTCCTCACAAACAGCACACAGCGGTAGAGTTGCTGTCTTACAGCACTTGCAGCGCCAGTGACCCGGGTTTGATCCCGACTATGGGTGCTGTCTGTACGGAGTTTGTACATTCTCCCCGTAACCGCGTGGGTTTTCTCTGAGATCTTCGTTTTCCTCCCACACTCCAAAGACATACAGGTTTGTCAGTTAATTAGCTTGATATGTGTAAAAAAATGTCCCTAGTGTGTGTTGGATTGTGTGGGGATCATTGGTCAGTGTGGACTCGGTGGGCCGAAGGGCCCGTTTCCGCGCTGTATCTCTAAACTAAACTAAACATACTTAGGTTTGAACCCCAGTATCTGGTGCTGTGATGCAGCAGATCTACCAGCTGTGTCACTGGACTCCTATGCCCAGCCTCACACAGAGAATGATCAATTGGTCAGGCAATTGAGGTGCCAGCACACCAGGTTGTGTCTCACCATGGAACTCTCTTTGAAATGTCACATATACCGTTCCTCATAAAAGCAGAATATTTATATTGCATGAAATGGCCACTATTTTAAACAGCAAGGTACTAAGAAGTTGTCTTTTAAAGATCAGGCATAAATGAAAGAAAAGTCAGTGAATTGTTCAGAGTGCAAATACAATCTACCTTACTGCTCATTAATCACAACTCTGCTCAAAATGGGAAAGTACACAGAGATCTGCCAAAGCAAACAATGCTGAACATCTCGCTAAAGTGCAGCGATGCCTAAAATTATTGAATAACACATCAAGCAGATGATTGGGTTTCGTTTTTCACCATTTGGTGGTCATTCGAGGTTCAAGCAACCAAATGAAACACTTTTTGCATTGAAGAGATGTTTACAGATTAGTAAATGTTGACATATCCAAGCCAGTGATGTTTACTTTTGATGCAAGGAAGCAGAATCGATGCACTTATACCAAATCATAAATCATTCTTGAAAAAAAGAATTGAAATTCACGAACAAAGGAATTTAAGGGAAGCAGACCAGGTAGAAGTTTTGGAATGAACACCAAGTGCTGGAGTAACTCAGCAGGTGAGGCAACATCGCTGGAGGACATGGATAGGCGACGTTTCGAGAAGGGTTCTTTCTTCCGACCTTCCGGGACTTTCGTCAATGTCTGAAGAAAGATCCCGACCAGCAACAACGTCAATCCATGTCCTCCTGCGATGCTGCCTGACCCACTGTGTTACTCCAGCACTTTATATTCTACGCAAGATTCCAGCATCTGCAGTTCCTTGCGTCGTCAGAAATTTTGGAATATTGTACAATAATTTAGAATTTAGTTTGCACTCTACACCAGACGTTCTTAAGGCAATCTCTATAAAGCATTTTGTCATCCAATGGCACAGAAACACTAAACCTAATCGGCAAATTGCTCTAGAGTGCCAAACATTAAGAGGTTTGACAGGCCAAATAAATATTTCCAAATAAGCATGTCACAGTTTTAATCAAGGAATTGACATTAATCAACCTGGGTTTCTATTTTTACTTTGATGGGAATATTGATCAAATCATTGAGACCACTGAATGGAGGCCATCATCAAATCTATGCCTCTTTCCCACGCTGAAGTTGGAACCTGCACACAATTTTTAAAAAGTGCAAAATGTTAGTGCAGAAATACAAAGAACATCTTATGTTAGCTGAATTTTTTTTTTAAAACTCACTAGATTATATGATCCATAATAGGAGATGGAAAATATATATACAGTGGCTTGCAAAAGTATTCATACCCCTTGAACTTTTCCACATTTTGTCACGTTACAACCACAAACGTAAATGTATTTTATTGGGATTTTATGTGATAGACCAACACAAAGTGGCACATAATTGTGAAGTGGAAGGGAAATGATACATGGTTTTCAAATTTTTTTTACAAATAAAAAACTGAAAAGTGTCGCGTGCAAAAGTATTCAGCCCCCTTTACTCTGATACCCCTAAATAAAATCCAGTGCAACCAATTGCCTTCAGAAGTCACCTAAGTAGTAAATAGAGTCCACTTGTGTGTAATCTAATCTCAGTATAAATACAGCTGTTCTGTGAAGGCCTCAGAAGTTTGTTAGAGAACATTAGTGAACAAACAGCATCATGAAGCCCAAGGAACACACCAGACAGGTCAGGGATAAAGTTGTGGAGAAGTTTAAAGCAGGGTTAGGTTATAAACAAATATCCCAAGCTTTGAACATCTCACGGAGCACTGTTCAATCCAACATCCGAAAATGGAAAGAGTATGGCACAACTGCAAACCTACCAAGACATGGCCGTCCACCTAAACTGACAGGCCGGGCAAGGAGAGCATTGATCAGAGAAGCAGCCAAGAGGCCCATGGTAACTCTGGAGGAGCTGCAGAGATCCACAGCTCAGGTGGGAGAATCTGTCCACAGGACAACTATTAGTCGTACACTCCACAAATCGGGTCTTTATGGAAGAGTGGCAAGAAGAAAGCCATTGTTGAAAAAAAGCCATAAGAAGTCCCGTTTGCAGTTTGCCACAAGCCATGTGGGGGACACAGCAAACATGTGGAGGAAGGTGCTCTGGTCAGATGAGACCAAAATTGATGTTTTTGGCCTAAATGCAAAACGCTATGTGTGGCGGAAACCTAACACTGCACATCACCCTGAACACACCATCCCCACTGTGAAACATGGTGGTGGCAGCATCATGCTGTGGGGATGCTTTTCTTCAACAGGGACAGGGAAGCTGGTCAGAGTTGATGGGAAGATGGATGGAGCCAAATACAGGGCAATCTTGGAAGAAAACCTGTTAGAGTCTGCAAAAGACTTGAGACTGGGGCGGAGGTTCACCTTCCAGCAGGACAACGACCTTAAGCATACAGCCAGAGCTACAATGGAATGGTTTAGATCAAAGCATATTCATGTGTTAGAATGGCCCAGTCAAAGTCCAGACCTAAATCCAACTGAGAATCTCTGGCAAGACTTGAAAATTGCTGTTCACAGACGCTCTCCATCCAATGTGACTGAGCTTGAGCTATTTTGCAAAGAAGAATGGGCAAAAAATTCAGTCTCTAGATGTGCAAAGCTGGTAGAGACATACCCCAAAAGACTTGCAGCTGTAATTGCAGCGAAAGGTGGTTCTACAAAGTATTGACTCAGGGGGGCTGAATACTTTTGCACGCGACACTTTTCAGTTTTTTATTTGTAAAAAAATTTGAAAACCATGTATCATTTTCCTTCCACTTCACAATTATGCACCACTTTGTGTTGGTCTATCACATAAAATCCCAATAAAATACATTTACGTTTGTGGTTGTAACGTGACAAAATGTGGAAAAGTTCAAGGGGTATGAAAACTTTTGCAAGCCACTGTATCCCATCCCCCCCCCCCCCCCCGAATTTATTAACAAATAAACATCAATAGCTGTCAGAGTATCACAATTTTCAGAACTGACTATGGATCAGACAGTGCCGCTGGCTACATTGGTTCACATAATGAGTTTAATGGCTAAGGAATTCTAAAATAATAATTACCCAGATTTACACAACTAGAAATATTTTCTGTTTTTTAAATTAAGCACAAAGGTGCTGTTAAATGTTGTAATGTACCTATCGGCAAACCTTTGCTGATATTCTTTTTAAGATATGTCACAATACACTTAGGTATTTCCTTTATTTTTCATAATATGCTTAATTCTGCTGGGTTTTTAATTCCTACATCTCTTTGAAGTTTAAGGTACTTTTATTCATCTTGTGCTCTTTTGCGTGGTCTTTCCCACATGTTTCTTTCGCTTTCAGTTACTTGCCTTTGTGAAAGGCAGTTGGTTTTTGGCTAACCAAAGGCGTGGATAATGGCTGGGATCTGCTCTGGGAATAACAATCTTTGCAGTCACAGGCTTGATAGAGGAGAATGTAATCTTAAAACAGGATAGATAGGAATGTAATATTAATGGAGGGAATGCCCTCGTTCCAAGTCACCCTGTTGATACACATAGCTTTAGACTTACACTTTAGATATACAGTGAGGAAACAGGCCATTTGACCCATCGAGTCTGTGTCGACTAGCGACCACCCCATACACTAGCACCATCCTACACACTAGGGACAATTTACAATTTACAGAAGCCAATTAACCTACAAACCTGTATGTATTTGGAGTGTGGGAGGAAACTGGAGCACCCGGAGAAAACCTATGTGGTTACAGGGAGAACGTACCAACTCCGTAGAGACAGCACCCGTAGTCAGGATCAAACCCAGGACCCTGTAAGACAGCAACACTACCGCTGCGCCCTGTGCTGAATTAACTATTCATATTTTTTGTTTTCTATTCCATTCGCAATTATCTGAAGTGTTTTGACCCTTTCTGCTCACCTTTCAACTATTTATTGTTTCCCCAAAGTCCTTCAATTTCCCTTTACCCCTTTCTACTGGCTCTGAATCCTCTTCTGTTCATGTTTGCCCCTCCCCTCTCTCTCCCATGTGGTGTTACAACTCTCTGCTCTTGGCTGAAAGACAGCACCCGCAGTCAGGATCAAACCTGGGTCTCTGGCGCTGTAAGGCAGCAACGCCACTGCTGTGCTACCGTGCCATCTTTTTTGGAGAAAAGGAATACGTGTCATTTCCAGTCGAGACCCTTCTTCAAATGTGATGGTTTCTGAAGGTAATAACCTCTAGGTGCACCACTCAACAGGGGGCTATTCAGAGATAGTTAATGCTATAGTAACAGAAATTAATTTCACCACAAAATTGGATTGACTACAACTCCAGATGGTATGAGTTAGAAATGCTTTACACTCTGTCTTGACCATTTGTGCAATACTCTAAAGCCTTACATCAAGCTGGATTCACTCGATGCATTCAAAAGAGTTAGATAGAGCTCTTAGGGCGAGCGGAATCAAGGGGAATGGGGAGAAGGCAGGAAGGAGGTACTGATTGTGGATGATCAGCCATGATCACATTGAATGGCGGTCGGTGCTGGCTCGAAGGGCCAAATCGCCTACTCCTGCACCTATTGTCTATGTATCTATGTAAGTTACACAACTGGCATCAACATGGGCTCCAAAACATCATTCCCAAACTGCAGACTTACACTTGTCCATTTAAACATTTGCATGTCACGAAGACTCAACTGAAAACACATTACAGGACAAGCCAATTAAAATTATCTTTTGGCACACCACGAAAGGATTTCACTGATACTGTAGTATCTCAGCAGAGAGCTTCTGGTATATTACTGTCGAATACAAATAATGCAATCACGGGCATATCTTTTACTTGTCAAACTCACTATGTGGTTTAGTGCTACAAACTTTGAAAAACTCAAGAATATCATTCATCAAATCTTTGCAATATATTTCTAGTTTATCTTTCAATGAAGTCAAAGTACTTCCTGATTACAATAAAAATATTAATAAGTCAGCTCAGCTACATAACACATGCAGCCGAACACCAACTGAAAGATTTCATCTGTACTTATTTTTTTTTTAATCTGATTTCTGGCTAGTCTAGACTTCAGTCTAGACTAAACATTTTATTTCCGCTCTTTGGAAAACTGCACTCAAACTCAAATGGCTTTAAATTAAATTTTGGATCAACTCTTTCATAACAGGATACATTTTCATCACTTTTATGACCTCACTTCCAAAAATCTTGCTCCAGAATATTTTCCCAAGTAAGATTTTCTGAATGAAATTTTTTTTCTAAAATGTACTCAGTGATTAAAAGCTGTTTAATCCCCCCCCCCCCCCCCGTCACTGCAGTTTTGTTTTGAAATGGGTCGCAAATGGTTGGAGATCTCCGGGAGGTTAGAGGGCTTGTTGTGGCATTTGGCAACAAATTCAAATGTTGTAAAATTGCTTTCTTTAATTAGCAATATCCAAGAACAATCTCAGTTAGATTTTCGTTGAGGCAAAAGTACTTTTCTTCAGCATTGACCGTTCCTAAAGATATCAATTTTCCCACGTTAAAAGTACAAGTGTCCAAGTCTTCAAAATCCAACAAGTGGAACATTTCTAATTACATCAGGGTATTCAAATTCTCACACATTTTTACAATAGACAATGAATGCACTGATTCTCGATAATTCTCAACGAGCACTGGCTAATCCACATAGGATTACTACACAGCATAGTTTAAAAAAATTCAATTTAACCTTTTACCACAGTAATGTTACACTCTTTCTCAATAATAAATGAATTTGTGTTTATCATCTTTCGGCTAGGGCCCAATAACATGTGTCTAGTTTTCAGCCAATTTTTAATTTGATTGTGACTTTCAGAATCGGAGGAAAATGCCCCTGTACACAACATAAACTAATGTGCATAACAAAAGTCTTATGACAAAAATGGAAACCGAAAACAAGGTTTCAGGGCAAAAGCCATCATAATAAACTGTTTTGGAAAAGAACCTTATTGAGTCATTGAAGCACAGGTAATTCACTAGACGTCTGGGAACAAACCTCAAACTAAGCAAACAATACCTTGGTAATGTTTATTTTATAACAACATTCAATGCAATAACTTCATCAATTGTAACCATGGGGGAATCCCTAGCTTTGGTCATATCAAGCATGTAATTAAACATGGCACACAAGGTTGCAGATGCAGGAATCTTGAAGAGGAAAGAAAACAGCGAGAGAAATTCAGCAGGTCAGGCAGCATCCGTAGGGGGAAATAGACAGTAGACAATCCTGGTCGGGTTGGGGAAGTAGTGGGGAGATAGATGGCAGGAAGAGGCAAGATATAGGGGAGGGACAAAAGCTTGCAAGTGATAGGTGGATCCAGGTGAGGAAGGGTGCAGGAAAAATGTTCCCGATGCTGGGGGAGGCCAGAACCAGGGGTTACAGTTTAGGAATAAGGGGTAGACCATATAGGACTGAGATGAAGAAAAACCTTTTCACCCAGAGAGTTGTGAATCTGTGGAATTATCTGCCACAGAAGGCAGTGTATGTCAATTCACTGGATGTTTTCAAGAGAGAGTTAGATTTAGCTCTTAGGGCTAACGGAATCAAGGGATATGGGGGAGAAAGCAGGAACGTTGTACTGATTTTGGATGATCAGTCATGATCTCCCTTTTCCGGAAGTGGTGGCGCTGTCCAGCAGCTGCAGCTCGCCTGCAGTCCGTCTGTCTTTTCCTTTTTTTTGTTTTCTTTTGTCTTGTTAGATGTATGTTTTAGTTTATTTTTAGTTGTGTATGTGTGGGGGGTGGTGGAAACTTTTTTTAAACCTCTTCTTTCAACGGGGATGCGACCATTTCCTTGTCGTATCTCCGTCTCCGTTTGCGCTGAGGCCTAATATCCTGGAGCTGGCGGCCTCCAACTGGAATCGACCTTGAGGCTCCGGTGGCAGAGCCTGTGGACTTAGCATCGCGGAGCTGGCTGACTTCGGAGGCTGTGGTGGTGCTGTGGCTGCGACCCGACTTCGGAGGCTTCGGCCGCGGGCCCTGTAGACGATAACATCGGGAGCTCGCAGGTCCCAGGTTGGTGACCGATTCTCGGGAGCTCCTGCAACAACAGCTTCGTCCGATGGACTGGAGGGTGGCAGCTTCGTCCGCCCCGGGTCCTGGAGTTTGATTCGGCCCGTTCGCGGAGCTTGGAATCGGCCGCGGGACTTACCATCACCCGGCGGGGCCCCAACATCGAGAGCCTCGATCGCCTTGACGCAGCGGGAGAACAAGCAAGGAAGAGATAAGACTTTTTGCCTTCCTTCACAGTGAGGAGATGCCTGGAGATTCACTGTGATGGATGTTTGTGTTAAACTGTGTTCATTGTGTGTTTTGTTGATTTTTTTCTGTCATGACTGCAAGGTACGCAATTTTGTTCAAACTATTGTTTGAATGATAATAAAGGAAATTCAATTCAATTCAATTCAATTCATATTGAATGGCGGTGCTGGCTCGAAGGGCTCCTGCACCTATTTTCTATGTTTCTTTGTTTCCTGTTCACAGCAGTGTCAGGGCATGTGACAATTTGTTTCATGACTCAAACAGCACAGAAACAGGCCTTTTGGCACAATTCACTCCTGCACCCAAGGTGCCCCATGTAATCTTGTCCTCATTTACCTGCATTTGACCCATATCCCTCTAAACCTTTCCTGTCCATGTACCTGTCAAAATGGTATTTGAAATGTCGTTATAGTACCTGCCTCAACTACCTCCACCGGCAGCTCGATCCGTTTACCCACTACCCTCTTTGTGAAAATGTTGACCCTCAGGTTCCTATTAAATCTTTCCCCTCTCACCTTAAACCCATGCCCTCTGGTTCTTGATCCCACTACTCTGGGTAAAAGACTCTGTGCACTCCCCTATCTGTTCCCCTCATTATTTTATACACCTCTATAAGATCAAAACATATGCTCCAGGTGAGGCTCAAACTCACAACCTCGACACTGCTCACTCCATACTACCAGAAGTACCGCGCAGTAACTGATTGTGCCACTGGAGCTGTGAAAGAATAAGTCATCTTGCTAAAGATTGGCACTCAATGATTATTTTCTTTGCTTGCATTTTAATTTTCATGAATTCTCTTCTCTGCAGCATTGTCTACAATTCAAAATCTGATCTGCCACTCAGAACAAGCAGAGGAAAACTGGAACACTGTACGCAACGGTCACATATCAGATGTCGAACTGGAATGAGTCAAAGCACAAAGAGAAAGGCCATCACTTCTTGCTCTTTTATCCTTATGCCAGAGATAGAAAGTTGCCCTCACATCAATTGACAAATTCACTAAGTGAAAAGCTCAAACCGAGAGTCATGGAGTCTTACAGCGTGGAAACATTCCCTTCAGCCCTACTTGTCCACGACGATCAACTTATCCCACTTTCCCACACTTGGCCCCTATCCCTCTAAACCTATCCTATCCAGGTACCTGTCAAAATGTCTCTTGAACCGCATGATTGTACCTGCCTCAACTACCTCCTCCGGCCACTCGTTCCACCACTCTTTGTGTAAAAAAGTTACACTTCAGATACCTATTAAATCTTTCCCCCCCTCATGTTACACCTAAGCCCTCGGGTTCACGATTCCCCTAATCTGGGCAAATGATTAAAGGTAGATAAAAATGTTGGAGAAACACATCGGGTGAGGCAGCATCTATGGAGCGAAGGAATAGGTGACGTTTCGGGTCGAGACCCTTCTTCAGACCTATTCCTTTCATGATCATGTTCACCTCTCTAAGGTCACCCCTCATCCTCCTGTGCTCCAAGAGTCCTAGCCTGTTCAATCTTCCCCTCATGCCCTCAAGACCTGGCAATATCCTTGTCAATCTTCTCTGCACCTTTTCCAGCTTGACAACGTCTTTCATGTAAGATGGTGACTTGTAAAAAGACAAATGTTACACTTTTATCAAAGACTTCGACGTAGACCAGTTTTAGCCGCTGAAAAGGACTGTCATTTAATGGGTTAGTGCTGATGTAAATATTAAAGCGTTGTTACAAAACCTGCCATCAGAGGCGCTACAAATCTGCCACTGCCTGTGCGTGCGATTCCGGAGGTTTTGGTCGGGGAAGGGGGGGGGGAGATTAAAATGCAGGTTTGTATTGGTTGTCAGAGAAGGATTTCCTCGGGCTGCTAGCTGATGAAGAAAAATCGTTCGGTCATTCAGTTTGCGAGTTAAAAAAAAAAAAAATGCTGGCCGATTGCGTCGCTGTATTAAACTTAAACGCGACTAAAGACACCTTCAACATCACGGATCGCAATATCAGGACAAAACAAAAGGTGTGTCGTTTATTTAACATGTTATTTTGCTTTTTGGTGTGCCTTCATTTTAATCTTATGATGCGAAAAATGTTATTTAGGCCCACATACGAATCGGCCGTGTCTTGCCTGCCGATATGGGCTTAAAATTATGGCAACGGCAACATTCCAATCGATCACATTCTAGAAACATCCACTCTCGAGATAATCAAATTCTTTTTTTCACAATCATGTCATAAGAACATCTAAATCATCTATATTTTTGTGTTGTCTATCCATGATCAATATTTTCATACTAAATATCCAGAGTACAGTTTTAGTCAGATGTATTGTGCAAAAAATATTGATTTTGATTATCTTGAGTGGATGTTTCTGAATTAATTTATGGGAATTAAACATTAAATTCCTTCCATTTGGCATATAAATTCATGACAAAGTGAGATTTAAAAATCATGTTATATTGTGAATTCTTGTGTGAATGAGATCAGTTTGTTATTTGTTATTTGGATACTTAGGCTATTTACAAATTTTAGCCTTTTCTTAAGAAATGGATAGATGTTTAGATCTAGTAATTGAATTTAGATTAATTTAATTGATCAGATGAATTGATTTGATGAAACTGATGAATATGGCAGACTGCAGGAGTGGGGAGCCGTTGTGTATGGCTGCTCTCCCTGCAGTCCGTCCTTTCACCCTTTTTTATTTTTATTTTTAGTCCTGTCAAAAAACAAATGTTAGTTGGAGGTCATTTATGTGGGGGGAGGGGGAGGGGAAGGGGGAAACTTTATTTCTTAGTCCCCTACCTGGTCGGAGAGGCGGCTTCCTCGCGGCCTACCATCGAAACTGGAGCTGCGTTTCCTGTCGGGACGGGCCGGGACGACAGCTTCGGCGGCGGCGGTGCAGCGCTGGGATACCATCACGCAGCGGGCGATGCCTTACCGGGTCGCCGTGCGGTAAGCTCCGGAGTGCTGTGACCGCCAACTCCAACATCGCGGAGCTGTGGCTGCGGAGCGTCCAGCCACTGGCGGCTCTGGATTTGGAACACCGCGGAGCCTGGGATCCGAGATCGCCAGAGTCGGAGCTCCAGCCAACGCAGCCTGAGGACTTCGGGTGCCGCGGTCTCCGGGGAGGGAGCGGCCGCTCCAGACATTTTCCAAGCCACTGTTTACTCGACGCGTTCCAGCTTTCTGGCAAAGAGGGCCTGAAAACATCGGACTGGCTGCGGAGGCCACAAATAGGCCCCGACCTCGGGTGTTTCACAGAGGAAGAGGACTTAACTTTTTGTTGCCTTTCCCCACAGTGGAAAATTTTGATTCTGTTGTGGGGGGACGTTCTTGTTAAATTCTATAATGTGTTGTGTCATTTTTCCTTTTTTTAAATTTATCTATGGATGTACGGAAACGTTATTATTTCTTTTATTATTTCTTTTATGTAAAGCACTTTGGTTTCAACGCGAGTTGATTTAAACGTGCTATATAAATAAAATGTACTTACTTACTTACTATGAATTTTTTGTTGGGTATTTACTATTTGTTTTAGCGTTTAACTTCATCATTTCTACCTTTTTTTCTAAAACTGCAAATAATAATTTGTTTCTGTTAATGCTGTTCAGTGTTTTTTTTCTTCTTTACATTTTAAACAGATGTCTCCGAAGAAGAAATGCAAAATTGTCCAAATGCCCAGCAAAAGAGACTGATTTAGACAGCATTCGCAGAGATTATCAGAATTTGGTCTACTCCAAATGTGATGATGTACAGGACATTCTTAATGGGAAAGTAGTGGGCAGAAAGGTATGTCATGCATGGTTTGAAGAGCAAAAACTTGTAGTTTACAATGCCAAAATTGAAAAGTTGAGGAAAAACAAGGTGTACAGAGTTGCTTATTGGTTATAATCTGAGGAGTATGATGATGCTACTGATTATGATATGCCAATGTACCAGCTAGCAACTGATCTTCTCCATAAAGACGGTCTATTGCTAGAAATTTTAATTTCTTTACCTGTCTGTTACGGACTTACAGCATACAATACAATAATATTCTGATCTTGAGAATATCACATTTTTGAATTTTCCAACTGGTTGTTTATTACTATTTCTGTCACAACAGTCAAATTTGTAATTAGTTACAATTAGGTAACTAATTATATGCTTTAATTTCAGGGCATCCAAGTAAGTTGTTTCATATTTGTTTCAGAATTCTTCAATCTATAATAACTGAAAATTTCACTCAGTTCTCTTAATTTTTAAGAAAGTTATGGGCTTTTGAGTGTCCTCGATCACAGCTTTTGTGTTAATGGAAAAGCAATAGGGAACAAGATGCTAATTTCCGAGTATGAAAATGGCCATAACTATTTTAATACTGAAGATATGAAAGTGAATAAGGTATCAAATTAAAGTTCTTTTCAATGCTTTTTCTGATGGGATAAATTACAGGCTTGATTTTTTTAATCTCAAAATTTTGTGACATTCCTAAATATTAGAGCAGATCTAATTCGCTGTTATAAAACTTTGGTATAAGATTTGGTAACTAAACTGGTTCTTTTTTGCTGTAGATGAACACAAAGTGCTGGAGTAACTTAGCTGGTCTGGCAGCATCTCTGCAGAAAAAAAGATGGGTGACATTTTGGGTCAGGACCCTTCTTCAGACTGAGGATAGAGGGAAGGGAACTGGATGCAAGACAAGGCCAGAACAAAGCAGGGCCGACAACAGATGACCAAGGATGGGTGGAGCTCATAGTGGCCCATTGTTGGCTGGGGAAGAGGTGATAATGATAAGGTGATAAGGATGTAAACAGTGGAACTAGTGGGACAACTAGAGGGTGGGGGTGGTGGGGGCGGAGGGGGAAGAGAGGGAATGCAGGGGTTACCCAAAGTTACAGAAATCAACGTTCATACCTCTGGGTTGTAAACTGCCCCAAACTGTCAATTCGTGAAGATGTTACTTTTATACTCATGAAGGAAAATACTCATTCCCATTTACTCAGCACTATACATCTGAAGAGCCCAGATTACAACCGTAACAAATTAACTAATCACATTAGCAGAATCTTGTATTTTCATCCAGCATCTACAGATATTCATTTTGATTGTCTTCCCTGCATGCAGCACATAGGCACGCACATTCAAACATACCAGACACTTAGGAGATGGGGTTATGGGGAGAAAGCAGGAGAATGGGGATTTGAGGGAGAGATTGATCAGTCATGATTGATTGGCAGAGTAGACTTGATGGGCCAAATGGCCTAATTCTGCTACTATCACTTATAATCTTAGGCTCATATTTTGGCACACAACTTTATATCCCACACTTGTCACCCCTTTGTTTGGATGGGGATGCAAGTAGCGGGGAAATCATAACCCGAGTAAGAATGATTCACAATTTAATTTCACAAATCACTAAATTAATCATAATATACCTAGGATCGAGGCGGAGAATCAAATGCTGAAAACTGCATGCTTATTTTTGGCCCATGGCTTCAGATGAAGTGTATAGTTGTCTGGTCTACACAATGGACGAACATAAACAAAGTAGTTATGGAACCAATAAAATGTGTTCCAGTTCTAATACAGTCCTTGATGGTGGTCTGGAGATGCAATATCAGAAACACTGAACTGGTAATCTACATTTGAGGATTATTTTGTGAATTTTTTTAAGGAGGAGATTCTTGATTCGTGAGGGTGTCAGGGGTTACGGGGAGAAAGCAGAAGAGGGAAAGATAGATCAGCCGTGATTGAATGGCGTAGTAGACTTAAATGGCTTAATTCTGCTCCTGGAATTTATGAAAAGACTGAAAAGGAATACATTTTATGAGCTGTATACCACATCCAATAAGGACATGGGAAATAAACCCCAACATTATCAACTTGGCAATAAGTTAATTCTGGAAACTGAGTTTGTCATGGAATAAAAATATTGCAATGCTAAAATAGACAATTTCCATCATCAAATTCATATCTCTCTCTTAGAACCAAAAGTCCCATCTTGTGTTTTCTCTTTAAACTTTAATGTTTCTCTTTCCTGCATAATTCATTAAAGAAAATTATAGTTCTGCATCAATAGTAATTAGAAGCAAAGTACAGATTGTCCCCAGGTTACGGATGGGTTCCTTTCCTGTGAACTGTTCATAACCTGAACAGTCCGTAGGTTAGAAATGCAAGTCAAGTTCCCACATGGCAGAGAATGCATGCAGCCCCAGCATATCCATACCATCGGTCTTCCACACACTCGCACCATATGTGCGACCTGTACTTATGTTAGGTGTTGGTCAGCTTGTACATTCCAAATCACTGCCCGTGTTAAGTTTTTGTTTAAGCCATTCACTATTTTTTTGTCTTTCTAACAAGCTGCAAAACAATATAGAATTCCCATCGATTGAAATCTCCAGCAGGTCGTCTTCAAGCTCCAAGTTCAGATAAAACAGGCAGTCAGGTCATTGTACCATTCAATCCTACCAATGATATTCCGTGTCCTAATAATAAGATGAGAGGCACCACATCATTTTATGTGACCGTCACATGCTTGGCATAGGATCATTTTCAAGTGTTTATGTGAATTATAAATTTGGAGCTCTTGACATGCAAAGTAAATGTATGTATCGTTCCATATATACCATAAAACATAAAGAATAACATAGAATGTGTTTCTGAATCTGTTCTGCTCCTTAAATAACACCAATACATTGTGCAATCCAGTTAAACACAACAGAAAGTATTTTCTTAGGATTGAAATATCTTTTCAGCACTAATGCTTGACTTTTAAAAATGATGAATTGAACTAAATCCCCAACTGAGTTGAATTACTATTTTCAAAAACTCAAACTTCAGTTTCATATGTCCTGGTCCAATTGTCCCATTTTAAAACACTGCTTACCCCTCAACCATCAATTGCTTAACAAACGTAACCGTGTGCTTAAATTTCACCATATCCATTCATTTTGCAGCCCCACATCAGCTGTAACTAAATGCCAAGTTCATTCTTCCCATGCTCCATTACTGGCCCCATCTGTTTATCATTATTAAATGTGTAGTATTTCTGCATTAAAATTTTAAGGTGTACGAGTTTCAAACAAAATGCGATTGGTAAAACAAGAAGAGAATATGCTTTAATAGCAAATATTTATTTGATAATAAAATTTCCCACTGATAAATATGCTTGCAAAAGTACAATTATAGGTCTTGTCTGCTTTATTATTTATCCACAAAATAAAATGTATGCAAATAAGATTTGTATTGTGTGTTTTGTTAAAAATAATTATGCTACAGATCGAGTGAAATCATAACACAAATTACCTGTATTCACTTTAACTGTGATATGCAGGCAACCTCCACACTACGGAGAAGGTGGGGGGGGGGGGGGGTGTCACCCCACAAAACGGTCCATATCTTGATTTGCCATGAAGCTGCATTGTCTGCATGTGTCTCAACGAAAGGAGAGTTGATAGTCTTGTGACCCGAGTTCAATCCTGACCTTTGGTGCTGTCTATGTGGATTTTGCTCATTCTCCATGTCACCGCGTGGCTTTTCTCCAGGTACTCCACCTTTTACAGACGTGCAGGTTTGTAGATTAATTAATCTTTGTAAAATTGCCCCTAATGTGTAGGGAGTGGATGAGAAAGAGGGATAACATAGAACTAGTGTGAATGGGTGGACAATGGTGGGCTGAAGGGCTTGTTTCTCTGCTGTATCTCTTAAACTAAACCTACCTCTTAATTTTCTTCCAACAGTTTCTTTGCAATTTATCAATAATACACTAATAGCTCTTTAATGAGAATGATTTAGGGCAGAAAGGTTTAAATTACGATACAATTTCCATTTATTCTTTTATTTTTGAGGATTCAGCCACTATTGGTCCTCTATTCCCTTGAACAAGGAAATTAATAGGCAATCCAACGTAGGTGGTTGAGAATTCAATAAAGTAGTGGAGTAAATAAAAACGTATCTTTTCAATAAGAGTACAGAACAAGGGAACATTAAATTAGGGTTCAACTATTCAATGGTGAAATTGGGAGTCGCTCTCAGGAAAGAATCAAATGAGTTGTTTCAAAATCGAAACTGAAAAGCTTTTGTTGGTTGGGAATATTAAAGGTTACAGAAACAAGGTGGGTCGATGAAGATAAGGGACTGAACTGAATGGTCCATCCTGTCCTGGTTATTCCTCGTTTTAGGAATTCCTGTATCCATTATCCATGGACAAAACTGAGATTACAACCTTAATTAATCACACATCGGCTGGACGGCATGCATTTCACATTCAGCTGTTCCTTTGTACAGAGGATGCAAATCTGCACATCTCTACAGAAAGGGTTTGGAAATAAACACATCAAATTTAGTGAAGCAAAAGCTAACTTTGAAAGCCAATTTTAGCACAAATAGATACATATTTAAGTGAGGTAGATTGTGAGAAATATGTGTGTTTTATCCACTACATCTGATACAGTTGGTCAGATGACAAATTAAACAACTTTGGGAAGTCGAATGCAAGGGTAAAGTATACGGTTGATGGCGAGACCTTTAACAGCATTGATATACAGAGGGATCTTGGAGCCCAAGTTCATAGCTCCGTGGCAACACAGGTAAATTGAATGGTAAAGAATGCATATGTACGCTTGCCTTCATTGGTTAGGGGGATGGAGGACAAGTCATCCCACATTATTCCACTTTCTCAACTACTCCCTTCACAGAATAGGCTCCATTTATTGTGGCCAATTAACTTCCAAACCTGCACGTCTTTGCGATGTGGGAGGAAACCAGAACATCTCGGAATAAACGGACGCGGTCACAGGGAGAATGTGCAAACTCAGCACAGACAGCATGTGAGGTCAGGATCAAACCCGGACCTTTGGCACTGTGAGGCACCAGCTCCACCAGCTGCACCACTGTGCCACTGAGTTCATGAAAATGTGGGAAGAATAAAAAAGGGATTAATGTGGGATTATTGTAAATGGGTGGTTGATGGCTGGCACGTTTGATGGGCGAAAAGGGGCCCATTTCCCCACTGCATCTCTATTACTGTGCAGAGCATGTGGAGGGATCACAGTGTTGTAGCATTTGTTCCGCCAATGAAGAGGTGCAAGGAATGCCCCTAACCTGCCGATCTCAGGTTTAGTAAGAATATAATCCAAGGAAGGTGATGCATATCTTGTCCCAAACCTCTAAATGTGGCAATTCACATGTCTAGGCATGGGTAAGGAATGTTCCCGGAGGAGAAGGCGAGTCTGCTTCCAAAACAGTAATTATACGACTGCGGTGGGAAACAAAAATTACCCATCTGGAAACATCAATCTATATTAGTTAATCTCATCTGTTTGCACATGGGGGCGTAAAGGCCAAAAGTAATCGTCAGTCGAAACACATGGTGACCATAATTTCCCAGAGCATTGCAACCAATGCATTCTCTTTGAAAGAATGGCACTTATGCTTCAAGGAACAATATCCAATCTATCTGCATATAAAAATTCTAATAAGCAACCAATTAAAAAATCAATGTAAATCTGATGTTTTTACATACGTCAGAATACAGGGAAAATGCCCTGCTTGCTTTTCAAAACATGCCTTAGAATATGATACAATTGCTGGAGAATATAGATGAAACATTCTAAAGATGTCGCACCTCCTAGAGTGCAAAACCCCCTCCCTATCATGGTAAAGAGTAGTCTAGATTACTTGCTGCGGTCAGTAAAACCAGGCTTTGGTCCATAATCTTCTTCATAGCAATCAGTATTAGAAGTTCACATCATTGAACTTCATCGTACAAACATGGTGCAGCGCATTGTTTATATTTAATTCTTCCTTTTTCTCCTTTTTATCTCTGCCACCCACCATCGAACAGCATGGCCTATAATAGTTGGAGAGAGGGTTAAGGATGTGTGGATGGATAAGGCAAAGGGTATCTGTCTAGATGGTGAGGTCAGGGTTGTCACGGTGATAAGTTGCTGCAGAAGCCATCTGGTTGATAGGTTAACGAGGGAAGTTGGAGAAAGGCTGAGAGATGGAGGGGGGAGGGGGGAGGCCATGAGAAGGGAGAGAGAAGAGAGAGAGTGGAGGATTTTAGAAAAACACCTAAAAGTAACAGGTAAAAAGCTGTGAAATGCAGAGCCGTGGGGAATGCCCAGCTGGTCAGCCAGTGTTGCTGGAGACGGCAAGAATGAAAAGCACAAAATATTCACTCTTCCTCTTCACAAATCCAAAGATTTCTGTCCACCAGCAACAGGCTGGCCTTTGGGCATCAGGACTCTTTCTTCCTTTCTCCTTAACATTCCTTCTCAAAATATCCTGGAATATTTAATTCTGAACCTTGATAATTTTACAAGCAGATCACAGATGCTTGAGGGAGATGGAAAGTTTTGTTAACGGTGTGGTTTGTCGTGATCGCATTGCTCTATTGTTGAGATGATGTATAATTTTGTGTTGGTGCATTAAGATGGTGAAAACTCCCAGGCTATTTGTACGGTATTGATAAAAATCAAATAGCATTCATTGTTCCAGTTATTGTAAAGAAAATTATCTTCATGGATTGAGATCTATAGTGACTCAATGTTTTTTCAAGTTTAGTTTGGAGATACAGCATTGAAACATGCCCTTCGGCCCACCATGTCTACGACGACCAACAATCATCCACTCACTGGTTCTACGTGATCCCAGTTTTGCATCCTACACACTAGGGGCAATATACAGAGGCCAAATATCCAACAAACCTGTATGTCCTTGGAATGTAGGGGGGAAACCGTAAAAGCAGGAGAAAAACCATGCAATCACAGAGAGAATGCGCAAACTCCACACAGACAGCACCCGTAGTCAGGATCGAACCCGGGTCAGGCGCTGTGAGGTAGCAACTCTGCACCACTGTGCCGCCCATATTAAACATGTTTAGAATGATGCCAATTCATCATTCTCCTTTGGATGCACATTTAATTCCAATCACCTGAGCCCCTTCCTTCCGAGTTTATTGTTGCCTCAGCTGACCACATGCACACTGAAAGTTTACAGTGGCAAAATGACTGAATTCGTTCACTCAAGTTCAAACTTTTATATTGATGTGGTAATGGTTTTAAATTTGTAAATATTTCCAACACTCGAAGCTTCACTAGAAAAGCGCTCCTTCTAAATCTACCTTCACTTTAAAAATACCACACACATTTGCGGGTAGATTTATCCAAAAATCATGCAGAATTATTCTGACAGTTTGATGGCAATGGAGTTATATTGTATTGTAGAAAAGGGGTTAAAGAAATTAAGGTGAATTAAATAAAGTGATCTAGTTTGACAAATGGAAATAGAAAGTGTGGTCCAAGAGAGAAGATTTAGGTGGAATGCAATCAATGGGGTGATTTTGGATTGCTCTGACTAAGACCAGACGTCAACAGAATGGGCCAAATGATGAAACTGATTCTTGAACGCTGCAACAGCTTTTGCTTCCACTCGCCTAAAATGAGACCAGGCCAAAATATTGATTGTGTTTATTATACTGGTTCTTCAGAATACAGAAATGCATCCAGCCAACCTATGACCACAGAGTCTGAAAAGGGTCCCGACCCTTTGACTGGATAGACTCGGCTTGTACTCGCTAGAATTTAGAAGATTGAGGGGGGGATCTTATAGAAACTTACAAAATTCTTAAGGGGTTGGACAGGCTAGATGCAGGAAGATTATTCCCGATGTTGGGGAAGTCCAGAACAAGGGGCCATAGTTTAAGGATAAGGGGGAAGTCTTTTAGGACCGAGATGAGAAAATCATTTTTTACACAGAGAGTGGTGAATCTGTGGAATTCTCTGCCACAGAAGGTAGTTGAGGCCAGTTCATTGGCTATATTTAAGATGGAGTTAGATGTGGCCCTTGTGGCTAAAGGGATCAGGGGGTATGGAGAGAAGGCAGGTACAGGATACTGAGTTGGATGATCAGCCATGATCATATTGAATGGCGGTGCAGGCTCGAAGGGCCTACTCCTGCACCTATTTTCTATGTTTCTATGACCCAAAACGTCACCTATCCATGTTCTCCATGGATGGTGCCTGACCCGCTGAGTTATTCCAGCACTTTCTCTTTTTTTTTGTAAATTGCATCTGCAGTTCCTTGTGTCTAACTCCATCTCCTTGCAGTCTTAACTTCAATTATATAATGTTTTTTTTATAATAGTTTGCTGTATTGTCCCATCTGTTTTGTTCCAATTTTGGAAATGACTAGTGCTATTGGGCATGGCGTATAATTTCATTCCACCGATATTAGTGATTCTTTGTGATCCTGATGCATGCGCATTGGGTGGCAAAGTACACCAAATATACGTTTAAACAAATAATGTTTTAGGTTTGTAATTTTTTGTAAACCAGCATCTGCAGTTCCTTGTATCCAACCGATGAGCACACTCCTTTCACCTCAGGCAATATTTAACTAAGTTTGAGACATATTTTTTTCTTTCCTTCACTTATTTTCGGGGAGGAAGTGGATTTTTGTGCTCATCTCAAGTGATTAACATCACTGCACAATCTCCAGAGCTAAGATAATCTTCCAGCACACAGTCATACAGCGTGGAAATCACTGCACTATCTACACTAGTCCCACCTGCCTGCATTTGGCCCATATCCCTCTAAACCTATCCTATCCATGTACTTGCCAAATGTTTCTTGAGCATCGCGATAGCACCTGCCTCAACAACCTCCTCCGGCAGCTCATCCTTTAATAAGGTTCCTATTAAATATTTCCTCCTCACCGTGTCATATTGATGACAAGAGCTGTTGAGCAGTATTGAAGGTCCAGTTCTCCATGATCCTATTATTTTCTGTAGAAATGATATCTAACTCACCACACTAATAAAGAATAAATGCAGACAGTCTTATCAATGTGTTTTCCCAAGACTAGCCAGATGCAGGAAACCTAAAAATGTCATTTCAGACCGAGGTCTCCAGACACTATAACAAGAACTATGACTCAACAGTATCTTAACAACTACTGATTAAATTTACATACTATATATTTTGTTTTCACATTTCAATTTAACATTTTACAGGCTGCATCTTTTTGAGTTCAGATTAAAAGTGGGGAACAGTCAAACAAAATATTTTGACTGATCAAACTAGCCAAATTCTACACCGTATGAGTAAATTCAGAATATCAGAACAAGACTTCATGTGTTGTAAAACATAATTTAGGAAAATAATATTTTGCAGACATTTTTGTTAACACAAAAAGATATCTGCGTCTATAGAATGTCACATTTTGAGAGTTTATTTAAATTTCCATACGTTAATTTATGATTTTCAACCTTGGCAAAGTTTGTAAAGGTCCACCATCGATTTTCCAGCACCTTTCTGCATTATCCGTTTTGCCAGACCAACCGAGATCACAGCCTTTATGGGCCTAACAAAATCGGCGAAAACCTAATTGAACTGATGTGCCAGCTCTGGCTGGGCCGGAGTTCCAGAGCCCTGGCCGCAGGCGGCAAATTCGACCCACCGATCGCCGTGGAAGTCCCGATTAGGTCGAGATCAGCCGCCACATCCAGTTTAGGTGCCACATCTTGGGGGGGGGGGGGGATTTTGTCCAGATCATGGGGACCACCAGTTGCTTGAGAAACATTGGTGGACCTGTAGATAGTTTTCATTGTCACTTTTGAAATTGTTTCTAACAACAATGTGCAAAGTTCTTACTGCAAGTTAACTAATGGGATTCCCAATGGCCATGCAGCTGTTGTTTTTTTAAAGTAGCAAGCAAAGATAGGGTTGTCAATTTTCATTTTCTGTTTCCTCCAACTCACTGCTGGAAAACAGTTCCTTTGATGCTGAGAATAACCCCCAAGCTGCACAGTTGTAATCGGGAAGTTATAAAAAGGGGACATTTTCAAGCAGAAAACGACAACCTATTAACAGCATGCGAATGGTGCAAAAGAATGCTTTTTCTATTCAGGCAAACCACACACCAAATATCAGAAATGACAACATAATCTCAGCCACCCAGTGCAAACCATGCATTCAGACTCTACAATCATTACCCTTTTTCTGTGCATGTTTTTTGAGGGAAGAAATTGACATTTAGCAGGAAGATTTTGTATTTTGATACAAGCTTGCTGAAATGTTTGTGGCACTCAGCACGCTCACAGACTGCACCAATTAGGGGATGCCTACCAATGATCTAAAGGGTCCATTCATCCACAAACTGGTCACTCTCCAGTTGGCAATACGATACTTAACACAAAAAAGGCATCAAAGGGAATGCTCAACATTAAATGATTACCACTGCAAATTGCCCAAATGATAGTAAACATTTCATTTCTTTGCTTTTCTATTTTAATCCGAAATCTTGAAAATAAATCTTACTCACAATACATAAACAGAAAAATAATCTAAAAGGGGATTAAAATCTGAAGCAATAAAATACTGAAAATCCACTGTTGAAAAAACAGAAAAAAAATAAAGTTCCAATTCAACCAAAGCAGGACCATTAAGTTATCGATGAATGATTGGTAGGAATGTTTATAAACTCAAAGATCTATTTTCATATTAACTTTTTTTTTTTTTTTTTTAAATAGGATTTTCCTAAAATGGGTAGAACATAGAACAGTACAACACAGGAACAGGCCCTTTGGTCCACAATGTGTGTGCCAAACATGATGCCAAGACCCAACTTTTATCGGGCTGTACATTCCCTGCAGATCAATATGCCTATCCAAAAGTTTCTTAAATGCCACCATCGTGTCCGCCGGCACTACCACTTCTGGCAGAGCGTGCTATGTACTCACCATCCTCTGTGTTAGAAAAAAAACGTACCCCGCACATTTCCTTTCCACTTTGCCATGGTATTTAATCAGAAAAACATAATTGGAACCTTGTAGAGATCCCACCCAAAATATCGCCTGTCCATTCCCTCCCCAGATGTTGCCTGACCCACGGAGTTATTCCACACTTTGTGTTTTGCTCAAGATTCCCGCATCTGTACTTCAGTGTGTCTCTATAACTACAACCTTATTCTGCTATCCTTAAAATTCATTCAAAGATAATATGCCAGGTCATTACCTTTCCAATAAACATAAGGAAACCATAATTGTGGGTCAAATTAATGTTATCGTATAGCCAATTCAAGGAAAATTCCAAACTGGAAATGATTGCCCAGTCATTTGAATGGCGATCTTTCCAGTTAAAGGAAAGACATTACTCCAATTGCCAGTCATCAAATTCCTTGGCAAGTCATCCTAATGGGTTGAAAAAGGCACATACCCTGATAACATTTAAGGACTATTTGGATGAGTATTGTAAATGCCATTACATAGAAGGCCAGGGGCAAAGTGCAAGATGAGGTTAGTTTAGAGATACACCTTTAGAAACTAGATGAGGAGTAATTTCTTTAGCCAGAGGGTGGTGAATCTGTGGAATTCATTGGCACGGACGGCTGCGGAGGTCGTCATTGCGTATTTTTAAGGTGGCGATTGATCGACAGATTCCTGATTAGTAACGGTGTCAAAGGCCATGGGGAAAATGCAGGGGAATGGGGTTAAGAGGGAAAGATAGCTCAGCTCAGTGAATGGTGGAGTAGACTCAATGGGCCGAATGGCCCAATTCTGCTCCTATGACATGAAGGTACTTGATAACCAGCATTGATAAGGTGTGAGGAATAAATCAAGGAAAGAATAGAAAACTTAATATTTTTAAAGAAATGATTCACCTGATTGAGGAGACATGGAATGATTCCTGAGATAAAGGTTTGTCTTACGAGCTGAAATTAAGCAAGATTGGCCTACTGGTGTTCAGATGAATGTGACAATTCTGAGAGAGATTGAAAGGGAAGATGCTGAAAGTCTGAAGAAGGGCCTTGACCCAAATCAGTCCTTCTCTCCAGAGATACTGCCTGTCCCGCTGAGTTACTCCAGCATTTTGTGTTTTTGCTGAAAGGAAATTTCCCCCGACTCTGGAATTAAGAGGAACGATGAGAAATCAGGAGCAAATGCCACAGATATTTAACCAAATACATAAATTACAAATTTCGTTTGCAACTTTCTCATTTAAAAAATCCTATTCCATTCCTGTACTCACAGGGTAATAAATCCTTGGCATTCCCTGTTCCAGATTCTGTGGATACTCCAATATGTGGAAACTGATGATTTCCAGTATCGAGGAAAGCAGAGGCCAGGGGGAATAAGGCAAAGAAATGATCTAGACAGGATCAGCAATGATCTGGCTGAATGAAGGTGAAACTTTAGGACCTATGCATTCATGAATTTTTGCGGAAGATAGACACAAAATGCTGGAGTAACAGCGGATCAGGCAGCATCTCTGGAGAGAAGGAATGGGTGACTTTTCGGGTCGAGACCCTTTTTTCTGACTGCCTGTGCCTTCTTTCTATCCTGTTCTTAAAAATAATTTTACCAATAGTTACACCTTGTGGGCGGCATGGTGGCGCAGTGGTGGAGTTGCTGCCTTACAGCGGCATTGACCCAAGTTCGATCCTGACTGTGGGTGCCGTCTGTATGGAGTATGTACGTACTCCCTGATGACTGCGTGAGATTTCTCCGGTGCTCCGGTTTCTTACCACACTCCAAAGACATACAGGTTTGTAGGTTAATTGGCTTCGGTAAAAATAGTAAATTGTTTCTACTGCAGTATCTCTAAAGTGCTGTAGGATAGTGCTAGTGTATGGGGTGATCGCTGGTCAGCGCGGGCCAAAGGGCCTGGGTCCGCATTGTATTTCTAAACTAAAACTAAACTAAAAGTAAAGTAAAGGCAAATGATATTGAAACATGGCAGAATAAATCTTGTCACTTCAGGGTTATATTTTAAGAACTAGAGAAATTAATTTATTTGGCAAATAATCTATTTCACTCCATAGAAATAACCAAAGAAAATAGTGCTTGGTTTTGTTTTTGAATTCTGACAAAAATATTCAAATCCTGACTTAATTTGGAAAACCAAATAGATTTTGATTAACGAACCAAAGATAGACACAAAATGCTGGTGTACCTCAGCGGTTCATGCAGCATCTCTGAAGTAAAAGCATAGGAGATGTTTTGGGGTTGGAAGCCTTCTTCAGACTCAATTAATGAACCTGCAGGTTACTTGCAGTTACAGCGCATCAAGCTGCAAACAGAATGATATGTTGACCAGCAGTCTCCCTTTTGGATAGAGTTGCACCACCATCTGGTGTAACAGGCTGAAACTTATTTACCTGCTTGAGAAGAACCATTGACAAGGTCTTCTTTACAACCATTATTTTCTTGGATATTGCTGTGTGGCACGCTAGAACATGCTGGAGCACTAGAACCTGATGCATCAGGCTTCCTGCTCCAACACGGAGCTTAGCTGAAGGGGGGGGGGGGGGGGGGGAGATCTGCTTATGAAATTTGACGTATTCATATCTTGACAACATGCAAAATCAAGCATAATATATTCAACAAACACAAACTGCAACTGAGATTTGAATGGAGTTGTGAACCTTCTATGGAAAAGATAAATGAAAGGGTTTTCCTCTCCATTTATTCCATGTTTTAATGTTTATCAATTAACTTAGTTATAAGGTAGTTAAATAAAATGATTGTTTTCAATAATTCGTTTTCTTTAATTATCTAAATCTATTTCAACAGCTTTTACATTTCTTAAATTATTCTCATCAGTGTTTTGTTTCTTCCTTTATAGGCCTGTTTGCAAGTAGATGTTGTTAGCTATTCCTAATAATAGAATATAGCACAGTATAGAGTAGGAATAGGCCCTTCGGCCATGTCTTTGATGAACAAGATGAACTTTGATAAACTGATCTTCCTGCACATGACCCATTCTCCCCCATTCCCTGCATAACTACATGCCTATCTAAAAGCCACTTAAACACAAATATTGCATTTTTAAACGGCACTATCATATCTTTAAATGCCACATACAATTTACCTCCTTTTCAAAGCATTGTGGAAGAGCAAAGAAGTCTTATATTGTCTTTTATTGTGGTCCATACTTCTCACCACTTAGCATAATTAAAACAAATTATCTGTCCATTATCACCATCTTTGTAGAAGCTTGTTTTGTGCACATTGAATGAAGCATTTCCCACATCATTATAAACAATGGTTCAATAAAAAGGCTTCACGACCAGTTAAACAATTTCAGACAATCAGAAGTCAGGGTTAAGATGCTCTGTAAATTTGTTTATTTCCCCTTTTATCATCGATCCTTCTTCTTCTATACAGAGCTTGATCCTGTCCCTGCAATCACTAACTGATAATTTTTTCCTCCAAAATTTCTACTAATTTCTCTTCAAACACTTCCAGGCAGATTTATTTGCTGAAATCCCAATCTTTGGGAGGTAAACTGTCACGGAGCCATTCAAGGATCCATCTTCAAGCTCACCTTGGGTCGGGACCCTTCTTCAGACGTCTTGAGACTTTTTGAGTCTGAAGATGGGTCCCGGCCCGAAACATCATTCATCCTTTTTCTCCAGAGATGTTGCCTGCACTCCAGGCACTGAGTGACTCCAGCGCTTTGTGTCTATCTTAGGTATATATCAGCATCTGCACTTCCTTTCTACACATTTAACCTCACCTTGATCTTCTAGTCTAGCCCTCAGCTACATCATCCATGGCCAAAACCCGATTCCACCTCAATGGAGATAAAAGGAACTGAGGATGCTGGTGTACAAAAAAGACACAAAGTAATGGAGTAACTCAGCCGGTCAGGCAGCATCTCTGGAGAACATAGATAGATGGCGGGACCATTCTTTAGTCCAATCTAAAGCATCACCTATACGAAAGGTTCTCCAGAGATGCTGCCTGACCCTCTGAGTTACTCCATCACTTTCTGCCTCAATAGCCCTTTGTTCTCTCACACTGCTTTTTCAACATCCTTTTGACGAAACTGAATCAGTCAGAGAAAACTGAATAAGAGCTACGAAAAGGTAACATAATAGAGTGAAAACATAAAACCATGTCAATAGTCAGCCCGCCAGGCAGCATCTGTGGAGAAACAATTAATGTTTTAGGTCTGGAACATTCAGCAGAAACTGGGAAAGAAAGAAGTTAGGTAGCAGAGGGGGGATGGAACTCAGACCTGAAACGTTAACTGTAGATTTTTTAGTTTTGTTTAGTTTAGAGATACAGTGTGGAAATAGGCCCTTCGGCCCACCGAGTCCGCGCTGACCAACGATCCCTGCACACAAACACTACCCTACACACTAGGGTCAATTCACAATTTTGTGAGTCTTTGGAGTGTGGTGGAAACCGGAGCACCCGGAAAAAACTCATGCTGTCACGGGGAAACCAACAAACTCCGTAGAGACAGCACCCATAGTCAGGATCGAACCCAGCTCTCTGGTATTATAAGGCAGCAACTCTACCGTTGCGCCACCGTGCTGCAATTTTTTGTGGCAGAAAGAAAATGTTGCCCAACCTGTATAACAGCTAACAGACAAAAATGATGAGGATGTTTTGGATTAGAGATCTATGGAAGTGAATATCGCTAGTGTAATAAAAGTAAAGGGTGAAAAATTAAAAATCTAAGGAAGAGGATTTGCCATTCAGTTAAAACTGCAGCTTGTCAGTCAAATATACCCGTGTACACAATCTGACAATTTTGTTCCTGGCTAGGTTGTTAAGTGTAGTTAGAGAACCACCTGATGGTTCATATCTGCCACTGCATCATTCCTCTTGAACAAAGAAAGGCAAGTGATAGGTTTTTGCACATTCAATGCACGACATCTTCTGGTTAGTTAGTTGTTCAAAGCAAAAGGTGTTTAATCAATAGCTGACAATAGTCAAAATTGTAATTTAATTTAATTAAATGAGTTGAATGCAGTTCACACTGTTTTTACACTCAACTCATTCTGAACATTCACAAAAAGTTGCAATGCTAAACCAATCAACATTGCAGAACAAGAGAAAGGCTGCTATATCAGAATACTCACCCTGTCAGAGGCTGACAAAGGTTGAGAACTAGTACTGGAGAGAAGGAATGGGTGACGTTTCAGGTCGAGACCTTCAGACTGAAGAAAGGTCTCGACCTGAAACGTCACCCATTCCTTCTCTCCAGAGAATAGGGCCTGTCACACTGAGTTACTCCAGCTTTTTGTGTCTATCTTCGGTTTAAACCAGCATCTGCAGTTCCTTCCTACACAGAGAACTAGTACAAGTCATTTCCAAAATTGGAACAAAACAGCGAATTGTTGCAAAAATTCAAGATTTGAGTGCCAGAAAATTGCAAGGAGATAATATTTAGGTACAAGGAACGGCAGATGCTGATTTACAAAAAAGACAAAGTGCTGGAATAACTCAACGGGTCAGGAAGCATCTCTGAAAAACATGGCTAGGTGATGTTCCGGGTTCCGACCCGAAATGTCACCTAGTAATATTCTCCAGATATGCTGCCTGACCCGCTGATTTACACAGCAATATTTTAGTCTTTGTTAGGAGATGACAGTTGATGTTTTCAATACAAAAAGGTCTTTATATTAAAGATTAAGTTAATGCAATGAATTGTATATTTGGAGAGGAGTTATGTGGAGGGCAGAATGCTCAACCATTGAAGAGCTGGGCAAATGAGAGAACGAGGAGAGGACCAGAGGTGAAAGCAAGAGGAGGGTGGGGAGAAAACAGTTAAAATGGAGACAAGTTGCAAGTAGGGTGGGTAGGCAACGGGGACAAAAGCAATAACAAATAGCGCCGAGTGTAAGAAGGGGCTTAAATCATGAGGATAATCCACACACTAAAAATAAAAACCTGAATCCGCCAAAAAGGGAAGCAACATAAATTTTTGACAGAAGGAAAGGAAAACCAAGCCTCCTGGAAACAATATTAATAATAGTTGAGAGACATGGGAGATAATTATTGTTTATCAATCATTGATGATAATAGTTCTCTGGGCATCAACATTTGTTTATTGCAACCCAAGGCTTATGTCTTTGTCTTTTAAGACCAACTTTCATAAGGAAATATTTTTGACAATCAGGACACTGGATATCAAATTGACCCGAGGGCTGAAGTGCCCTTGGTTTCTTTTAAGTATTGTTCTGTTCGTTAGATGCAATTCCATCATATCGGTTTTCTCGGTACTCAAATGAATTTGAGATCACCGCCCTCAGGGTTCAAGAGCAAGGTGATGAATGGATAAGATTGTGCAAAATTCACTTTCCACCTATGGAGCCATGTACCTCAACCGGCAATGATACCTGTGCAAGGGCATTTACAGTAAGGCAGGCAGCACAGTGCTGGAGTAAAATGCATGCACACAGCCAAGTGAATCGGTTTTGCACAATGAATTTCCAAGGCAGCTATTTGACATACAAGGACAGTTGTATTTATATTTTCTTGCAAATAACAAACATTTTCTTAAACAAGTACATTGTGGCGTCAGCTGATGGTCAGACCACTTACGGTCGAACCCTCGTCAGTGGTTATGAGGGCTGTCATATGACATCATGGGTTAAGGGGAGTGTCCTAGTACATAAGCAGATCTCACCTGGAGACCATGAGTCGACAGGTAGCTGAGCTCAAGATAACACCCTCGCTCAGCTGCAGCAGCAATGACAATATGTTAGACCAAACGTGTATGTATTTCGAACCTATTATGTCTGAATAAAGCAACTTGTTTGGTGCCGCTGCAACATAATAACAAACAAGTACGTAAGGAAATAAGGAAACAAAATTACCTGTTTTTCTTGGAACGTTCATCCTTTCCTCGTTTGACTCCAAATATCCTGGTGATTAGCGCACTGAACAGCAACGTGGAAGAGTTTCGTACCTAGTGGTTCAGAGCAAAGATAAACGCAAAGAGGCTGAGGGGTGATTTCATAGAGGTGTATAAAATCATAAGGGGATTAGATATGGTGAATGCACTGTCTTTTTCTCAAGGTATGGGAATAAAGAACTAGAGGACATGCGAGAGGGGCAAGATTTGAAAGCAAGCTGAGAGGCAACCTTTTCCACTCAGAGGGTGGTGGGTATGTTGAACAAACTGCCAGGGGAGGTAGGTACTAACCTGCACAGTGTGTAAAAGACATTTGGACAGGTACATGAATAGGAAAGGCTCAGAGGGGTATGGGCCAAACATGGGCAAATCGGATTAGCTTAGGTGGGGCATCTTGGACAGCATGGACAAGTTGTGCCGAAGGCCATGTTTCCATGCTGTATCACTCTATAAACATTACCGAGTGTACAGAGCTATCCTTGTACATTTATTCACCTCTACATTTCCGGTATATGTCCCTTAAACCTCCACATACTTAAAAACAATTAAGGACGTCAAATTTTATCATTATGTAAGGTATTTAAGACATGTCACTTCCTATTTATTTCAGCATAGATTTAGAGAAATAGATGTTTGGTAAGAAGGAATAAAGTGAAATACAACTATTTACATTGTTTTAAAACACCTCCAAACAAAAAGCATCTGGCAACAATGGGCCATTATGGGCTCCACCCTTCCTTGTTCATCTGTTGCTGGCCCTGCTTTGTTCTGGCCTTTTCTTAACTCCAGTTCCCTCCCCTCTACTCTCAGTCTGAAGCAGGGTCTCGGCCTGAAATGTCACCAACCCTTTTTCTCTGGAGATGCTGCCTGCCCTGCAGAGTTACTCCAGCACTTTCTGTCTATCTTCTGTCACAAAAGGCAGTGGAGGCCAATTCACTGGATGTTTGTAAGAGAGAGTTAGAATTAGCTCTTAGGGCTGAATGAATCAAGGGATATGGGGAGGAAGCAGGAACGGGGTACTGATTTTAAATGATCAGCCATGATCATATTCAATGGCAATGCTGGCTCGAAGGGTCGAATGGCCTACTCCTGTACCTATTTTTCTATGTTCCTATCTTCAAAAAGCTTCTCCAGCTGTGCTGCACTCCCTCGGTAGTGCCCTGCAGCAGCAGCATGGATTTTGAGCTGAAGACACTGGAGAGGAATGTGAACCTTTGACCTTCATGGTCATAAATGAAAGCATCTGCTCTGTGCCAAGTAAGATTGCCAGCTTTAGCGATAGTTTTTGCCAAATTAGGTATATTTTTGTCCGTGCAGGTTCCTGCTATTTAGGAAATAGAATGACTATCCAAAATCATTTCACTTTGGATCTCTGAAGCTGGCAAAAGAGAGAGATTGGATTTGAATCCAGAAGTGATGTGTGTGCGTGTTCATCAACTCCACCAATTATTCAGCTTTAAACAAGCACCAGGTCTAAATTTCAGAGAATTTGGGCTAAAGCAGTGTTGATTCTGGCTGCAACCTGTTGTTTTGCTAGCTAATATTTAAAATAAAAGTCCAGATCAGTTTACTGGAAATAAAATTTGTATACACAAGTCCTGCCTCTGATCTCAGACACTAATCCAAAGTCAGTCAAGACATGTGATCAGAAATAAACCTGCAGTCAAGACTATTAAAAATTATATTGAACGATACCAGATTATTTTTAAAAAGGGCAAATTTAGCCTTTGCTCAGTAAATGCAATAAAATGCAGTATTTGTCCAGTGAAAATACCACATATAAATCACAAATTAACAAGCTGTTTTCCCTTAACTCGATCAATTAAAGTTTGAAATAAACAGGACTCTTTTTCATTGGTAAACAAATGAAGGAAAGATTACCTCCACAACAGACACGTCTTTTGGAAACTTCTAGATTATTACTTGTGCTTTGGCAACCGTGGTTATTTATTTTAAAGCAGGTTTGTTTGATTTGGTTCCTAATACAGAGTCCTTTCCACAAATATCCCCCTCCACAAAAGGACAGCCAGACTTTTTAAAAATACACCTCACAGCCTGCAATTTGACATGGGCTCAGCTAAGAAAACTTTGTGCTGCAGAACTTTGGTGTATTTTCCCTCAGCCGACTGAGAATCTATAAAGTGCCAATGAAAATAGTTAACTAACTTCTCAAAATTATACTTAATCCTTCAAACTTTAAAATCACTGTTATCAGTAGCAAGAGGCATTTGGTGAAACATTTGAAAACACTAATTGCTATATCCACTTTTCCATCTTATTGGCAACCAGTTCTGGGACAAGAGTAACCATCGATCGCCACAGCAACACAAAACCCAAGAGCACGAAGGAGCCCGATTCTGATACTATTAATTAATTTAGTTTAGTTTAGAGATACAGCGTGGACACAAGCCTATCGGCCCACTGAGTCTGCGCCGGCCAATGATCCCCATAGCAGAAGCATCCACGTCATGGGGCTGGAAACTGGAAGTGTCCCGAGCTAATTCTGCTACCACCATCATCTATTGCAACAAGTGATGGCTCCCATTGATTGTCGCCGGAAGCTTGCGTCCTTTTCAGGATGGTCGATGACAGCGATGTCAACATTGAAACATGGAAGATGGACATGAAAGAAGTGATCCCCGTTACACTGGCACACACCATACGCTAGGAACAATTTACAATTTTTAGCAAAGCCAATTAACCTACATATCTACAGTGCAGGAGGCAACTGGAACAACCGGGGAAAACCCAGGCGGTCGCGGGGAGAATGTACTAACTCTGTACAGACAGCACCCGTAATCAGGATCGAACCCGGGTCTACAGCGCTGTAAGGCAGCAACTCTTCCACTACCGCCACCCTGCCCCAAATGAAAATTCCGCTTTCCCATATTCCAGGTTTGTTAAAATTAGTTCAGTAGCCACTCACTTGGCCAATATGCTTGCAACTAGAATGGTGCAAATGACCTGAGCTAATTTCCATTTTCCTACCCTCTGCCCAAGTGCCATTTTAGTTCATTTAAATCTAAGCTTTAATAATGGGGCAATTTTTCCACTGCAATCTGCTCAGGAACATAGCCACAACTGAGCAATTCCCCAAATGGGGACTTCTGGCGGGCAGCCCACCACAGCCCAGCTAGGGAGTTACCACTGAACCCTTGCCAGATTAATCTGGTGTACGTACAGGAGGCCCATTCAATGTACCGCAACAACAACCTCTTGCTCAACATCAACAAAACCGAGGATCTCACAGCTTCAGAGCTGGGAGGCCAGGAGACCATGTTAGCCAGTTTTTATTAATGGGTCGGCGGTGGAGAGTGTCAACACCTTCAAGTTCCTAAACCTGACCTAGGCCCAGATATAGATGTCATCGTAAGGGCGGCACACCATTGCCTCTACTTTCTTTGAAGTTCAAAGAATTTGCTGAGATGTGTATCGTTGTGCAGGGCTGAACCAGAGTACACGAGAACCAAGAGTCAAAAAACAGGCAGAGAGAATTATTCAAAGAATTACAGGGGGAGATGAAGAAATATATTTCTCATGGAGAATGATAAGGGAACGGAGCTCCCTGCCCAAAAAGGTGGAAAAGGCAAGAAACCTCACAGAATTTCAAATTGCCTGTACAGTGCGTGAAAGGCCATGGCCTGCCAGGCTACAATCTTACGCTGGACGATGGCAATAGATCGGGTACCTCTTCATCGACTTTCTCAATGTCGTGAATTTTCTACAATTTTAAACAAGATTTGGGGTAAGGTAAAGAGGAAGAGAACAAGAGTACAAGATTGGTTAAGGAAACCAACAGACGATGAGGATAGGAATTGAACTAAAAAAAAGCCAAAAAAAGTTAGAATCACTGCCTGGTGTTTTACTGCAAGTTCCCAAAAGTCAGGAGAAGATAGAAGTGCAATGTGTAGGCAAATTTATGAGCAATGAAACAAATAACATGGTAATAATTGAGATTTCAATGATGTAAAGACAAATGGTGACTACAGCGAAGAAAGAGGTACAGAATGTGTAGAATTCTTTAAGATTGCGGCACGGTGGCGCAGTGGTAGAGTTGCTGCCTTACAGCGCCGGAGACCGGGTTCAATCCTGACTACAGGTGGTGTCTGTACGGAGTTTGTACTATCTCTCCATGACCTGCGTGGGTTTTCTCCCACACTCCAAAGACGTACAGGTTTGTAGGTTAATTGGCTTCGGTAAAATTGTAAAATTATTCCGAGTATGTAGGATAGTGCTTGTGTGCTGGGTGGTCGCTGGTCGGCGCGGACACAGAGGGCCAAAGGGCCTGTTTCCACGCTGTATCTCTAACTAAATTCTGTAAGTGCACTCGAGAACTTTATTTAAAAATCATTCATGCCAGGAGGTGGCGCTGGCCATGGTTTTCGGGGTTTAAACCTGACAAGTGGAGAGGTAGCAACAGGCAGGAATTCAGAGGCAATGATAATAATTATGTGACATGTAACATAATTACAGAAGGACAGAGAGCGATAACTAAACCTAGTTGCAGAATGACTTAAAGCTGAAATGGAAGCAGCTACTTCAAGGAAAATTAGTGTCACAGCTGCAAGTTCAGAGCCTCAAGTTCCTAAGCGTAAATATCACCAACGACTTGTCCCAGATCAACCACATTGAAGCTATGGCCAAGAACGCACACAGACGCCTCTCCTTCCTCAGAAGAATAAGAAAGCTTGGCGGGTCTCCAATGACTCTTACCAACTTTGTATGAAGCATCCTATTGCGATTATTACAGCTTGGTTTGGCAAAAGCTCTGTCCAAGTGCTCAAGAAAGCGCGGTGGTAGAGTTGCTGCCTTACAGCGCCAAAGACCAGGGTACCATGCTGACTACGGGTGTTGCCTGTATCGAGTTTGTATGTTCTCCTTGTGACTTACGTGTGTTTTCTCCGGGTGCTCCGGTTTCCTCCCACACGCCAAAGACGTACAGGTTTGTAGGCCAATTGGCTTGGTAAAATTGTAAATTGTCCATAGTGTTTTGTAGGATAGTGTTAACGTGCAGGGATTGCTGGTCGACGCAGACCTGGTGTGCTGAAGGGCCCGTTTCCGCACTGTATCTCTAAACTAAACCAAATTGTACATAGTTATGGATGCAGCCCAGTGCATCACACAGACCAGCCTCCCCAACATCAACTCCATCTACACTTCACACTGCCTTGGAAAAGCAGCCAACATAACCAAGGGTGGACAAAAATGCTGGAGAAACTCAGCGGGTGAGGCAGCATCTACGGAGCGAAGGAATGGGTGACGTTTCGGGTCGAGACCCTTCTTCAGACTGATGAGGGGATGGGAGGGGCGAGAAGAAGAAAGGAAGGGTGGAGACAGTGGGCTGTGGGAGAGCTGGGAAGGGGAGGGGAAAGAGGGAGAAAGCAAGGACTACCTGAAATTGGAGAAGTCAATGTTCATACCGCTGGGGTGTAAACTACCCAAGCAAAATATGAGGTGCTGCTCCTCCAATTTACGGTGGGACTCACTCTGGCCATGGAGGAGGCCCAGGACAGAAAGGTTTGTTCCAGCATCTGCCTTCCTTCTTCAACGTAACCAAGGATAATTTTCACCCCGGCCATTCCTCCTTCTCCCCTCTCCAGTCATGCAGAAGATACAAAAGTCTGAAAGCATGTACTACCAGATTGGTGGGTACCTGGAACGCGCGGCCAAGGGTAGTGGTGGAGGCAGATTGAATAGCGGCACTTAAGAGGCTTTTAGATAGGCACATCGATATGCAAAAAATGCAGGGATATTGATCACGTGCAGGGAGATGAGATTAGTTTACCCAGGCATCATATTCAGCACAAAAATTGTGGGCCGAAAAGCCTATTCCTGTGCTGTACTGTTCTATGTTCAATTGAGAACAGGTTCTTATCCTCTGCTATCAGACAACTGAACGATAGGCTATAAACCCACAGGCTATAAACCTTAGTCATGTCTTTCTCATTGCAGACTTTTTCTCTGTAACTTTAATGCTATTATGTTGCACCATTAGGTTCTGCACTCCAGTATTTTTCTCTTTGCAGTACCTGTTGAATTTGTATATGGCTTAATTGTGCTCTAGTATAAAAACATAAAAAATAAGTGCAGGAGTAGGCCATTCAGCCCTTCGAGCCAGCACCGCCATTCAATATGATCATGGCTGATCATCCAAAATCAGTACCCTGTTCCTGCTTTCTCCCCATATCCCTTGATTCCGTTATGATCTGATTTGACTGCATAGCATGCAAACAATGCATTTCACTTTATCTCAATACACACGACAGTAATAAATAACACCAATACCAAGACGACTTCAAGAAGAATATTGTGAGATTTTAGATCAAACATGTTCACTATGAATAAAGGGGAGAACATAACAAAGACATGCTGAATAGAATAAAGCAGGAAGGAAGCAGTATTTTACAAATTTACAAATAAGTTCATCATAGCAGGCGCCTCGAGGAGTATCAAAGGTAGAGCATGAATTAAAAAATAAATTAGGAAAGACAATACATAATAAAGAATTTAAGATAAAATCATAGGAAATAGAATAACCTGCTGCATAAATACATAAGAAAACGATTTGGTGATGATGGATGCACAGCCATTAGTCTGCTGCCTCAATGCCCTCAGGGCATGGGTTCAATCCCGACCTCTGCTGCCATCTGTGTAGTTAACACATTCTCTCCAAAAATGCTTGGGTTTCCTCCCACGTCCCAAAGGCATCCTTAGGGCTTAATTGCCAACTTTAACTTGTCCCTAATGTGGGATAACGGCAAAAAGATTCATTAGACTCAAGAGGGAGTTTTAGGGCATGTGGTGACTGTGCATGAGTTGCAGAAATATATGGGGGAAAGGAGAGGGGCAATGGCACTAATGGCATTGCCTTCCTGGAAACTAGCATGGACCCAATATGCCAAATGGCATCCTGCAGTGCATTAGAAGACAAAGAAAGAATACATTATTGTAGAGATTAAAGTGTGTCCTAAATTAAAATTATTGCTGTCCTTATGGAGGAGCAGAACCATACTGGGATTGACATTGAGGAGGAATATGAAATATTAGAGATGATAACCCAAGAGAGAAAGGCCACATTAAGGAGTCTACCATATTTTAAAATTAGATAACCAGATAAATGCATCTCATATTCGTAAAAGAATAAAGGGAGGAAACAGCAGGGGCTCCGACCGTTATTTTCCACTCCCCTTTGCCCATTGGCATCATGGAAAACACTGGAAAACTGCTGATGTAGCAATATAGAATAAAAATGGAGATAATTAAAATCCAAAGGGGCAGCACAGTGGCACAGCGGTAGAGTTCCTGCCTTACAGCGCAGAGACCTGGGTTCGATCCCGACAAGTGTTGTCTATACGGAGTTTGTACGTTCTCCCCGTGACCTGCGTGGGTTTTCTCCTGGTGCTCCTGTTTGCCTCCCACACTCCAAAGATGTGCAGGTTCGTAGGTTAATTGGCGTAGGTAAAAACTGTAAATTGTCCCTAGTGCGTAGGATAGTGCGAATGAACAGGTTGTTCGCTGGTTGGTGCGGACTCGGTGGGCTGAAGAGCCTGTTTCCGCGTTGTATCTCTAAAGTTTAAAAAAGTCTAAATACTTTATTGCTGTCCTTATGGAGGAGCGGAATCATACTGGCATTGACATCGAGGAGGAGAAATATGAACTATTAGAGATGATAACCTGGGAGAGATAGACCAGATTAAGGAGTCTACCATATTGAAAAATTAGATAACCAGATAAATACATCTCATATTCGTAAAACAGCAGGGGCACCGAACGTTATTTTCCACTCACTTTTGCCCACTGGCATCATGACAGAACACTGGAAAACTGCTGATGCAGCAACATCATGTTAAAACGGAGAGAGATACACAGAATAGGCAAAGTCCAGCCCGTGTTGGGGAAAATCACTGAAACTATTCTGTTGTACAGAATAAATTAGCATTTAATGACATAATAACCAATATCAGTCAATACGGATTTGTAAATTGGAGTGAATTTTGTAAAGGTGCAACAAGAAGCGTTGGGCGGCATGGTGGCGCAGTGGTAGTGTTGCTGCCTTACAGTGCCAAAGTCCTGGGTTTGATCCTGACCAGGGGTGCTGTCTATATGGAGTTTGTACGTTCTCTCTGTGACAGCATGAATTTTCTCCAGGTGCTCCAGTTACCTTCCACATGCCAGACATACAGGTTTGTAGGTTAATTGACTTCCTTTAATTGTAAATTGTCTCTACTGTGTAGGATAGTGCTAGAGTATGGAGTGATCGCTGGTCGGCGTGGACTCACTAGGCAGAAGGGCCTGTTTTCACGCTGTATGTCTAAAGTAAAGTAACTAAAGTAAAGAGTGAATTTGATGTGGTCCACATGGATGCTAATGAGGAACTTGACGAAGTTCCACATGGCAGATTGGAATGAAAACTGGATCAGATCACGAGCAAAGGCCAATAATTGCCTGGAATTCTAACGACTGCAAGGATATTTGCAGTAGGCTTCTACTGGGCAGTGTTAGGTTCCATCCCTTCTCCGTGGATTGTCACCATGTCGTGGTGGAGAAGCTTGTGTGGTCCCGAGATCCTAAGAGCGATGCCGTCTGGAGCTATGCTCCTGGTAGGGCCACCCATGGCGGTAAGGTTGAGGGGGAGGTCTCTGACAAAGAGCAATCCAACCAAGACCTCAACGGTGGAACAGGTGGAGGATGATGGCACACTTTAGTGGAGTGTCACAACGGCTGGGAAGGCAGATGAAGGCTGCAGCAGAAAAGGGTCTCCGGTCGTCTTGGACTCCATGCCACTGGATCCCAACCCAGATCTGTCAAGAACCATGTGGTGGCTGTCTGTGCACCAGTCTCCCCACGTTAAAAAGTCACACACAGGAGTCCTCCATATAGGGAATCCACCCTAACAACCCTATGGAGAGGAGACAGTCATACTCGTTTCGAGTGACAGCCGATGATGATGAGGTTCCATCCATTTTGTGACATAAATTAATGATGGTGAATTAAATGTACAATCGTGATACAGAAATTTGTCGATGATCGCAAAATTGGAATTGCTGTTGACTGCAAGAAAGAACATTGAAGGTTGCAGGAAGATAATGTGAACTGAATTGTGGGCGTGAATGCAGCAAATGGAATTTAATCCCAGAAAAAGTGAGTGTTGCATTTAGAGGAGGACAAACAAGAAAAGTAAATTTACAAAACAAGACAGTGTATCGAAAGGTATCGAAGTATAAAGAAATCTTGGAATGCATGTGGAAAGATCTCTGAAGATAGCAGCACTGGTAATAAAGAGAAGAGGTTAAGGTGGCATACAGAGGCCTAGCCTCCATTGGGTGAGGCAGAGAATACAAGAACAAGGAGATCAAGCTTGATCTTCAACTGTTCTGCTCATCGGTCAAGTTGAACATTGTATTGGTCTGAAGAAGGGTCTCGACCCGAAACGTCACCCATTCCTTCTCTCCAGAGATGCTGCCTGTCCCACTGAGTTACTCCAGCTTTTTATGTCTATCTTCTATTGTCTACTTGAAGTCCATTGTTATTTTGGTCACCATCAACCAATTTTTGTATCACCTGTAAGCTTCACAATTATAGAGTCAAAGATATACAGCATAAAAACACGCCGTTTGGACAAACTCATCCACTCCAACAAGTGGGTACCCATCGTATGAATCCCCTCTTTCAGAGCTTGGCCCACGGTCTTTCCTGCCAAGATGATTCAAGTGTTTGCAGAGACACTTCTTAAATTCTGTCCGTGACTCTGGTTCCACCAATCTTTCTAACAAAGCATTCCTCCTACTTATCACTCACTGGGTGAAAAGGATCCCTCACAGCTCCCCTCAATCTCTTAGCCCTCACCCCTACTGCACAAGTCTAAAGTTTAATAGCAAGAGACCCAGCACTGAGCCCTGGTCAGCCCCTCTACAAATAGACTGTTAAAAACCTGCTACAACATAACTACTTCAAGCCACTGTTCCACTTTTATGTTCAACTTGACAATTTCTCTTGCATTCCAATTCATTTTTCCCATCAGTTTGTCATGAGACGTCTTCAGAAGATGGACACACAAAATGCTGGAGTAACTCAGCGGGACAGGCAGCATCTCTGGATAGAAGGAATGGGTGACTTTTTCGGGTCGAGACCCTTCCTCAGTATGAAGGGGAGTCTCTACCCGAAACTTCACCCATTCCTTCCATCCAGAGATGCTACCTGTCCTGCATTTTTTGTCTATCTTTGGTTTAAACCAGTATCTGCAGTCCCTTCCTATACACAAGACTTCTTCAAATGTCTTGGCAAAATCCAAAGGGGGTTCAAAGGGTATTTTATTGTCACGTGTACCAATTACGGTACAGTGAAATGCGATTTACCATACAGTCATATTATAAAAAGCTACAAGACACACAACCACATAAAAAGTTAACATAAACATCCACCACAGCGGATTCCCCACATTCCTCTGTGATGGAAGGCAATAACGTCCAATCATCTTCACTCTATGGAGTGGATTATATGGTGGATTACATAAGGGTGGCACAGTGTTAGAGTTGCTGTCTTACAGCGCCAGAGACCCGGGCTTGATCCTGACCACGGATTGCTGTCTGTATGGAGTTTGTACGATCTTCCCATTACCGCATGTGTTTTGTCCCTGGGTGCTCCGGTTTCTTCCCACACTCTAACAGAGTTAGATTTAGCTCTTCGAGCTAAAGGAATCAAGGAATATGGGGAAAAAGCAGGAACGGGGTACTGATTTTGGATGATCAGCCATGATCATATTGAATGGCGGTGCTGGTTCGAAGGGCCGAATGGCCTACTCCTCCACCTATTTCTATGTTTCTACTCCAAAGATGTGCAGGTTTGTAGGTCTTTGGTAAAGAATATAAATTGTCCTTAGTGTAGGATAGTGCGAGTGTATGGGGGTCGCTCGTCGGCATGGTTTCCGTGCCGTAACTCTCTAAAAAAGTTACGCTGCACCAATCATTGATCCTTTTTAATGTGTTCTCAAGGAAATTCAGCTTTCTTGGTGCACCCTCAAAAAATATTTCCCTTCCTCAAATCGATGAATATAATGAAAGCAGAGAGGTCAGATATTTGTTCTATTGCAGTCAAGGTTTATGGGATACAGACAGGAAAATGCAGCCCTGACCATAATTAGAGCACGCATGCTCTTATCAAATGGTAGAGAAGGCCCAAGGACTCGGGGCCTGCTTCCATTTCTTAATTCACTTCTCAAACATTTCAATCAAGTCAGGTTCATATAACTTTCGTTCAACAAACTCATGCCAACCATCCTGGTTTGATGCTTTTTTTAAACAATTTATTCCTATAACATAACCACCACCTCTGTGCAATTGATTGTTAATGTGATTGTACATTATTTAACTTGTTAAAATAGGGCTCATTTGGAAAAAGGATGCAAAGGTCCAATGCATGGAGCTGATTTGCCTGGGAACGCAATATATATTTTAGCTTTGACATTATCAGGTGGGTTTACACGCAATTAAGTACATTCACTTCTCATCGTTATTAGAATACTCCTTATAACAGCCAAATCCTATAACAGCCAGGGCGGCACGGCGGTAGAGTTGCTGCCTTACAGCGCTAGAAACCCGGGTTTGGTCCTGACTATGGGTGCTGTCTGTAAGGAGATTGTACGTACTCCACGTGACCGTGTGGGTTTTCTCCGAGATCTTCGGTTTCCTCCCACACGCCAAAGAAGTACAAGTTTGTAGGTTAATTGGCTTGGTATAAGTGTGAATTATCCCTGGTGCGTGTAGGATAGTGTTAATGTGCGGGGATCGCTGGTCGGTGCGAGTCGATGGGCCGAAGGGTCTGTTTCCGCGCTATATCTCTAAACTGAACTAAACTAAACAAATTGAATTTTGCACAGCTCATCCTCTCCGCATCTTATTGAAGGACTGCTGCCTTGTTCAACAGATGAACCATTTTTCATCATACCACGATGGGAAAGTCTCCCTCATAAGCATTTACACAAAATGCCAAATATATATCTCAATAGCCTTTGACATTAAGGACTTTTATGCATTTTGGTTTCCCTTACTGCCCATTTTGTTTTTGATTACATTAGCTCTGGAAAAGATCCAGTTAATAAACTTGCAAAGAATGTTAGAAGGTTATGACTTACTGCCCATACTGGAGACATAAACCCAAGGATGGCTGCTTGCAATCCGTCTGCCACGTAGGGAATGACATTTTCGCCTAATTTGGTGTCCCTGAACAGTGCCCTCAAGATATTCAGAGCGTGAACCTAACAAAAAAAAATCAGAGGTATCGAAAAATTACATACAACCAACAAATGTTTCACAAAACATAAATGCTTTTTGCAGATGGACACAAAATACTGGAGTAACTCAACTCAGTTTCAACCCGAAACGTCACCCATTCCTTCTCCAGAGATGCTGCCTGTCCCGCTGAGTTACTCCAGCATTTTGTGTCTATCTTTGATTTAAACCAGCATCCGCAGTTCTTTCCTACACACAATGCTTTTTGCAGTCCTTCTCCACTCACTATAATACGCACTACAATATTCTTTTCATCACACCATTGTAAATTTAATACAAGCAGGGAAGGTGAACGAGAGAATAACAATAAAAAATTTCAAAGACGTCTCTAAAGCTGAGGTAATAACACAATGGCATTTTGGGGGCACAATGTTCATACAGTGGCTCATTCAAAAATTGATGATCAGGAAAGCAACCTCAAGTTGGAATTGAGAAAATAATTATACAGGTTGTTTAAGAAGGAACTGCAGATGCTGGGAAAATCGAAGGTAGACAAAAATGCTGGAGAAATTCAGCGGGTGAGGCAGCATCCATGGAGCGAAGGAAATAGGCAACGTTTCGGATCGAGACCCTTCTTCAGACTCTGAACAAGGGTCTCGACCTGAAACGTTGCCTATTTCCTTCTCTCCATAGATGCTGCCTCACCCGCTGAGTTTCTCCAGCATTTTTGTCTATCTCCAATAATTATACAGGAATGTTTTTAAGGAAACAAATTATGTTGAAAGCACTTTGTGTCTTTTTTTTTTTTAACGTTTTTGATATGTGGGGAGTTCATCATGATCCTTGTGAGCTTTTTCAGTGGTAAGAAGGCCCCAATGGTCAGGTGAGCCACTCACCTTTTGACCAGCTGAAAAAGTCAAGGAATTTCTCAGATTGATCCAAAGGCATCAATCCAAAGGCAGGAATTTCTCAGATTGGCCAAAGGCAAATCTCCAGGATATTGATGCTGAAGATCTAAGAAACGTAAAAGTTCAAGCAGGAGTGTACCAACTGGCCCTTCAGTACAATTCAATACAATCATGGATATCATCGGCTTCTCCACTATTTTCCTAACTTCTCCCATAACCCTTTGCATTAATAAATATAACGGTTTTCCTTTCCGATATATTTAATGACACAGCATCTCCACTTTCTGTGACAGAGATTCCACAGATTAATTTAATTTATTATCACATGTAAACAGTGAAAAGCTTTTTGTTTCGTGTTAACCAGTCAGTGGAAAGACTATACATTACAATTGAGCCGTCCACTGCCAACAATTATAGGATAAAAGGAATAACGCACAGTGCAAGATAAAGTCCAGTAAAGTCCGTATAAAGAGTCCTAGGGTCTCCAATGAGGTGGATGGTAGCTCTAGTTGGTGATAGAGTGGTTCTGTTGCCTGATGACAGCTGGGAAGAAACTGTTCCTGAATCTGGAGATTCTTTCTTGATAGGAGAGGTTCCCATCAAACACCCATTTACACTAATCCTACATTAATCCCATTTTTATTCTCTCCACATTACCATCAACTCTCCTCAGATTATCCCATTAATGCACATTCTGGGGGTATTTTAATGGCCAATTAATCTCCCAACCCGCATGTTTTTGGAGTGTGGGAGGAAACGGGAGCATGCGGAGGAAATGCACAGAGTCACAGACAACATGTCAGCCCCACACAGATAGTATCAGGGGTCAGGATTTATCCCGGAACACAGGGGTGAGGGCAGCAGTCCACAAGTTGACCAACTGTGCTGCTTCTTAATTTTGGTGGAGAATGGAAGATTTATGAGGATGTTGCCAGGGCTCGAGCGCCTGAGCTGTAGGGAAAGCTGAGCAGGCTAGGGCTCTATTCCTTGGAGCACAGGAGGATGAGGGGTGATCTGATAGAGGTGAACAAAATTATGAGGAATAGACCTGATAAACGCACAGAGTCCCTTGTCCAGAGTAGGGGAATCAAGAACCAAAGGACACTGGTTTAAGGTGAGGGGGGATAGATTTGATGGGAACCTGAGGGATAACTTTTTTACACAAAGGGTGGTGGGTGTATGGGACAAGCTGACGGAGGAGGTAGTTGATGCAGGGACTACAACAACATTTAAGAAACATTTGGACAGATACATGGAAATTATAGGTTTAGATAGATATGGGACAAACGGAGGCAGGTGGGAATAGTGTAGATTGGACATGTTGGTCAGTGTGGGCAAACTGGGCCTGTTTCCACGCTGTATGGCTCTATGAGTCTTGTCCATCTGATGATTATAAAATGTCCATCACCATAGAAAAGCTGGAAGTAGCAAGATTTTAAAATGGAGTTTTGCCAACAGAAGACAACATACAGTATGCTGCCCTGTGTTGTAACCTCACCAAGTTGGCACTTCATGCACCAGATGCTGAAGCTGCCCCACGCTCTTCCAAGGAAAAGAGCCTCGAGATTTGATGGGTTTGCACTGCACTGATAATATATAATTATGCTTTGGAACTGTCATTGTCTTAACCGTGAGTCATGGCAATAATCTTTAGTAATCACACCCGAATTTTCACTGCAGTTTGCTTTTGCATTTTGGGATGATAAAATATGTAATATTAAAAACAGAGAGGCAGAGAGAGATAAACAGATAACATGCAAACAGGAAGAGTGTAAGGCTATAATTTAAATCGCCTGGCTCAACTGACATCCAGAAACCACTTTGTGTTTTACTTCAATGGGTCACAATGTTATCCATTTCTTTGCAGCAAATTACAGCCTTGTTAACCATTCACTCACAGTAATCCAAAATCCTATGTATAGCTTATTATTCATCTTCAATGTATTCAGAGAGTGCTGTGATCACCGAGCAGCTGTGCTTGGTTTCATTGCTCCTGTGTTGGCACAGCCTTGGAGTGTATACCAATGATCACAGGAAGTTTACCTTCTAAAAATCTGCACTCTGTAACTTCTCACCCACAATCTGGTCCACTGTGCTTTATTTCTTCTGATGGGTCAATTACAAAGCAATAATTTCAGCTTCCAGCACTCCCACTCGCCAACCGCCCCCCCCCCCCCCCCCCCCATTCCTCTTCTACCTTCTTCCCTCCCTCTGGCTTCACATTTCACCATTTCTCTCCTTATCTGATACCCTTTTTCTTCTCTAGCCTTTTCCCACCCATCTGCCAAGCAAAGCCCCTCCACCTGTATCTACCTATCACTTGCCAGGCTGTCCTGTACCCATGATAGACACAATGTACTGGAGTAACTCAGCGGTCAGGCAGCATCTCTGGAGAAAAGGAACAGGTGACGTTTTGGGTCGGAACTCTTCTTCGGGGGGGGGGGGGGAGGAAATAAACTGGAGACGAGTAAAGGCCAGAACAAATCAGGGCTGGCAAAAGATGACCAGAGGAATGGTGGAGCCCAAAATGGCCCATTGTTGGCTGGAAAATGTGTGATAACAAGAGGGATACCAGGATGTGAACAGTGGAACAGGTAGGACAACTGGGAGAGGGAATGCAGGAGTTGCTTGAAATTGGAGAAATCAATTCATACTGCTGAGTTGCAAGCTGCCCAAGTGAAGTATGAGGTGCTGCTCCTCCAATTTGTGTGTGGCCTCACTCTGACAGTGGAGGAGGCCCAAGTCCGTAGGATCAGTATGGCAATGGGAAGCGGAGTTAAAAATGTTTGGCAACTGCGAGATTGCGTACACTGACTGAGTGTAAGTGCTCAGCGAAAGGTTCACCAAGTCTACACTCAGTCTCACCGATATATAAGACACATCACTTACCAGGCTTTGTGCCGACCCACCGCATTTCCAGCTTTCCCCCCTCCACAATCAGCCTGAAGAAGGGTCCCGACCTGAAATATTGCACTTCATTCCCTCCAAAGTTGCTGTCTGAGCCACTGAGTTACTCCAGCATTTTGTGTTTTGCGCAATATTAAATATTTGAAATATTAAATTCAGCATCCTGTAAATCCTTCCCCTCACCCCCTTCATAATTTGCTTTGATCCAACCAAATTGATGCTAAAGCCAAGAAACCGCATCAATGCCTCGATTTCCTCAGAAGGCTCAGAAAATTCAGCATGTCGTGAATGACCATCCTGGCCACTCACTCATCTCCCCGCTGCCTTCAGGTAGAAGGTACAGGAGCCTGAAATCTGCAACATCCAGGTTCAGTAATAGCTGCTTCCCCACAGCCATCAGGCTATTAAACCCAACTCAAACAAAACTCTGATCGTTAAATAGCCCATTGCACTTTATCTGTTTATTATTAGTGTATATATATATATATATATATATATATATATATATATGTGTATATATATATATATATGTATATATATATATATATATATATATGTTATATATATATATATATATTCGTTGGTATATGGTCACACTGATCAGTTTCTGTTCTGTATTTATTTAAGCCTACCATATTTCTGTTGTGCTGAAGCAAAGCAAGAATTTCATTGTCCTA
>CM075978.1:144582759-144853845 GCA_038087875.1 Malacoraja senta
ATTTCCAGCTTTCTCCCCCTCCCACAATCAGCCTGAAGAAGGGTCCCGACCTGAAATATTGCACTTCATTCCCTCCAAAGTTGCTGTCTGAGCCACTGAGTTACTCCAGCATTTTGTGTTTTGCGCAATATTAAATATTTGAAATATTAAATTCAGCATCCTGTAAATCCTTCCCCTCACCCCCTTCACAATTTGCTTTGATCCAACCAAATTGATGCTAAAGCCAAGAAACCGCATCAATGCCTCCATTTCCTCAGAAGGCTCAGAAAATTCAGCATGTCGTGAATGACCATCCTGGCCACTCACTCATCTCCCCGCTGCCTTCAGGTAGAAGGTACAGGAGCCTGAAATCTGCAACATCCAGGTTCAGGAATAGCTGCTTCCCCACAGCCATCAGGCTATTAAACTCAACTCAAACAAAACTCTGATCGTTAAATAGCCCATTGCACTTTATCTGTTTATTTATGTGTGTATATATATATATATATATATATATATATATATATATATATATATATATATATATATATATATATATATATATATATATATATATATAATTCATTGGTATATGGTCACACTGATCAGTTCTGTTCTGTATTTATTTAAGCCTACCATATTCTGTTGTGCTGAAGCAAAGCAAGAATTTCATTGTCCTATCTGGGACACATGACAATAAACTCACTTGAATCCTGAATCAATATCTATAGAAAACATTCCATCTGGATGCACCAGAGCTTGGTGGGGCAACATGCTCTGCCCAAGATCACAAGAATTTGCCGAGTTGTGAACGCAGCCCTCTCCATCATAAACCAGCCTCCCCCATCAACTCCATCTACACTACACTTTGCTCTACCTCAGGAAAACAGCCGTGATACAAGGACCACTCACATCCTGGCCCTTCTCTCTTTTCCCCTCTTCCATCGAGTAGAAGATACAAAAGCTTGAAAATGCATCCCCGCAGATTTAAGAACAGCTGTTTCCCTGCTGTTATAAGAATGAAAATTACTGACAGGATTTACTGATCTTCACAGTAAGAGGATACACAATAACCAGCAACAGTTTATGCTCTCTAATAATAATCATGAATTAATGAGTGCATTTTAATTCAGCTCCTTTGTACTCAATCAGTAAAATAGGTTCCTGAAATTACTTCATTAACATTCATTGTCCAATTAAAAAAAAAAAAATTGCTAAATATACAAATCTCACATGATAATACAGGTCCATCACCTATGTTAAGAGTGGATTCTTGATTAGTACGGGTGTCAGGGGTTATGGGAAGCAGGCAGGAGAATGGGGTTGAGAGGGAAAGATAGATCAGCCATGATTGAATGGCGGAGTATACTTGACAGGACGAATGGCATAATTCTGCTCCAATCACTTATGAACTTGTGAACTGGTGATCCGGTACCTTCTTTAATCCGGACAAAATTACGAGAGCACACTTGAAATTCCCCCAGAATTGAGCCTGAAAATGTGGCACCTTGGCAGGGTGAGGCGGCCGATCTCGACCTCATCGAGAGTTCCGCAGAGGATTGGCAGGTTGAATTCGCACAGTGGGCCAGGGCTCTAGAACTCCTGCGGCTGGGGTTCTGGAACTCAGGCCCAGCCCGAGCCGGCAGATCTGTTCCCATAGCCGACTACCGAGGCCGACTTTAGTATCAGTATCTCAGTTCCCCAGCAGCCTAGGCGGACTGTTCTGTACCATTCGACTCCTCTCAGAGGCTGTGACCTCTGTTGGTACAGTAGAACAGATAATCCGGCAAGGCTCTTGGAACCAAGCATGCTGGAAAATTGGTGGTGGATCTGTATGTTTAATAACACCAAAGAGCCATAACGTCATACACCACAGAAAGAAACCCTTTGGCCCATCATGTCCATGGTAAACCATCAAATAATCATCTATACTAATCCTATTTATGAACACTTGGTCCATAACCTTCCACCCTTTGACGGCCAAGTGTTCATCTGGTGTCATCTTGAATATCGTGATAGTACCTTCCTCTACCACCCATCCAGTAAGTGCATTCCAGATTCTAACCACCAACTGGGAGAAATAACATTTTCTCAGATCACCCCTAAACCTCTTACTCCTTACCCTAAATGCCTAGTTTAAGGCAACACTGCTGTGAGGACATTTCTTACTGTCCACCCCCTCCATACCTCCCATTATTTTGCATACTTCCATCAAGTACACCATCGGCCTCCTCTGCTCCAAGGAAAACAAACCCAGCCTGTCCTTCATTACTGAAATGTTCCATTTCTCGTAATATCTTGGTGAATCTCGTGAGCACCCTCTCCAGTGCAATCACAATCTTCCTACAGTGCAACACGATACCTCAGCTGTGGCCACACTAATGTTTTATGCAATTCTATCAGGACCTTTACTCTTTTATATTGCCTAACGAAGGCAAGTATCCCATATTCTCTCTTCACCTCCTATCTATTTTTTCAAAATATTTCTGACAAAGTCTCTTTTCACCTCCCAATCTCCAAAGGATTTAACTCGCTAAAAGTTCAAGATTAACCCTAAAAATGTAGCTCAGTTTAGTTTAGTTTATTGTCACGTGTACCGAGGTACTGTGAAAAGCTTTTTGTTGCATGCTATCCAGTCAGCAGAAAGACAATACATGATTACAATCGAGACATTTACAGTGTATAAATACATGATAAGGGAATACCATTTAATGCAAGGTAGAGTCTGCAAACTCTAATCAAGGATAATCCGATGGTCGAGGCAGACAGTAGTTCAGCACTGGTCTCTGGTTGGACGATTCAGCTGCCTAAAAACAGCTGGGAAGAAACCATCCCTGAATCTGGAGGTGTGCGTTTTCACACTTCTATGCCTTTTGGGAGAGGAGAAAAGAGGGCGTGACCAAGGTGCGACTCGTCCTTAATTATGCTGCTGGCCTTGCCGAGGCAGTGTGAGGTGTAAATGGAGTCAATAGAAGGGAGGTTGGTTTGTGTGATGGTCTGGGCTGCATCCACAATAAACGAGTTCGGTATCTCGTGAGCGCAATGAATCATGGGATTTGTCAAAGGTCATTCGGGATAAACAAAGAATCTGTTCGAGATTTTTTCCCATCTTCAAACTATTGAAACTTTTTTTTAGCATCAATACAAAGAACAAGAACAAGAATGTATTTCACAAATTTCAGAGGGGTCTTGGATACTTTCTCATGCACATGTTATATTTTTGAATACCCACACTACATGCTTGTCCTCTTCCGATTCTGCTGTTTATTAAATAAAGGATATTTATTGACAACAATGAGTTGGAGATATTGCAAGGCATAGTGCTCTCGATCAATGGTCTACTCGAGAGGAAACAATATTAATTTACACAAGAACGTTATTTTGAAGTGTGAAGGAAATATAAATTCCTTTTATTTGCCAAAGTTGCGGTAATTTCCACCCAAGTTGAAACAAGTGAAGTATATTTACATACAAATTATGCATATTAAATCACTCAGTCACTTAGGCCATCAGAGTACTGAGTGAGCTTGACTGACCTCAGGATGATCCAATTATTTGCATTTTATCTATAGAATTGGCACTATATACAGATTAATGAATATTACCCACTCTTGACCTGAGCCTTCACGCAGGTCAGTGAATTATTTAGTAACATGCCTTCTCAGAAGATTAAGGATTCAGAGACTTAAACTCAAAAGTAAAGCCAGCACTCCCATTGAGTGCCGCACTGTTGAATGATCCATCACTGGAGTGTACATAATAGATCCCATGGTATTATTTTGTGGAAGACAGCATTTTGCATAACACCTTCTCCAGTATTTATTACATCCTCAATCTTACTAAAATATCTTTTTTTAATCACCTGGCCTTGGGATTAGTGCGTCCTTGACGGTACGGTACATTTCTGAAAATACATCTTGCATGATGTAAAGGATTCTATTTCACTATTATAATAACATTTACTTATGTACAAAGTGTTTAATAATCAATTGGAAATGGTTTTGAGGCACCAAATAACCAAATAAGTCACTCAAGCAAGGATAATTTGGATGATATACGGCTTGTCAAAATACTAGGAGACAGTTTCCTTTGATCCAAGAACAAGATGAACACTTTTTAGCTGTATTTGGGATTTGGAAGGAGGCATTGACGATCCCTACTGCACCAGATCAGTCTATCACAAGGAAATGTATTGGATTCATACAAGCGATCAACCACCGAAAGCAAGCCGCGTTATCTCTGACTGCCTTAATGCTGTAGCACAAATAGCTAGCTTTGCCCCAATACAGCACTAGGCAGACCGTCCTCCATGCCACCTATTGACTTTCACCAAATCAAACCCTTATTGTTAATGCAACCATAATGCGAACTGCGGGCCTGGGGTCCATTCCAAACTGAATAGTTCACTATGGAGACTGGGCCGCCTCCCTCAAGTCTCCGACAGCGGAGGCTTGAGGGCAAGAACACCATTCCCCGCTGACTAAGCTAATTGTAGCAAAGTCTGAACATTCAACATTGTTAGCACGCCCTTCAATGAAGTACACCTGAGCACTCACTCACTCACCAGAAGCTGCTGCTGTTGTTGTTGTCCCCATCAGTCTGGTCTGGTCTCAAGACGATGGCCCAGGTGAAGGGAATCAGTTCGAGTCCGGCATCACCTCCCAAATCACTGCAGGTGGTCACTGAGTAACCACTTGGCTGCCTGGCTCCGGCAGCAACTATCCCCACCGGAGAGGCTGCGAACACCACCCCCCGCAACCATGTGCAAACGTGAACAGCTCTCTGTGGAGCGAGGGAGGGATGCAACACCCTATCTATCTCCGCACGCGGGTCGCTAGGTCCAAAGTCAACGAGGCAAACCGGGGAGACCTGTGACTTGGGCGAAACAGCAGCTCTGCAGGACATTTTGATGCGCCCACTGAGGTGGGTTCCCCACAACACAAATCTTGCCTGTGCCAACATGCCGATGCTGAAATATACTCTTTATGTTGGGATAACTATTACATTTAGTCTAGGTGGCTCTCATGAAAGTGGAAAAGCGGAAGAAAATAGTAAGTTAAGTCTCTGGGAGCTGAGCTCATTCTCCACCTCTGTGAGCTCCTACTGTTTGCTTGCCTTCATGGTTAAATATTTACTCTGCTGCAGCAGCCAGTAAGAAGTCCTGTGTGATTAGCCCAACCAATATTCTTCCACGACTTGACTAGCCCTAAGCTAATTGTAGCAAATCAACTGATTAGTCAGGAGACTCGTGACTAAGTTTTGTACAACACAACTTTACTTATACATGTACATGCAGAACTCATTCAGAAGTCAACAAACGTGCATACAGCCCGTGGCCGTGGACTAGTATAGTAAGAGGTGAAAAACCCACATTATTAGCTATTGATCGTTATAGAAATCATACATTTTACTTCGGAGTCACGTGAGTGACTACGTGAAGACCCCGCCAGGATGCATGCGTGTCATATCGTCTAACGCATTGCGCAACGACAGGCGGGGTGGAGCGTTCCCCCGCAGCGGTAAGTGTAAAACCAAGACCCGCAGGTAAGTGCTTACTCTGCGGTCGTTTTGTTCTTTCTGTGTTGTTTTACAGGAAGAACCATGGACAAAATGAAGAAGTCCACAAGGGCTGCGTCTAGGCTGCCTGGGGAGGACCACGGAGTAGCGGGCAGCCAGCAACGGCCGACTGCACCGGAATCGCTAATCATGCGATCAGCAGTTCCCGACTTGGCACCTGCGCCAGCCAGATCAACACCACGGCCGGGCGGGAAGGCCAAACAGAAGACGGATAGGCCCATTGACTCGGACGAGTCGGGCTGTGAGGAGTCACCGCCGGCGGCTAGCGACCGTGGTCGCTTAGGCCGCATGGAGCGACTAATGGAGCAGATGCTCCAGCGTGACAGACTATGGAGATGGAGTCTAGTCACCATGGGTCTTTTAATATACCCATGGCAGCACCTTTCAAAGGGCTGCATAGTGCATCTCCCTCGACAGAGGGGAGTACTAGGAGCCATTTCTGGGCTGGCTCCGAAGAGGGGTTGGCTGAAGACTCAACAAGTGTGCTGGGGGTGCAAGAACAGCAGGAGCTGCTAGATAGGGCTCTTAATGATAGCGGAGTCAGGTGATATGGGGAAGAAGGCAGGAACAGGGTACTGATTGGGGATGATCAGCCATGATCACATTGAATGGCGGTGCTGGCTCGAAGGGCCGAATGGCCTACTCCTGCAGCTATTGTCTATTGACATTAACTTTGTCTTGGCAAAATGAAAAATCATATTCCATCGAACAACATTCAGGCCCGACACCACACAGGACACAGTAGACCGTTTGAATGGCACTCCACCCCTCAATCTTAATATTTACTCCCTCCACCAACGGTGCACCATGGCCACTGTTGGTATTGTTTTCAAGGTGCACTCACAAGTTCACAAGTTATAGCAGAACCAGGCCATTCGGCCCATCGAGTCTACTCCGCCATTCAATCATTGTTGATCTCTGCCTCTAAATCCCATTTTCCTGCCTTCTCCCCATAAACCTTGACACCCGTTCAAATCTACAATTTGTCTATCTCTGCCTAAAAAATATCCACTGACTTGGCCTCTACAGCCCTCTGTGGCAATGAGTTCCACAGATTAACTACCCTCTGACTAAAGTTACTCAGCACAGCTACATTGACAGGAGTTTGTAATCATGTGATCTTTAACAAGAAAATGGCACCAGTTGCAAGTTCCCCTCAAAATCATAGTCGTTGTTTCTTCATGCCCATGTGCACAAAATTTGGACTTTATTTGGGTTTAGTTTAGAGATACAGCGCGGAAACAGGCACTTCGGCCCACCGAGTCCGCATCAACCAGCAATCACCGTACACTAGTACTATCCTATACACTACGGACAATTTATAATCTTTACCAAAGCTAATTAACTTACAAATCTGTACGTCTTTGGAGTGCGGGATAAAACTGAAGCTCTCGGAGAAAACCCATGCAGTCACGGGGAGAACGCACAAACCGCACTGACAGCACGCGTAGTCAGGATCAAACTCGCATCTATGGCGCTATGAGGCAGCACCTCTACTGCCACGCCTCCGTGCCACCCAGAAGAGTTCCCTGCTAAATATCACAATGAGATTACCGTCAAGACTTGTACTGCCAGGGTCCAGGAAAGCAACACGCAGTGTCTTCTCACTGGAAATTAGGGATGGCCAATAAATGCTGGCTTAACAAAGACCATTTCCAGTAAATTAAATGTTAAAAAAAACTTGAGATCCAAAAAATCATGAACTTTCACTGCAATTTACTCCTTTTTCCACCCCCAAAGACAACAACGAGCCGAGACATGGTTTCACAAGTACTAATTATCAGGCTTGTCAAGCTTAGTGGTACATGGGCCAAATGATGACTTCACCCAGCAAATGCACAGGAACGTTCCAGCAGCAATAACTGGATGGCAGGTTGAAATGCGCCAACATGTCTGTCTTTATTCCCCTCTCGGTGGGTCAACTGCATCAACTTTCACACTGATTTCACACTGAGATTTGGACAACATCGGGGCTTTGCTCAATATAGCATTAAACAAACAAATTATCAAGAATACAAAACTGCAGATACTGAAAATCTGAAAACAGATGCTAAGAATGTACTTGCAGCACTTTTCATTATTAAGACTGAAGGCAGACTAATGTTAAACTTAACATCTGGGACATCGGCTGAATTTCTTTTCCTCATGGATTCTAATAAACCGAATGTGTATTTACATTATTATGATTTTGTTTTAATTTCTAATGTCAGGCGACCCCATAATACCATCCTAGCTATAATACTTAGCAACTTACCAAAATTTACACAGAGATTCAACGTACTTCTTTGAATGACATCATTAAACCTGGGTAGCACACAGACAGTAAATTACAGGGCCTTAGTGACTGCTGTAGAACAAAGAGACCTCAGGAAACAATTACATCATTCCCTAAAAGTAGTGACATAGGCAGACAACGTGATGAGAAAGGCACATGGCACACATGCTTTCGCTGGACAGGGCATGATCAGGGCACTCTAGTACTTCCAGGATGTTGACTGGACATACAACCTTTTTCTTTGTAAACGGTGTCAAAATATGATGACTGCAATTGTGGATTGTGCAAAAGAATTACACTGTGCTGTGCATACGTCTCAATAAAGAACCATTGACCCATGGAATACAAGATAGCATGTTACAGTTGTATAAAGTGTTGGTGAGTAAATTTTGAGATTTTGCCTTTCATGCTATATTCAATTCATTACAAATTAACATAAAGAGAAAGCCGTGGTCCCAGCGAGAATTGAATGGAAACTTCATCCTCCCGACTAAAAAGCAATATTATAACCCTTAGCTTTCTATCATGAAATCTTGTTTTAAATCCATGTTGCCAGACGCTTTTTTTAATCAATTTCACTATTGTCTTTTAAATGAAATTCTATCAAATTTCTAAATATCCATGACATGTCCTACATTACCTAATAATACATTCCCTACATCAGGAAACAAACTGGAATCTTATGGCAATCAACAAGGTCAGTACCTCGTGTCACACCCTAGCTTTCCTACAGAGAGGATGAGTTGCTGCCTTCCAGCGCTTGCAGACCCAGGTTCGATCCCGATTATAGAGTACTGCAGCCATAATTGACTTTCTCACATATATGCCTGCAATCTGCGAGGCATTAGAATGGCCAAGCGGTAGGAGTGGAACAAGTGGCAAAGGACAGCAATTCACACTCAAATCAGACCAGGTCCATGGCATTTACTGTACATCATTACCACCAAATGTCTCTCCTCCTACAGAAAAACAATCAAAGTGTCAGGCAGCATCTGTGAAGAGAATAGGCAGGTGACGATTCAAGACTCTTTACAGATGTTCATCAGTGATAGAAGCAGAATTAGGCCATTCGGCCCATCAAGTCTACTCTACCGTTCAATCATGGCTGATCTACCTTCCCCTCATAACCCCCTACACTGACTGACCCGCAGAGTTCCTCCAGCACTGTTTTTTGCTCATGGTTTCAGCATCTGCAGACTCTTACATCTCCCCTCCAACCTTCAGCCCAAAAGGGAAAACAAGATATTTTGCTTTGCATCTTAAAAATACATTTTCCTTATTCTAACTGTTAAGTCCTCTGGTTACGTTGTGTTTTAGCATGAAGATAGACAAATAAATTGTATCCATCTAAAATCCTCACAAAGTGAGTATTGCACTCTTCTGTAAGCCTCTCCTAAATATTAGAATGTGATATCCAATCCAGTGACTTTTAACTGCATTGAACTGCAACCCTTTGCAGTTGCCCACAGTGGAAGCAACTGTTCGAATGGAAATCTGTTCTGGATCCCAACATGTCTGAACATGAAAAAAGCAAAGATAGACACAAAATGCTGGAATAACTCAGCGGTCAGGCAGCATCTCTGGAGAAAAGGAATAGGTGACGTTTCGGGTCGAGACCCTTCTTGAGACCCGCTAATGTTACTCCAATATTTTGTGTCTATCTTTGGTGTAACACAGCATCTGCAGTTCATTCCTACACATGAAATAGGACAACATGTACTCTTTAATTGAACTTTACTGGATTTTATCTTGCACTAACCGTTACTCCCTTCATCCTGTATCTCTGCACCGTGGACAGTTTGATTATAATACATGTATAGTATTTTCGCTGACTGGATCGCATGCAAAAATAAAAGTTTTTTACTGTACCTCAGTACATAAACCAGCATCTGCTGGTCCATTTCATTACAAAAAAAAGTGTCCATTTTAACTCTTTTTTTATTCTTCCCACATTGTCATCAACTCTCCTCAGATTCTACCACATACATGCCAGGGTCAGGCTCTCTTACAGTTGCCATATAACGCCTACCTTCAGGGTGTGGGAGAAAATCAGGGGAAGAAGTGTTTTAATGCCCTAATGGAATGGTGCTCCACTGCCAAATAAATTGCTAAATCAACAAGGTCCGTACCTCATGTCATGTGCTAGCTTTCCTACAAAGGGGTACACAATTGCATGTGAATACCGGAACCCGGATCAAAGCACAGCGATCGCTGCCTCCCTGGCAGATGCTGATATAGCTCTATTACTTTCCACTTGAAAATCCTCAATATTTATATGCCATCTGTGATCCATAATACTTCACAAGCCGGCTCCAATTTCAACAGCAGCTGCACCAATGCGACAGCAGAAATGCAATCTGTTTCAGAGCTCATCCTGTTAAATTACAAAATAACCGAAAAACACAAGAATTTCAGACATAAATGTTAGCAAACCCTCTATTTGGCCCAATCTGTCTGCATCAGCATTTACCCAAGTGCAGACATTTATCTGCTCCCATATCCCTTCAATCTCTTGCCTCCAATATAGTCGCAAAGGTCAATGCAGAGGCCAATGTTAGAGTCATAGTCATAGAGACATAGAATCATACAGCGTAGAAACAGACCCTTCGGCTCAACTTGCCCATACCAACAGGTATGGGCAAGTTTTTTCCATGTTGCCAGCCGGGCAACCTTGGCAGCTTTTTAGGTTGCCAAATGACAGTTTAGGTGGTCATTTAAGATGGCTTGCATGACGCGTGCGATAATGTGCTCGGACGAAGTGCGTATTTGCCAGTCGGAATTATACTCAATGAAGCATTCACATATTATTTCTGCTTCAAATAATGTCACAAACTAAACATATTCACCAATCAAGACATGATATATCCCACAATGACATGCAGCAAAATTATAAGACAGTATCTCAACTCTTTTTACACATTGCAATTAATGCAATTTCTATTAGTTCTTTCCACTTCCAAACAAAAATGTGGTTGGATTATTCAGCGTATGATCAATCTGTGTCAATAAATCCTGGACCATGGTAACATATATGCGTACGTATAGTTGTGAATGTTGCTCATTAAATAACTACAGTACTGATATTCCATATTAAGAGCATTGATTTGCCGTTAAAATGAATTCTGTAATAACGTGTCAACGGCAGCAGTGACAATCAAACACTGCGGTTTTAATGTTTCACGTGTTCACAATTTAATTATTCCATCTTTATGGATTAAAACAAATAATAACATTGGGAATTAAAACACATTTGATTGCATTCCGTTATCAAACAGTTAATGTTCGCTCTGAAGACATTTCCAGCACAATAGGGTCAGGGAGGGGGGTGTGTGTGAATCAGTGCGGGGTGGACAGATGGCGGGGGTGGGGGGGGGGGGTGAATTAGTACGTGTTGAGGCAGGTGAATTAGTACGTGTTGGTTGGAGTAGGTAAAATTGTGAGGGGAGAGCATGGGGGATGTCAGTGGTGTTGAATGGGGGGGGTTCAGTACGGGATGGATGGGGGTAGACAAAAGTGCTGGAGAAACTCAGCGGGTGAGGCAGCATCTATGGAGCGAAGGAAATCGGCAAGGTTTCGGGTCGAGACCCTTCTTCAGACTGTTCCCCCCATTCTTCTTGAATGGGAGGATCAGTGCAGGATGGATGGGGGGTGGGGAGATCAGCGCAGGATGAATGGCGGGGGGGTCAGTACAGTGTGAATCGGAGGGTCTGCAGGATGAATGGGGGATCACTACATGATGAATGAGGGGAAGGGGGGAAGGTGCAGGGTAAATGGAGGGTGGGTCAGTACGGGATGAATGTGTGGATTAGTAAAGGATGGATGGGGGATTAGTACAGGATGGATGGGGGATCAGTACAGGATGGATGGAGGAGAAGTGCAGGATGGATGGGAAAGGGGTAAGTACAGGGTGAATTGGGGAACCAGTGTAGGATGGATGGGGGGGGGTGGGTGGGTGGCAGGAGAATCAATGCGAGATGGATGGAGGGTGATCAGCGCAGGATGAATAGTTGGGGGGGGGGTAGATGGGAGGGAGCACAGGGGATGTCAGTGAGGACTGAATAGACGCGGGAATGGGGATCAGTGCTGGATGGAGAGGAGGGGTCCCAGGATAAGGGGGTGGAGGGGGCGTACAAGAGAGAGAGGGAGAGAGAGGGGGAGAGGTGGGGAGGAAGGAAAGTCAGCGCTCCTCGGACAACATCGCCCCGCTGCCTTGGCCGTTGGAAACTCCTCGCCACCGCCTCCCTCCTCCGCCAGCTAACAGCAAGGTGCGGGGCCGGGCGGTGCAGCTCAAAGATCCTATAGCTATAAGGTCTTTGGTGCAGCTGCTTCAGAAGGGTCGGAGCGAATGACGGGCTTCGCACAGCAGCAGCAGCGGCCGCGAACAGCAGCTCCATCTCCTCCTCCTCCCGCGCCCCGCCCGCCCTGATAAGGGCCTCTGCTGGCAAATCCACTAACGGCGATAACCGCTTTCGAAACAAACCCTCCCACACGCCGAGGCCTCCCCCTCCCTCCCTCCCTCCTCCCGGTCTCGGCGTGCGGGAGGGTTTGTTTCGAAAGCGGTTATCGCCGTTACCGGATTTACAAGCAGAGGCTCTTATCAGCAAAGATACTAGAGGAGCTCCTCTAGTATCTTTGCTTATCAGGGCGGGCAGGGGCGGGCGGGGGGCGGGGGGCGGGAGGAGGAGGAGATGGAGCCGCTGCTGCCGCTGTCCGGGGCCCGTCATTCGCTCCGACCCTTCGTCACCCCACATCTAGTATCTTTGCCCCGCACGACAGCCGTCACCGCCGACACAAAACGTCGCGTTCCTTTTCTCCAAAGATGCTGCCTGACCCACGGTGTTACTCCAGTTTTTTGTGTCTATCTTCGGTACAAACCAGTATCTGGTTGCCAAGCTGGGCAAAATGACTCGGTGTTTAGGTTGCCCGGCGGCGCTTTGAGTGGTCAGTGGCACCCAGGCAACCGCTAATTTTGAGCCCTGACCAATCAACATGTCCCATCTACACCATTCCCACCTCCCTGCCTTACCACCATATCCCTCTAAACCTACCCTATCCATGTACCTTGGGGGGAAAAAAACGTCTTGGGGAGTGTTTCCATGTTACTTGCGGTAGGTAATCAGACACTGTATAGAATACAGCATTAAGGGTGGTCACAGTGGCGCGGCAATAGAGTTGCTGCCTTACAGCGAATGCAGCGCAGGAGAACCAGGTTCAATCCTGACTACGGGTGCTGTCTGTACGGAGTTTGTACGTTCTCCCCGTGACCTGCATGGGTTTTCTCCAAGATCTTCGGTTTCCTTCCACACTCCAAAGCCATACAGATTTGGTTAATTGGCTTGATAAATGTAAAAATTGTCCCTAGTGGGGTAGGATAGTGTTAATGTGCGGGGATCGCTGGTCAGCGCGGACCTGGTGGACCGAAGGGCCTGTTTCCGCGCTGCATCTCTAAATTAAACTAAAAAAACTAAATACAGCTGCTATTTCACCGTGGCTATTAAAACTTGATAAGCAATTGCTTCCATTGCCACGTCTGTAACCCTTACCTAAGTGCCTGCACTTCTATCTGATTGTTCACAAAACCCGACAGTCCAACATCTGGCTCATCTGGTTCTGTTTTCCACGCGTCCTTTAAACTCACCAGATTTACGTAAAAAAATTGTTGTAGCATCTAAATATAAGTGAATGAAGAATATGTTGGGGTCTTTAATAGAAGTAATATTCAATAGCACAGAAGATTTGGAGGTCCAGCATCACCAAAGCCTGGAGTGTGTTGTTTTTACTGTCTATATTAAATATATTCAGCAACCTATGCAGTAGCAACAAGACACGCTCTCCACTCTCTGAATAAAGACATTTATTTTCATGACAGTCCAAACTTTTTTTTACCCGGTGTCCTCACACTATAACTCCTTGTTCTAGTTCTCTGACCAGTAGAAACATCCTCACCCGATCCAACCTGTCTGATCCCATGACAATCTTCCATGAGACCCTCTTTCATTCTTCTAAACTCTGGTGAATACAAGCCAAGTTAAACAGCATGGCAGCCCTGCCACACTAGAATATCAGGCTGATGAACTCTTACCAGTCTTTCTTTGCCAAGTATATCCTTTCTTGTGTAAGGAGACCCAAAAGTGCACAAAATATCTCAGGTATGGTTTAGCCTAGACTCCATATAATAATCACAAGACAATCTTATGCCTGTATTGAAACCTCTTCCATGACGGCCAACATACCAATTGCCTTAACTGTTTGCTGTACCTGCATGTTTGTTTTTTTGTTACTGCTGCACGAGGCTACCCTGATCCCTTTCCCAATCGCTCACCATTTAAATAATACTCTGCCTTTTGTTTTTTAACTTACCAAACTGGATAACTTCACATATATCCACAGTATACTTCCTGCATCACCTCAAAATATTTTGAATCTGGGGTTCCAATTCAACGTACTCATCTATGGTACTGAGCACAGCACTATTCAGAGAATAACAAATAACTTCTTAAAAACAAAATTATATCGCTTTGCATTTTTAAAAATCTCGCAAGGCTATTCACAATACTTTTCCCCTTGGTGTCTGCCAAGTACTCAGCACCTGTAACTAATCTTGCTTTCAATTTAATCATGAAGAGCCATTTGTCTTGGAGTCACTTGACAATAGCCCTAAACATGAAACATGTAGAGATATTGTTTTTAAACTGTTTGAGCTGCCTTGTGGACAGCCATGGTGCAAATTAACCTATGAGATCAGAGCGTTACAAACAAAGGGAGAAGAGACTTCTTTCATCATTCAAATTTCAAGAGAGAGGTAAATTTAGCTCATAGGGCTTCAGAATCAAAGAATAGGGGGGGAAAGCAGGAACAGGGCACTGATTTTGGATGATCAGCCATGACCATATTGAATGGCGGACCAAATGACCTACTCCTGCATCTATTTTCTTTGTATCTATGTTTCTATAGTGAAATTGAATCGGAAAAGAAAATGATGATCAGTGAATCTCAGGGAATGGAGAGAAGATTTCTGCTGTACATACATTAAGGAATCTGAAAAGAGAAAGGAAACAAAACAGATGTAAAATTATGAAAAAGGGATAAAGGGCCAATTTCCACGCTGTATGACTCCAAGACTGCGAGAATCTCAATAGACTGGAAAATTGGAATGATAAGTAGTGAGCTTATTTCATTAAGTACACGCAGGTTATTGAGACAACAGAAAGGAAACTAGCAATAGGAACAAACAACAGTCAATGACTGCAAAAGGAAGAGTATCGGGGATACTGATAAAGAACAAGCTGCCAAGGAAGATGGTGAAGGTGATAGAACCAGCACGATGGATTACAAGAAATGCAAACTGAAATTTCAGAATCTTTTCCATGGCATAGAACAATTGTAGAATCACAGAATGGTACAACACAGAAATGGGCCTGTTCGACCCACCTTGCAACATGGGTGGGTGAGTAAGAGGTGGGGTCGCCTGTATTTACATAAACGCAATCACCCTTCAACAACATTTGGCTTTGTTTGGTAGCCTCCCTAACAAATAATTCTCCTTCCTTTATCGGTGCTTAAACCTACCTCAGCAATGAAGATAATTCAGATTACATTGTTAACAAGCGACACAATTAAATGCTGCAGCATCCTCTCTACCTGTGGAATGGTGGTGTGTTCATCCCTGGAGCCGGCTAACGGCACTGCTGGCATGGAAAGTGCGATCAATTCATTCATCGTCAGCTTGAGAAAACCCGTGTTAGAGCATTTAGGCTCAGAAGACACCAAGGCCTACAAGGAAGAAATATAAAGCATGACAATATGAAATATCCTTCTGTGATATTTATCTTGTGTTCGGTCCATTCTCCCCAGTAAACAGTTCTCCTCCTTATTCTTACCAGCTTTGCCTAATATGGAAAGTTTAAAAAAAAATCTTTAGTTTAGTTTATTGTCAAGAGTACCAAGGTACAGTGAAAAGTTTTTGTTACGAACAAGTCAGCAGAAAGACAATACATGATTACAATCGACCCATTTACAGTGTATAGATACATGATAAGAGAATAACATTTAGTGCAAGGTAAAGCCAGCAAAGTCCAATCAAGGATAGTCCAAGGGTCATCAAAGAGGTGGAGAGTAGTTCAGCACTGCTCCCTGGTTGTGGTTGGATGATTCAGTTGTCTGATAACAGCTGGGAAGAAACTGTCCCTGAATCTAGATGCTCCTCTACATTTACCAAATTAAAATGGTATTTATTGAAACAAAACTATAAGGAAATGTTCCAAAAGCCTTCCTAAAGTTCAGGCAAACCACATGTACTGCCCTCGACAATACATTTTGTTACAACTTCAAGATTGGTCAGACAGGATCTGCCCTTGACAAAGCAATGCTGAACCCAGCGCAGTTGCAAACACCAGCCCTTCCTCACCTGAATGTAAAACGGGATCCCAGCACTGCGCCTGGTGGCACACAGCTTGGATGACGGGGCACTGGACTTAATTTCCTGTAGAACTTCTTCTAGCCATTGTAGAGTTAATTTCTGCAGATCACTGTTGTTGCATCTAGAAATAAGACAAAACATAACAACATTTGCATGTTTACTTTTGGCTGCTAATATTCTCCCTCTGCATTTTTCACCCCCAAAGGTTTATTCTTAAGTCTGTCAGAAGGAACTGCAGATGCTGGTTTAAACCGAAGATAGGCACAAAAAGCTGGAGTAACTCAGCGGGACATGCAGCATCTCTGGAGAGAAGGGTCTCGACCCGAAACGTCCCCCATTCCTTCTCTCCAGAGTTGATTCTTAAGTCCTTGTCATGAGGAACTGTTGGACATTATTCCAAAATAAAAATGAAATTTACAGTAGAGCCATTAAACAAGTATTGAATAGAGATAAGAAGGGCCAACATTGATCATCTACCCATGATTGCTGCTACACGTGCTAACCATCTGATTCTGTCTAGATAATTATCAAAGAGAGGGATTGAATCAGTAGCAAGTAAACAGACAACAAGTCAAGAGTCAAGAGTGTTTTATTATCATATGTCCCGGACGGGACAATGAAATTCTTACTTGCTGCAGCACAACAGAATATGTGAATATGTAAACATTGTATATAACGGGGAAAAAAAGAAAAAGTTCAATAAATAACAAATATAGTGCAAATAACAAATAATAATATAGTCTTTTACAGTTCAGAGCTCATAGCTTATTCGTTGTGTTTAATAGCGTGATGGCTGTGGGGAAGGGGCTGTTCCTGAACCTGGACGTTAGTTTTCAGGCACCTGTACCTTCTTCCTGATGGCAGTAGCGAAATGAGTGTGTGGCCAGGATGGTGTGGGTCCTTGATGATTTTGGCTGCCTTTTTGAGGCAGTGACTACGATAGATCCGTTCGACGGTGGGGAGGTCAAAGCCGGTGATGGACTGGGCAGTGGTCACAACTTTTTGTCGTATTTTTCGCTCCTGGACGTTCAAGTTGCCGAACCAGGCCACGATGCAACCAGTCAGAATGCTCTCTACCGTGCACCTGTAGAAGTTTAGGAGAATCTTCTTCGACATGTCGAATCTCCATAATCTTCTCAGGAAGTAGAGTCGCTGATGTGCCTACTTTATAATTGCATCAGTGTGCTGGGTCCAGGAAAGATCTTCGGAAATATGCACGCCCAGGAATTTGAAGTTATTGACCCTCTCCACTATCGTCCCGTTGATATAAACAGGATTGTGGGTCCTCATCCTTCCCCTACTAAAGTCCACAATCAGTTCCTTATGTAGCGGCAGATTTTTATATTGTTCAAGAGATTAGTCCCTCTAGCCGCTAAATGGACAGCATGGTTAAGGGGAATGTCTCCGTACGCATGCGAGCTCACCATCAGTGACCTTCAGAGTTTCTTCATAGATAAGTCTTCCAAAACACAGTCTTTTGATTAATAAATTCTTTATTGTTGATGAAAACAATAAGGTACATCCAAACTTCTTCCGAGTCGTTACTATAATCTTCATCGAACTCCAGCTTATCGCTTTAAACATTAGAAAACTCCACGTGTCTCTGTTACACTTCGCATGGTCGAAGGGTAAACCTTCTCCATGCTCGTTCCAAACTAAACTAAAAACTAAGCTTCTGCACAAGATACATAGCCCAAAAATACGTCAGAAACATATGATTGTTAAGGGATTGGACACGCTAGAGGCAGGAAACATGTTCCCGATGTTGGGGGAGTCCAGAACCAGGGGCCACAGTTTAAGAATAAGGAGTAAGCCATTTAGAACGGAGACGAGGAAACACTTTTTCTCACAGAGAGTGGTGAGTCTATGGAATTCTCTGGATGCTTTCAAGAGAGAGCTAGATAGGGCTCTTAAAAATAGCGCAGTCAGGGGATATGGGGAGAAGGCAGGAACGGGGTACTGATTGGGGATGATCAGCCATGATCACATTGAATGGCAGTGCTGGCTCGAAGGGCCGAATGGCCCACTCCTGCACCTATTATCTAATGTCTAAATCCCACCCACAATATAACGGGCAGTCTAAAATTTAAAGACACACGCCATCATTAATGACACTCAAAACAAGCCAAATGGCCACTTGGTCTTACTGATGTTGAGAGCCAGGTTGTTCTGCTGGTACCATTTGGTCAGTCGGTCGATCTCATTTCTATACTCTGACTTGTCCCCATCTGTGATTCGTCCAACCACAGTGGTGTGATCGGCGAACTTGATGATGCAGTTCGCACTGTGACCGGCTACGCAGTCATGGGTATAGAGTGAGTAAAGCAGGGGGCTGAGCACGCAGTCCTTGAGGCACGTCACCTTACTCTTCTTGGGCACCGGTATTATTGATGCCCTCTTAAAGCAGGTGGGAACCTCAAACCTCAGAAGTGAGAGGTTGAAAATGTCTGCAAAAACTCCCGCCAGTTGGTCTGCACAGGTGTTGAGAACTTGACCGGGTATAGTAGAAACAAAGGACTGCAGACGCGGTTAATACCCAAAAAGACACAAAGTGCTGAAGTAACTCAGGCAGCATTCCTGGAGAACATGGATAGGTGCCATTTTGGGTTGAGACCCTTCTTCAGACTCAAATAGTTTTGGCTTCAGCCAACAATAGTTTTAATCTTCCCAATATTAATGAGGATTTAAAGCAAGTCATTAAAGTTGAATTGAATTTAATACTTTATTGCCACATGTGACAAGTCACAGTGAAATTCTTTGCTGCATACCGTGTCACGGTATGCAAATAGTCACCCATAAAGGGCGTTTAAAGTTACAAATCCCCCCCCCCCCCCCGGCCAGTTTCCCCTTTGTTCTTCCCCTCCCCCCTCCCTCACAGCGGTCCTCCATTGGCATGTCCTTTCCCATCAGCAAAATATTAAAGTAAAGAATTTCACGTGGAACCATTCTAAAGCCACAGTTTGGAAATCAGCTCTTACTAAACAATACTGGTCCTCATATGACAATTTATTGCAAATCACCACAGCATGGTTGCTCCAACAATGGCCTTTCCACTCTGAACAAATCAAACATGGAGGGGAAAAAACATATTTTCAACCCTAATTGGTGCGGCACAAGTTGCTGCCTTACAGTGCCAGAGACCAGAGTTCCATCCTGAGTACAGGTGCTGTCCGTACGGAGTTTGTACGTTCTACCCGTGACAGCGTGGGTTTTCCCCCGGTGCACCGGTTTCCTCCCACAATCCAAAGACGTACAGGTTTGTAGGTTAATTGGCCTCAGTAAAGATCGTAAACTGTCCCTAGTGGGATAGTGTACGGCTATCGCTGTTCAGAATTGTCTCATTGGGCTGAAGGGCCTGTTTCTGTTCTGTGTCTCGAAAACTAAAAACTAAGATTGTGGTCTAGCTGATTACAAAACACTTATCAGAGCTGACCAATAGTTATGACACTGGTAAATGTTCCTACCCTTTGAAACGGTACAGTGTCATGCAAATGCTGAAATATTAATCCAATAAAGTGTTTCAACAAATAAGAATGAAAGTCTTTAACTCCTGTACATCTTCTGGTGTGGAGGAGGAAGAAAACAGGAAAAATGATACATTAAACTGAAGGATTGAGTAACAGGAAAAAAATATACACTAGCACTCCCTTGTGCTCATTTCTGTGGCTAAAATACAAAAAAAGGAGCTGTACTGACAGGGGGTTTTAAAAATGTAACATTGCTAGCTTTGTGCTACTACTGGTTCCAAACAACATTCATCCTGAATGTGCATGACAACAGTATAAAAATATTCATTTACATTCAAGAGTGGCCAAGTTCATTTACACTATGCCCTACGAACTGCAGCTCTCATTTCCCCCACACTACAAGTTCCTGATTTGGGGGAAAGGAATAGGGTGGAGGACAAGAATCTTGTCCAAGAAAGGGAAGAGCAACAATAGCTGCAATATTAAACTTAGATTCTAAGTTAAAGCCCTGTCCCACTGTACGAGTTCTTCCAAAGAGTTCTCCCGAGTTTGCCCTGATTCGAACTCGGAGAATTACGGTAATGGCCGTTCGTCGGTACTCGGGGCTCTCATGGACATTTTTCAACATGTTGAAAAATCTTCACGAGTCTTCCCGAGCTTACCGCGTTTCCCGAATACCTGCCGTTAGCGTTACGAGCCGCTAAGAGACGTCCCCGAGCTCCGACGTACCCGCTACGTTCATTCTACGTGCTTACCACGAGTTTGATTTTTTTAAAACTCGGGAGAGCACTTGAATGAACTCGTACAGTGGGACAGGGCCATCAAGCACCAACCACTGCTGAGATGGATTGCCTTTGTATCTCCAGGTTTGCGAAGGTTTTTAGAAGATAGACTGGTATAGCAATCTGACTGCTCGAGTGAAGAACGGGGCATAGTTTGGGGGAAAGAATGAACATGTTCAAGTTTATTGTTAAAAAAAAAGTTTCTCTTTCCACAGACGCTGTCTGACCTGCCGCGTGTGTTATAGCATTTCATGGGTTTTTTAAATTTATGACCAAGTAATTATCTTTGAATTTTCCTCAGATTTGGTGTAATCAGGCTTCTGACCAACTACTAGAAACAAACTGAGCAGAAACATAAATGTCAACTTGATTCTCCCATTTGAATTAAGCTTGCTGTCATTTCTGTGCTGACTTCATTCTTCACCCTGCAGCTGTGACTTTGACTTAGCGTGGGAGGCCACAATGTGCCTCACAGAAGCAATATGTGAAATGCTATTTTTGTGTTACTTATGAGGTTCAAATCAGCCAGTCTCTCAGTTGCCTGCTGTTGATTGCAATTACTATGTGGAACACATTGTTCCACTGAAAAATGATGATCAGCTGACACTTACCTGGTGAACATTTCGGTCAGTTTTATAAATCCAACGTAAGCCAACTCAAATGCACCTCTATGCCTTGACTGGAGAAGCTGGTATTTGAAATACTCTCCAATTGCCCAAACCTAATTTAGAAGAGAAAAATAACACAAATTAGTTTGAAATAAAACTGGAGAATCATGGACAGACTCAGCTGAGGAGGCAGCAATTGTGGAGTGATGGAGTCAGGTCATTGCTTCTGATAAACAGCCACGCTCTTTATTTTGGGCGGCACAGTGGCGCAATAGCAGAACTGCTGCCTTACAGCGCCAGAGACCCGGGCTCGATCCTGACCATGGATGCTGTCTGTACACAGTTTGCACGTTCTCCCTGTGACCACGTGGGTTTTCTCCAGGTGCTCCGGTTTCCTCCCACATTCCAAAGACGTAGGTTAATTGGGTTTATCCCAAACCTGTAGGATAGAATTAGTGTAGGGGGATATTGTTGGTCGGTGCGGACTCGGTGGACTTTGTACCTCTAAAACTAAAATAAACTAAATAGATGCTGCCTGACCTGCTGAGTTCTTCCAGCACAACTTGCTCTCATTTCAGATCGCCAGCACCTGCAGATTATTATTATTTTGCATTCAGAAAATAAATTTTATCCCTGAACAGTGAAATTCCAAATGCAAAGGAGGGCCATTTCATTTTCTTTAAGCCCTTTCTGCTGAATGGGTCCATGTAATCTTTGTGTAATGAATATGAATCTATCTGGGCTTATAAAATGCAAGGTTACTTCCTTGGATTGCTTGATGAAGACACAAAGGAAGGCTAAGCCACAACTGATGACACAAGTATACAACACGAAAGGGCATTCTTTTTCTCGCCATTTAAACTATTTAAAAAGGGGCTTTTCATAATGATCCATTTATCAATTTTAATAAGTTCTAAACACAGATAATGTTCACGGGAGGAATTTCTCCCAATAGGTCCATGTTAGGGTCACATTGTTAAATCACAAGATTCAGAGACTTCAGAATTATTTCAGTGGTTGCAATAACAAATGTTGAAGTCCACAGAGATACAGATATTAAACACACAATAATATACAAATATAACATTTATTTTCACTGAATATTACAATATATACTTCCATGAAAGGTTATTAAAACACAGTCAGTCATACAGCACGGAAACAGGCCAACAGACGTGCCCATGTCAGTCAAGTTGCCCCATCTGCACTAGTCCCGCCTGTATTTGACCTATATCCCTCTAAATCTTTCCTATCCATGTACCTGTCCAAATGTCTTCTAAATGTTGTTATAGTACATGTCTCAACGACCTCCTCTGGCAGTTCATTCCATATACCCACCACCATCTGGGTGAAAATGTTGCCTCCCAGGTTCCTATTAATCACCTGAATGATGAAGGCCAATGTGCCAAAAGCTTTTCTGACCACTTTATCAACATGTGACACCACTTCCAAGGAACTATGTACCTGCATTCCTAGATCCTTCAGCTCTACAACACTCCCCAGAGCCCCACCGTTCACTGTGAAGGTCCTGTCCTTGTTTGACGTTCCAAAATGCAACACCTCACATTTATCTGCATTAAACCCCATTATCCATTCCTCTGCCCACTGGCCCAACTGATCAAGATCCTACTGTAACCATCGTCGCTATCTGCAAACTTACTACTTATGCCTTGAACATTATCAACAAATAACATGAAGAAGCAATGACGACCAAAGGCAATATTGAGATCCTATTCCCAAGATTGGATCAATCTTTTTTTCTAATTTAAACACCTAAGCATTCAAAGTCATAAGCTTCCAATATCTGGACATTTGATAATTTGAAAAGTAAATTACGAATCTGAAAAAAATGGATGGACCCACTTAGTCAGCAAAAATGGTAAATGGTGCATGCTAAACCTGTTGACATCACATGAATAACAGTTTGAATTAATAATTATGTTTTTGATAAGAATCATTCACACAATATTTAAATCTCATCAATAGCTACAATATTTTGAGAAATTAAAAAAAGATTCATGGACTCCAAAGCAGAAATAGAGGAAATTAATCTTAGGCAAAACATTTTCTTAATTAATTACAGAAGTGTAGAAGTACAGGTAGACCTAACACCTTATAGCGCCAGAGACCCGGGTTCGATCTTGACTATGGGTGCTAGTCTGTATGGAGTCTGTACATTCTCCCTGTGACCCGAGTGGGTTTTCTCCGAGCTCTTCGGTTTCCTGCCACACTCCATAGACGTACAGGTTTGTAGGTTAATAGGCTTGGTATAAATGCAAAATTGTCCCTAGTGTATAGGATAGTGCTAGTGTGCGGGGATCGCTGGTCGGTGCCGACACAGTGGGCTGAAGGGCCTGTTTCCGCGCTGTATCTCTAAATTAAACTAAAGTATGTTTTGTGATTATTTTTATTGTAAGCATCTCATAAGGATGCAACAAATTGGATGTGAAGAGATGCTGTTGAAATATTAATTCTGAGAAGGTTAAAGTGAACTTGTCTTATCAGTGGTAATATATTATCAGTGAAGTTTGCTGTGGCCTTTCAGTTTACATTAATGTCAAAAGAAAATTCCATGAGCAGCAACTATTCATTATTTTTTCTCCTGTTATCCCTGTAATTTAACACCATGTTATTTGTTTTCCAAGGAATTGCAAAACCTTTTGGCTGAAATATTGCAATCATGAATTCCTTGCCAACAATTTAGTTGGCTTATGATGAGAATAATTTAGTAAACCAAGAACAAAAAAACAAACTGCTGGAGAAACTTGAGGATCAGTCTGAAGAAGAGTTCTGACCCAAAACGTCATCTGTCTTTCATCACAGATGACGTTTTCGGTCGGAACCCTTCTTCAGACTGATCGTCAAGATGCTGCCAAACTGCTGAGTTTGCTCAAGATTCCAGCATTTGCAGTCATGTAAACCAAGAAAATTGGATTGAACTAAGCAAGATATTTCACATTTCAATCAACTGATAAAAACCAAGTAAATATATGTAATCTACAGTACAATTTGCCTTTATGTGGGATCATATTGATGATAGCAATAATTACAGAAGATAATCTATTAACTGTGTGTAGGAAGGAACTGCAGATGCTAGATAATACTGAAGATAGACACAAAGTGCTGGAGTAACTCAGCGGCATCTCTGCAGAAAAAGGGTGGATGACGTTTCGGGTCGGAACTCTTTTGAAGGGTGAAGGGTTCCGACTCGAAACGTTATCCACCCATTTTATCCAGAGATGCTGCCTGACCCGTTGAGTTACTCCAGAAATTTGTGTCTGTTAACTGTGCAGGATGGTGGGATTCAAAGTGGCAACGAGGGAATCTTATCATTCACTGGGTGGCGATAAAGGAGGGCAGGACATATAGATGGAAAATTGAACTCATCGCAGAGAGAATCCATCACCTCGGATGGGGTGGTTCCAGCAATGAAGGATTGCTGGATCAACCCCATCCAGCCCAATGAATAGCTAAGAAACACTGGTGTGGAAGGCGTCGTCATCTCAATAACTGGGAGAATGGCTTGGTGTCTGCAGGAAGCAGTGCGAGAGGAGATCTGGTCAAGACAGCTGTGGAATCTGTGGACTTGTAATGGATATTGGTGACTAACGTATCCCCTGAGACGCACATAATGAGAAAGGGATGAGTCAAATTTGGACTATATGAAAAATGGGAGCCAGCTGCAAATTTGCAACAAAGATGAAGAGACATTGCATACTGTGTGACAGCACAAAGCGGCCCCAACACTGGCATTTACACACCAGATATAAGGGCTGTGGAATGGACCTGAATAGAATTGGGACATGAACTGTCCATTGTATCCCACAAATAGAGGCATAAATTGGACCAATGACGAGGTGGGTCCAATGAAAAGACAAAGATCATCAAATAAACAATAGATGGGGAATGATGGGACAATATTTAGATGGATTATGTTATATGTTGATATATTTCTTAAATACCATCAACTAAATTGATTATGTTTCACAATTTTTAGCTTTCAACTTTTCTTTCAACAGAAATAGTTTTAAACTTTTCTTTTTGCACTAACACATTCACGTATTTTCTCAAGATAAAAATGGCACTACATCTTTTTAACTGCTTGATACATAAAGTAGAGGGGATATTTGCATCAGGAAAACAAACACTTGGAGTCAGAGACATGCAGCACAGAAACAGGCCATTTGGCCCAACTCATTCACACTGACCCGGTTTTATAGTTGAGATAGCCCCATTTGCCTGCGTATGGCTCAAATGCCTCTAAACCCGCTAATGTACCAATGTCAAAATGTTTTATAAATCTTGCCATTTTACTTAGTCACCGCTACTCACCGCAGATTAGTCTTGGCCGTGAAACTAGATGGGTTAGTAATTTTGCAGATGATACCAAGTTCGCTGGGGTCACGGACTGTGAGGGAAGCTGTCAAAGTCTACAGCGGGAACATAGATCAGCTATGGAAATGTGTGGAGAAATAGCAATGGAGTTGAATTAAAGCAAGTGTGAGGTGTGGCATTTTGGGAAGTCGAATGCAAGGGGAAAATATAGAATTAGTGGCATGACCTTTAACAGCATGGATGTACAGAGGGATCTTGGGGTCCACGTCCATAACTCCCTGAACATGGCAACACAAGTAGATAGAGTGGTAAAGGTGACACATGGTATGTTTGCCTTCTTCACTCAGGGCATTGAGTATGAGTCATGAAGTCATGATGCAGCTTCATAGGACTTTGGTTAAATCACATTGAATGTATTGTGTCCACCATTTCTGGTTGTTTCATTACCAGAGTGTTGGCTACAGTGAGATGTTGGACAGACTTGGAATGTTTTCTCTGGAACGCCGGAGGTTATAGGGAGACCTGATCTATAATTATGAGAAGCAAAAATAGGGTAGACAGTACCTTTCCCAAGCTGGAAAAGTCAAATACTAGAGGTAAGAGGGGCAATGTTTAAAGGAGAAGTGCAGGGCAAGTTAAAAAAAAAATGACACAAAGGGTGGCGAGTGCCTGGAACATCCTACTGGGTTGATGGTGGAGGCAGATATGATAGTGGTATTTAAGAGACACTAGACCAAGTGCAGACCCGTTGGGTCTGCTCCCCCAACGCACCCGTCCCCTACCCGTAGCCCCCACGGGAGTCATGGTCCTCCAACTCAACCCGTTGCCGAAGGTAAGATTCGAGCACTCCTCAGCCAAGATCATAGCTCGTGAGCCTCCCCCAGCACTGGAGTTGAAAAAATAATCCCAATTGCAATACCAATTGACCCTCCCTCCTGTCCTGCCAGGAGCAATGATGGCAACATTGTTGCAAATGTCAGATGCACTTGCTGTGAGATGCCATTCAGCTGAAATGTTCAGAGTGTTCCTGCCAGCATTCATGTCTTGCAACTTTGTATCGAAGTGTGTTGGAAGCTGTGAGGAACGATTTTTAACAGTAAAAAACATTTAAAATTCAAAGTATTTTTAAACATTTTCAGTAATAAGTCGAGAAATAAAGCATGACATTTTCAGATAAGTAGCTTTTGGACTCGATGGGAAAAATGTCTACCGGAATATGTAAAAATGTTATCGTTACCGCATATATTTTTCGTGAAGATTTGATAACAAACAAACAAACACACACACACACACACATCCAAGATCAGACTTTTACTAGTTACTAGACCAAGTGGGACCTATTGGGTCCCGTCCCCTCAACGCGCGGTTGCGGGTGGAGGGGGGGCAGCCTGCGGCGTGACACACACTAACCACCCCCCACACGCACACACTAACCACCCCCCACACACACACACACTAACCACCCCCCTTGATATTATATTAATATTATTCATTCACTCTTTTACCCCATCCACCCTATCCACTCACACATAGCCCCCAACTCACAGGCGCGGCTAGAGAGGGAGGGGGGTAGAGAGAGAGGGACACAGAGGCGCAGAGAGGGACACGGAGGTGCAGAGAGGGACACAGAGGCACAGAGAGGGACACAGAGGCACAGAGAGGGACACACACAGAGGGACACAGAGGCACAGAGAGCAACACAGAGGGGAGGGGGTAGGAGAGAGGGGGGGAGAGAGAGGGGGAGGAGAGAGAGGGGGAGAGAAGGGGGGAGAAGGGGGAGAGAAGGGGGGAGAGAGGGAGGGACTGAGGGAGGGGGAGAGAGCCCGGGGGGAGAGAGGCCGGGGGGGGGGAGAGAGGCCGGGGGGAGAGAGGCTGGGGGGGAGAGAGGAGGGGGCGAGAGGAGAGGGGGAGAGAGGAGGGGGGAAGGAGAAGAGTGGAGGAGAGGAGGGGGAAGGAGAATAGGGGAGAGGAGGGGAGAGAGGGGGGGAGAGAGGCCCGGAGGGGGGGTGAGAGAGGCTGGGGGGGGGGGGAGAGAGTCCCGGGAGAGTGGGGGAGAGGCCCGGCAGTGTCTTTTAAATAACGGGGGGGGGGGAATGGAGTGGTGGGGGGGTGATGTCACTCGCAGTGCGAGCAAGAACGGCGCGCGGAGCAGACACATTGTGACGTCATCAGCAAAAGACAGTCGTTTTTATTTCAAAGTTTTGTCCGATTTTTGAACATTTTCAGGAATAACTCGAGAAATAAAGCATGAACATTTCAGATTAGGCGATTTCGAACTCCACAGGAAAAAACTACTGGAATATGTAAAAAGTTTACCGTTAGCCCGTCGTTTTTTCGAGATGTGATCATACACAAACACACACACAAATAAATACACATCCAAGATCAGAGTTTTATAAGTATAGAGATATGATATGATAAATAATCACATAGATATGTAAGGAATGGAGGGATATGGATTATTTTCAGGCAGATAAAAAGGTTGGCTTTGGCACCATGTTCAGCACAGATATTGTGGGCTGATGGGCTTGTTACTAGATGTATGTTGGACTACTGCTTTCACTGGCAGCTTGTTTCATATGTGTGTCGCCCTCTATGTGGAAAATTGCCCCTTTGATCTCCATTAAATCTTTCCACTCTCAATTTAAACCTATGCCCTCTAGTTCTGGACTCCTTTACCCAGCGAAAAAAAGACTGTAACCATGCACTTAATCTATGCCTCACATGATTTTGTACATCTCTGTAAGGTTACTTCAGTCTCCTACGTTATGGGGAAAATTTCCCAGCCACTCTAGCCTCTTCCTATAATTCAAGCCCTCCAGTCTTAGTAACATCCTGATGAATCTTTTCAACACCTTTTCCGGTTTAATGATATCCTTTACTGGGAGTGTGTGAGTGATCGGTCAACATAATAATGTTTCCTTGTTCCTGAGGGGAAAACAGCTTCCCATCTTCCATCCACTGTGACGGGCGATTAGAACAGCTGGCATAAACTTGAATCAAATTACTCAGTGAGTACCGTTTCAAATTGTCTCCACAGTTTCTCAGCATTGATTAGTAAAAATAACATACATTTAAAAAAAGCAGGATTGGACATGCTCGGACCAAGCAATAATGATAAATGTACCACATCTTAAAAGGCACAAAAATGATCCATACCCATAACATATACTTGGGAATCAAATTCTTGCACAGAACCAATGAACTTGCGTTGAGTAAGCTGGTGGTACATCTGGCAGTAAAGGGGCTGTCCCACTGCGGCGACCTAATTGGCGAGTTTAGAAGAGTTTGAAAAAATGTCATGTTGAAGACCTCCTTCGACTATGTAGAAGACCTCCATCGACCTCCTTCGACTATGTTGAAGACTAGCTTCGACTAGCTTCGGGAAAATTGGACACAGAATAGTGGAGAGTGAAGACGACCTCCTTCGATCTCCTTCGACCTCAATTCGACTATGTTGAAGACTATCTACAATTACCTTTGACTACCTTCGATTACCTTCGACTACCCTTGATTATCTTCAAATAACATGCCGACCTACTACGACATACTTCGACTAAACTTACGAGTAAAAAAAAAATCAATTTTTTTTTCCATGGCAACCTTTTTTTACTTGCGGGGATTTTTCAGCATGTTGAAAATTACGCCGCGACCTAGCTGAGGCCTCGAGTACGCGGGGACTACTCTCGAGCATGAAGGAGAGTTACAAAGACCTCCTAGGACCTCGTGTTGACCATGCTGCGAGGGAAAACTCTTCTAAACTCGACTATTAGGTCGCCGCAGTGGGACAGCCCCTTTAGACTATAAAACCATTAGATTAAATTCTAGGGATGTTGCCTGTACGGAGTTGGTAGTTCCTACTTCCTAATGCAGTATTGGAGATCTAGCTTTTGCTGTGCTGTATCTACAATCAAAGGAAATCCAGAAGACCAGACTACAGATCTGAAGATAAGTTCAAATCCTGCTGTAGGAATGGTGAAAGCTTTTTTAGCTTAGTTTAGAAATACAGTGTGGAAACAGGCCCTTTGGCCCACGGAGTCTGCGTCGACCAGTTATCCCCGTATGCTAGCACTATCCAACATACTAGGGACAATTTGCAATCTTTATCGAAGCCATTTACTATACAAGGAATAGGTGACGTTTCAGGGTAAAACCGTACTTCAATCATGGGAGAGGGAAACATTGTGTCCTGGGCCTCCTCCACTGTCAGAGTGAGCCAAACACAAATTATAGGAACAGCACCTAATATTTCCCTTAAGCAGCTTTAATGTTTAAGCATCCTTACACTATTATTTTGTAAACTTTAATTTACCAAAGCCACACTGTGTTATAAAGAAAGGCACATTTTCCCACACTTAAATCAAGAGTGCTAAAAGATGCAAGGCTATTTAAATATTAGATGTTCCAGTACACAATTCATTTAGACAATAGACAACAGACAATAGGTGCAGGAGTAGGCCATTCGGCCCTTCGAGCCAGCACTGCCATTTAATGTGATCATGGCTGATCATCCCCAATCAGTACCCCGTTCCTGCCTTCTCCCCATATCCCCTAACTTTAAGAGCCCTATCTAGCTCTCTCTTGAAAGTATCCAGAGAACCGGCCTCCACCGCCCTTTGAGGCAGAGAATTCCACAAACTCACAACTCTCTGTGAGAAAAAGTGTTTCCTCGTCAACGTTCTAAATGGCTTACCCCTTATTCTTAAACTGTGGCCCCTGGTTCCGGACTCCCCCAACATCGGAAACATGTTTCCTGCCTCTAGCGTGTCCAAACCCTTAATAATCTTATATGTTTCAATAAGATCCCCTCTCATCCTTCTAAACTCCAGAGTATACAACCCCAGCCGCTCCATTCTCTCAGCATATGACAGTCCCGCCATCCCGGGAATAACCTTGTAAACCTATGCTGCACTCCCTCAATAGCAAGAATGTCCTTTCTCAAATTAGGGGACCAAAACTGCACACAATACTCCAGGTGTGGTCTCACTCGGGATCTATACAACTGCAGAAGGACCTCTTTGCTCCTATACTCAACTCCTCTTGTTATGCAGGCCAACATGCCATTCGTTTTCTTCACTGCCTGCTGTACCAGCATGCTTACTTTCATTGACTGATGAACAAGGACCCCCAGATCCCGTTGTACTTCCCCTTTTCCCAACCTGACATCATTTAGATAGTAATCTGCCTTCCTGTTTTTGCTACCAAAGTGGATAACCTCACATTTATCCACATTAAACTGCATCTGCCCACTCACCAAACCTGTCCAAATCACCCTGCATTCTCATAGCATCCTCCTCACAGTTCACACTGCCACCCAGCTTTGTGTCATCTGCAAATTTGCTAATTTTCTATTTACTAAATTTGCTAAATAACTATTTTCACATCTATAGTTCACTTACAAGGCAATGCACTGAAAAAATCTAGAGCAAATGTTGCAGGTGACCTATTGATGACCACAATGCAACTGCTGGACTATTAGTTTTATTGGTAAATGCAGTGACAAATGACTTGTTTTTCCTGCTTATTTTCGGCACTGCCTCCCCCCCCCAGATCTTTTTCCTGTCAACGCAATCCAATTATCAACACTTAATTATAAAAAACTCACCGAGAGACTCAAGAAATTCTCCAGCCCCAATAGTGTGCAAAGAGCAATAATTAAATTGCTGCAAATAACAATGATGAAGTTGTGACATGAATGTTTGAATGCCAGTCCCTGTACACCACAGAGGGAAAGGCAATTTGATTCCTGCATAATCATTTCAGTGATTGACTTTCAATTACTTGGTAACTCCATTTTAAAGAACTGCAGATCTTTAAGTCCAACTGATTAAGTTTTCTTTCAATACCTTAAGCACATTACGGAAATTGCCGCATAATTTAATTATCCCACATAATGCAGCTTTCTCTAATTACATGTCAAATGTTTCAACTTAAGTGAGGAATATTGAACTTTCAGTCACACCAATGTCATGCAAAACAAAAAATGACTTAATATCAGCTGGCCTGCTTCCAAACCAGAACCACTGTGCTTTGAAATCAAGGGAGTTGCAGTCTGAATGATATCTATAAAAAGCTTCTGTTTAAAAGATTCTCTCCTTGCCAAGGTAGACGGTGAACCATACAGCAAATACAAATAAGGGAACCAGGTAATCGCAAACACCACCTTCTACAACCCTCTGACACAATCTGAAAGCAAAGTACAATGCCTTCCATAATGTTTGTGACAAAGATCCATCATATATTTATTTGCCTCTGTACTCCACACTTTGAGATTTTAATAGAAAAAAAAAAAAAAATCAGGTGCGGTTCAAAGTGCACATTGTCAGATTTTAATAAAGGCCACTTTTATCCATTTTGGTTTCACCATGTAGAAATGATAGCAGTGTTTATACATAGCCCCCCCCCCCCCCCCCCCCCCCCATTTCAGGGCACCATGAATTTTGGGACACAGCAATGTAATGTAAATAAAAGTAGTAATGTTTAGTATTTTGTTGCATATCCTTTGCATGCAATGACTGCTTGAAGTCTGTGATTCATGGACATCACCAATTGCTGGGTGTCTTATCTGGTGATGCTCTGCCAGGCCTGTATTGCAGCCATCTTTAGCTTATGCTTGTTTTGGGGGCTAGTCCCCTTCAGTTTTCTCTTCAGCATATAAAAGGCATGCTCAATTGGGTTCAGATTGGGTGATTGACTTGGTCACTCATTTTTTAGCTTTGAAAAACTCCTTTGTTGCTTCAGCAGTATGTTTGGGATCATTGTATTGCTGTAGCATGAACCGACTCCAATGAGTTTTGAGGCATTTGTTTGAACTTGAGCAGATAGGATGTGTTTATACACTTCAGAATTCATTATGCTACTACCATCAGCAGTTGTATCATCAATGAAGATAAGTGAGCCAGTATCTTCAGCAGCCATACATGCCCAGGCCATAACACCCCCACCACCATGTTTCACAGATGAGATGGTATGCTTTGGATCTTGGGCAGTTCCTTCTCTCCTCCATACTTTGCTCTTGCCATTACTCTGATATATAAGTTAATCTTCGTCTCATCTATCCACAAGACCTTTATACAGAACTGTGGTTGCTCTTTTAAGTACTTCTTGGCAAAATGTAACCCGGCCATCCTATTTTCTGGCGAACCAGTGGTTTGCATCTTGCAGTGGAGCCTCTGTATTTCTGTTTATGAAGTCTTCTGCGGACAGTGGTCATTGACAAATCCACACCTGACTCCTGAAGAGAGTTTCTGATCTGTCGGACAGGTGTTTGGAGTTTTTTTTAATTATAGAGAGAATTCTTCTGTCATCAGCTGTGGAGGTCTTCCTTGGCCTGTCAGTCCCTTTGCGATTAATAAGCTCACCAGTGCTCTCTTTCTTCTTAATGATGTTCCAAACAATTGATGTTGGTAAGCCTACGCTTTGGCTGATGTCTCTAACAGTTTTATTCTTGTTTCTCAGTCTCATAATGGCTTATTTGACTTTCATTGACTTTGGTCCTCATGTTGATAAACAGCAATAAAAGTTTCCAAAGGTGATGGAAAGACTGGAGGAAAGACTAGGTGCTTAGAGTTCTCTTATACCTGCATTAAGGAGGCATTTAGACACACCTGAGCAACTAGAAACGTCTGTGAAGCCATGTGTCCCAAACATGATGGTGCCCTGAAATGGGGGGACTATGTATAAACACAGCTGTAATTTCTACATGGTGAAACCAAAATGTATAAAATACCCTTTAATAAAATCTGACAATGTGCACTTTAACCACATGTGATTTTTTTTTCTATTACAAATCGCAAATTGTGGAGTACAGAGGCAAATAAATAAATGATGGGTCTTCATCCCAAACATTATGGTGGGCACTGTATGTGAAACCACCTACATTAAAAGTCTTCTCACCCACCACTCCACCTCCAGGTCCCTCAGATCGGCCGACTTGGGGTTGCTGAATATCCCGCGGTCTAGGCATAAGCTCAGGGGCGACCGCGCCTTTGCGGTTGCAGCTCCTAGACTGTGGAACAGCATCCCCCTTCCCATCAGAACTGCCCCCTCCATCGACTCCTTTAAGTCAAGACTAAAAACTTATCTATACTCCCAAGCCTTTCTTGACATCCTCTGAGCGAGGGCTATATGTATATATGTATGTAGTTTGTTTGTTTATATTATTCTTATAACAAATGTAAAGCACTTTGGCCAACGAGAGTTGTTTTTTAAATGTGCTATATAAATAAATGTGACTTGACTTGACTTAAAGTCTTATGTAATTGCTGAGCTCTCATGTAGCACAAGGAGGGTCAGTGGCAGAGGTCCCATTGCAGTTAAGATGCCTGTAAAATAATGATAGTTGAACGATGCTCTAATATTTTCAAGCCTTTCTGCTGGTTAGGGCAGCAACTGTCCGAGCCTGCAGGTTAAATCCAGCTTGTATCAATTTAACCGACTTCTTGTCAAGCTGAATTTCGGTTTCTACCACAGGCTTATGAGGCCCGAGATTAATTTGAGAGGCCAAGAACGTGGGCTCCAAATGACCAGCCAAGGTTGCAAATAACCCAATTGCCATGTACAGGAGAAAGAAATGAAGAGAACCAGGGAACTGCAGCATCCCTGGAGAACATGGAAATGTGATGTTTCGGATCAGGACCGATGTGGCAAGGAAAGAATGGGATTGGTTGGGATACCATTATGAAAGGATTCAGACAGCCCTTCTAATCATGACAATTATTTTTATTCCAGTTAATAATTGAAGAATAAATAATGTTTACGGCATCTAAATCTAATTCAATTCTGACACAAACATCTAAAGCTGACTATGTTTTCGCTGTACTACATCATTATGATCCTTTACTGCCCCTCACGGCAAATTTTAGAACAGCTAAAATATGCATCAACCATGTATAATTTTGCAAAGGAAATCTTTCACCCAGTGCAGCTGTAATGGTTTTCGGAAGGTTAACGATGGTTGGAAGCTGTGTGGCAAGGATGTTAGCAATGGGACTTAAATAGCTAACTGAAGGTTAGCCAAATAATTACACAACTGGTTACAGAATAAAGGTACTGAAAACTTTATTAAAAAATCCTTGAAATGCCTTTCTGAACATTGCATAATTGATAACTGTGCAGTTTAGTTTAATTTAGTTTCGAGATACAGCACGGAAACAAGCCCTTCAGCCTACCGGGTCTGCACCGACCAGCGATCCCCGCATATTAACACTATCCTACACACATGAGGGACAATTATTACATTTACCAAGCCAATTAACCTCCATACCTGTATGTCTTTGGAATGTGGGAGGAAACCGAAGATCTCGGAGAAAACCCACACAGGTCACGGGGAGAACATACAAACTCTCTACAGACAGCACCCGTACTAGGGATCGAACCTGGGTCTCCAGCGCTGCAAGAGCTGTAAGGCAGTAACTTTACCGCTGTGCACCGTGCTGCCCACTTATTTTTTGTTACTGCAGAAGCTTTTTTTGCAGTTCCGCAAAGACATCCCTTGTTGGAGCTCTCAAACTTTCAGTTTTAGCTTAAAAGCTTCACTCACTTTCAGATTATGTCAAATTCTCGCAATAGTCAAAGAGCTATTCAGTATGGAAACAGGACCTTTGGCATATCTTGTCCCTGCTGTAGTCACAGTCATAGAACTGTACAGGTGGCAAACAGGCATTTCAGCCCTTGTTCATTCCGGCCAAATTGCATATTGGGCTCGTCCCATTTGCCTGCATTTGGCCTGTATCCCCCTCAACCCTTCCGATCCATATATATGTCGTAATTGTAACCGCTTCTATTGCTTCCTCTGGCAGCTCATTCCATATATGGTCTGTCAACTGAGTGAAAAAGTTGCCCCCGAGGTCCCTCTTAAATTCCCCTCTCACCTTGAGCATTTGCCCTCTAGTTTTAGAATTCTCTACCCTGGGGAAAAAAAGACTGTGACCATTCACTTTATCAATGATTGTATCTACTTCAACTCCTTAGCTTCCTGCGCTCGAAAGGAAATAAAAATTTGAGCCTACCTAGCCTCTCACTCTGTCTCAAACTACAAGTCCAGGGAATATCCTGGAGAAATTGTTTCGGCCCTTTCGAACTCAATGACTTCTTTCCTGCTGCTGGGTGATCAGAACTGCACACAGTGCTCCAAGTGTGGTCTCACCGAAGACTTGCGCAGCTGCACCATGATGTCCTAACTTTTGTACTCCATACCCTTCCCAATGAAGGCAAGTGTGCCTCAAAGGCCTGTCCCACTTAGGCGACATTTCAGCGGACTGCCGTCGACTGTCAAGTTCGCGGCACTCGCCTGAAAAACCGGGAACTGGAACGGCGAGTGTCAGAGTGGAGCACACACACACACACAAACACATCGCAAAGGCGGGGGCCAGGGCAAGCGGGGGGAGCGCTGTCTAAAATTCACACGGTGCAAAGCCAAGGTGATACAGACACACACCGCGATGAACAGGAAGGTTAAGACGGCTAGCACTGTGTACGGTAAGTCCTTTAAAATAGTGGGGAGGGGAGGAGGGAGGGGAGAAGGGGGAGAAAGGGGGAGTAGGGGGGAGAGGAGTAGAGACACTTTTAAGAAGCCAGACAACTTTTAATATGCCAGAGATACACAGCTGTGAAGTTCGGCGGGCATTTAACATTACCGATCGGTTCTCCTTGGTTCTGAAAACACGTGCCTACATTTTTTTTCCCCAATGAGCCAATGAAAATGCCCGCTCAGCAAAGGAGATTAACTAAAACTACCTACGACTAGCTCGACTACCTATAACGACATGGCAACCCCACTACAACTGCACCTATGACTACAAATATATCGATTTTCTCCATGGCGACCAATGTTTGGTCGCAGAAAAATTTTCAACGTTGAAAAATTTGAAACCGCGACTAGTTCCCAGAATGCAGGAACTCCTCGCGATCATGAAGGAGACTCACCAGAGACCACCAGCGAACATGTGGCGAGCGCAGAGTCTCCCTAAGTGGGACAGGCCCTTTACATCTTCTTCACCACACTGTTACCTGACCTGCCACTTTCAGGGAACCAAACACCTGTACTCCTAGATTTCTCTGTGTTACAACACTCTACAGGGCTCTACCATTTACTGTCTCGCCCTGCCCAAATTGTAACACCTCACACCTGTCAGTGTTAAATTCCATTTGCCATTGCTTGCCCACCTTGCATTTGATCTAATTCCTGTTGTAAACTTAAATATCATTCCTCACCGTCCACTATACTACCAATGTTGGTGTCATCTCCAAATGTACTGGTTCCTTTGCACTCAAAATGAGGTTGAAATCTTCCACCAAACTACCCCATCATTCATACAGCAATCTGCAATCTCTCCACACTTCTAATTCATGCTAACTATTTGGAGACCTATAATACAGTCCCATCAAAATGTTAATTTCCTTCCTGCTTCTAAGTTCTATCCATATGGACTTACTGGATGACGTTTGGAAATAAGCACAGAAAAAAAGTGGATTGTTTTCTTTGGAGCATCAAAAGCTAAGGGGAGACCTGTTAGAAGAATATAAAATTATGAGAAAGAGAGTAGACAGTCAGATCATTTGTCCCAGGGTCAAAATGTCAAGGTCTACAGGGCATAGCTTTAGCCTGTTCATTGCCAAGTTTTTTCCCCCACTATTGGCCATGATCCCAGTATATAGGGGTGGCACTGAACAGGTAAAGGCGGGAAGGGCAAAATTTAAAGGAGGTGTGCAGGGCAAGTTTTTTTTTTTAAACGGAGAATGGTGGGTGCCTGGAACGCTCTGCCAGAGGTGGTAGTGGAGGCAGATACAATTGCAGCATTTGGCAGGCTTTTAGATAGGCACATAGATATGGATCACGTGAGCTGAGGAGATTAACGTGGCATCATGTTCAGCTGAAAGACCTGTTCCTTTGCTGTACTGTTCTATGTTCTAGGTTATTACTGGGAAACCTGAAAGATGAAATGTCTTGAAAAAATATTTTAAAATTAAGTTTCAATGAAACTGAACTGCTTGAGTTAACAGGACAACACACTTGAAATGTGAATGCTGTATCTGGCAACAAATCAGCCTGGATCTTTCCAATTCAAGCAAATGCAGTTCTTTTTGCTGCCAAACAAGAATATCACAGTAAAGTTCATTATTGTTAACATAATAGGCCTGTCAAAAAGGTTTGATGCCTGGCACCAAAATCTCACACAATGCCCAGCTCTGTAATTGTGGTAAATTAATTTTCAGTTTTGATTGACTTTGATTGGTCTACCGGAACAGCTTTGTGCAGGATCCAAATGCAATTCTAATCCTCAAATTCAAAACATTACTGCAGATACTGGGAAACTGACATAAATGAGAAAAACACCCAGCTTCTGTGGAAACCAACACAGAGTTAATAGTTCATGTCGAACACACTGTGTCAGATCCGAGGGCAACATTGTGGTGCAGCGGTAGAGTTGCTGCCTTGCAGCGCCACAGACCCAGGTTCAATCCTGACTACGGGTTCCGTCTGTACCGAGTTTGTACATTATTCATGACCACATGGGTTTTTATCCGGCTGATTCGGTTTCCCCCCATATGGCAAAGACGTGCAGATTTGTAGGTTGTGTAGTAAGGAACTGTAGATGATGGTTTAAACCAAAGGTAGACACAAAAAGCTGGAGTAACTCAGTGTGTCAGGCAGCATCTCGAGATGCTCTGTAAATCTCTGTAAATTGTCCCTTGTGTGTAGGATAGAATTAGTGTATGGGTCGGCATGGACTCTGTCAGCTGAAGGGCCTATGTCCACGCTGTATCTCCACATTCTAAACTAAACTGATTTACAATCCTTCAATGGAAATGCTTTTCCCATAAATCCCATAAAATATGATCATGGGGGAACTGTGGCAATGGAGAGGGCTGAATATTCTCAAGCAATACCGGATCCAGACATAAAACTGTCTGGAGCAACAAGCAGAATGATCTTCCACAGCAGAGAATGTAGCCCAAGAAACAAGAAACACCGACACTACACATGGCAAAGAGTCACCAACTCACCAACTGTACAGACCTAGTTAAAGGAAACCACCACCAACAAGAGTCACCATCTCACCAACTGTACAGACCTAGTTAAAGGAAACTTTTGAACAGGGTTCAGACCCGAAACGTCACCCATCCTTTTTCTCCAGAGATGCTGCCAGACCCGCTGAGTTACTCCAGCACTTTGTGTCTATTAAAGGAAACCACCACAACAAGCCATACATTTCTGGTCTCCGGTGACAAGCAGATAGGTAGTAACTTTGCACCATATATAATGTTTGTTAACATATGCTTGCTCCACAGACACTTTATAGACAAGAGCCGCTCTTCTACTGTGTGAGGACTTGAAGCCAAGTGTGCCATCAGAAACTCTCTCCAGAGATGCTCCCTGACCCGCGGTGTTACTCCAGTATTTTACGTCTATCTTCTCTGCACTCTTTGGGGCTTAACAAAATCTTTCCTGTAGCACGATGATCAAGACTGAACATAACACTCCAAATGCGGCCTCACCACGTCTTGTACAACTGCAACATAACATCTCAACTTCTGTACCCAATAACCTCTCTATGCGGCTCATAATTTTACACACAAACTAGATCGATGAGCAATCGGAAGAAGGATTATGGGAGTTTAATGCAAAGCTTTTCAACAGGTGCTTCAATATATCTGCCAAAATGAAAGATCTCTGCATGGAAACAACATCTCGTTTGTAAAGGGATTAAAGTGGTACCTGATGGAATGCGAGTAGTCCATCCTTTGAGTCAGGCACTGACTGAACAGGTACATTCTGACACAAGAATCCTAAGAGCAAGGAGATTTCCTTCATACTTCTCCAACAACACACGAGAACCATTTGGGCAGTAACCTGGCAGGAACGGCCATCTGCATCTGTATATGGTAAAGAGACAGAAGTGTGAAAATCACACATGACTTGCGTCAACCCCCACAGTAACAGATACTGATAGCATTCCCTATCCATCTTCTCACTATTTTGAGGCACTGCCGACATCCATTTCTTTTTAAACCATGGAAAAGTTATATGAACAGCATATGTAGTCCCAAATTGAAAATCTCCATCCTTAATGCATTATAATTTCATTCTAAATAGGATGCTCCACACCATGCCCATTCCCCAAATCGCAAAAGTAAAACAGAATTCATTAGTACCATTGTGGTCAACCATTTGGAGGTATTGTGAATAACTCATTACAAGTTTATAAACGCAATAGTGTTGATAGAATAATTTGACCATCACAGCAAATTATGTTAGCCACAGTGGCACCGAGCATAAAACGAGACTGCAACTCCCCAATAGAGACATTTATTATCACTGAATGTAAAAACAAAAGTTTAACAGAAAATATACAGTACAATGTTCTCCAATTGGAGGCATGGGTTAGGGTAGCACAATGGCGCAGCGGTAGAGTTGCTGCCTTACAGCGCTTGCAGCGCCAGACACCCGGGTACGATCTCGACTACAGATGCTGTCTGTACGGAGTTTGTACGTTCTCCCCGTGACCTGCGTGGGTTTTCTCCGGAGATCTTCGGTTTCCTCCCACATTCCAAAGACGTACAGGTGAGTAGGTTAATTGGCTTGGTATAAGTGTAAATTGTCCCTAGTGTGTGTAATGCGCGGGGATCATTGGTCGGTGCATAATCGGTGGGGTGAAGGTCCTGTTTCTGCGCTGAATCTCTAAACTAAACTACAAAAATGTTAATTTCCACAAATCATTTGACAGGTCCAACTGTGGAACAGCTCAAGATCATTTAATTTTTCTCTCTTAAGTTCACAACCAAAGAGAAAGTTAAGCAAAATATCTGAATGAAGATTAGGAAATATATTCTCCCTTATTTTCTGGAATTCATTCTATCAGGATGATTTCATTCAAATAATAATTTTGAATTATAGCAAACATATAATATATAAACACTCAGGATCCTTTCTGAAAACATTCTTCAGGGGGTTTCTGGTTGGTGAGTTTTTGTTTTGAGTTAATAGATAATTAGATTAGTTTGTTCGATGGAATTGTGTTGAACGGATTCAGGAGAATTATCGCAAATTCGAGGTTTACATGATGACGGATCATGAACAATATCAGGCGTTAGAGCACCACCCAGTGCCTCTAACTGAGAATTGAAGAGAAGCAAAAAAAAAAGAATAAAACCATGAGAATAGATCATGTAGATGCACAGAGCCTCTTGCCCAGAGTAGGGGAAATCATGAACCAGAGGACCAGAGGTTTAAGATGAAGGGGGAAAGATTATCGAGGAATCTGAGGGGTGACTTCTTCACGCAAAGTGTGGTGAGTGTATGGAACGAGCTGCCAGAGGAGGGAATTGAAGCCGAGACTATCGCAAAGTGTAAGCAGCAATTAGACAGCTACATGGATAGGACAGGTTTAGAGGAATATGCGCCCATGCAGGCAGGTGGGACCAGTGTAGATGGGACATGTTGGTCGGTGTGGGCAAGATGAGCTGAAGGATCTGTTTCCACACTGTATGACTATGGTTTATGAGATATTAGAAACATAGAAAATAGGTGCAGGAGTAGGCCATTCAGCCCTTCGAGCCAGCATCGTCATTGAATATGATCATGGCTGATCATCCAAAATCAGTAACCCATTCCGGCTTTTTCCCCATATCCATTGATTCCCTTAGCCCTAAGAGCTAAATCTAACTCTTGAAAGCATCCAGTGAATTGGCCTCCACTGCCTTCTGTGGCAGAGAATTCCACAGAGTCACAACTCTCTGGGTGAAAACATTTTTCCTCATCTCAGTCCTAAATGGCCTACCCCTTATTCTTAAACTGTGACCCCTGGTTCTGGACTCCCCCAACATCGGGAACATTTTTCCTGCATCTACCCTGTCCAATCCTCTAAGAATTTTATATGTTTCTATAAGATTCCTCTTCACCCTTCCAAATTCCAGCGAATACAATCCCAGTCGGCCCATTCTTTCAATTTACGTCAGTCCCGCCATCCCGGGAATAAACCTGGTGAACCTATGCTGCACTCCCTCAATAGCAATAATGTCCTTCCGCAAATTAGGAGACCAAAATTGCACACAATACTCCAGCTGCGGCCTCACCAGGGTCCTGTACAACTGCAGTAGGACCTCCTAAACTCAAATCCTCTTGCAATGAAGGTCAGCATTGGCTTATTTCACTGCCTGCTGTACCTGCATGCTTACTTTCAGTGACTGATGTACAAGCGCACCCAGGTCTCGTTGCACCCCCCCCCCCCCTTCTCCTAATCTGACACCATTCAGACAATAATCTACCTTCCTTTTCTTGCCACCAAAGTGAATAACCTCACATTTATCCACATTATACTGCCATGCTTCTGCCCACTCACCCAACCTATCCAAGTCATCCTGCAGCCTCCTGGCATCCTCCTCGCAGCTCACACTGCCACCCAGCTTTGTGTCATCCGCAAATTTAGAGATGTTACATTTAATTCCCTCATCTAAATCGTTAATATATATTGTAAACAACTGGGGTCCCAGCACCGAGCCATGGGGTACCCCACTAGTCACTGCCTGCCATTCTGAAAAGGACCCGTTAATTCCTACTCTTTGCTTCCTGTCTGCCAACCAGTTCTCTATCCATGTCAATACCCTACCCCCCATACCATGTGCTCTAATTTTGCCCACTAATCTCTTGTGTGGGACTTTTGAAAGTTCAGATACACCACATCCACTGGCTCCCCCTTATCCATTCTACTTGTTACATCCTCAAAAAATTCCAAAAGATTAGTCAAGCAGCAGCTGATTAAGCAGCTAAAAGCAAAATAAATCATTCTTCACGTGGAGCAGCACATTCTTGGAGCAGGAAGTTGGATACCAATGGATGGAACAATATAAAACGTTTGGAGTGGGGCTGCAATTCAATTTGCAGTGATTGCGCTGATCTTTTAAGAAACCACCAGATGGCATGCAAGGGCGAAAATAAACTGCTTCAAACTGGCTCGAGAGGTAGGTAACACTCCATCGTTCACCTGGGGTTTCCTTTTTATCGGGAATGCCACTGGGCAGATTTTTAAAAAATTTAAAGATTAAAAAAGCAGAATGAATGAGTTCGATTTAAAAAAAATCAAAAAATCAGTATCCTTTTTAAACTCTGCCTCTTCTCTCAGATCAGAAATTATGCCGTTGAAAGAAATATACTTGATTTATAGAGTCAGTCATACAGCACGGAAACAAGCCCTTCGACCCATCTTGTCCATGCCGACCAGGATGTCCCATCTACTCTAGTCCCACCAGCCTGTATTTGGCCCATACTCCACTGAACCTTTCCTATCTATGTACTTGCCCAAAAGTCTTTTAAATGTGGTTATAGCACCTGCCTCAACTATCTCCTCTGGCAAACTAACACTATTTGATAATGCATCTTGGTAGATGATGGAAATGGATGAATGAAAGATGATAGATGAAAAGTGATAGAGTAAACCACATGGTTTCAAGGGCTATTTCTTCTCACTCATAGTTCAAGAGCACCCATGCAGTATACTCCAAATAAGATTACACAACACGCTGACAGGGTTTAATGGTATACATTGAACTGACTCATCCTTGACCTGGAGAGCTTGGAAAGAAATTGGCACAATCTTAGTATAAGCAATAGACCAAGTAGACATGAAATGCTGGAGTAACTCAGCGGGACAGGCAGCATTCCTGGAGAGAAGGAATGTGTAACCTTTCGGGTCGAGACCCTTCAAGAGGTTAATTCCTGGGATGGCGGGACTGACATATGATGAAAGAATGGAGTGACTGGGCTTGTATTCACTGGAATTTAGAAGGATGAGACGGGATTTTATAGAAACATAAAATTATTGAGGGATTGGACACGCTAGGTGCAGGAAACATGTTCCCGATGTTGGGGTAGTCCAGAACCAGGGGCCACAGTTTAAGAATAAGGGGTAGGCCATTTAGAACTGAGATGAGGAAAAACTTTTTCACAGAGTTGTGAATTTGTGGAATTCTCTGCCTCAGAAGGCAGTGGAGGCCGATTCAGTGGATGCATTCAAAAGAGAGTTATGGGCCTGTTCCATTTAGGCGACTTTTTAGGCGACAGGCAGAGGATGATGGCTGACTTCAGTGGAGCGTCACAACGGCTGGTAAGACAGATGAAGGCTGCAACAGAAAAGGGTCTCCGGTCGTCTTGGACTCCATGCCACTGGATCCTGACCCAGATCTGTCAAGGACCATGGGGTGGCTGCCTGTGCACCAGTCTACCCGTGTTAAACAAAGTCACGCACAGGCGTCCTCCATGAGAGGACAGTCATACTCGTTTCGAGTGACTGCCGATGATGAGTTACTATGGACATTGAAATTCCTGGGGAGTTGCAGCACGACTACTTCAGAAGCCTATTTAATTGTGGCTAACTTTATATCATGGTCTTCTAATTTTCTTCTCCCAATTGGTTCACAATCGAAGAGAAACGTATTCAAACGACCCACCTTTACACATCAAAAGGAAGATATGGCTCTCTTTTCCAATAACTAAGTGTAGCAATGTCCAATGCAGGACTGCCAAGTGTACCTGCTGCAGTTACATTTTAATTCCAGATATTAATTTCCTGAATATAAATTCCACTGCTGCCACAGTAGAACTCCACAAACTATTGGCCCAAGCTTCTGAATCACGAGTCCAGTAATTTGAATCACTAGTCCAGTAATTTAACAATTGTCCTTTAAAATAAACCTTATCTGTTACAATGTTAATTGTTAATCAAAAATGCTTCTCTCAAGTTATTAAGTATTTTCTAATCAACTCTCTTCTGTAAGCTACATCAGAGCTGATTTTTGGGCAGCATTCAGTGCTGACTGCCCCCGACTTGTTTTTGCAAGACTTTCATATCAGTTCTGAAACTTTAATAAATAAACGCTGAGAAGAATATTTGACTTTGTTACCGGTCATTGTCATGCTTAAATCTTCAGCAGGATTGCAGTCTCCGGGAAGATTTCTACTTGTTTCTTTGTCTTCATCACTTTTCATTACTTTCACTTGTGCAAAGTAATCGTTTGTGTCCCGTGGTTTTATTTCACTTATAATCTTGTGCAAGTTTTCAGCAGTCTCTGTTTAGGAAACATAATACCATCACTCTGAATCAATCAATCTGAATCGTTGGGCAAACAGCCTGAAGAAAAGTCCCAATCCGAAATATCGCCTATCCATGTATTCCAGGGATATTGCCTGACCCACTGAGTTAATCCAGCAAATGGTTATCCATGTGTAGGAAGAAAATGCTGGTTTAAATCGAAGATAGACACAAAATGCTGGAGTAACAGGCAGCATCTCTGGAGAGAAGGAATGGGTGATGTTTCGGATCAAGACCTTTCTTCAGAATGTTTATCCATTACAGAGGAGAAAGTAAATAGAAAAATACAAAGAGCAGTTAAAGCAGGTCCTCACTCAATAAACCTTGACATTTAGAAGGGAAATAATGATAGTCAGGAACTACACGCTAGATAGACCCAAAATGTTGGAGTAACTCAGCATGTCAGGCAGCATCTCTGGAGAAAAGGAATAGGTGATCTTTCGGGTTGAGACCCTTCTTCAGACTCCAGTCTCAACCAGAGGTGTCACCAATTCCTTTTCTCCAGAGATGTTGCCTGACCCGCTGAGTTACTCCAGGCATTTTGTGTCATTTTCAATGATGTTATTGTTGTGGCTTACAGAGAATTGATGGGGTTAGACTTTAGACAGAGTTTGGAAGCAGCCCCTTTGGCCCACCGAGTCCGCGCCGACCAGCAATCCCCCCATACATAATGTGGGAGGAAACCGGGAGGAGCACCTAGAGGAAACCTATGCAGGTCACAGGAAAAACGTATAAACTCCATACAGACAGCACCCGCAGTCAGGAACAAACCCAGGTCACTGGCGCTGTAAGGCAGCAACTCGACCGCTGTGCCACTGTGCTGCCAAAATCCAGGTTAGTCTAGAAATGATGGGATTAGTTTATTTAAAAAGGCGTTAACTGCTTGAGAACGGGTTTGCCAAAGACAGTGCCAAAGAACAGCTAAGATAGACACAAAAAGCTGGAAAACTTAGCGGGACAGGCAGCATCTCTGGAGAGAATGAATGGGTGACGTTTCGGCTTAAGACCCTTCTTCAGACTGATGAACTCAAAGTTACATCTGATAAGACCCTAAAAGTACTTTGAACAACAATCACTTCAATGATATGAAGGTACTATACATCCTGGTCATCCTATGTAGATAAGGAAGCCTGGTTTCAGCAGCGCCTTCGGTGTGAAAGTCGTTAGTTAAATGTCCAGTGTCTTTTGTCTGCTAGTTGTGTTCAGTCTTTTAGTTGTAATTCCATAGTTTGTGTTTTGTTAGTTATGATATGTTCAGTTTTAGTAAAGCTCTGCAGATATTTTAATGCTTTGTTCTGATGCCGTATAACAGTCGTGCCCAAATAGGAAGTTTTAAATGCTACCACTGGCCTCGGCAAACCATTGAGAATTCAGGGATCCTCATTTATCAATACCATAGAATAAAGGAGGAAATCTGACTGCAACTTCTGAATTATTAAGTAGCCATTAAACAGAGAAATCCAGACTAAATTCCTCCTCCACAGGATAGACTATTTTGCAGCCTTCCGCAGCATGATCAGTTGAATCAATAAACCTTTCCTGCAAAAAAGCCTGAACATGTGATGGCACATTGCATGAGAAGGAAGCATAAATAGCACTCAAAAATCATAACTACTAGTTCTGACTTTAAAAAGTAATATTCATGGATTTTGATTTTCTCAATGTAAAACTCAAAATTGAGATCTTAAAAACAAGAATTATTTAAATCATTAGAGTTTTTCACGGTGTCAAAACACAGGGCAGCATGGTGAAGCAGCGGTAGAGTTGCAGCCTTACAGGGCTTGCAGCGCCGGAGACCCGGGTTCAATCACGTCTACGGGTGCTGTCTGTACGGAGTTTGTACTTTCTCCCCATGACCTGCGTGGGTTTTCTCCGAGATCTTCGGTTTCCTCCCACACTCCAAAGACGTACAGGTGTGTAGGTAAATTGGCTTGGCAAATGTAAAAATTGTCCCTAGTGTGTGTAGGATAGTGTTAATATGTGGGGATCGCTGGTCGCCACGGGCGCAGACCCGGTGGGCCGAAGGGCCTGTTTCCACGCTGTATCTCTAAACTGAACCAAAACAACATCTGCCTTACTTTCAATTTCAGGGGTGGCACAGTGTCACAGTGGTAGAGCTGCTGCCTTACAGCGCCAGAGACCAGGTTTTCTCCAGATGCTAGTTATGGTAGTTAATCAGCGGGTAGTTAATGATTGATTGAATGAATGAATAAGTTTATTGGCTAAGTATGTACACATACAAGGAATTTGCCTTAGTGCTCCGCTCGCAAGTATCAACACGACATACAGTAAACCATTAAGAATAAAACATAAAACATTAAAACATTAAGAATAAAACATTATAGTTTAAACATGTGAATGCAATGAAATACCAGAGCAAAAGGAGGCTATCTGTGGAGCTCATTGCCACAGAGGGCTGTGGAGCACGTCAGCGGATATTTTTAAGGCAGAGGTAGACAAATTCTTGATTAGAACGGGTGTCAAGGGTTATGGGGAGAAGGCAGGAAAATAGGATTAAGAGGCAGAGAACAGCCATGATTGAATGGCGGACTAGATTTGATGGACCGAATGGCCTAAGTCTACACCTATAACTTGTGAACATGCTGCAGTTTCCTCCCATAATCCAAAGACATACAGGTTTGTATGTCAATTGGCTTTGGTAAAATTGTAAATTGTCCCGAGAGTGCAGGATAGTGTGAGTGTACGGGGTGATCATTAATTAGCGTGGACTTCGTGGGCTGGAGGGCCTGTTTCTGCGCTGGAACTCTAAAGTCAAATGTAATCATTATTTGTCAGACAAAAACACGTTAGCTCAGTTTACTGTCCTTGTAAATTATTTGTATTTTGCTGCTCAATAGCATCACTGCAACTAAATGCAGAAGGTTCCCTCTGACACCTGACTAAATCTACACTGGGAACAGCAAAAAATCACTATATCTAGTGGGCAAGGTTTACAAGGGCAGCTGTAAGTACTGATGGTTTGCCACTGACTAGCAGATCCTCTGTTAATGTGTTGCTCTGAGCTTCTTCCTTTATTAACTGCAATAGCTTACCGAGATCTGCGTCCATTGGAATTAGCCCTTCTGGTGAGGAGCTCTGACAAATAGGAGATACCACTGTCGACAGATGAAAGGCCATTGAAATCAGCCCTTCTACAATCTGCCGCCATTCTGCTATTTTTGTGACGGACCTGGAAAAAAAATTGAAATGCACTATTACTGTTTACAGAATAGCTGCCTTTTATAAACAATCAAGCCATGAGCGGTTTGTGAGTATTTAAGGATTTAGTCAGCTAATAGTGTTGGTACGTGTTCACATCTGCCCTTTATAAGCATGTCCAAATATTAACTTGAGCTCTCTACAACTCATACTTTAAAGCAAATTACAAAAAGCACATGTATCATATAAATGACAAGTAGTTATATGATGCACTGGTAGCAGTCTTCTATTCAACTGTTGATTGGGTTTGCTACAACTAGAGGACCAGACACCACCTACCACATGACATCGATGTAAGAATGTAGCTTTATCAAATATGCCTGTCTGCCTTGCCTTTAATGGTCACAAAGGGTGACCAAGTTAATATTTGGCTCAACTTGGGACACAATAGGGATGTTGTAAATTCCCCACATTTGGCACAAGTAGTAAACTTGGCTAGGTATGAGCAGTTACAAAAATCAAGTTGACATAACAGTTCCACTGAAGTAGCAAATCTTCCATTGTGTGAAGCAACAAGTCAGAGGTCACACAATTTTATTCATGACCATTTATTGAAGTTGAACACTTTAAGTTGCGTTTTTTTAATTTGATGTGGAAAGTGGGTGGGGATGGGGGAGCAAGGGAACGGCAAGAAAGAAGAAAGATACTTGGTTGATTACCCATTTATTTTACATTGTCTCTCAGTGGTATATAATAGGAACATCCTAACAAGGCAATATAGTGTAGGACTGTAGTTCATGGTACACTATAAATGCTGTCACACCACCACCTGCAGTTTTTAAAGTTATCATTGCTAAACAGATTTTGAAAATGTCAGCAGTTACCAAAGGACATAAATCTGATGTAAGATTTTTTAAATATAGATATATATATATATTTGGAAATAGAATGTGACAACCCAGCAGGTACTCATAAGCAAGATGACCTACTTCAGAGAGAGTTGCTGCAGAGTTCCAATGATGCAATGTACTCTTCCATATAAGGGGTTGGACGCTGCCGCGTGCACCAGAGATTTTGCAGCCTGTCTGATCTCATCTGACAAACAGTTCACCAGGTACTTAATAACTGGAAAGTTAGAGGAGAAATTTAAATGCAGATTACATTTTTAAACATTAATAAATAACTCATTATACTAATTCAAAAGTCATTTCCATTCTGCACACGTGCTTGAATGTTTCTGTACATTTGGTTGATCCACAATGGATTCCCCCAAACTCTTTTCATGATTCTGTTCTTGCATTTCTGAAATACTTCTGTACATTGCAGAACTTTAGCACTGATATACGAGGTAAGATTTTGCTTTAAATGATCATTAAGAAGAGAATTCAAATGCTGCCAAAAATGTGCAGCCGCATTCCTCACGAGGAACATTCACTAAATTAAACAGCCACTATCGCTGAAGGTAGAACATTTCAAAAATCATTTATGACCATTTTCCCCAAATGATTAAAAGTGTACTGTTGGGTTCTGTTTTTTGTCACTGTTTATAGATCTTGTCTCCGTCATAAGCCATCCATTGAGCTCCAGACTGTAACTTCAGAAGTAAGAGCTAATCAGCATTAGCGCAGCAGTCTGGTAAAGATAATATAACTGCTCCAAGTGACAAAAACATACACACAGCAAAATAGTAACGCTACCAGGGTGTGTCACGTGAATGAAAGCTCAATATCAACGAGTATGATCATGGAGCTGCTGGTGGTCGAGCTGCTGTCTCACAGCGCCAGAAACCAGAGTTCGATCCTAACTTCGGGTGCTGTCTGTGTGGAGTTTACACGTTCTCCCTGTGGTCGCCTGGGTTTCCTCCGGGTGCTCTGGTTTGCTCTCACATCGTAAAGATGTGGGTTTGTAGGCTAATTAGCCTCTGTAAATTGTTGCTAGTGTGGAGGAAGTGGATGGGGAACATGGGATAACATAGAACTAGTGTTAACAAGTGATCAATTGTCAGTGGGGTGGACGGCAATGCCCGTTTCCATGCTGCATCTTTCAATCAATTCAATCAAAGATAGACTACAAAATGCTGGAGTAACTCAGCGGGACAGGCAGCATCTCTGGATAGGAGGAATGGGTGACATTTCGGGTTGAGATCTTTCTTCAGACTGAGGGGAGAGGGTGACACAGAGATAAGGAAGTGTAAGGTGTGAAAACGACACAACATAGGGGATGGAGATCAAGAAAAATGTAGAATAGATCATTGTTAACTAGGAGAAGTTACAAGGAAGCACACAGAGATAACATTTAATCAGGGGGACAGTCAGACTGGTTGGAGAACTAGGAAGGGGAATGGATGGAGAGAGAGGGACAGCAAGGGTTACTTGAAGTTAGGGATGTCAATATTCATACTGCTGGAGTGCAAGCTGCCCAAGCAAAATATGAGGTGCTGTTGGGCAAAATGGGTGCTGTTCCTCCCTTCTTATGAGGCTCGATCAATTCAATCAATCAGATATAAAGCACATTTACAACAGTAGTACAGATACTCACCATTGAGCAATCATTTTGTTTCCTAGAGCATATGAGACTGAGGGGTGACCTTATAGATGTTTATAAAATAATGTGCACAAATAAGGCGAATAGGCAGTCTTTTCCCAAGGGTAGGGGAGTCTAAAGTAAAGTAAAAGTATCCTTTATTGTCATTCGACCTTTCAGTCTGAACGAAATTTCGTGCCTTGCAATCATACATATAATAAAAACACAATAAACACAAATTTAACATCCACCACAGTGAGTTCACCAGGCACCTCCTCACTGTGATGGAAGGCAAAAGTCTTAAAGTCTTTGTCTCATCCCTCCTTGTTCTCCCTCTGCGCCGAGGCGATCCAGGCCTCCGATGTTGTGACCCCGCCGGGTGATGGTAAGTAAGTCAGTCCCGCGGCTGAATTCAAGCGCCGCGAACGGGCCGGTTCAAACTCCGTGGCCCGGGGTGGTCAAAGCTGCCGCCCTCCAGTCCAGCGGATGAAGCTGTTGTTGCGGGAGCTCCGGAAAAACAGGTCACCAACCTGTAACCTGCGAGCTCCCGACGATGTCGTCCACCGGGCCCGCGGCTGAGTCCACTGGTTGGGGTCGTCGCCGCCGAAACTCCGCCACAGCTCCGAGGTCAGGTCGCTGCTGCCGCCGGAACGCCGCCACAGCTCCGAAGTCGGGTCGCCGCAGCCAGAACGCCGCCACAGCTCCGAGGTCGGGTCCCGCTGCCGCCGGAACGCTGCCACAGCTCCGATGTCGGGTTGCCGCCGCCGCCGGAACGCCGCCACACCCCCGAGGCCGCCAGCTCCGCCATTAGGCCTCGGCGCAGACGGGGGATACGACAAGAAAAGTCGCATCCCCCCGAAGGAAGAGACCAAAAACATGTTTCTCCCCCCCCTACATGCACATACACAACCTAATAAACCAAAATTAACTAAAACAGGACAAAAGAAGAAAAAAAAAAAAAAAAGACGGACGGACTGCAGGCGAGCCGCAGCTGCTAAGGCAGCGCCACCACTTCCGGAACCTAGTGGCGCCACTTCCGGAACCTAAAACTAGAGACACAGGCTAAAGGCGAGAAGAGAAAGATTGAAGGACCTAAGGAGCAACCTTTTCACAGAGAGGGTGATGTGTACATGAACCAAGCTGCCAGAGGAAGTAGGCACCTGCATTGTTTGGCACTGATCTATTGCAGGCCCATGTACCTTTCTTTTTCCTCATGGTCTGGCTTTGAAGGTGGGTTGCAATTCCTGGAGGGACAGACTTGTTACTTCTTTCACAGCACTGTAGGCTGTTACAGAATTGGAAAGGAAGGTGAATAAAAAATGTGCTTTATTAGAAAGTCTGGCCATCCTACCCCTGAATCCTTGGTGCCACTGAAGACTGGGTTTCCCTGCAAGATGTTTAAGTTCATGACTATAAAGTTTGAGACAGGCTGTGTTTGGACAAACACTGCTGCCAAGGACTATCCCCTTTATCATGTTACCAATTATGGAATCATTCCATAAAGGCACTGCAGCAGGATGGTTCCCAGGGTATGGTGTTTGAAGCTCTGCAGACACCCAAACATAATTGCTCCTGCTCTATCTGCATTCACAGTCTTAAGATTTAACATTAGCATGCAAAATGAGTGACCACATTGTGCAACAGTTCTAATCATTCCAATCAAGATCTGCCATTGACACCCTTTCCTAATATTTTCATCCAACCACACCTGTAACTAACACTGCTGAATCCCCTCAGAAGTGGGAGGCCGCAAGGTTATTTTGTGGACGTAGATTATATAAAACATGGAAGTAGATAATAACGCCCCTGTATCCAAATCCCAATGTTCAATGTCCATCAACAGGCAACTGAGGAGCACCCACTACTCTTATTAAGTCAAGTCACATTTATTTATATAGCACATTTAAAAAACAACTCTCGTTGGTCAAAATGCTTTACATTTGTTATAAGAATAGCATAAACAAAATAAACTACATACATATATACATGAAGCCCTCACTCAGAGGATGTCAGGAAAGGCTTGGGAGTGTAGATAAGTTTTTAGTCTTGACTTAAAAGAGTAAATGGAGGGGGCAGTTCTGATGGGAAAGGGGATGCTGTTCCACAGTCTAGGGGCTGCAACCGCAAAGGCGCGGTCGCCCCTGAGCTTATGCCTAGACCGTGGGATATTCAGCAACCCCAAGTCACCAGAGTTTAAGGAGATGTCAAACCATTCTTGTAAATATGCATTCAAATTATTAAGCAGTGCAGGAAATGCTTCACAAGATAGCAAGAACAATAAACATTGGTCATCTGCGCAATGCAAAAGCAAGAAATTGAAGAAGATCAAGTCTGGATTTTACCAGAAACAATGAGTTGAATTGTAGATCAACACTGACCTTCTAAAATATTGGTCTCTACAGTTTCCTTATCTGGTTGCTTTCCATCAGCCTTGCTGAGGGCCATCAAATTGGTCACCAGTCATTTGTTGTTTGGAAGAACAAGCACGAAGAGCTAGCAGGAAACCTTTCTGCTGTACCAGTAGGGCAAAGAGGTAGGAAGCAGTAACGCAATCATAAGGTTTTGTGCTGCTCGACAAGTCCAAAGCTGCCTGCAAAAGTGTGTGGAGTTTCTCACCGTCCTGCAAGATGGAGGAACATGAGCAGCATATAATTAACTACTCCAGCCACAAGGCAAAGCCATAGTAATCACTTTAAAAGACACCGTATCTAATGTATATACTGTTTGAGTATGAACGTTTCGGACAGGACAATCAAATACACTTCTAAATTAAACGTTTGTGGCACTAATGTTTGCACACAAAATCCAAGACCAACTTGATACGAGAACCAACACGGAGATCAGAAGATAGAGACAAGATGCTGAAATAACCCAGTGGGTCAGGCAGCACCTCTGCAGAAAAGGAATAGGTGGCGTTTTAGGTCGGGGCCTTTCTTCAGACTGGTTCCTATTCCTTTTCTCCTTAGATGCTGCCTGATCCGCTGAGTTACTCTAGTTTCTATGTTCAGTGTAAACTATTTGCTACGTCACTAAAGTGAAATATGGCATCTTTTGTTAAAAACAATGATACATGTGTAAATTGACCAGCAAATAAGACATATCTCATAAGCCATGCATCAGTAAGTTTCTGGCTGAGCTGCTTTAGACATTCAGTGTGGAAACTGGTCCTTCAGCCCACCCAGTCGACACTGACCAGCGATCATCCCATACACTATCACTATCCTGTACATTATGGACAATCAACAATTTTACCAAAGCCAATTAAGGAGTTTGTACGTTCTTCCTGTGATCGTGTGGGTTTTCCCCAGGTTTCCTCCCACATGTCGGTTTCCACCCACATTCCAAAGGTTTGTAAGGTAATTGGCTTTGGTAAAAGTGTTGTTTGTCCGTAATGTACAGGATAGCGATAGAGTACGGGATGATCACTGGTCAGTGTCGACCGGGTGAGCTGAAGGACCAGTTTCCACGCTGAATGTCTAAACTCCCTGCAGTAGGGAGTTTGTACATTCTTCCTGTGATCATGTGGGTTTCCCCCAGATGCTTCAGTTTCCTCCCACATTCCAAAGGTTTGACCAAGGATTGGTCTGTACAGACAAGCCAAGGATTACTGGTCTTAATGACCACAATACCGTCACAACTGTGGAGTCATTTAAGTTCCTCGGAACCATCATCTCCAGGGACCTTAAATGGGGGGCCACCATCGACTCCACAGTCAAAAGGGCACAACAGAGGATGTACTTCCCGCAGCAGCTGAGGAAACACAACCCGCCACAGGCAATTATGATCCAGTTTTACACTAACATCATAGAATCTGTCCTCACCTCTTCCATCAGGTCTAGTTTGGCTCAGCCATCAAGCATGACATCCGGATCTGCAGCACATCGTTCGATCAGCCGAGAAATCTTTTGGCTGCAACCTTCCCCCCCATTGACGAACTGTACACTGTAAGGGCCAGGAAGCGAGCGGATAAGATCATCTCTGACCCCTCTCACCCTGGCCACGAACTCTTTGAAGTACTTCCCTCTATCAAAGCCGTCACAGCCAGACATAAAAACAGCTTCTTCCCACGAACAGTAGCTCTACTCAACAGCCAAAAGTCTATCGTCTCTTTTTACTCTGGTATATTATTTTTACGTTTCAATTATAATGTTTTATTTTTAAATTGTCTGCTGTATATCGTGTTTTTATCCTTTTGCAAGCAAAACACCAAGGCAAATTCGTTGTATGCATACATACTTAGCCAATCTTTTTTTTTTTTTTTTTAATTCATTCATTATTCAGACAACACTCATGGTCAAGATCGAACCCAAGTCTCTGGCGCTGTTAGGCAGCAACTCTGACGCTGGCTGCACCACTGTGCCACCCCTTGCTGTCATTGTGATTTACATGGAGATATTTCATTTGGATATTAATTGTCCAGAAAACTATTACCAAACAATGAAAGTACTCTTAAACATTGTTAATGAACATATTCTCATTTACGTTGTGGATTATTTCAGATCTTGAGAAAATGTCAAATGTTACAAGTTTTGTTCTTAATTTTCTTTTCTATGTTGTTTCTCAATTGAATCTTTCCTTCCATCTTTTTTTCAGGACCTACCAAGAAAGTTAGCAACATAGAAAAGAAAATTAAGAACAAATTCTCAGTCATTTCCCTTTTCCAATTCTGTTAAAATCATTTGCTTTGGGTCATGCTGTCTCACTGCAATGTTATCAGTTCACTTTTCATGACGTACATTGCAACATTCAAGTGTGATTGATGAGACTTTGAGAAGACAGGTTACAAGAAATAAAACCACAATTGACCTAGGCCAGATATATATTATATACATATGCGCACACACAGAGATATAAATACATAAATGTATATATAGCAAGAACAACCAAAGCGTTTCTTTATGTTTACTACCTGCAGTCCAAAAAGCGTTGCTGGAAGTTTCCTCATAAGATCATAGGCTAATAATTTAACTTCCTCGAAGGTGCTATTCAAACACCCTAACAAAGCATCAGCATAGGCAGGCTGCATGGCATCAGATATTTGTATCACTCTGTAAGTTTGACCTGTAAAAAAGCAGTTTGGAATAAAGTGCAGTTATTAAAGGTTCTACAAGGTTTATTTTAAAAATACAATTGCTATTTTGCATCGATAATTGGGGGTACACTGTACACTTAACGCACCTCACAATTCAGGGTCAAAACATAATTACAATACTATTAGTATAGATTTTAATGCCACATATTAATAGATTTGTTCATATAGTATGTGTAACGGGATCTTCAAAGGTGATAAAACAAGCTTATCAAAATCATGTTCGAATTATGCAGGGATGGTTAAACATTCAATGACTTTCGACACCAAAAGATGTTGTGGTAGAGCATTGGTTCACGAGGACAAAGAGGTGTAGGTGGATTTCATTTGGCAAAATGTGCATTAAACGTTATTTTAAAATTAAGAGGAGCATCACCAGAAAGGAAAGAGTCGCGTACAATACATGAACACATAAAATAAAAGAAACAGGTTGGCTTGCAGCTTAGTGGGAACACACCACAATAAACGAAGGGAGTTGTCAAAACAAGGAGAGAAAGATGAGTGTGAATACACCATGATAAATGAAGGCAGTTCTTATGGGCAAAACAAGGAACGAAAGATGAGTGGGGGAAAAAAAAAATAATACATGAACACATAAAATAAAAGAAACAGGTTGGCTTGCAGTTTAGTGGGAACACACCACAATAAACGAAGGGAGTTGTCAAAACAAGGAGAGAAAGATGAGTGTGAATACACCATGATAAATGAAGGCAGTTCTTATGGGCAAAACAAGGAACGAAAGATGAGTGAGTGTGAAAAAAAAAAAATTACCCTCCGCATCGTCAGAAAGTTCAGCAATTATTCCCAAAAGACTCAAGACAATGAAATTGCTCGGGTAGGAAGCACCTGGAAACAGAGCTTGGAATAATCGTTCACACACCCACATCAAAAAATCCTGAAATACAAAAAGTCTTCGCATGAAAACTGAACTGATCCCACATTTCAATAATACTTTTGTCATTATAATAATTTTAACTGCATAAAATCTCAGTCAGCCTTGTTGTGATTGTGGCAGTTTGACAATATTCTTTATTTCTACTGCAAAACAAAGGAGCAAACATTAAGGTATCATAAATGCTCTGAGGATTCCAGAATGAGACATTATGTGGCATGAAGGAGGCCCCATCAGTGCCAGTTAAAGGGATAATCAACCATGTACAAGTTAGTCGGCAAGTGACGATGAACTACTGTTGCAACCGTACATATCTTCATTACTTTCCAAAGATAGACATAAGAATCTGGAGTAACCCAGCGGAACAGGCAGCATCTCTGGAGAGAAGGAATGGGCGACGTTTCGGGTCGAGACCCTTCTTCAGACTGTTATCATTGTTATGCTTATCACCTGTCGAAAGACGAATCACCAAATTCAAGGCTTCTGTGCAAATTTGTTCAAGTAAAACTCTGCTAATGCAACACATTTGGGACATTGATGATACTGGACAAGTGGATTTTCCAGACTATCAGATTATATTTTATTATCCTCTCTCCCAGCATTCTTTCTCCCCCCCCCCCCCCCCCACCCCACCCCACCCCCTCCCACCACAATTAGTCGGAAGGGATAGAAAATGGGCTTGATGAAAGGAAGCAGAGGGTGATGGTGGAAGGTTGTTTTTGAAAGTGGAGGCCAGTGACGTGCTGTGCCTCAGGGTACAGTGCTGGGTTCATTGCTGTTTGTCATCCAATGATTTGGATAAGAATAGTACGTTTGCAGATGGGCTGAGGAATGGTTAATGGAGTATCTGTCCAAATATTTTTAAAACGTTGTAATCGTACCTGCCTCAACTACCTCCTCCAGCAGCTCATGTCATATACCTACAACCCTTTGTGTACAAAAAGTTGGCCCTCAGATTCCTATTAAATCTTTCCCCTCTTACCTTACGCCTATGTCCTCTCGTTCTTGAGTAAGTTCTTTATTCAATATTTAAAATGAGCAAGGTATGGATGAATGTCTCTCATTAACTATACTTTTGTTCTTAAAGTGAACACAGTTATACTGAAAAAATGTTATTCAAAGAACCAGAAGATTCTTAAAAAAGAGTAATAATCAATGGCACTATTTACACCAATTAAATATTCAATTTTAATAGCACACAAACCAATCAATTATTTATTTCTAAGTGTAGAGCTTTATTATTAACTAATTATTCTCTACCTTGTACTGTTGAAGCCGAGTTTCTGGATCCTGATTATTTGCTTTTTCTTCACATCCGCTTTTCTTCTGCCAATTAATTGCCTGAGTTTGTTTATAAAGTATTTGGGAACTGTCCCTTATCCTGTAGAAGAGCTGCATCAAAAATTGTTGAAAGAGAGGCAAGTTACATTTAAATATCAAGAATATATTTAAAATACTTGAAACAAATTCCATGCCATGGCAATGTTGTGAGAAGGTAACTGCAAAAGGAGAATCGAAACTGGCTGACCTTTCTCATTATCCACACAATCCTCTGCCTCATGGCAGGAAACTGACTGTTCAGGTTATACGGAAGGAAGAATTTTACCAAGTCCATCTCTCGCTGAGATACCACCTCTGTAGTGCGGTTTGTCTCACATATCAAACCCAAGGCATCTAAACGGACCTGTAAACAGAATGGGTTGGTTTTTGTAACTGTTATTTCCGAGTTCCTCTTAATACTGTGCCTTGCATTGTCACAAAAGCTGCTACCTTCATTTCACCTACATTGACCAGCACTTGATATGTGCCCATTATACAATTCAAAAACAAAACAGGGAACTGCAATGTGAGCTGCAGCCAATTCTGTGCCATCCTCAACCATTTCCATCCTCTCACAGTGAAGCCAAAATAATCAGTAGTCCAAGCAACATTGATACTAGTAGTAATTAGAAAATTTAAGTCACAATACTTATTTCCAAACAACAATGTATTTTTGTTTAGCTATTACCAGCTAAGAAAAGTTGAGAGTTAACTATTGGAACCATAAAAATGCAAACCTCTCTTCCTGCCAATAATATTACTTAGGAGATTTGATAACAGATGCCACCTTACAAAAGCATAAAGGATGTTTTGAAGAGGTTTCATTAAAAGGCAACGACCGATTAGTGAATAGTACAGACAATTATAAATTAGCATGCTTTTGGTGCAACAGCATTGTTATCTAGATATTGCCTGCAAGATACTTTTGATGTGACAGTTCAATTCCTACCCGGCAATATAAGAATTTACAGTTGGGAAAACAGTACGATACGATATAACTTTATTTATCCCAGGAGGGAAATTGATGGAGGGGAATAGATTGAGGGAAAAACTAATCTAATAAACCTGAAACTGAAAAAAAAGAATCAGCAATGGTAACTATGCAATCATGGATCATTGTGAAAACCTATTTGATTTATCAAAGGCCTCTAGCCTTTGACGGAATCAAGGGATATGGGGAGAAAGCAGAAACCGGGTACTGATTTTGGATGATCAGCCATGATCGTGTTGAACGGCGATGCTGACTCAAAGGGCCGAATGGCCTACTCCTGCACCCAGTTTCTATGTTTATTAAACAGGGTGGAAAGGTTAAAGACTACAGGACATAGCTTTAAGGCGAAAGGGGCAAAGTTTAAAGGAGATTGTGCATGGCATTTTTTTTAATTTTGGGATGTTTGTTTTTACACAGAGAGGGGTGGGTGCCTGGAACGTGCTGCTGGATGTGGTGGCGGAGACAGATACAATAAGTGGCATTGAGGTGGCTTTTGGATCAGCATATGGATATGCAGCAAATGTAGGGACATGGATCACATGCAGAAGAGGAGATTAGTTTAACTTGGCATCATTGTCCAACGCAGACATTATTTGCTGAAGTGGCGGCCTCTGTGCAGCACTGTCTTATGTTCTAATGCTCTATGTTCTTTCTTAATTTAACAATCACTACCTAGATACAACTGGAGGATATCCAAGGCTGAGTGATAGATATTCCTGGTGCTCAACTCCAAATAAATAAAATGGAAAAAAAGGTGGGTTAGCTCTGATAAGAAATAATAAGGTAAAGTGATTGACAATAAAGGATGGTATGCTGTAATATTAGGTAGAAGTTTGAAAGAAGAAATAACAAAGGGCAGGAAACATTAATGGGAATAACTTATGAGCAAATTTGAAAGCAATGGAGAAGCAGTGTCAATTTTAAACTGAGCCTATTACAAAAGGGACGGATGGTTTGCTAAAGTAGATTGGTAAATTAAATGAAATCACGGTAATTAAACAATGACAAACAATTAAAGAAATAGCTCATAATTCTCAATGGCAAATATTTTCATAAGGTATTAAAAAATCTTCACCAGAAAAATTAGAGAGATGTGCCTATCATAGCCAAACAGCACAGAAACGGGTCCTTCGGCCCACCTTGCCCATGCGGACCAAGATGCCTCATCTACACTAGTCCCACCTGCCCATGACGGCCCATATCTCTCTAAACCTTCACTATCTAGATTTTGCCTGCAAAATACTATTTGGGTTTAAAACATTGCTACAAAAGGCAACATGTCCATAGATTAGAAGGGTTTACTTATTACAACATAGGAGGCCATTTAACCCATTATCTCCAGCTATGACTTTATCTTCTACTTTGTTATTAGAGCCAACACACCTCTCCCTTTAATTTCCCAGCAACCCAAAATGCATTCTTCCTCAAATGCCCATCAATTCTCTTTTGATTCTTTTGCTATTTACCAACAGCAGCGGTAATTCTCAATAACCAATTAACTTACCAGCATAGTTTTGGGAGGAAATCAGAGCAATCAGGAGATATTAATAGTCACAAGAACATGCAGACCCCACAATATTTAAAAACAATTCAGAATGGATGGATTTTCTTTAAAAGAGTAAGATAATGGAAAGAACTATGTAAATAGATTGCATGACCTTTGGTATGTAAAATGGTAAAGACAATGGTAAATGAATCCCTTAAAAGGTAGAGACAGGAAAATTTGCCACGGAAGGCAGTGGAGGTCAATTCACTGGATGTATTCAAGAGAGAGATAGATGTAGCTCTCAAGGGATATGGGGAGAAAGCAGGAACGGGGTACTGATTTTGGAGGATCAGCCATGATCATATTTAATGGTGGTGTTGGCTCGAAGGGTCGAATGACCTACTCCTGCACCTAGTTTCTATGTTTCGAATTACAGAAATGGAGGCAACGTTAAAACATATATTTTGTCTTGTTTTCACCAGAGAGAACTCAAATAATGCAGTGGCAATGGTGGAGAATCTTACTCATTCATTAGTAATGAAATGGTACACAGCAGATTAATGGGATTAGGAGATAATAAATTAACTGTGCCTGATGGTCAGCGATGTTTAATAAAATATGGTCCCAGCAATAAGGATGGATTTATTTTGATCTTCCAACATTCTCTAAATTGAAGAGTGGCTTCTGGGACTGGAGGTTAACAAAGAGACCTAAACTAATGCTGCAAAGCCAGCTTGGAATTAGCATTATAAAGAAGGTAGGGACTGCAAACCAAGAAAGACCACTTAACAAAGGTTGAGTAAGAAAGTCACTGCTGGATTACAGTGTGGAAAAATATGAAGTCATTTGCTTGGAAGGAAAGAAGGAAAACTAGTATTTTTTTCTCCAAAGGATGCTGGCTTTCAAAGAGCCAACCCAGTGATGACCCTAGCGCCCAAATCAAAGAAAATTAACAGACATTCAGCAAATGACCAGGAAAACATATGGGATGCTTGCATATATTTAAGGTTGGTGCAAGCATGGTATTGATTTACTATTGTCATGTGTACCTAGACGCATGCAGCGTGGAAACAGGCCCTTTGTCCCAACTTGCCCACATCGACCAACATGCGCCATCTATACCAGTCCTACCTGCATGCTTTTGGCCTATATCCCTCTAAACCTACCCAATCCATGTACCTGTCTAAGATAACCTTCTAGTTACAGTGAAAAACCATTTTGTGTAATATGCAGGAAAATCATAGCGTACAATAAGGTTTGCTGCAACTAAATGAAAGTTGGATGAGATTACACCCAGGGTACTCTGTACACATTGATCACGTAACCCGAGAAAGGGCTTACTTCACCTAGATGGAGTGTTCTGAGAATTCTTTGTTTGAACAGAGATCATAATATGTTGGCTCTTAGAATCCAATGAGAGGATCGTTCTTTGAGGCGAGTTTGTGTTAAATTAGTCTATGTTACTGGAGTTTGGAAGATATGATATTAAAATACAGAATTCAGATATTGAATACTTTGAATCTAGCAGGGCAGAGGTAGTCTAAATCTTGGAGTAATGTCCCTATATTAGGAATTGGCATTTGAACGATAGAGCAAATATACCATGACAGGATCACTATTTTTTCAATTTTTCTTTCTGGTTATTGGATACTCAATAAATAGTGTGCCTAAAACTCTGAGCGATTTTTATTTTAGGCACAAAGTGAATCGAGGGTTAAAGGAAATCTAGGATTAAATTATTAAGACAGGAAACTGGAGTGATGGCTTACAAAGTACTAAAAGACAAAATGACATACTTTGCAATCTCTCCTTCACCTCTTCCTCCAAAGCAGTCTACAACTATTATTTGTTTATGTTACAATGCTTTAATGCACCTTGTTGGTTTGCAAGGAGCAAAGTGGGGCAAATGATAATCTTTTTTACACATATATATGATGCAGAGCTGCCAGGTTTTGTCAGAGCATTTCAGTGTTCTAGTACCTGAAAATCGGTATTTTGCTGAGGAAATCAGTATTTTTACGCAGTGTCATTTTGCTGAAAAAAATGCTTTTTTTTTAATGTGCAGTCATACCCATGTAAGAGTACAAGAATGCATAACTTTGCTACCAATTGACATGTCTTCTACGCACCTTATTTGACAGTGCATTCAATGCCATCTCTTTGTATACCGCTGTTTGAACGGCTGCTTCCTACTTTTAGCACCAGATGATGTAGAAGCCATTTTGGAAGCCTCCCTCTCCCTCCCTCCTCCCTTGCTCCATCCCTCCCGCTGCCCCTCCCTCCCCTTTCCCTTCCACCCACCCTACTTCTCTCTTCCTCCCTATCCTTCCTTTTTTTCTCCCTCCCTCTTATTCCCTTCCTCCCTCCCTCCCTCCCCTCTCCACCCCTCCCTCTCTCCCCCTTGAGCCCACCTGCCGTTTTGTAAAATCAGGGCCAATCCCAATATAACTGCAATCCCACTGGTAACCTTTCACCACTAGGCTTATCCAGAATTCTACCACTACCTGAAAAATAATCAAAGGCTCAACTTCCACTGAGAAAGAGAATTCCAAAGACTCATTGTTATACAAGAATTTTCCTGAACAGTCTGCGTGACCCATAGCGCTGTGGCCATAGCGCTATGTGTAAAGCCCATAGCGCTCCAGCTGGTAGCGCTATTTTTAGAACCCATAGCGCTGTAACCGACAGCTCTTTGTTTAAATTCCCACGCGTTAAACTGACAGCGTTGTTTAACCCTGGAGCAGGACAGGCAGCCTGGAGAGAAGGAATGGGTGACGTTTCTGGTCGAGACCCTTCTTCAGACTGAACTGAATTCCGTATTTAAAATCCGTATTTAACAACACAAAACCGTACATCCATATTCTAATCGCATTTCCATACAAAATATGGAAAATCCGTACTACTTGGCAGCTCTGCATGGTGTAAAGTAACCTCTGAGGGGAACTTACAATCAGTAAAGCACAAAACATTCAAGTACTCTTCCTTTAATTATACATATTAGAACATATAGAGAAAGCAGGTACAGGATATTGAGTTGTATGATCAGCCATGATCATATTGAATGGCGGTGCATGGTCGAAGGGCCGAATGGCCTACTCCTGCACCTATTTTCTATGTTTCTATGGACATCAGCCGCCAACATGAACCAACTATTAGAACATACAACAAACGCAGGAAGAGGCCCCTCAGCCTACAATATCTGTGCTGAACATAATGCCAAGTTGAACCAATCTCTGCCTGCACGTGATTCATATCCCTCAACTCCCTGCATATCCATGTGACTTGGTGGACGAAGGGCCTGTTTCCATGTTGCAGCTCTAAATTAAGCTAAACAATCGGCCGTTTAATCCAAGATCCCGAAAAATTAGTATTCAGATTGTTGTTCATACCTGTTCATGTTTGTGAACCAAAGCCTGTTTTATCAGGCTGACAGGTATCAGTTGGTCCCATGTAGATTTATCCTCAGTACTCCAGAGTCCCTGAGCTCGAGATGTTCTCAGGCAGGTCATCAATGCTCCGAGTGCACCTCTACAGCTGAGGGCACCTAATGGAAACAAATCAAGCAATCTGCTTAACGGCATGAAGACTCATCAATGAACCCAGTTTGGGGAAAGTTGAAAGGAAAAAAGTTGGACATTATAAAATAAATATTCATGTGAAATATGTCAATATTTAATAGACTATTAGGACATTAAAAATATACAATTCCTCTTTTAAGAACAGGCACATTGAGATCACATAGTATCAACAAAGAACGTGAAAACGTCTCTCACTAAATGGGGAAACCAAGTAGGTGAATAACAGCCCAAATTGTTTCAGTCTAAAAGTGGTTACCCTCTACTTCTATCTTTGTTTATGATGTAAGAAGTCATTCAGCCCACCAAGTATCTGCTGACTCTCAGACCAATCCCATGAGTCCCTTGTACCCATTTAGTTTAGTTTAGCGATACAGCGTGGAAACAGGCCCTTTCGACCCACCAGTTAGCCTGACATTGGTGGTGGGGAAGATGCTGGAGTCAATTATAGAAGATGAAATAGTGGCACATTTGGATAGCAGTAACAGGATTGGGCCATGTCAGCATGGATTTACGAAAGGGAAATCAGCTTGACTAATCTGCTGGAATTTTTTGAGGATGTAACTAGGAAAATGGACTAGGGAGAGCCAGTGCATGTAGTGTACCTAGACTTTCAGAAAACATTCCACATAGGAGATTAGTGGGCAAAATTAGAGCACATGGTATTGACATGGAAAGAAAATTGGTTGGCAGACAGGAAACAAAGTGTAGGGATTGACAGGTCCCTTTCAGAATGACAGGCAGTGACTAGTGGGGTACCGCAAAGCTCGGTGCTGGGATCGCAGCTATTTACAATATACATCAATGATTTAGATGAAGGGATTCATTTGATTTATTTCTTGTCATTTGAACCTCAAAGAGGCTCAAACGAAACTCCGTTTCCACAGCCATACAAACAAAACAATTCTTACACGACACACAAACAATTCAATTTACAGAAAAACATCCATCACAGTGAATCTCCTCCTCACTGTGATGGAAGGCAAAGTCATTTCTCTCCCCTGCACCATTTTTCTCCCGATGTTGAAGCCCCAGGCGGGCAATGATAAGTCCCACGGCCGTTGAGGCCGCGCCGGGCGGTATACAGCCTCGCTCCGGGCCCAAAAGTCACAAAGTTGGAGCCCCGGCGGGCGCTGGAATGTCCCGCGGCTTTAACATTAAAGCCGCGCCGGGCGATTTACGGCCCAGCTCCGGGTCGTTCCAACCCCGCGACTCGAGCTGGAGAAGTTGCGTTGCGGGACCTCCGGAAAGCGGTCTCTCACCCGGACCCGCGAGCTCTCGATGTCCCAGTCCACGGGTCTGCAGCTGCAGCTGGAGCTCCGGAGTGAGCAGCAACGAGTCACCACTGCTCCCCGCGCTCCGAGGACGGCCAGATGGTAAGTCCGCAGCTCCACAGGCTCCACGACTGGAGCCCCCAGGTCGTCCCGGTCGGAGGCCGCTCCACGGAGCTAGGCCCCAACGACAACGGAGACCCGACAGGGAAAGGTCGGGTCTCCCGTGCAGGGAATAGGTTTTTTCAAAGATTCCCCCTCCCCCCCCTCCCCCCGTCCCCCACATATACACAATTAAAACAGTACCAAAAAAACCCAACTACATTTAACTAGACAAAAATAAAAAAAAGACAGACGGGCTGTAGGGGCCGCTGCAGTAATCCGCGCTGCCACACTCACTTAGACTTCAAAGTAACATTAGCAAATTTGCAGATGATACAAAGCTGGGTGGCAGTGTGAACTGTGAGGATGCTATAAGGATGCAGGGTGACTTGGACAGGTTGGGGGAGTGGGCAGATGCAGTTTAATGTGGATAAATGTGAGGTTATCCACTTTGCTGGCAAAAACAGGAAGGCAGATTATTATCTGAATGGCGTCAAATTGGGAAAAGGGGAAGTATAAAGAGATCTGGGGGTCCTTGTTCATCAGTCACTGAAAGTAAGCATGCAGGTAATGCAGGCAGTGAAGAAAGCTAATGGCATGTTGGCCTTCATAACAAAAGGAGTTGAGTAGAGGAACAAATAGGTCCTTCTGCAGTTGTACAGGGCCCTAGTGAGACCACACCTGGAGTACTGTGTGCCGTTTTGGTCTCCAAATTTGAGGAAGGACATTCTTGCTATTGAGGGGGTGCAGCATAGGTTCACGGGGTTAATTCCCGGGATGGCAGGACTGTCATATGTTCAAAGAATGGAGCAAATGGGCTTGTATACTCTGGAATTTAGAAGGATGAAAGGGGATCTTATTGAAACATTTAAGTTTAAGAATAAGGGGTAGGCCATTTAGAACAGAGATGAGGAAAAACTTTTTCACCCAGAGAGTTGTGAATCTGTGGAATTCTCTGCCTTAGAATGCAGTGGAGGCAAATTCTCTGGATGCTTTCAAGAGAGAGTTAGATAGAGCTCTCAAAGATAGCAGAGGCAGGGGATATGATGAGAAGGCAGGAAGGGGGTACTGAATATGGATAATCAGCCATGATCACAGTGAATGGCGGTGCTGGCTCGAAGGGCCGAATGGCCTATTCATGCACCTATTGTCAATTGTCTAATTAACCTGCCAAACCATACATCTTGTGGGATGAATCTAAAGAACAGAGAGCATATCCATGCAGGGAACAGGGAGAAGACACAAATGCCACACAGACAGCACTAGAGATCAGAATCAAACATGAATTCCTTCCACAAGCATCCCACACAAATTGTAATGTGCACCATCTGCAAAATACACTGCAGTTACTCACCCAGACTACTCTGGCAGCACCTCCTAAACACCCCAATACCACTATGGAGGATCAGGGCAGCGTGCATGGGAACACCACTAGCTGAAGGTCTCTTTCCAACCTACGCACCATTCTGCCCAGGAACTATATTGCCACTCCTTCATTGTCATTGAATCTAAATCCTGGACCTCCCTTCCTAAAAATGCTTTGGAGATACCTTGACCAAATAAAAAGACTTCTGAAGTTTAAAAAGATGGGACAAGACAAATAGGAATGGGCATTAAATGTTGAACCTTCCTGCCACACACTAACGCAAAATTGGTTGTTTTTTTTAATATCGGAAAAGCCGATGAAGACAGTGTCTATGTTATGGTTTTGAAGCCATAAAAAAAAAATTTGAACAAAGCAAGCAGAATAACAGAATTGCAAAAATGATTATAAAACGCACTGGTTATCACTATGGAGCATGTGAAAGTAAAGGATGTGGAGATGTATAAATCATTTGTTTTTTCCTGGGCAGGAATATTGTTTGAAGAGAAATAATAAAGAATCTGCATTTTATAATAACATGTCATGGCTTCAATTTGTCCCAAGGTACTTTACAGTCAATAAAGACACATGAAGTACAGCTACTGATGTAATGTGCAGGGAAGTGTGGCAGCCAACTTACACACAGAACAAACACAGAAAGAGCAAATAATAGTAAAACAATCTATTTCGGTGCCATAGACTGAGGTATAAGTTTGCCAAGAACAGTGTCATGGAATGTTTTCCACGAGAGCTTTAGTTTTGCATTGCCCTCGGTAGAAGTTTTAGTATAGATAGTCTGCTTAGGTTGTTGGAGTGAGGCTTAAAGTCATGATCGTTGCTTGAGCTGTTCATTTACAAACAGACATTCCCAGCTGTAAAACTAAGTTTTAGTTTTAGAGATACAGTGCGGAAACAGGCCCTTTGGCCCTCCGAGTCCACGCCATCCAGTGATACCCGCACATTAACACTATACTTCACAGACTAGGGAGAATTGACATTGATACCAAGCCAATTAACCTACAAACCTGTACGTCTTTGGAGTTTGGGAGGAAATCGAAGATCTAAAAAAAAAACCACACAGGTCACGGGGAGGTCGTACAAACTCCATACAGACAGCACCTGTAGTGGGGATCGAACCCGGGTGTCTGGCACTGTAAGCGCTGTAAGGCAGCAATTCTACCGCTGCGCCACCGTGCTACCAGGTGAGTTCAGTTATTTTGCTCCAAAGTTTTAAATATTTATTTCTAACAAGAAATTGTAAATTTCTAATTGCTAATATTCTGTGATGTTACGGGTATTGGTTTATTATTGTCACTTGAACTGCGATACAGTGATAAACGTGTGTGCTATCCAGTCAAATCGTACTCTACATGAGTACAATCAAGCCATACACAAGTGCAACAAATAGTGCAAAGGGAAAAATAACATTGTGCAGAATATAGCAATACAATAGTGCTACAGTTAAAGAAAAAGGACGCATAAAAAGTGCAAGGTGCACAATTACGTAGGGGTTGGGAGATCCTACCTACATTCTGGATTACAGGAGGATCGTTGATCAGTTTGATAACAGCAAGGAAGAAGCAGTTAAGGGGCTGTCCCACTGCGGCGGCCTAATTCGGGAGTTTAGAAGCGTTTAGGAGAGTTTGAAAAAGTGTCATGTTAAAGACCTCCTTCAACTATGTGGAAGACCTCCTTCGACTATGTTGAAGACTAGCTTCGACTAGCTTCAGGAAAATTGGACACTGAATAGTGGAGAGTGAAGACGACCTCCTTCGATCTCCTTCGACCTCCCTTCGACTATGTTGATTATCTACGATTACCTTCGACTACCGTCGATTACCTACGAATAACATGCTGACCTACTACGACCTACTTCAACTAAACCTACGAGTAAAAAAAAGATAAATTTTTTCCATGGCGACCTTTTTTTACTAGCAGGCATTTTTCAGCATGTTGAAAAATACGGCGCGACCTAGCCGAGGCCTCGAGTACGCGGGGACTTCTCTCGAGCATGAAGGAGAGTTACAAAGACCTCCTTGGACCTCGTGTCGACCATGCGTCGAGGGCAAACTCTTCTAAACTAGCCAATTAGATCGCCGCAGTGGGACAGCCCCCTTACTGAATAACCAGGGTGAAAATGGTCCTTGATTATGTTGGCTGCTTTCCCCAAGGCAACATGATCTGTAGATGAAGTTGATGGTGGGGAGGCTGGACCGTGATGGGCCAGACTACATGCACAACTCTGCAATTTATTGCGATCTTGTGCAGGGCCATTGCCAAATCAAGCTGTGATGCATCTCAATAGAAAGCTTTCTATGGTGCATTTGTGGACCATGGTAGAGTCATTGGAGACCTGCCGAACTTCCTTCGTGCTTTGAGGAAATTGAGGCGTTGGTGCGCTTTCATGACCGCATCTTCTATGTGGTGGGTTTAACTTTATACATTAATAAAAAGTTCACCATCTACAAAAGAAGCTTTTATTTAGTTTTGCACTGGAGCACTGTCTTTAAAGTATGTTTTACTCTTTCAAGAAGTTACTAGTCAGAGGAATCAAATTGGATGAATATTAATGAAAGGAAATACCATATCTGGCAACTGAGAAACATGATTAAATGTGTTAATTTTAATACAAACAGCAAGCAAGAAGCTCATGCTGCAATGTAACATTGAAAGTGTACTACACAAAAACTACTTATTTTTGCGTGAATAGAGTACAAATGCCCTACCTTTAGATGTAGTCAGTATATAATCAGTACACAAATATTCTACTAAACAGCTAAATATATTTTCCTTTGATGTGCCATTCTAAATCCAGCAAACTCTGTGTCAAACTAAACTTTCTCTTCCTGACCCTGATCAATTGTTCTATACTTCCAGCAATTCTTTATTACAAACCAAGACCGAGTAGACCTGGTATATGTTTGAAATAAATGGTACTCGGCTATTGAACTTAAAATGTAAATGCAGATAAGGTTTACGCAAAGAGTTAAATAACCAACATTTGTTCAGAGAGTTTCCCCCCCCCCCCTCAAAAAAGTATGTGTTCTATTTTAGGACAAAATATATTGAACAGGTAAATCACGAGGGGAGGGAAGAAGATTTAATAGGAACCCAAGGGATAACTTTTCTTTTGTTACATAAAGGGCAGTGGGTATATGGAATGAGCTGCTAGTGGAGGTAGTTGAGGCAGGTACTAACATTTAAGAGTCATTTGACAGGTACATGGATAGGATAGGTTTAGCGGGTTATGGGCGAAGCACAGGTAGGTGGGACTAGTGTAGATGGGGCATGTTGTTCGGCATGGACAAATTGGGCCGAAGGGCCTGTTTCCACGTTGTATGACTCTAAGATACTGACTAAAAACTTAGTTAGTTAAGCAGCAAACACAGAAAAATTCTATTCATCCAGTCAGTGTAAATATCATCAGCTTTGTTCATTTCTCTTACTCACCATTCTTACCAGCCTTGTCAGAAGAGCGAAGCTCTTCGATCATATAGGTCAGGCTGTCTGGATTGCATTTCAATAACTTGGGAAGATAGTGGTCAATGATGGAAGTTGTTTGGCTGGACTTCTCGTCACACAGGGCTGAGAGAAATGGCAAGACCCAGGTTTTGTGCCATTGTTCAATCCAATTGCTTGATTGGGGTGAAGAATTCAACTGATTCTTATGACCGATGAACATTTTTTCCAATAAATCGGTTGCATATGTTGCTAATGACTGCTCATGCATTATCCCTAAGACTTGTTTAGGGATGGAGTCATCGACGTTTAGTATATAATCAGTACCCAAATATTCTACTAGACAGCTCAGCGAAATATATTTTCCTTTGATGTGCCATTCTAAATCCAGCAAACTCTGTGTCAGATTTAAGAAGAATAAATCTGTCTCTTCAGTTGAACCTTCGATGGTCTTCTGGTGAATCTTTAAAATGTTTTTAAATATAACTTTAGTCTGATGTCTCAATGCATCCAAAGGATGTTCCCAATGTGTCCAAACATATCCTAACAGTTTCTGAATGGATTCAGAGTTTCCATTCAAGGAATGTTTCAGATGCTGGGAGCAGGAGTCAGAATGGAGAGCATCTAATGCAGATGTTGTCCAAAAACTCAGAGTTCTGGAAGCTGTCAATGCCATACTGGATTCCTGTAAACTAAAACAAAAAGACATCAGTGACAACATATACAAATAAAATACAGCACACTCATTCACCAAACCCAATCCATACAAGTTGTAATACCTGGCAGGTTCACAGAAGCAAGAAGAAAGCCAGTAATTTTGCAAATAAAGTGTAAGGTCCCGACCCAAAACTTCACCTGTCCATTCCTTTCACGGAGCCTGATCCTTCATTAGTAAGGGTGTCAGGGGCTATGGGGAGAAGACAGGATAATGGGATTGAGAGGGAAAGATAGATCAGCCATGATTGAATGGTGGCGTAGACGTGATGGGCCGAATGGCCTAATTCTGCTCCTCGAACTTATGAATCATGGCCCATTGGATTTTGCTCAAGATTCCTGCATCTGCAGACTCTTGGCTCCAGCCTAATTTTATTACCTGAATACCCAAGTTATACTCCCTCTGTGTCACCTTCAATCTCAACAGTAGCTGCTAATGAATGGAGATGAATATTCTTAGGATTTAGTCTTGTTGGTGATAATTTACTTCACTCTTATTATATGGAATACATCTGCAGCTGAAGTGGCAATTATATAATTGAGATTACTGAGCAAGTTTGATTGTTCTGGAAATGCTAACCCTACTTTACAAACTATTTAGACTTCACTTAAAACATTAAATGAAAATCAGCAATAAGATGTTCTGCTGGAGGAAACTGGAACACCAGTCAGGGGTTATGGGGAGAAGGCAGGAGAATTGCGCTGGGAGGGAGAGATAGATCAGCCATGATTGAATGGCAGAGTAGACTTGATGGGTCGAATGGCTTAATTCTTCACCTATCACTTATGAACCTGGGGAAAACCCATGCGATCACAGAGAAAACGTACAAACACCATACAGACAACACACGTAGACAGGATCGAACCCAGGTCACTGGCGCTGTAAGACAGCAACTTTACAACTGTGCCACCCCAACTTCAACCACTCACCTGTATTTGCTAAAGCTAAGGACAGAAAGAGTCAGCACTTCCACAACTTCAATGACAAATTTGTGCCAATAACATACTTGAGTACATCTTGCTTAGAGCACAGTACTTCTCTTGGATCTAATGCTTACCAGGTGTTGAGTAACAAGAGAGTGGTTAATATATCTAGCAAGAGTTGGTCACCGCCATCTCTCATGCTCCCGCTTCCCCAGTCTAACATTGTCAGTGTTCCTTGGATGAGGAAAAGAACTGCATCATCAGGAGGTGCAGCTCTGTAAAGTCCCCCACAACTCTGAACAAGCCATCCTGGTGCATCATTAACTCTTTTTGTGGAGTTAAAAAGCAGATCATGAACCTGTTAAAATAAGAAGGTGAACCAGTTAAGATGTAAACATTTTATAAATTGTTTAGATAACATTCCAAAACCCACTGGAAAATGACCTCTTGGAAAGGCTGGCTGCTGAAGGGAGACAAGAGTCTTCAACCTTTGCCCAGAGTCAGAGAATCAAGAGGACATAGGTTTAAGGTGAGGGGAGAAAGATTTAATAGGAACCTGAGGGGAACTTTTTCACACACAGAGATGGGTATGTGGAATCAGTTGCCAGAGGAGGTAGTTGAGGCAGGTACTATTGCACTATCTAAAATATATTTGGACTTAGCTAGGAAAGGCTTAGGGGGATATGGGCCAAATGCAGGCAGGTGGGACTAGTGCAGATGGGGAATCTTGGTCTGCACAGGGAAGGGCCTGTTTCATTGCTGTATCACTATGATTCTAGAAGCTGAAATATTAAATCTTTCTTTTCACACAGGTGTGGACAGACTAGTTGAGTGTTTCCAGCATGTTCTGTTTTCACATTAGCAGCAGGTCAGATTTTCTTTTGATTTTTTTTTTTAAAGAAGTGTTTTATTGGTGATAGTTAGTGGTTTTGGAAGAGAAGCTTGGCATGGGGACCTACTTCCCCTTCAGCACACTAGCTTCCCAAGGCCATGAAACCCTTCCTCCCAGTGTGTACAATGCTTCCTCTGAAGCATTTGTGAGTCTTAGCAGTAATCTTGATGACAACTCCCATTCACTCATAAATCAAAAAGCCTATAAAAATAGTTTTGTTGCCCTATTCTTTATGCTTTGATAATTTCTCACCTATCCTGTGGAATTAAAATTAACAGCATTATTTCAAACAGGACAAATTGTAACCTAAGGAGCCTTTCTAAAAAACTCAAATCCCATTTCTGGATTCAATTGGTTCCTTCAAATACTAAAGGGGTGCTAAAGGGGGATTTGATTCGAGGAATCCTGGAATTTCCTGCCCAACAGCATTGTTTGTAGAATCCTCACCAGAAGAATCTCAAATAAGTGACATACATCCACCAAGGGCAACTAGAGGTGAACAATAAATGCTGGCCTTGCCTGACCAGTGACACCCAGATCCTGAGAAATAAACAAATTTAGGAGGTTAAATTGAATCCAGATGTAAAATTATTCTGAAGGATCCAATTAAAATTTCAGGGAAATATGCAGTCAAGTGCCACTGGAGACAAAGTTTTGACCATTTATGAAAAAATGTACTCTCTATTTTTTCCAAAATCACAAATTTGGTATTCAAATCGCCCTGTGAATTTTCACCCAAAGCCATCAAAATAACGCCAATTAATGTTATATGTTAAATGTTGCCGATTATTCTTTAATATTTAACCATCAATGGTACTTGGAATCTGTTTGAGCATCTTACTTTAATCTGGTTATTTCCTTCTCCACAGATACTGCATGGGTTTACTGAATACTTCCAGTATTTTTTTGGTTTTAGTTTCTGACATTCGTAGCAGTTTGCTTTTGTGTTTTGTTATTCTCATAACAGGTTAAATATTTCTAGCACTGCATCTCAGGCAAAAGAAAAATGGAATTAAAGATAATTAACTTGAATGAACACTCTCACTCCGGAGAATAGTGCCACTCACCAACTTTGGTAACAATTCATCACGTTCCACAATAGTCTTGATAAACAGTAGCACAGCCATCCCAGCCGAACTCTGAACCGTCTGTAAGAAATTTCCTGAAGTGCAGAAAAAACACAAATAATCCATTTATTTCCCAAACCAATTTAGTAAGATCAGATGTCATTTTAAATTCTTAGAAATTAAGAGGATGAGAAGGATTAGTATAAAGAAAACATGCAATTTGCCTGCAATGTCAAAGATTATCTCCTGCACTCAATTAATAAACACATTAGCCACTGCCTTGCATGGAACAACATTCGTTTCTGATGAACTTACCATCGATGATTATATCAGTAAAGGATGCAAGTAGCCCACACATGCATTCACAGAGAGCTGGCTCTGGATTTTTACAGAAAATGCCATGTATTTTGCCTTGAACTTTCTGAACAAGGACCATTGACGTTTTTAAGGTTAGCAGCAAATCGTACATCAGCTTGTTCTGCAGAATGTGTTGCCCACCAAGGCTCCTAAAGCAAAGTTACAATTTTAGGTTTAGGGTAAGGTCTCTTATTGTCACGTGTACCAAGGTACAGTGAAAAGCTTTGTGTTGCATGTTATCCAAACAGATCAGATAATATTGTACATAAATACAATCCAGTCAAACTCGAGTGTAATCGATAGAACAAAGGAGAAGAGACAGAGTGTAGAATATAGTCCTCAGCATTGTTGAGCATCAGTTCCATTCTACATGAAAAAGCACTTTTTTGTGATTAATTTAGTTTAGGGTAGAAACAGGCCCTTCGGCCGACTGAGTCTGTGCCAACCAGCGATCACCCCACACACTAAAACTATCCTACATACACTAGGGACAATTTACAATTTTTACCGAAACCAATTAACTTATAAGTCTGTACGTCTTTGGACTGCGGGAGGAAACCGGACCACACGGAGGAAACCCACAGGGAAAATGTACAAATTCCGTACCCATAGTCAGGATCGAACCTGGGTCTCTGGCACTGTAAGGCAGAACTCAACCGCCGCACCACTGTGCTAAGTTTTTAAGCAAAGGACATTAATTTAATAAAGTCTGCAAAAGCAGAATGAACCAAAGGCTGAATTTACAGCTCCTCTCATGATTGTATCAGAAATTAGAATGGTAAAAGAAAGGAAACGTGATTCTAAATTAAACCACCTTACGCAAATGCGCTATATTTTAAAAATGCTCATGTCATTCAATATTTTGACCTTTAAGAGATGTGCAATACTGACAATGTTTTGTTTTAGATAAAAATATATGAAGCAAATGACAGGCCAGCCAATAAACAATGAACATGAAAAATCAACAGAATAATTTGAATCAACAGAATAAATCCACAGAACAGAATGTGCAAACCTGTGAGCTCATAATCTAAACTATAATCTTAATTTCCTGTATAGAGGCAACATAAATACAGGTCCACCACCGATTTTACTGGCAACTCGAGGTCCTCCTTTAATCCGGCCAAAATTACAAGTCCCCTTGAAATCGCCCCCCCCTCGGAAGTCCCCCCCAAAATGTGGTGCCTCGGCCAGGTGAGGCTGCCAATCTTGACCTCATCAGCACTTCAATGCCAATCCGTGGGTTGAATTTGTCCTCTGCGGCCGGTGCTCTGGAACTCTGGCCTGGCCGGAGCCGACAGATCTATTCGCATTGCCGACTCTGATTTTGCGGACCATTATCGTGGTTCCCTGGCGGCCCAGGTGGACTGTTCCAGAAGTGTTGGACTCCTCCCGGAGGCCGTGACTTCTGATGGCCTGGCAAAACAGATGACTCTGGAACCAAGGATGCCGGAAAAATCGGTGGTGGACCTGCACTGAATATTCACCGGCACACAGCCTTGTACAATATATTTAGCGATTCTAGTTGGACTATTATTACAGCTTGAAACATGGAACTTCACACTACTAAATACATCTACCTTGAAGGCAGCATCCAAAGTGAGTGTAGCATGCAAGTATTTTTTCAATCAGTTCTATAATTTTACAATCCAAAATCACAGACATAGCAGACTTTTGACTAACACTCAGAATAAGCTAAACCACATTTAAAATAATTATTTAGCACAACCTTAATTTTAACAAACTCACTTATTTTGCAACTTGAAGTCGAGTAGTGCTGTTTGCAGAAACTGAAGGACTGAAAATAAGAGATAGTTACTGCTGCAATCTCACATGTTACCTCAATTTCCAAAATAACCAAAAATCAGTCAAATTTCTGTTTTTTGACCATTTCTCCACCGGGATTTGGGAAGAAAACTTTTGTGATTATTTTAAAATTCAATGCATAGCCACTTAACTTTACTTAACAAACCCACAGCTTAAAAAATTATACTGATTGCTTCTCCCTGTTGATTTAACAAAACATTTTTTGATTAATTTATCTGGGGATTCAGAATGATTCTTAGAACAGAAAACGACAGCACAGGAACAGGTCCTTTGTCCTACAATGTCTGTGCCGAACATGATGCCAAGATGAACTAATCTCATCTGCTGGCATCCCTCTGATCCATATCTCTCCATTGCCTGCATATCCATGTGCATATCTAAAAGCCCCTTCACTGCCATTATCGTATCTGCTGCCACCACCCCTCCTGGGAGTACTTTCCAGGCACCCACTGCCCTCATTAAAAAAAATTGCCACACTTCTTGGTTGCATTTGAAAATATTTTGGCTGTCTAGTGGTCTGTGAGCCAAGAAGCTTTTAAACACAGTATGACAAAACAGGCAACAAGTGGAACAGTTATTCTTTTAAAACTGGGTGGATGGATTTGGCAAAACTAGCAAACGACGAGGGAATGTAGGAACCATTTTTCTGCCCCAAGCCTGCAGAGGAATAATTCTGAACAAGTTAAACCTCAAATGGGGCAGGACATTACATGTTCTTATGTTTTTAGTTGTGCTATCAAATACACGATGACAAATATAATTAGATTAATGCATTTAGAAACTCAAATTAAAATTCACACTTAAGTTGCACTGATGTTGCACAATTCACAGTGAAACTAAACTAACTGCAGGACTCAGAAGAATAATTGGAACAAAAATAAAAGACATGCCCAAGAAAGTAAAGTAGAACCTACCCTCCAGATATATCACCTGCATGCATTTTTCACCTGCAAACAAAACCAAATTAAAATGGTTACCATTAAAAATGCATCCAAATTAGAATAATAATCAAATCTTATGCAGTTTCCTCTACCTTCCTATCCTGAATACCAAATCTAAAGCATGCCAAATCTACAGTGCACTATGCCTCCTTCAATTTTCAGATTTTTAAAGCCAGTTTGATTACCCGCAAGGACTTTCTGATAAAATAAATATAAAAAAATGCTTACTGCTATTAGAAACTAGAGGTGATGAGGTGACCAATTTAAAATTACCATCACAAGGATAAAAAGTGGGTTAAGAAAACGTCCTTAACTCAGGTATTTAAAGCATGAATTGCTTTATTAGTGAGTGTAACTAGTATTGACGTTATTTATTTATTGAACTTTTGTCTATTATATATTATCTATGTGAATTGTGTTTACAGGCCTGTTATGCTGCTGCAAGTAATAATGTCATTGTTCGCTGCCGTTACATATGACAATTGAACAGTATTGACTCTCCTGACTGAATCAAATCCCAGTATAATTTTAACTGAGGAAAATGAATACATATTTGAAGTAGGGCTATAATGAGAATGGAGGATTGAAGAATGAGATTAGGGTTGAGATTAAGCAAAATTAACATTAAAAAAATAAATTAACTCTCCTTTTGGGCTGTAAACCTCCACAGATTTGTAAAATTAGCTGAATCCCCTCCACTCCAGAACAATGCAAGATGGAAGAAGGATGTGCACTTTAAAGTGCAATCTGAATATGAAATTAATGTGGTAATAATAGTGTAAGGGGTTATGGGGAGAAGGCAGGAGAATGGGGTTGAGACAGAAAGATAGATCAGCCATGATTGAATGGCGGAGTAGTCTTGATGGGCCGAATGGCTTAATTCTGCTGCTAGAACTTATGAATTTATGAATTTATGAAATCAGTCAAGGTTATGCCATTGACCAATCTTACCCAGGCTAAAATTCTCCATGCAGGCTGCAATGGAGTCAATCGTCTTCCTAACGTGGGATTTCTCCACCGTTAACATTTCCTTCCTCAGGCAACTGACGAGGCAGCCAACCACTTCTTCCTCCAGGTTTTCAGGAACACAGCCCAGAGTACTGCAAAAGAACACGAGTGTACTGTCTGAATGAAACCTTTTGTGCAAACACATTAAAAAATAAGCATCTTGGTGTGGGCGTACTTCATTTTAAAATATTTAAATACAGTACAAGAGCCACTCTATGTTTAAGCCATCAGACCACAAATGCAGTTTAACTAAGCCCAATATAGATATTTGGCATACAACAGTTACCTAAACTTGCACAGAGCGGATTAGAAAGTTAAATGAGGTGAATTTTACCAGATGACACCATTTTTGAATGCAAATAGTACACAAGGTTATTCCTGATCACATCTTTATGACACTCTGCACTCATATCTACCTTTTCTCCCGAAAACTTAGTTCATTCTGCAAAACAAGATAGACACAAAATGCTGAGTAACTCAGCGGGTCAGGCAGTATCTCTGGAGAAAAGGAATAAGTTACATTTCATGTCACTTAAATATCATCTATTCCTTTTCTCCAGAGATGCTGCCTGGCCCATTGGGCTACTCCAGCATTTCGTGTCCATCTTCAGTATCCAGGATCGGTAGTTCCTTCCGACACATTATGCAACAAAACCCTAACAAAAATTAAGTCCGTTAAATTGCACTTCCAACATTCCAACTGCCTTGATCCATCAGGGAATTTCCATAGTTTAGTTAGCGATACAGCATGGAAACAGGCTCTTTGGCCCATTCACATTAGTGTGTAATGTATCCCACTAAACATAAGGGGCAATTTACAGATGCCAATTAACCTACAAACCTGCACATCTTTGGGGTGTGGGTGGAAACCGAGCACTCTGAGACCCACGTGGTCACAAGGAGAACATTGTAAGCTCCACACAGACAACACCCAAGGAGAAAGCGAATGGCATGTTGGCCTTTATAACAAGAGTCGTCGAGTATAGGAGCAAAGAGGTCCTTCTGCAGTTGTACAGAGCCCAAGTGAGACCACACCTGGAGTATTGTGTGCAGTTTTGGTTCCCTAATTTGAGGAAAGACATTCTTGCTATTGAGGGAGTGCAGCATAGGTTTACAAGGTTAACTCCCGGGATGGCGGGACTGTCATATGCCGAGAGAATGGAGCAGCTGGGCTTGTACACTCTGGAGTTTAGAAGGATGAGAGGAGATCTCATTGAAACATATAAGATTGTTAAGGGTTGCTAGAGGCAGGAAACATGTTCCCGATGTTGGGGGAGTCCAGAACCAGGGGCCACAGTTTAAGAATAAGGGGTAAGCCATTTAGAACAGAGACGAGGAAACACTTTTACTCATAGAGAGTTGTGAGTCTGTGGAATTCTCTGCTTCAGAGGGCGGTGGAGGTCGGTTCTCTGGATACTTTCAAGAGAGAGCTAGATAGGGCCCTTAATGATAGCGGAGTCAGGGGATTTGGGGAGAAGGCAGGAACGGGGTACTGATTGGGGATGATCAGCCATGATCACATTGAATGGTGGTGCTGGCTCGAAGGGCCGAATAGCCTACTCCTGCACCTATTGTCTATTGTCTATTGTCAGGATTGAACCAGGGTCTCTGGCGCTGAGTCAGTTCTACCAACTGCGCCACTGTGCCATCCATTGTCATATTTTCATAAGAAATAGAAGTAGTAGGCCACTCATGTCTACTCTGCCATCCCGCAGGATATGATCGCTCTTTCACCTCAACAACCATTGATTCTTTTATCGATTATTGTTTTGAATATAGTTCGTAATATTCTTTGTGATTACATTAATGTGCTGGGCCCAGGGTAGATTTTACCGACTATTGCTGCAAGGTTAATTGGTCACTGTCTTCCCTTAAATATTGACCTTATGTTTGACACCTTCTACTCTGTGGGAATCATTCAGGAATTTGTGGAACTTTGCAAGATGACAACGTGCATCTGTTTTCTAAAAGCTTTGGGTGTAGGTTATCAGGTCCTGGAGAAATAGTGGCTTTCATGCCCATTAACATTTTATACTTGTGCAATCTTTTTCTACGTCTTCGTTCACTCGAAGCCTGCAGTGCTCCACTATTTCTAAGAGGTTTTGAGTTTTCTTCCACCAGATTCCACAATCGACCATGCACTCTGACCATATGGTCCCCGTCTCTTCACTCAAGTCCAAGGATGCAAAGTTAAATTGTCATGGAGGAGAAGCAGTTTAGCTATTCCCTGCCTCTCCCACCTGCTACATGTGCCCATAGTAGCAGGGTCCAAAGGAATACAAAGACAAGCAGCAGTCTTCTTAAACCTGTCTCCTACATCCTTATCTCCAATATACAAAGAGCACATAGACTTCCCTGTGAGATCCATCAGATGCCATTTTTCCTCTTGTCCCCAGACCCTAACACATGTTTTTTGCTAAGAATAAGGGGTTCGCCATTTAGAACGGAGATTAGGAAATACTTTATCACACAAGAGAGTTGTGAGTCTGTGGAATTCTCTACCTCAGAGGGCGGTGGAGGCTGGTTCTCTGGATGCTTTCAAGAGAGAGTTAGATAGAGCTCTTAAAGATAGCGGAGGCAAGGGATATGGGGAGAAGGAAGGAATGGGGATGATCATTAGCCATGATCACATTGAATGGCGGTGCTGGCTCGAAGGGCCGAATGGCCTACCCCTGTACCTATCGCCTATTTTCAATTGCTACCTCTTCTCCTCGTGCCACATCTGACCTTAACCAAAGATCCCAAAACCTACTCCCCTCAATCTACTTCTATTAAATTACAGACCATAACACTTGCCTCTCTAGATCCTTTTTTTTAACAATATTAGAAACATAGACATAGAAACAAAGAAAATAGGTGCCAGAGTAGGCCATTCGGCCCTTCAAACCAGCACCCTCATTCAATGTGATCATGGCTGATCATCCAGAATCAGTACCCTGTTCCTGCTTTCTCCCCATATCCCTTGATTCCTTTAGCCCTAAGAGCTATATCTAACTATCTCTTGAATACATCCAGTGAATTGGCCTCTACTGCCTTCTGTAGCAGAGAATTCCACAGATTCACATTCTCTGGCTGAATAAGTTATCCTCATCTCAGTCCTAAATGACCTACCCCTTATTCTTAAACTGTGACCCCTGGTTCTGGACTCCCCCAACATGGGGACCATTTTTCCTGCATCTAGCCTTAATTCCTTAAGAATTTTATGTTTCTATAAGATCCCCTCTCATCCTTCCAAATTCCAGTGAATATAAGCCCAGTTGATCCATTCTATCATCATATGTCAGTCCCGCCATGCCAGGAATTAACCTGGTGAACTTACGCCGCACTCCCTCAATAGCAAGAATGTCCTTCCTCAAATTAGGAGCAAAATTGCATAAATACTCCAAGGCCCTGTCCATCTGCAGTAGGACCTCCTTGCTCCTATACTCACATCCTCTCACTATGAAGATGATATTGTTAACAATTTCACCTTCTTGAGTATTGTCCCATTCTCCACAAAGATGCCATTGTTACTTTTTCCTCAGAGGCCAACCTCTGGCCCATCCATCCTTGTGCACCACCACCACATCATGGAGATTTTGGTAAAGAAGGCATAAGGTATGCTTGCCTTCAACATTCAGGGCATTGGGCGTAAGAGACTGAAAGTCATGTTACAGCTTTATAGAACGTCGGTTAGTCTGCATTTGGAGTATTGTGGGCTCCACCCCATTACAGGAAGGATGTGGAGACTTGAAATAAGGTATGGAAGAGGTTTACCAAAATGCTGCCTGGATTAGAGGGTATTAGTTATACAATGTGGTTGGACAAATTTGGATTGTTTTCTCTGGAGTGTCAGAGCTAAGGGGAGACCTGATAGAAGTTTATAGAATAATGACAGGGGAAATAGTCGGAATCTTTTTCCTAGCGTGGACATATCAAATATAGTGGGGGGCATTGTTTTATGGTCAGGGGGAGAACGTTTAAAGGGGATGTTCAGCACAGATAAGGTGAGCCAAAGGGCTGTTCCTGTGCTGTCCTGTTCTTTAGAGAGAACTAGGTTCTGCATTATATATGTAAGAAGGAACTGCAGATGCTGGTTTAAATCGAAGATGGACACAAAAAGCTGGAGTAACTCAGCGGGACAGGCAGCATCTCTGTAGAGAAGTTAGAGTCAGAGAGTTGTGCTTGTTCTTTTTGAAATATGACGGGTACAAAAGGTAGTTATGTGCAGAAACAGTGCGGATAAAGAAAGAAAAGGTGCAGGAGTGCTACAGATTAAAAAAATCAGAATCTTCATGCTATTAGAACAGAGAACAGTACAACACAAGAACAGGCCCTTCAGCCCACAATGCCTGCGTCGATCATGATGTCAAGACCAATTCTTATCTGCCTGCACATCATCCATATCCCTCCATATCCATATGCCTCTCTAAGGTTTTTTAAATGCCACTGTTGTATCTGTATCCTCCACCACCCCCAGCAGCACATTCCAGACATTCGCCACCCTCTGTGTAGAAAACCCCCTACTTCTCTCCTTGAACTTTGCTCCACTCCCCTTCAAGCTATGTCCTCTAGTATTTGATTTTTCTATCTTAGGGAAAAGGTTCTGACTGTCTATCTTATCTATGCCTCTCACAATTGTGTGTGCTTCCATCTGGTCTCCCTTGCAACCTCATGCATTCCGGAGAAAATCTCTCCCTGCAGCTAACACTCCCTAATCCAAGCATCATTCTGGTAAAACTCCTCTGCACATCATCTTTCCAAAGCCTCCACATCCTCGCTGTCATGGGGCAACCAGACCAATATGGCCTAACCAAAGTCCTATAAAGCTGCATCATGACTTCGTGATTCTTATATTCAATGCCCGACCTATGAAAGCAAGCATCCATCGGCCTTCTTTCCCACACAAAACAAGATGATGGCTCTTGGGGAGATTGGGATACATTTGATAAGGGTTTTCTAAACAAAGATGTGAGCAGATGAGATAAGTAACGATAAATATTTAATTCAAGGGACTCGGGTAAACGTTAAATATTAAGAATATCAGTCATAAATATAACCTTGTTTATCATAAACAAGCAGCAAGGAGATCATTAATGAGAGCAAGAAGACATGGTAGCAGAGATACTAATGGGACTTGACTCAATAAACAAAAAAATCATTCTTCATTCAATAAAATCACTTAGTTGGAGTGTAAAATAGACAAACAACTATTTTTCTCCCACCACCAACCCCTTGATTTATCCCACACCTTAGTTTGGAGATATATAGCATAAAAATAAGCCCTTCAGCCATCCACACTGACCTTCGATCACCTGCTTACACTTGTCCTATGTTATCGCACCTCATCCACTCCCTACACATTAAGGGCAATTTTGCAGCAGCCAATTAACCTATAAACCTACACATCTTTGGGATGTGAAAGGAAACTAGAGCACCCAAAGGAAACCCACGCGGCATAGGGAGAACGTACAAACTCCACTCAGACAGCACCCAAGGTCAGGGTCATACCCGGATCACTGGCGCCGTGAAGCAGCAGCTCTACCAGCTGTGTTACTGTGCTGCAGCTGATTGTGCATTTTTCCCCATGGACACCAAACTATTAGCAGAACTATTAAGCAACTTCAAACATACAATGAAAAAGGGCCAAAAAAAGACTGTGGGTTACCTTACTGTTGCTCTTTTCAAGGGGCTTTTTGATTCCAGACCCCAATAAATTGCAACAAGTATTTCCATACAGCTGCCAGTTTGTGAATTATGAACAGAGTTTGTGTCTAGCTTTCGTAACAAAGAACCAATCTGAAATTTAAAGATGAAGAAAGATTTACAGGAGTCATAGATAAAATGAACAACTGAAGTTGGTAAATCGCATTGAATACTGTCAAGGGCAATAATTTTTTTTTAAACAAGACTAAGTTCTGGAATAACTCAGCAGATCAGGCTGCATTTATGGAGATCATGGATAGGTGCCGTTTCAAGTCTGGACCCTACTTCAGACTGTAGTGGTCTGAAGAAGGATCGTGACCTGAGACGTTACCTGACCTGCTGAGTTACTCCACCACGTCGTATCATTTTTTGTAAAACTGCATCTGCACTTCCTTGTTTCTGCAATAAAAATCAAGCCTTGGTTCAGTCACAATTGACATCTATTTTAATTGAAGAAAGCACAATACTGCTCAATAACTTTTTTTTTCCAAATGATGATTGGCACTTAACAAGTAACCCCCAGCGACAAGTAAGTTTTTGTGATTTATATGGAACTTGCTCCTGTTTTCACTGCAATTAGTGCTGGAAATACTCTGCAGGTCCGGCTGCTATATGAAGAGAGAAATAGGTTAATGATTCTTCATCAGGACTGGAAAAGTGAAAAAATGTGTTTTCACAAGTCTTTCCTCACTTTTCCAGTTCTGAATTCTGATGAAGGGTTATTGACTGTAAACGTTAACTCTGTTTCTCTCTCCACATATGCTGCCTTAGCAGCTAATTTAAAGCATTCCCTTTAAAATTTCAGGACTTCCACCATCTGCCTTTTTTCTGCTTTTCATAATTCCTGCCTTAATCCCACATCATGACTGGTCGGAGGGGGCGCTGCGAGACGGCTGCCCTGCCAGCAGCATGTTAGTCAATTATACTTTTTTTGTTGTTTTTTAGTATGTCCAAATGTTAGTTTTAATGTCTCTCGGTGTGTCTTGTGTGGGGGATGGTGAGGAAGGGTAGGGGGGAACCGCTTTCGGTCGCCCCCTCCATGGAGAGGCAGCTTTTTCTATGTTGCCTCCCTCAAGGCCTAACAACAAGGATTGGTGTGGCCTTTCCCGGAGACAGGCCCGGAGCTTCAGCAGCGGGCACAGCGTGATCTTTTCATCGAGGAGCGGGCGAGCCCTCACCGGGGGTCGCCAGAAGGCAGTGCTCCGATCGCTGGCCCATGGCAGCCTGAAGCCGCTGTCTGCGGAGATTCCAGCTGGCGCGGCAGCCGGAGCCTGGGATCCCTCGTTGGGGCACCCGGAAGAGAAGAGCTCCGACCGTCGGCCCATGACCTACATCATCTAGAAGCCGCGAACTGCGGTGCTTCTAACCGCGGGCGCCGCGGGGACTTACCATCCGGAGCGGGATCCCTCGTCGGGGATCCCTGGAGAAGAGCTCCGACCGCCAGCCCGCGGCCTACAACAGCTTGAAGCTGCGGTCTGCGGTGCTGCTAGCCGCGGGCGCGGCGGGGACTTACTTACCATCCGGAGCGGTATCCCTCGCCGGGAATCCCTGGAGAAGAGCTCCGACCGCCGGCCTGCGGCCTACGTCATCTTCAAGCCGCGGTCTCCGGTAGGGAAGCACCGATTCGGGACTTACCTTGCCTGTACATCTGGCCGCCCGCAGCGGCGACTGTGGAGGTTTATGGTCCCGGCCACGGGGAGAAATGGAGGAGGACTGACTAAACTTTGTGCCTTCCAACACAGTGATGAATGCTGTGGTGGATGTTTTGTGTTAAAAAAAAATTATTGTGTATTGTGTGATCTTTTTATTGTACCGCTGCTGGCAAGTTCATTTCACTGCACTGCATTGTGTATGTGACAAATAAATCTGACTATTGACGTACTTCATTTGAATATATTTTAGGTTCCTTCACTGGGGTTATTCCATGCATTGCAATGCCATTTAAAATGATAAAAAGTTCATTATATGTTAATCAGTGAGAAGGGAAGTAATAAAAAAAGCATCAAATATATCATGTGAAAATATGTTTGAATAACATATGAACATGAACAATGACTAATTACTATATATGAGAACAATGTACACTTGTGCATACTTGCAATGTAAGTAATGAAAAAGGTAATTGATGAGGGGTTATTAATATTTAGATCCAAATCTTCAGCACTCAAAAAAACATAAGTAGATTGTTAACTTCTAAAATAGTTGAGGCAAAACATTCCTGCAAAATATACACACCATTGCTACTTACAAAATTCACAACGTTTGAAACCCAAAAGCTAAGAAGATTTTTCAAATAGTATCTCAATACTTCTACACAATGTTCCAATAAGCAAGTCTTTCACTTAATTCAATATTTTGAGTTAAAATGTGCAATGGATAATTTATATATATGGTCATTACTTAACAATCCTGCAAATAACATTCTTGCTTTTACATTTCATAACTTGTAACGTCAAAAAAGTAGTTTGAAGTACAGCTGCAGATAAGGTTAAAAAGGAATTAACATTAAGTGCAAATATAACTATTATCTTAAAATAATCACTGTGATTCTCATCAGTTTTCTTCTACCATTCTACTGTTCAGAAACACAAATAATTGAAATAATAAGGTAGTACCTTCTTCAGTAAATGCAGTTGTTCTATTCCATCCTTTAACTCTATGCATTCCAGAAGAAGATTTACAAGGCTGTTCTCCTCACCAGTTGCAATACCTGGGGGTAGAAATACAGTACAGAAGTGAACAATGACTAATGGTTCTTGGTTCTTGGTTTCTTGGTCCTCCAAAATATTCTAAATGGAATTTAAACTGGAGGTGGTGGAGGGAGGACTTAAATGGACTGCTTCTTTGATCATCGTTACTCTTTTGCATATATTTCATTTCTTTGTTCTACATCGCCACCTTTTTCTCTCATTTCCCTTTCCCTTTCGCCTGATTCTCAGTCTGAAGAAGAGTCTCGACCCAAAATATCACCCATTCCTTCTCTCCAGAGATGCTGCCTGTCCCGCTGAGTTACTCCAGAATTTTATGTCTATAGTCAGTGTAAACCAGCATCTGCAGCCTCTGCACAATTTATTGACTTTATTAACTTCACCACCAATTTCCATTCTGCACTCAAAGTCACTTGGACCATCTCCGACACTTCCCTCCCCTTTCTTGATCTCACCTTCTCCATCACAGGGTACAATTGACTGACGTCTATTACAAACCCACTGACTCCCACAACTATCTCAACTACACTTCTTCCCATCCTGCCTCCTGCAAAGGCTATATCCCCTACTCCCAATTCCTCCTACACTGCATCTGCGCCCAAGATGAGGTGTTCCATACTAGAACATCCGAGATGTACTCATTCTTTAGGGACCAGGGGTCCCCCCTTCCATCATAGATGAGGCCCTCACACGTGTCTCGGTACCCTGCAGCTCTACCCTTGCTCCCCCTCCCCCTAGTCACAACAGGGACAGAGTCCCCCTAGTCCTTACCTTTCAACCCATCAGCCGTCGCATACAACATATAATCCTCCGACATTTTTGCCACCTCCAACGGGATCCCACCACGAATCACATCTTCTCATCTCCACCCTTTTCCCCCTTCCGCAGAGACCGTTCCCTCTGCATCTCCCTTGTTAACTCATCCCTTCCCATCCAAACCACTCCTTCCCCAGGTACCTTCCCTTGCAACCGCAGGAGATGCAACACCTGTCACTACATGCTCCTCCCTCTACTCTGTCCAGGGACCCCGACAGTCCTTTCAGTTTAGGAGGAGTTTCACTTGCACCTCCTCCAACCTCATCTACCATATCCATTGTTCAAGATGTGTACTCTTATACATCGGCAAGACCAAATATCGACTGGGCGATGGTTTCGCTGAACACCTTCCCTCAGTCCGCCTGGATCTACTTAATATCTCAGTTGGAAAACACTTTAATTCCCCTTCCCATTCACACACTGACCTTTCTGTCCCAGGCCTCCCCCATTGTCAGAGTGAGGCCAATCGCAAATTGGAGGAACTGCATCTCATATTTCGCTTGCGCAACCTACAGCCCAGTGGTATGACATTGAATTCTCTAGCTTCAAGTAGCCCCTGCGGTCCCACCCTCTCCATCCCTCCCCCACCCAAGCCACACCAGGTTCCTGTTCTCACCAAGCAAACAGCTAACAGCGAACATTGGCCTGTTTCCTTAATTATTGTAACTTTTTTGCATATCATTCATTCATTTGTTCCATATCTCTCTACATCACTGTCTCTATCTCTTGTTTCCCTTTCCCCTGACGAGTCTGATGAAGGGTCTCAACCTGAAACGTCACCCATTCCTTCTCTCCAGAGATGCTGCCTGCCCGCTGAGTTACTCCAGCATTTTGTGTCTATCTTTGGTTTAAACCAGCATCTACAGTTCCTTCCTACGCAGGTTTCAAGGCCCTCAGGTTCTCCCTACCATTTCTGGATTTCACCGTCTCCATCAAAGGAGACATACTATTGACCGACATCTACTACAAACCTACTGACTCCCATAGCTATCTCGACTACACTTCTTCCCACCCTGCTTCTTGTAAAAACTCCTTCCCCTACTCCCAATTCCTCCGTCTACGCCGCATCTGCGCCCAGGATGAGGTTTTCCATACTAGATCATCGGAGATATCCTCATTCTTTAGGAAATGGGGGTTCCCCTCTTCCATTATAGATGAGGCTCTCACCAGGGTCTCCTCGAGATCCCGCAGCTTCCCCTTCCCCCATTCGCAACAAGGACAGAGTCCCCCTTGTCCTCACCTTCCACCCCATCAGCCATCGCATACAGCATATAATCCTCCAACACTTTCGCCACCTCCAACGGGATCCAACTACTGACCAGATCTACCCATCACCAACCCTTTCCGCTTTCCGCAGAGACCGTTCCCTCCGCAACTCCCTGGTCAACTCGTCCCTTCCCAGGCACGGAAATCGCTCTCAAAACATGGGGGGGGGGGACACAATTGGCAGCCGCGCGCGCATGCACACATATACGCGAGGCTTCGGCCATGGGCCCTGTGGACGGCATCGGGAGCTGACCTGGTTGGTGACTGACTCCGAACTCCTCCAATGATCGCGCTGAATCATCATGTCCCCCCCCCCACTGCCTGCTGACCGACGTCTCTCTCATCCAATCGGCGCCCTCGATCATCAGTCCCACCTCCACTGTGTCGCGGAAAGCCAAGATTTTTAATAGCTTTTTTTTTTACCGAGTTTTAAAATACGGATTACAAATCATAGGGGGGGGGTCGTTCCCCGCCTCTCAAAACATGGGGGAACGTGTGTCCCCCCCCCCCCAGATTTCCGCCCCTGGACCATTCCCACCCAAACCACCCCTTCCCCAGGTACTTTCCCCTGCAACCACAAAAGATGCAACACCTGTCCCTTTACCCCCCCCCCTCCCCCCTCGACTCCATCCAAAGACGCCGAGTCTTTTCAGGTGAGGCAGAGGTTCACCTGCACCTCCTCCAACCTTATCTACTGTATCCACTGTTCCAGGTGTCAAATTCTGTACACCGGCGAGACCAAGTGCAGGCACAGCGATCGTTTCGCTGAACATCTCCACTCAGTCTGCCTTAACCTACCTGGTTTCCCGGTTGCTCAGCACTTGCCCTCCCATTCCCAATCTGACCTTTCTGTCCTGGGCCTCCTCCATTGTCAGAGTGAGGCCCAGTGCAAATTGGAGGAACAGCACCTCATATTTCGCTTGGGTAGCTTACATCCCAGCGGTATGAACATTGACTTCTTTAACTTCAAATAGCTCTTGCTTTCCCTCTCTCTCCATCCCCCTTCTCCCACCAATCTGTCTCCCACTACATTCTATCTCTATCCCGCCTACTCCCCTGACATCAGTCTGAAGAAGGGTCTCGACCCGAAATGTCACCCATTCCTTCTCTCTAGAGATGCTACCTGTCCCGCTGAGTTACTCCAGCATTTTGTGTCTACCTTTAGTTAATCCTTTGTCAAGTTACAATATGGGATCGTACCATGCACATAATGCATGGCACAAACAGCATTTCAAAATAAATGCAAGTTTTCGAGTTTGATTACACTGTATGAACCACATCATTCTAAATCCAGTTAATATATTACAACCTTTAAAGCGCAGAAAATTCTGCAAGTTGTCCACATTGTGGTCTACCCCTTCACCCTGCTTTAGAGAGCTGTACCACACGTGTTTACTTACATCTGAAACTTGCAAGTTTCTGGTCATCCAGAATAATCCGACCAACCTCGACGTTTCTCTTCTTCTTAAGAACCATCCCTGCTCGGATTATTTTAAATAGTTGGGAGAAAAAAAGCAACAGCAAAAATTATTCCTTGCACGACTTGAAGCTGATGTGCATTTCACTCCTGTTACCTCTTCGGAGTTAAATTAAGTTAAAGTGGGAAGGTCGTGGTGGTGACTGATAGATCTCAGTGCAGCACGGGGCCTGTGCAATGGTTGAGCAGCAAACTAAGGATTAGCGACGTTGTTTAGGACAGTGATTTCATTTCAAAACCCCTTCCCCGACCACTAGCACAACCTGACACTGCCATGTTTGCAACAGTTCAGGCCAACGTCAATTCCGCCTTCGCTTTGCACGAATCGGCGACTAGCCCCGCCTCACCCAGGTCCCGCCCCTCCACCCATCTGCTATTGGCCGAGGTGGGGGGGAGCGGAGGCGCCTTCCTCCGCTCTATTGGCTGGGGCTCGCGTCAGTCATGGAACGTTGGCCCGGATGGTTCGCCGGCAGATGGATACAGCGGGTTGCGATCGCTGACAGTGGGCAGCGGCTGTGGGAAAGTTAACAGCGCAGGGATGGAGAGGGTGGAGGCAGCAGCGGAGGCTGAGGGTCACTCAGCAATAAGCGTCTGCCTGGAATCCCGCCCGCATCCCTTTCTGTCGCAGTTTCAACGGAGAGAATGGTGCGTTTGAGCAGGTAGGCTCTTTGCCAGTGATTGTTAGAAAGGGAGATGCTGAATTTCGACCAAGGGAGGAGGATTCGAGTAGCCCTTCAGGAGTACACTCTGCAAGTGATGTCATTGGGAGGCAGGGTGGAAAAGATGAGTTTGAGGCAAAATCTGGGAGTTCCCACAAATCCAGTGGACAAGGGTGCATTGCATTTGAAAGGTTCACTCCAATAACTATATTTTCCTAAGAAGCAAAATAGTTTGAGGGGAGTCTCTAAACAAATCCATTCGTATAATATGAGTTAGATGAATTTTTTTCTCCGTGATTTTGGTGAACGGATACTTTTCATTTCAGTAGATTATAAAAATATGTTTGTAAATTCTAATCGTTTATTTCTCTGTTGAGGGAATAACGTTTACTGTGCACAAAAGTCACTTCAGTGTTTCCATAAACGCACGCGAATTACATTTTCGTTTACAGTTGAAATACCGTTTACTTTAGTCAAGTCACATTTATTTATATAGCACATTTAAAAAACAACTCTCGTTGGCCAAAATGCTTTACATTTGTTATAAGAATAGCATAAATAAAACAAACTACATACATATATACATGTAGCCCTCACTCAGATTTAATCTGCCCTCTATAATTGGATTGTCGAAATTTTTTCTTTTCTCTTTCTGGGTTAAATAGAGTTTTTGGAAGGCGAATTCCGAGGACATTTGAAACACGAATTGCTTAATTTGGCCAATATTATATATGTGATATTTTTTTAAAGAGAACAGCCCAAACTTATTTGCTAATGATTTCAAGTCAACGGTGTTTGTGGATTTCATACGATTGAAGGGTGGAACCATGTCGCAAACCGCAGTGAACCTAGAGGTTTATTGCTTAGGAATTGATGTGTTCTGAATTGGTATTATTTATTGGTAAAATAGATATGAGTAAAATGAAAGCATTAATCGATGCTCTGGAAATCCATGCTCTATCAAAAATGGGCAGCTGACTGTGAAAGAATTGACAAAGGTGTATTTTTCTTGGGCTAGCCTACTCAAGGAGAACTTTACAATAACGTATCTACCATTTATTTTACCCCTGGTCAGATCAAGCTTTGAGTGAAGTTTTAAATGTCACCAACAATAACAAAATCAAACTGTTTCCGCTAGGAAGTGTTATAGTAGCAAATGCAATCCGTGTTATATTAAGACACGTGTATGACCGCGGGAGTTAAATTACTTGCAACGAGTTGTTTCGTCGTCATATTTAAATCTCTGTAGATATATTCTATGACTAATTAGTTATTTTAGTAATTCCGATATTTATCTCAGCCAATCCCATATTAATACGTTTTTTTCCCTTAAGATATTATTTTACCGAAAATTCTATCTATGGTCAGCTTGAAGAAGGGACCTGACCCGAGACCACAGATGCTGTCTGACCCACTGAGTCCTCCAACACTTTGTGTTTTGCTCAAAATTCCAGCACTGCAGTTTCTTGTGTCTTAATATCTATGTGTTTATTGATCTGTCATCGTCATTCGAGTCGCTGATATTTGTTATGTTCCCTGGCCATTATTTATTCCTCTCTGAGCACAGCAACAATAGATTTAATCATTAACACGTTGTTGGCTTATGGAAGAAGCATGGCATGCCATCGGTGAACACAGGCAGGGGATGTTGATAGGTAGATGGTTGGGCAAAGGGCAGAGATGAACACACACAAGGTGTGAGACAAATGGATTGGAGAGTTGCAAATGTGTAGCTAGAGCATTGACAAGATGTGGATTGTTCAGGAGTGTAGGTGGAGGGGAGATAGAAGGGCAATGTCAGTCAGGGCTCGGGGGAAAGAAAGGGGGGTACCTAAGTTTAGTTTGTACCTAAAGTTGGAGAATTCACTGTTCATACTGTTGGGTTGTAAGCTACCCAAACAGAATATGAGATGCTGTTCCTCCAAATGTAGTTTCTGCCAATACAGTTCTGACTATACAATTCGCACTATGTGGTTTAGTTTTGAGATACAGCGTGGAAACCGGCCTTTTGGCCCACCTACACCTAAAGCTCTCCTACACGTTAGGGACAACTAAGCCAATTAACCAGCAAACCTGTACATCTTTGTAGTGTAGGAGGAAGCCGGAGATCCCGAAGAAAACCTACACAGGTCAAGGGGAGAGCGTACAAATTCCGTACTGACAGCACCTGTCATCTGGATCGAACCTGGGTCTCTGGTGCTGCAAGGAAGCAACTCTCTACCACTGCACCAGCATGCCATCGTTAATCTGTGTTCGTTGATATGCTATATACAATTTGAAAATGTGACTATTAACTATATAGTCCCTATTAACTATAATAGTCAACAAATAAAAATCTGCTTTCAGTAAAAGGAACCATGAAACTCTTGAATTGTGGTAAAAACATAAATGATTCATTCATCCCTGTAGGGAAGGAAAGCAGCCAACATTACCTAAATTTGACAGCAGCTTCTGCATAAGGTTTGGTTGAAGCCTCTTTAAAGTGGCCTGGTCAAATGTTACATTGTAGCACATGGCAATAAAGCACAGCAAAAATAGTTACAGATGAAATTACATTCTTGAGGCAGGTATTTGAAAATCGCACATTCTTATGATTTTATTTTTTATTAGTCTAAAATTCAGTGTGTTATTTACTAAAATGATAGGATTTTAACCATTGTACTTGGTGAGAATTTTTAAAATTTAAGTTCATACGTTTTTTTGGGTTTGATATAAAATAGAATTTGTTTTCTGGATAATGATGTAGCTCTTTGTTTTATGTAGTCTTAGATCTATGAGTAACTGCAACCAGAGCCTTGTTCAGCATGTGAATGTAATGGACTAAAAAAGCAAACAAAAATAAAAATCTGAAATAAAATTAGAAAAGGTAGACAGATTGGCTGATCAGACACCAATGGTAGAATGACAAACAGAATTGACATTGAGGGTTATTTTCATCAATTTATGCTTGTATTCTTGTTTATTCGAGTGCAACCAATTCCTTGTGGTTTAATATTAAGCTTGATTTTAAAAGTTGAACATACACTGTTCATTCTGCAAGCAAATTTGATAGATTCTAAATGGTAGCTATGTAAAGCTTTCCAATTTCAGTGTAAAGTGAAATTTACACCATACAACATTTTACAACATTACGATGTTTGCCGACTAGAAATGATTACATATTGCATTTGTCTTTAAATCATACTCTATTAGAAACATAGAAACATAGAAATTAGGTGCAGGAGTAGGCCATTCGGCCCTTCAAGCCTGCACCGCCATTCAATATGATCATGGCTGATCATCCAACTCAGTATCCCGTACCTGCCTTCTCTCCATACCCTCTGATCCCTTTAGCCACAAGGGCCACATCTAGCTCCCTCTTAAATATAGCCAATGAACTGGCCTCGACTACCCTCTGTGGCAGAGAGTTCCAGAGATTCACCACTCTCTGTGTGAAAAAAGTTCTTCTCATCTCGGTTTTAAAGGATTTCCCCCTTATCCTTAAGCTGTGACCCCTTGTCCTGGACTTCCCCAACATCGGGAGCAATCTTCCTGCATCTAGCCTGTCCAACCCCTTAAGAATTTTGTAAGTTTCTATAAGATCCCCTCTCAATCTCCTAAATTCTAGAGAGTATAAACCAAGTCTATCCAGTCTTTCTTCATAAGACAGTCCTGACATCCCAGGAATCAGTCTGGTGAACCTTCTCTGCACTCCCTCTATGGCAATAATGTCCTTCCTCAGATTTGGAGACCAAAACTGTACGCAATACTCCAGGTGTGGTCTCACCAAGACCCTGTACAACTGCAGTAGAACCTCCCTGCTCCTATACTCAAATCCTTTTGCTATGAAAGCTAACATACCATTCGCTTTCTTCACTGCCTGCTGCACCTGCATGCCTACTTTCAATGACTGGTGTACCATGACACCCAGGTCTCGCTGCATCTCCCCTTTTCCTAGTCGGCCACCATTTAGAAAATAGTCTGCTTTCCTGTTTTTGCCACCAAAATGGATAACCTCACATTTATCCACATTATACTGCATCTGCCAAACATTTGCCCACTCACCCAGCCTATCCAAGTCACCTTGCAGTCTCCTAGCATCCTCCTCACAGCTAACACTGCCCCCCAGCTTAGTGTCATCCGCAAACTTGGAGATATTGCCTTCAATTCCCTCATCCAGGTCATTAATATATATTGTAAATAGCTGGGGTCCCAGCACTGAGCCTTGCGGTACCCCACTAGTCACTGCCTGCCATTGTGAAAAGGACCCGTTTACTCCTACTCTTTGCTTCCTGTTTGCCAGCCAGTTCTCTATCCACATCAATACTGAACCCCCAATGCCATGTGCTTTAAGTTTGTATACTAATCTCTTATGTGGGACCTTGTCGAAAGCCTTCTGGAAGTCCAGATACACCACATCCACTGGTTCTCCCCTATCCACGCTACTAGTTACATCCTCGAAAAATTCTATAAGATTCGTCAGACATGACTTACCTTTCGTAAATCCATGCTGACTTTGTCCAATGATTTCACCACTTTCCAAATGTGCTGCTATCCCATCTTTAATAACTGACTCTAGCAGTTTCCCCACTACCGATGTTAGACTAACTGGTCTGTAATTCCCCGTTTTCTCTCTCCCTCCCTTCTTAAAAAGTGGGGTTACGTTTGCTACCCGCCAATCCTCAGGAACTACTCCAGAATCTAAAGAATTTTGAAAGATTATTACTAATGCATCCACTATTTCTGGAGCTACTTCCTTGAGTACTCTGGGATGCAGCCTATCTGGCCCTGGGGATTTATCGGCCTTTAATCCATTCAATTTACCCAAAACCACTTCCCGACTAACCTGGATTTCACTCAATTCCTCCAACTCCTTTGACCCGCGGTCCCCTGCTATTTCCGGCAGATTATTTATGTCCTCCTTAGTGAAGACGGAACCAAAGTAGTTATTCAATTGGTCCGCCATATCCTTGTTCCCCATGATCAACTCACCTGTTTCTGACTGCAAGGGACCTACATTTGTTTTAACTAATCTCTTTCTTTTTACATATTTATAAAAACTTTTGCAGTCAGTCAGTATGTTCCCTGCCAGTTTCCTTTCATAATCTATTTTCCCTTTCCTAATTAAGCCCTTTGTCCTCCTCTGCTGGTCTCTGAATTTCTCCCAGTCCTCTGGTATGCTGCTTTTTCTGGCTAATTTGTACGCATCATCTTTCGCTTTGATACCATCCCTGATTTCCCTTGTTATCCACGGATGCACTACCTTCCCTGATTTATTCTTTTGCCAAACTGGGATGAACAATTTTTGTAGTTCATCCATGCAGTCTTTAAATGTCTTCCATTGCATGTCCACCGTCAACCCTTTTAGAATTAATTGCCAGTCAATCATGGCCAATTCATGTCTCATACCCTCAAAGTTACCTTTCTTTAAGTTCAGAACCATTGTTTCTGAATTAACAATGTCACTCTCCATCCTAATGAAGAACTCAACCATATTATGGTCACTCTTGCCCAAGGGGGCACGTACAACAAGACTGCTAACTAACCCTTCCTCATTACTCAATACCCAGTCTAAAATAGCCTGCTCTCTCGTTGGTTCCTCTACATGTTGATTTAGATAACTATCCCGCATACATTCCAAGAAATCCTCTTCCTCAGCACCCCTGCCAATTTGATTCACCCAATCTATATGTAGATTGAAGTCACCCATTATAACTGTTTTGCCTTTGTCGCACGCATTTCTAATTTCCTGTTTGATACCATCTCCAACTTCACTACTACTGTTAGGTGGCCTGTACACAACACCCACCAGCGTTTTCTGCCCCTTAGTGTTTCGCAGCTCTACCCATACCGATTCCACATCCTCGAACCTAATGTCCTTCCTTTCCATTGCGTTAATCTCCTCTCTAATCATCAATGCTACCCCACCTCCTTTTCCTTTCTCTCTATCCCTCCTGAATATTGAATATCCCTGGATGTTCAGCTCCCAGCCTTGGTCACCCTGGAGCCATGTCTCCGTGATCCCAACTATATCATAGTCATTAATAGCTATCTGCACATTCAACTCATCCACCTTATTACGAATGCTCCTTGCATTGAGACACAAAGCCTTCAGGCTTGTTTTTACAACACTCTTACCCCTTATACAATTATGTTGAAAAGTGGCCCTTTTTGATTTTTGCCCTGGTTTTGTCTGTCTTCCACTTTTACTTTTCACCTTGCTACCTATTGCTTCTACCCTCATTTTACACTCTGTCTCTACGCTCACACATTTAAGAAACCCTTTCCCTTTAACTCCATCCTCCACTATCCCATTCGACATTGTTGCAAAATTCAATGCTGGAAGAGACACAAGAGATTGTAAATGCTGGAACCTGTAGCAAAAATAAAGCAGAACAGCTGGAGGAACTCCAAGTTGTGAAGAGGGGTCTCATTGACTGTCCAATTATATCCACAGATGCTGCCTGACCTGCTGAGATCCTCCAGCAGTTTTGTTTTGCTTGTGTTTGTGATCTTTTTTATTTCTTTGCAGTGTAGGCCTGTTTTTATTTTTTCTAGATTCTAGCGTCTGCGATCTCTTGCCTCCCCATACTCTCTTGGTGGTTTATCAAGCATTCAAAGTATTTGTAAATATCTACCAGATTGCATAGCTCGTCATGAGTTAGCTATGAATGTAAGCAATCCTTGGCATTTTTTCCTTAAATGATGTCGTTTGCTTGGAAAACATACCAAGAGAGGTTAAATGCAATTGATCTTTCAAACCAAAGTCATAATCACTCTCAAAGAATGATAAAATTTTAATAATTTTGGTATTTAGAAATCTGCTAAATATTTTCATTTCAGTGGTGTTTTATCATATCTCTCAAATGCCTGAACCTGAATGTATGATGAATTGAAATATAGATATATATTATTGATGTAGTGGAGCAAATAAAATGTGTGTCTGACCAGTCTAATTTTCCCTATAATTGTCCAATGTGGTGCAAATGGAATGATATCATCATATGTGCAACTGACACTGAAATTACCTCGAGTGCGCAACGATATATCACTCCAGATGGTGTCATTTCATCTTTCCAGAGTGACACAAAACAACTCACAAATTGTCATTATTCCCTTTCACTGGGTAAAGTAATTTTCCGGTCAGGTAGCAGTGATTAAAAGAAAAATCAGTCACAATCCATTTGAATTTCTATGTAATTTCTTAATATAGTGGCAAAATTTACTCCTTAAAAAAATCCTGTACTTTCTTGGATTTAATATGTTTTTCCACATCAGATATATATAATCCAGCAAATGCATGTATGTTCAGTGCAAAACGTCTTCAAGAATTTACCTATCAAATTGTGCTCTGGACTATAGAGTCAGAGAGCTACACAGCACTGAAGCTGGCCCTTCAGCCTACTATTTCTATGCCGACCAGGTTAGAATCATAGAATCCTACAGCATGGAAACAGTCCAATCGGCCCAACTTGCCCACGCTGACCAACATGTCCCAACTAGTCCCACTTGCCTGTGCTTTCCCCATTTCCTTTTCAACCTATCCTTTCCATGTATCTGTCTAAATGTTGTGATATCACCTGCCTCAACTACCTCTTCCCCCAGCTTGTTCGAAACACCCACCACCATTTGTGTTGGAAAAAAAGTAACCCCTCGGGTTCCTATTAAATCATCCCCCGCCCACCCCACCGTAAACCTATGTCCTCTGGTTCTTTGAGTCCCCTACTCTGGGCAAGAGATTCTGTGCATTTTCCAAATCTATTGTGCTCATGATTTTGTATCTTTTTTGTTGCCTCACTGACCTCGCCCCACTTGCCTGCACCTGGATTATATCCCTACAATCCATTCCTATCCATGTACCTGTCCAAGTATCTTTTAAATGGCATAATTGTGCTTTCGTCTGGCAGCCAATTCCATATACACACCACCTTCTGTGTGAAGAGGTTGCCCCTGGGATACCCTGTGAAATCTTTCCCCTCCAACTTAAATCTATGCCTTTTAGTTTTTAGACTATCCCACTAAGGAAAAAAGACTGTGGCACTTGAGCGCATCTATTGTCTCTCTTGATTTAAAAACCCGAACGTCACCCATTCCTTCTCTCTAGAGATGCTGCCTGTCCCGCTGAGTTACTCCAGCATTTTGTGTCTATCCAGTAAGATCTCCCCTTGGCCTCCTATACTCCAGGGTGAAAGACCTAGCCCCTCCCGTAATTCAAACCTTTCAGACCTGATAAAATACCTGTAAATCTTTTTTGTTTTTTTTCCAATTTAATTTCAGCCTTCCTTCAACAGGCTCACCAAAACTATGCACAGTACTCCAAATGTGCTCTTTCCAACATCTTGTACAGCTGCAACATGTCAGCGTGCATTCAATACCCTGCCCAATAAAGCCAAGTATGCCAAAGATCATCTTCACCACCATTGTTACCACCTTCATGGAACTAGATAGCTGTACTCTTGGGTCTCTCTGTTCTACAACACTCAAGAACATCCCCATATTGAGCCCCCCAAAAAACTGCTAATGGAACTCAGCAGGTCAGACATTATGGTTACAATGGCACATTATTTGTCACATGTACCGAGGTTCAGTGAAATTCATTTGTGTATCCAGTTGAGTACAGGTATCACTATACATAGCACTTAGATCTGTCGATTCAGGACCCTTCCTTAGACTGAACACTGGCATAGGGCACAATAGTGTGCTTCAATCCATTCCTGTACCAAGATCGAATTAATAGTGCATACTGTTACTGAGTTTTGGAATTATTCATGTATCTCTGTGCAATTTCTGTTCCGTTCTCATTCTTCCTTCCATAATTGTTTCTAGAATATTGGATATCAACACCCATCCTCGTACAAGACTGAACGTGACCATGGCTGAGTGTTCCGAGATGGCTGGTGATATAGATTGGAAAGAGCGGTGTATGACTCTTGAGTCGCAGATGCTGAAGTTTCGTGTGCAGGCCAGCAAAATCAGAGAGCTGCTTGCAGAGAAGGCAAGTGAACCTGAACGTTTAGAACAAGGGTTTTCAATGAGCTGTCTGGGGAAAGCACATTGCCTAGACTGCATAATATCAATGTGTAGGCCCATGCTGGTTTACACCGAAGATAGACACAAAATGCTGGAGTAACTCAGTGGGTCAGGCAGCATCTCTGGAGAAAAGGAATATGTGACGTTTTGGGTTGAGAGTCTGAAGAAGGGTCTCCGTGCGAAACATCACCTATTCCTTTTCTCCAGAGATGCTGTCTGACCCACTGTGTTACTCCAGACTTTTGTGTCTATCTGCAGATTATCAATCTTACTTTGATAATAAACAGACTTGTTGTTTTAAACATGTACAAAATACTCAATAATTTTCATAATAATGAACATTATAATGCTCATCCAAAATGTAGAATGGGCCTTTTTCTGCTTTTTTGTGCAAATTGAGGAATGAGAATAATGTACTGTTTCATTGCATCCATGAACCACAACTAAAAAAAATCCCTCTGCAGTATCGTGATGTCTACCTGTATGAGATGAGCAACTAATATGAAATTTAGAATTGTGTTTTATTTTTAAAAAACTGCTGGAGGAATTCAGCGGGGCAGCATCTGGACAGTTGATGTTTCGGGACGCTTCTTGAGACTGATGGAGTAGAGGGGAATAGTTAGCACTGTATAAAGAGGTGAGGTGATGGGATGGGCTAAGAGCTGGCAAGTGATGAGTGTATCCAGATAATGAATGGCTGATAGGCAGATGAGTTTAGTTCAACCATAAATAATGATAGGACAGGAAAATGCATTTTTTTTAAATCAGTTGTGACAAAAGGTGACCTTATTTCCAGAGGTAGCATAATGCTCTATAAATTGACAATAAAACATTTTTACTATTGTACTTAAATCTTCTTGCAGTTAAGGACAACAAGCAGTTCTGATGAAGGGTCTTCAGCATGAAATATTAACATACCCTCTGTGTTTCTCCAGCACACTTGTACTAATTACGGATTTCCAGCATCTGCAGTTTTTGCCTTCATTTTCAAACAGTCTGCCTTTCTTGTTTCATTGATTTATTTTCCTTGAGTGTTTATTTAAGTTTACTTAATACATCAGACTCCTCACCAGCTATGTGATGCAGTGAGTTCCCTATTCCCACCACTCTTTGGATATCATAGTTTCTAGGGAATTGATGATTGGATTTATTTGCAATTATTTTGTATTAATGTAGGAATGTTACAAAATGTTGTGATTTTAAAAATCAAGCATGTAATTGATCCCATCAGATAAAGCATAAAAATAACTTTAATTTGATACCTAATTCACTTTCATATCTACAGTATTAAAAATAGTTATGGCCATTTTCATACTCGGAAATTAGCATCTTGTTCCCTATTGCTTTTCCATTGACTTAACACAAAAGTTGTGATCAAAGACAGTCAAAAGCCCATAACTTTCTTAAAAATTAAGAGAACTGAATGAAATTTTCAGTTATTATAGAATGAAGCATTCTGAAACAAATATAAAACATCTTACTTGGATGACCTGAAATTAAAGCATATAATTAGATAGTTACCTAATTGTAGCTAATTACAAAATTGAGGTTGTGGCGGAAATAGTAATAAACACCCAGACTGCCTTGAAAATTCAAAAATGTGATGTTCCCAAGATCAGAACTTTAATATTATTGTATTATATGCTGTAAGTCCATAACAGATAGGTAACGAAATTACAATTTCTAACAATAGACCAAGTCTTTATGGAGAAGATCAGTTGCTAGCTGGCACATTGGCATATAATCAGTAGCATCATCATACTCTTCAGATTGTAACCAATAAGCAACTCTGTACACCTTGTTTTTCCTCAACTTTTCAATTTTGGCATTGTAAACTACAGGTTTTAGCTCTTCAAACCATGCATGACATACCTTTCTGCCCATTACTTGCCCATTAAGAATGTCGTGTAGATCATCACATTTGGAGTAGTCCAAATTCGGATAATCTCTGCGAATGCTGTCTAAATCAGTCTCTTTTGCTGGGCATTTGGATTGACAATTTTGCATTTCTTCTTCGGAGACATCTGTTTAAAATGTAAAGAAGAAAAAAAACACTGAACAGCATTAACAGAAACAAGTTATTATTTGCAGTTTTAGAAAAAAAGTAGAAATGATAAAGTTAAATGCTAAAACAAATAGTAAATACCCAACAAAAAATTCATATTCATCCATTTCATCAAATCAATTAAATTCATCTAAATTCAATTACTAGATCTAAACATCTATCCATTTCTTAAGAAAAGGTTAAACAAATTTAAATAGCCTAAGTATCCAAATAACAAACTGATCCCATTCACACACAAATTCAAAGTATAACATGTTTTTTAAATCTCACTTTGTCATGAATTTATATGCCAAATGGAAGGAATTTAATGTTTAATTCCCATAAATTAATCCAGAAACATCCACGCTCAAGATAATTAAAGTAATTATTTTTTGCACAATACATCTGACTAAAACTGTACTCTGGATATTTAGTGTGAAAATATTGATCATGGATAGACAATAACACAAAATATAGATGATTTAGATGCCCTTATAACATGATTGTCCAAAAAAAATAATTAATTTGATTATCTTGAGAGTGGATGTTTCTGGAATGTGGTCGATTGGAATGTTGCCGTTGCCGTAAATTTGAGCCCATGTCAGCAGGCCGATTCGTATGTGGGCCTAAATAACATTTTTCGCATCATAAGATTAAACTAAAGCCACGCCATAAAGCAAAATAATATGTTAAATAAACGACATACCTTTTGTTTTGTCCTGATATTGTGATCCATGATGTTGAAGGCGTTTTTAGTCACGTTTAAATTGAATCCAGCGACGCAAACTTCCAGCAAAATTTTTTTTTAAACCCGCGAACGGAAGCGCGAACGATTTTTCTTCATCAGTTAGCAGCCCGAGGAAATCCCTCTCCGACAATCAATACAAACCTGCATTTTAATCCCGCCCCCTCCCAAAGCCTCCGGAATCGCCCGTACAGGCAGTGGCAGATCTACAGCGCCACTGATGGTAGGTTTTGTAACATCGCTAATTAATGGCTCTTAATTCTATTTACTTGGGGAAAAATTCGGTGGATCTAGCCCATCAATCCATTTCATAATCTTAAAGTACCACTAAAAAGTCAACCCCCCCTTCCCCTGCTACTGAATTTGGAGAGGTGCATTTTCACACTTGTGTATCTCTTGCCTGATGAGAGAGGGGTGGAAGAGGGAGTGGCCGGTGTGAGTCTCATCCTTGATTATGCTGGTGGTCTTGCCGAGGCAGCGTAAAGTGTAGATGGAGTCAATGGAAGGGATGTTGGTTGGTCAGCCAGCAGGTGTAATGGACGATGTAAGGAAATGGACTATGTAAGGAAATTACTGGAGAAAATCCTAAGGAATAGGATTTACGTAAGAAATACAGGGTCTGGTCAGAGATAATCGGCATGGCTCTGACTGGGGGGCAATCCTGCCTTGCTAATTTAATTGACCTTTTCATGCAGGTATCTTAAAAATGTTGAAGTCAAGGCAATAGATATTGTATATAGATGTTGCTGGAGTTTTTGTGGACATTTCATCTCTGAGGTCTGAGGTTCCCACCTGCTTGAAAAGGGCATTAATAATATCAGTGCCCAAGAAGAGTAAGGTGACATGCCTCAATGACTTCCAACTGATGACACAAATGTCCAAGGTGATGAAGTGCTTTGAGAGGTTGGTTATGGCGCAGATCAACTCCTACCTTAGCAAGAAACTGGACCCACGACAATTTTCCAACCTCCACAGTAGACCAACGGGGTACGCAATCTCGCTGGCTCTCCACTTTGTACTGGACCACTTGCATAAAAAGAACATATACATCAGGCTGTTGTTCGTCAACTACAGCTCAGTGTTCAACACCTGCATTCCCTCCAAACGTGTTACCAAGCTCAGGGAACTGCGCATCCCTCTGCAACTGGATCCTCGACTTCCTCATCAATAAAACACAATTGGTACAAATTGGTAACAACGCTTCCTCCTCAATAACCATCAGCACAGGAGCACCTCAAGGCTGTGTGCTCAGTCCCCTCCTCTACTCATTCTATACTCACATCTGTGCAGTCGGACACAGTTCCAACTCCATCTGTAAATTGTGCCATGATACCACCATTGTTGGATAAATTATGGGTAATGATTGGAGTATAGGAGGGAGATCGTTCATCTGTTTGAGTGGTGCCAGAACAACATCCTTGCTTTCAACATCATTAAGACCAATGAGCTGATCGTTGCCTTCAAACGACAACTAAACTACAAACCATGAATTATTTCGGGCTTTTGTTTTGCACTAATATTGTTTTTTTTAATTTATTGAACTTTTTTTGTTTATTGTGTAATCTGTGAGAACTGTGTTTACAGACTTTTTATGTTGCTGCAAATAAGAATGTCATTGTTGCATTTCCGGGACATATGGCACTTAAACACTTTTGACACTAGACTATAAGGTGGAGTAGGTATGTTACAATACTTACCTTCAGCGGCGCTGCAATTCTGCCACTGGCCGTGTGCACGATTTTGGCGCCTTTGAGGGGGGGCGGGGTTAAAACGCGGGTTTCTCCTACCTTGTCCTGAATTATATTTCGTTGGAGTGCCAGCGTTTGCTGAATAATCGTTCCGACGGGCGTTTTGTGTATTTTTTATTTTTATTCGATCAACAAGTTCAGCGCTGGAGTTATTTTAATATCAGCTTCGAAAGCCGAAAACGGGGACGGATTTCACGCGCGGGACAGGTAAACGACAGCAGTTTATTTTATGTATAAAAGTGCTTCTTGAGGCCTTTAATTCACATTTTTAAATGCGAAACGGTGATTCTTTTCCCCGAACTAACGGCAGAATTTTTCATGCCGATACGGGGTTAAATTCACCGCAAATCAACGTTCCAAATGATCGCGTTCCAGAAAACCCCATTCGCAAGATGATTTAAATGCCCATTAATTTACAGGTTGGCCTGTAAATCCATGACAATGAGATTTAAAAATTATGTTATATTGTGAATTCTTCTGTGAATGTTATTTGGACACTTAGGCTATTTAAAAATGTTAATCTATTCTTAAGAAATTGATAGATGTTTAGATCTAGTAATTGAATTTTGGAATTAGCTACAATTAGGTAACTAACTAACTAGTTATATGCTTTAATTTCATGTCATCTAAGTAAGATTGTTTCATATTTGTTTCAGAATGCGTCAATCTATAATAACTGAAAATTTCTTTCAGTTCTCTTAATTTTTAAGAAAGTTATGGGCTTTTGACTGTCCTCGATCACAGCTTTTGTGTTAAGTCAATGGAAAAGCAATAGGGAACAAGATGCTAATTTCCGAGTATGAAAATGGCCATAACTTTTTTAATACTGAAGATATGAAAGTGAATTAGGTGTCAAATTAAACTTCTTTTTATGCTTTATCTGATGGGTTAAATTACAGACTTTATTTTTAAAATATCCAAATTTTTGTAACGTGGTGGAGGGCAAAAGAGCCCATTTCTGTGCTTTACAATTCTATGATTCTTAGCTATGTGCATACTGGACGCGGAGTTCAGAGAAATAATAGAAAGGTGGTTGAAATCCTGCTGGTTGCAAGTGATTATCAGAGACTGCAGATGAACAAATGAGCCACATCAATTAATTCAAACACTGTCTGGACATAGAAGTTAGCACAGAACTGAACAGTGGGTGACACAGCCATCACACAGCCAAGAGATCCAGGTTCACTCCTGACCTCGGGTACTGTCTGTGTGAAGTTTGCATGTTATCCCTCTCAACATACAATGCCCTCCATCATGTTTGGGACAAAGACCCATCATTTATTTATTTGCCTCTGTACTCCACAATTTGAGATTTGTAATTTTAAAAAAAACATGTGGTTAAAGTGCACAATGTCAGATTTTATTATAGGGTATTTTTATACATTTTGGTTTCACCATGTAGAAATTACAGCTGTGTTTATACATAGTCCCCCCATTTCAGGGCACCATAATGTTTGGGACGCATGGCTTCACAGGCATTTGTAATTGCTCAAGTGTGTTTAATTGCCTCCTTAATGCAGGTATAAGAGAACTCTCAGCACCTAGTCTTTCCATCACCTTTGGAAACTTTTATTGCTGTTTATCAACGAGGACCAAAGTTGTGCCAATGAAAGTCAAAGAAGCCATTATGACACTGAAACAAGAATAAAACTGTTAGAGATATCAGCCAAACCTTAGGCTTACCAAAATCAACTGTTTGGAATATCTTTAAGAAGAAAGAGACCACTGGTGAGTTACTAATCGCAAAGTGGACAGGCAGGCCAAGGAAGACCTCCACAGCTGATGACAGAAGAATTCTCTCTATAATAATAAAGAAAATATCCCCAAACACCTGTCTGACAGATCAGAAACAAATCTTCGGGTGTGGATTTGTCAATGACCACTGTCCGCAGAAGACTTCATGGACAGAAATACAGAGGCTACACTGCAAGATGCAAACCACTGGTTAGACGCAAAAATAGGATGACCGGGTTAGTTTGCCAAGAAGTACTTAAAAGAACAACCACAGTTCAATAAAAAAAAGTATTGTGGACAGATGAGACGAAGATTAACTTATATCAAGGTGATGGCAAGAGCAGAGTATGGAGGAGAGAAGGAACTATCTAAGATCCAAAGCATACCACCTCATCTGTGAAACACGGTGGTGGGGGTGTTATGTCCAGGGCATGTATGGCTGCTGAAGGTACTGGTGTACTTATCTTCATTGATGATACAACTGCTAATGGTAGTAGCATAATGAATTCTGAAGTGTATAGACACATCCTATCTACTCAAGTTCAAACAAATGCCTCAAAATTCATTGGCCGGCGGTTCATTCTACAGCAAGACAATGATCCCAAACATACTGCTAAAGCAACAAAGGAGTTTTTCAAAGCTAAAAAAGAAGAAAAAAACTGAAGCGGTCTAGCCCCCAAAACAAGCATAAGCTAAAGATTGCTGCAATACAGGCCTGGCAGAGCATCACCAGAGAAGACACCCAGCAACCGGTGATGTCTATGAATCGTAGACTTCAAGCAGTCATTGCATGCAAAGGATATGCAACAAAATACTTAACATGACTACTTTCATATACTTGACATTGCTGTGTCCCAAACATTATGGTGCCCTGAAATGGGGGACTATGTATAAACACTGCTGTAATTTCTGCATGGTGAAACCAAAATGTATAAAAATACCCTATAATAAATATAATACCCTAGAATCCGCTGTGGTGGATGTTTATGTTAACTTTTATGTAGTTGTGTGTCTTATTGCTTTTTTTCGTAGGGTTGCATGGTAATTCGCATATCACTGTACTTTAATTGGTACATGTGACAATAAAAGACTTTTATTGTCACATTATATGCAGACGATATACTTTTATACATTACAAATTCACAAATGAGCATACCAAACTTATTAAATTTAATAGAGGAATTCGGTTCTTTTTCTGGATATAGAATAAATTGGAATAAAAGTGAAATCATGACGTTAAAACACTCAAGAATCTACACACCTATTAAAATTCCCCTTTAAAATTGCAACAGAAAAATTTAAGTATTTGGGTATTCAAATTACTAGAAAATACAAAGCATTATTTAATGCTAATTTTATGCCTTTATTAAATAAACTCAACGCGTTGATTAAATTCTGGAAAACACTTCCGTTATCATTAATAGGCAGCTTAAACGCTATAAAAATGATCTTTTTACCACAAATATTATACCTATTTCAATCTATACCATTATATATACCAAAAAAAGTTTTCAAAAAACTAGTCTAATATTACCAATTTTATTTGGGACTATAGATCACACAGAATTCAAAGAAAACACTTGTGCAAACCAAAAGACGTTGGGGGACTTTCACTTCTGAACTTTTTGTATTATTATTGGGCAGTGTATATTAAGAATATAATTTATTGGTTGGACAGTTCTACCCAACTGACAGAATGGATAAGAATGGGGAAAGAGGATTGTTCTCCTTGTAATATAGGAGCGATCCTCTTCTCCCCGATAATACTGAACAACACAATATATAAGAATAACCCAATTATACATGATACAATAAGAATTTGGAAACAAATAAAATTATCTTTAAAATTAAGAAACCTATCTTTGTTAATGCCAATAGTGAATAATCCTTCATTTAAACCATCTCTTATTGATAAAACATATAATCAATGGGAAAGAATGGGAATTAAACGGATCGGTGATATGTATGAAATGGGAAATCTGTTATCATTCCAACAATTACAATTAAAATTTAAACTGAAAAATAACCAATATTTTAAATATCTTCAGATCTGCGACCATGAAGAAATACATACAAAGATATCAAAACATAACTTTAGACCCACTGGAAGAAGCAATGAATATTAAGGCTGACTCACAGAAATTAATATCATATTTATATAATAGTATTTTAAATATATAACTACCATCGACAGAGGCACTTAGAGAAGAGTGGGAACGAGAATTAATGATAAAAATCACAAAGGAAACATGGGAAAAGTATTTGATATATATATATACACAAATGTTCGATTAATGTAAGACATAATTTAATTCAATTTAAAATTTTACATAGATTATATTATTCAAAAACTAGATTGAATAAATTCTATTCAAATACTTCCCCCATTTGTGATAAATGTCTATCCCAAAATGCAACTATAACACACTCTTTTGTTTCCTGCATAAAACTTTATAAATTCTGGAGTGATATTTTTGAAATATTTACAAAATTATTCAAGATAAAAATGGAACCTAATACTGAAATTATTATATTTGGAGTAATGGAAGATGGGAACAAATTGAACTCATCTCAAAATTTATTTTTTAACTATGGGTTAATAACGGCAAAAAAACGTATATTTAAATTTTGGAAAAGTACACCCATACCAACGCTTAAAATGTGGATTTCAAATATGTTGGACACCGCACATCTTGAGGAAATGCGATTCCTCCTAATAGATAAATCAGACCAATTCTTAACGAGTTGGTCTCCATTTGTCGATTTTTTGGAAGCATATGGTGCAACAAAATCGTAGAAGCTAACTGTTTCAGGATTGGGTGAGGGATGGTCAAGAATATAGATCAAGAATTATCAATTATTTCGCTGGATGCTGAAAAAGCATTTGATCAAGTAGAATGGAATTATATGGATAAAGTATTACAAAAATTTCAACTGGGAGAGAATTTTATTTTATGGATTAAGTTACTATATAACAAACCTACAGCTAGAATACTAACTAATAACATATTATCCTCGAAATTTCAACTATCAAGGGGAAATAGACAAGGATGCTCATTATCACCACAGCTGTTTGCTCTCATTATTGAACCGCTAGCAGAAAAAATTAGAATACACCCTGATATAGAATACACCCAAATCTGAGGAAGGACATTATAGCCATAGAGGGAGTGCAGAGAAGGTTCACCAGACTGATTCCTGGGATGTCAGGACTTTCATATGAAGAAAGACTGGATAGACTTGGCTTATACTCGCTAGAATTTAGGAGATTGAGAGGGGATCTTATAGAAACGTACAAAATTCTTATGGGGTTGGACAGGCTAGATGCAGGAAGATTGTTCCCGATGTTGGGGAAGTCCAGGACAACGGGTCACAGCTTAAGGATAAGGGGGAAATCCTTTAAGACCGAGATGAGGAAAAACTTTTTCACACAGAGAGTGGTGAATCTCTGGAACTCTCTGCCACAGAGGGTAGTTGAGGCCAGTTCATTGGCTATATTTAAGAGGGAATTAGATGTGGCCCTTGTGGCTAAAGGGATCAGGGGGTATGGAGAGAAGGCAGGTACGGGATACTGAGTTGGATGATCAGCCATGATCGTATTGAATGGCGGTGCAGGCTCGAAGGGCCGAATGGCCTACTCCTGCACCTATTTTCTATGTATCTATGTATTCATGGATATAATACTAAAGACTCATATAATAAAATATCTTTATACGCGGATGATATATTACTGTATATTACAAAACCTCAAATCACCATACCAAATATATTAAATTTAATTGAAGACTTTGGATCTTTTTCTGGATATAGAATAAATTGGAATAAAAGTGAAATTATGTCAATAAAACCGAAAGATTCAACACATCTTTTAAAATTCCCTTTTAAAATAGCTACAGAAAAATTTAAATATTTGGGAATCGAAATTACCAGAACATAGCAAGGTATGTTCAGGGCAAATTTTGACCCCCTACTTAACAAATTAAATACACTAATTAAATTCTGGAAAACGCTCCCGATGTCTTTAATAGGCCGAATAAACGCAATAAAAATGATCTTTTTACCACAAATTTTATACCTATTTCAATCAATTCCTATATACTTACCTAAGAAGTTTAAAAAAAAACTCGACTCAGATATCACTAATTTTATATGGGACTATAAATCACATAGAATACAAAAAACTCATCTGAATAAACCTAAAGTATTGGGGGGTTTAGCACTACCTAATTTTATGTATTATTATTGGTCAGTAAATATTAAAAACATGATTCAACTGATGGATAACTCCGCCCAGCAAGTAGACTGGATTGTAATGGAGAAAGAGGATTGCTCCTCTAGAAACATTGGAGCGATCCTCCTCTCTCCAATGAAACTGAATAACATAAATTATAATAAGAACCCAATTATTCATAGTACAATCCGTATTTGGAAACAAATAAAACAAAATTTAAAATTAAGAAATTTATCACTTTTATTACCTATAGTCAATAATCCTTCGTTTAGTCCTTCTATTATAGATAAAGCTTATACACAATGGGATAGACTAGGAATTAAAACGCTTGGTGACTTGTATGAAACTGGAAAATTACTTTCATTTCAACAATTACAAATAAAATATAAACTCGGAAATAATCAATATTTTAAATATTTTCAAATATGCGACTATTTGAAAAAATATACAAAAGATCATTATAATAACCCAGTAGATGTATTGGACGAGGCAATGCAGATAAAAGCGGAATCAGCAAACTTAATATCATATTTGTATAATATTATTTTAAATGTACAAATACCACCTACGGAGGGTATCAGAAGAGACTGGGAACAAGAGTTAGCTATTAAAATTTCAAAGGAAAGTTGGAATGAATACTTATTAAACGTGCATAAATGCTCGATTAATGTAAGACACACTTTAATACAATTTAAAATTTTACATAGATTATATTATTCGAAAACTAAAATTCATAAAATTTTCCCAAACGTATCATCTATTTGTGATAAATGTCAATCCCAAGAAGCTACTATAGCGCACTCATTCGTCTTCTGTACAAAAATTCAAAAATTTTGGAATTAAATTTTTGAAATCTTTACAAAGTTATTTAAAACAAGACTGATACCCAAAGCAGAATGGATTATCTTCGGAATAACGGAAGATGATCCAGAACTAAATGTGTTTCAAAAGAAATTAATGGACTATGGGTTAATAACTGGAAAAAAGCTAATTCTAAAATTTTGGAAGAAGGCTCCAATACCAACTATAAATATGTGGATTTCAAATATGTTTGAAACATTACACCTAGAAGAGATAAGACTCCTCCTAGCAGGTAAACCAGATCACTTCCACCTGACGTGGTCTGCATTTATAGAATTATTACAAACATAGGGTGCAAAATTACTTAAAAAAAAATAAAAAATTGAGGTCAGGTAAGGGGGGATGATAGTTGAAGAGTTGGTATGTCCTATTTACGTAATGCTTAAAAAAACATTTGTTTTTCTTTTCTTTTTTTTCCTCTCTCTCTTTCTCTTTTTTTTCCTAGTGCCTATTTCTTAACTCTTTTTCTTTTGTTTTTAATTTCGCTCTTATAGGGTCTTCGTCCTTTTTTGTTGTTACATTTTCTACACTTTTCTACACTTTCACTTTTTCCTTCACTTTCTTCTTTCTTTCAATCTTTTCCTTTTCTAGTGTAAAAAAATAAATAAAGGGAGTACATTAATTGTAAGAAGATACAAATGACGAGTATTAATGTATGTGGTTGTAATGTAATGTACTTCTAATAAATAAAAATTAAAAAAAAAAAAAAAAAAAAAACAACAACAAAAAAAAGAATATAGATAACGATCTCCTTAACCTCTTATTTTCTACTCTTACTCTTTCTATCTTCTTTTCTTCATTTTGCTTCTTTCACCCTTTTCTCCTTTTCACACACTATATATCACACGTTTTTCTATCTTTTATTATCTATTCTCTCTTTTTCTTTTTCATTATTAAAAAAATAAGAAGCTGTACATAAAATGTAACATGTCAATATATATTAGGCACCTCGGTGCCATATTCCCATACTTCTAATAAAATTTAAAAAATTTTAAAAAGACAATAAAAGACTTTGGCCTTTGAAACCTTTGAGTTTTGGTTTGTACTTTTGCCTCCGACTCCAAAGGATGCACTCGTGACAAATTCCCTACAACCATGAAGCTAATAAACACTACTACCTCCAAATAGGCTCCAAACTATATAAACTTGGGAAGATTATTTTTGACTTTGCACAACTATTGTATATTCATTTGTCTGTTTTTTAAATATACTGATTTCTTTTGCTTTATGGGTTTCACAGAGTAAAATGTTTACATATCTGTTGTGCTGCTGCAAGTAAGAATTTCATTGTTCCGTTTTGGGACATATGACAATAAAACACTCTTGACTTGACTTGACAGTGGACTACTGGCTCGTGATCTGGTTACCAGTTTAAGAACGCAGAAAGGCAAACTGATGGCAGGATCAGTTTAAGATGTAAGTGGCAATTTTGCGAACCAGCTTTTCACCAGATGAAATGGGCTAAAACAGTGCTTGTCATTGTGCATTATGGAGGTCATGGTCGCTGAATAAGAAGTCAGCCATTCAAGGCTGAGGTGAGAAAAAATTTCTTCACCCAAGGGTGGTAAATATTTGGAATCCTGCCACCCAGAATGGTTGCCGGAACCAGGCCAGTGAGTGCATCCAGATCGTGATTAATAGATTTTTGACTATCAAGGGAATCACAAAAATGATACTGAGCTTAAAGATCAACAAGCATGAGAGTCCGAGACCTGTTCCTGTTCTTATGTCATGTTCTTATATGTTGATTGGTTCAGATGAGTAAAGATGGGTGAGGCTCTTGTGGGAAAATATACACCGGTGGGGATATGTTGGACCAAATGTCCTGTTTCTGTACTGCAAACACTGAAGTTCCATGAGTAATTGGAAGAACCATTAACTTTTTACAGCATATATCAATTAGCTTACTTTAGTTTAGAGATATGGCACGGAAACAGCCCTTCAGCCCACCGCGTTCACACCAACCACCAATCACCACACACTAGCACTATCCTACACACTAACGACAATTTTCAATTCTCACTGAAGCCAATTAACCTACAAATCTGTACGTCTTTGGAGTGTGAGAGGAAACCGAAATGCCCGGGGGAAACCCATGTGGTCATGGGGAGAACGTACAAAATCCATGCAAACAGCACCCGCAGTCAGGATCGAACCCGGGTCTCTAATGCTGTAAGATAGCAATTCTACCACTGTACCGGTGTTAGGGGACTGGTATGGGCCTGCACGTATGAACTCAGTGGCCTGTGCTTAACCAGGGATTGAATTTATGTATGCCAACAATCTTACTGATCTGTATCCCCCAAAAAAATCACTACCTTGGTACACGTGATAATAAAGAACCATTGAACATACTGGCATATTTTTGTTTAGTAATGTTTGTTAACAGTATCAAATACTGATTTAATGGGGGCCATGTCACGTCTGATATAAATAATCTCAGGTAAAGGATATGTATGAAAACATTGTATGTATTAAATATAAAATAAACTTGAGAAGCAAGGGCTTTTCTAGCACAGGCCAGTTACCCACTTAAATATTGTCTGGACAATTAATCAGTTGCTGCTGACCGTCAAAAAACAAGAAATGGGGTGCAACTCTGTTCTAAGTGTATCCTGGGATTAATGCCCTGGCCCAGAGATTACAGTGTTGAGTTATTTTAAATGATTGATGTGATCTTCACCTTTTAAAAAAAATTTTTTTTTTTAATAAATAAATAATAACAGACAGACACATATCAATGTTGCCCAGTCTTGAAGCAAAAGGACAATCATGGGATGTTTGGTAGGAAAACCTTGAATGAATATTTTAAAAAAACATAAAGTAACTCGGAGCATCTCTGAAGGACATTGATTAGGCGATCTTTCGAATGAGATCTGGCCCAAAGAACTGATTGTAAAGGGGGAGGGGGAGGGGGAGGGGTGAAAACTGGTAAAGAGGTGGGGGTGGGGGTGGCACCAAGCCTGGCAAGTGACAGGTGGCTACAGATGAGGCGTGTTTCCATTGGCATTTGGATGGCAAAGGCTAAAGATGAAAGGGAAACATATGGTCCTTGCACCCTTTTTATCTCCTTTTCAACAGCCAAGCATTTTATTTGCTATGAAAGTGTACTATGATGTTGGTATGCACTAACAATTATAAAAAGAGGGGTGTATAATAAGCAAGTTCGGTATTCTGAAAAACGCAAGGAATCATGGGATTTGTCAAAGGTCACTCGCGATAAACATTCTCGGCAACTGTGCTGCTGCGTGTATACAGACCTGCGTTTCATCTGAAGTCAGGATCGAACCCGGGTCTCCGGCGCTGCAAGCACTGTTGAATTGCTACTGGGCCGTCCACGTCCCCTCCCGAGTGTCCCATCCCTGTCCGGGGGCGGCCGGAGATGTCCAGGGTGACGCTGGACTGACGGGACACCGGCCCGTTGCAGTGATGGCCCAGGCTTACAGCCAGCGTGGAGAAGAAGCGCTAACTCCAGCTCAACTAGGCCTGTCCCACCGGGTTAACCGACAGCCCTAGACTGACGGGACACCGGCCCGTTGCAGTGGCGGCCCAGGCTTACAGCCAGCGTGGAGAAGAAGCAATAACTCCACTGTTCCGGGCCGGTGTCCCGTCAGTCCAGGGCTGTCAGTTAACCCGGCTGGACAGGCAGAGTTGAGCTGGAGTTAGCGCTTCTGGGGCCGCCACTGCAATGGGCCGGTGTCCCGTCAGTCCAGGGTCACCCCGGACATCTCCTGTTGACTCATTGTATATTCAGAGCATCTATTTGTTTCATCACATTCAGCGTGTAATGCTTCCTGCAATAATCAGTAATTGCTTTTACGTCTGCAGCAGCAATCGATTGTAGAATATATGAATCATTTTTTGGGAAAAGCTGCAAGTAAACAAAATAGTGGATTTGGCTGAAAAATTTAGTTTGGAAGTAATGCTGGAGACTGTGACAGCACAACTCCATTATTTTGCTGATGAGGCCAAAATAACGTCATCTGGTTAGATTAAATCAACACTGACCCTGTGCATACAACCAAAGAATTAGGATAAAGCATAATATCCAGCCACTGTGCATTTGGTGTGTTATTGTAACATAAAGGAAGTGATATCAAGGGTAGATAATAGAATTGTGTTTATTCTGGGAACGGCAAAGACTTTGATTTTTCACAATCGCATGATTGCCTTATCGTGTTGTCATGGTCTGTGCGCTTGACTCAAATTATGGCAAATTGTTCCTTGAAATTACTTCTTTCATTTCCGGCCACCTCCTCAATTTAATGGAGGAAAACTTGCTAATTTGTGTCTTCATTTCTTGATTTTATTAAATTTGACTAAAATATTGGTGGTTGCTAGATATTGAAATAAATTAATTAGATTTTGTGGTCAGACATATGGAAATATATTATGATACGGGTTTTCTCTGCTTTTCGCTTAGCTGAATTTTCTAGTTTCGGATGGATCAAACCTTTCCCTGCCGGGCATTTCCTTCATCTCTCTGGGAAAATGGATTGCTTTTGCTTGCATCCTCCCATAAAGTCAGACAGATTAAAAACTCTTAAAAAAAATTAGGCCACACTCACTTTTTACAAAAATCAACAGAAGGTTTCCTGCCGGACTGCGGCTGCCGAATGGGTACGTGGCAGGAGGCCTTTATTGAGGCGTCACGGTCTCGATGCCTCCCCAGTGGCCGTGGAGAAGCCAGGTCGGAGCCGGGGTCAGCGGAGCCTCGCCTCACGGGTTGGAGCTGGCTTCGACGGAGCGACCGACGGAGCCTGCGGCTGGGGCCCGGGTCGGCCCCATGGAGGCCTCAGGAGAGGACCTGGCAGCATCGTGGAGAGGTCGGTGCGGCGATGATGGCACCAACCGACGGACGAGATGGACACCCGAAGTGAGGACGTCAATGCCGAGGGAATGAACTGAGCAGGACCCGGCGTGGGGGGGACTGCCATGAGGGAAGGAACTGAGCAGGACCCGGCGTGGGGGGGACTGCCATGAGGGAAGGAACTGAGCAGGACTGCCGTGAGGGAGGGGGAAGAGCAACGGGGACCCGGCGTGGGGGGGACTGCCGTGAGGGAGGGGGAAGAGCAACGGGGACTCGGCATGGGGGGGCTGCCATGAGGGAGGGGGAAGAGCAACGGGGACTCGGCATGGGGGGGGGGACCACTATAAGGGAGGGGGAGAAAGAGTGGACAATGGAGGACCCGGCGTGGGGCGACTGCCGTACAGGTGGGGGGAGAGCAAAGGGGGAACTGGGGGGGGGGGGAAGTGGAGATTTGTAACTTTATAAGTGCCCTTCATGGGCGACTATTGCATACCATGGCAAGGTATGCAAGCAAAGAAATTCACTGTGACTTGTCACATGTGACAATAAAGTTTTCATTCATTCAACAATGTGGTGGAGGAATTTGGCAGATCAGACAGTAACTGTGGAATTGATAGACATTCTGAATCGTGACCCTTCATCAGCTTCAGGGACCTGACCTGAAATGTCAGTTGGCCACTCCCTCCACAGACACTGAGTTTCTCCAACATCTATTTTGCTCAAGATCCCAGTATCTACATTGTCCTGTGTCCACAAACTTTTTTTAACCATTTCGTTACACAACATGACAGTGTTCCAACTTTAAATGTTTATTTTGTGAAATTTAACTTTAGTATTTCACTGAGTACATTGTGCAGGTCCCCCGTTGTCACATCGGACCTGGACACAAATAATGAATGTACACATTCTGAAGATATGAAAAGATAAGCAAAGAGGAGGTGGAAACCACTTGGCCCCTCATGATTGACCCGCATTCAACATAATCTATCCCAGCCTTCATCTGACATCTCCTTTCTGTCAGATTCCCACAGCCCTGAATTCCCTGATCTATCAAAGATGCTTCTACCTTTTACCTCCTCATCAATTGCATCCAATGTTCTAACTCCACATCCATCTAGTATAGGATTCTAGGGATAGAAAAAACTGTGATTGAGAAATTTGTCATCCTCTGCAAGAAGAAATTCCCATGAATCTCAGTTTTAAAAGGCTACAATTCAAGCCTCTGCCATGTGTGTAAATATTTGAACATCCTATCCATTGAGTGTCCAATTAGTATTTCCGGCTGAACATGGCCTTTGAATGATTAATTGAAAGATATAACATGAAAACAGGCCCCTTCAGCCCATCAAGTCCACACTGACAACTGATCACCCATTCACACTCGTTCGATGTTATCACAGTTTTGCATCCACATTCCACACGCCAGGAGTAACCTACAAACTCACAGGTCTTTGCGATGTGGGAGAAACCAGAGCAGTCACAGGGAGAACGTGCAAACTCCACTCAGAGCACCTGAGGTCAGGATCGAACCCGGGTCTCTGGCGCTGTCAGGTAGCGGCTCTACCAGATGTATCATCGTGATACCACTGAATTTGGATCCAACAAAAGTGAGCTGGCTTATTTGGCTTATTGTCATAGAGAGTCGTAGAGACATACAGCGTGCAAACAAGCCCTTCTGCCCAACTTTGCCCATGCCGACCAACATGCCCCATCCACACTTGGTTCATATCCCCCCCCCCCCCAAATCTATCCTATCCATGTCTTTTCTCTGTTGTTAAAACATATTCTGCTCTTACTTGCTGGCAATGTGCTGTTTCTGAATATTTGAGGTTGGTGGCTTGCATGGACAGTCTGAAGATGAAGGACAATGATTAGTAAGATTAAACGAGAACTTATCAAGTTTGAAGTTTGATCTTTATTTTATGAGGAGTTACGTTGGTGATTACTTGAAGAACCCCGCCAGTGCGCCTGCGCGTCAATCTTCGAAGCAGCGGTGTGAAATCACAAAAAACAACAAACGAAGTAATATAGTAACATAATAAAATGAGTAATACAAGAACTTCCATCTGACCTTTATGATAGAGGGATGGGCCGTGGTGGGCACGTAATCACCAACGTAACTCCTCATAAAATAAAGATCAAACTTCAAACTTGGTAAGTTCTCGTTTAATCTTACTATTTTACTTCGGAGTCACGTGAGTGACTACGTGAAGATTTTAAAGCTTTGTGATTTCATGCCGCAGACAAATCCCGGCTTCTCACTGCATTGATTGACTCGGAACGAGAATATTCAATAATGCATTAATAATAACATTTGTACCACAAATGCAGTAATTCATTTATTTGAATAAAATAATTAATAGTATCCCCTTTAACCCAGGGAAAATTAAGCAGAACTTAATATTGTATCTGCAAACAGCCCCGTATTGGCAATAGCCCGATGGTAAAAGTGTTGAAACACCAACTTATTAGATCACCCGGCGGCTGTGAGAATATGATCGACGGGACTTCCTTCGCCCTGGTCGTCAATGTTGCTGCTAAACTGAATGGAATGTAAAACCAGCAATGTTCACAGGTGCAGCAACTAAAACTTGTTTTTAACCATCTTAAAATAGTCTAAACTGACACTATCTTGTATGGTTTTTCGTGAATGATAAACAATCTTGTTTTCATAAGATCTTTGTAGCCTCAATTTTTTGCAATAAATATGTCTTAACATATAGACATGGATCCATAGAATATGTTAATAAAACAATCTTGAATCCTGTCCCATCTGATCCTACTTCATTTGAGTAGTTCATAAAATGTAAAACATAACATAATCCTGAGGTACTTCTGTGTATCTGTAACTTTGTAATGTTACAAGTGCCATAAACATGACTACCATCATGCTGAACTTAGCCAAATCAGAATCGTACCAAGACTCCATTGATGAAGTAGCTTAAAACAATTCTATATTCCAGATTCCCTCGTAGGTTTAGGTCTGGAATTAAAATTCCTTTCATTAATCTGGAAATAAAAGAACGAGACTCAACAGGATGTCTTTCCAACCTCATCAAATAAAAACAAGGAATAATATACTTCTATGAATAAATCGCACTATACCTCAACCCCTTAAATAGAGGTCAATCCAAGATATTTGGGACATGTGCTGTACAACATTCCATATTCTTTTATACACAGAAATTTTTTCCCCTCATTCTTTACATAATGGGAAAGCAGTATTTACAGAGTCACAACTCAGATTCACAAATGTACTGCTTTTGAGTACTCTTCCGCCAGACTGCTGTAAGCATGTCCACAGCATGCCCAGACAATCCTCTTTTTTAAAACCTGCATCCATACAGGCATATGACGGATGTTACTCTCCAGTTATCGAATACACCAGTAACTTCCTTCTTTTGGGAACATTTATCAGAAACTGTGTCATAAATTCCAATATCAAAGGGAACCATGGCTGCTACCACGATTGGTACCCGTCTGGTACCACGAATACCCCAGAGGCAGCATACTGCTTCGTTTTAAGCAGACACCGATTTATGAGACAGGATGAAGTAAAATGCATATAACAACATACCATCCTAATATAGCGAGAAACATCCATCGTTACTGTCTCCCGATGTAGTCCCATAACACATATCTCTGTAACTGGTGATTGAGTCTGGATGGAAACAAGTCATATCTGGCTTCCCAAATCTGACTATTATATCATTTAAAAAATCTTAAGGTTAAACATCCATTCTTTGTTATCATGGAAATTCCACCCATACAATTAATACATGCCATTGCTGTAGTTGAAACTGAACATGCAGATTAGTTGTATTTAACAACAAGCTTGTAGCTCATAAGCCTTCCAATAGACTTTAAAACGTCGATTCTCCATGTCTGTAAAATAATACTTCTTCCATATTCCATCTGTCCACATATGGATACCTTTTCAGTGGCACCAATCCTAGTACACTGATATCAGTCTGTTAAAACCATGGAAGGCTGTTCAATCCGTATTTTTTTTTTTTTTTTTTAATATTTTTTATTATTGGAGATAAGTACACAACCTATTTACATCATTACAGTCTAACATTTTTAAATTGATAATATTGTCAATTATTATTACATTGTCTCCAATACCTTTTGCCTTTTTTTTTTTTTTAAACTAGATAGAACTAAAGAGATAGATGAAGTAAAGAAAGAAAAGAAAGAGAAGAAGAATAAAAAAAAATAAAAAAAACAAAGAAAAAAAAAAGAGAAAAATAGTTAAAGAAGAATGGAAAAATTTATTGAAATAAAAAACTTCATTCGAGATATATTCGTACATTTCAGAGTATAGCATTTCATCCATTCTTTAGCCCGAGTGCTAGTCAGGTTCCTGTGCTGAACTATTCTGACCCTTTAAGTAATCAATAAAAGGAGACCATGTTCCTACGAATAATTCCTGTTTGTCCAACAGGGAAAATCTGATTCTTTCCACGTTTAAGGTCTCCGTCATTTCAATAATCCACATTTTGATTGTGGGGGCCGTAGGGCCTTTCCAAAATTTTAGAATTAATTTTTTTCCTGTTATTAAACTATAATCAATAAAGTTTCTTTGTGTTGTTCTAAATGTTTGATTTAATTCTAATATTCCGAGTATTATTAATTTTGGATCTGGGTCCAATTGTGTGCCGGTTACTTTAGATATTATACTGAAAATATTTACCCAGAATTTTTTAATTTTTATACAGTTTGCAAACATATGAGATAATGTAGCTTCTAAATGTTGACATTTATCACATATAGGTGAGATATGTTGACAAATTTTATGTAGTTTTGTTTTTGAATAATGTAACCTATGTATTACTTTAAATTGTATTAGAGAATGTCTGGCGTTTAGTGAGCACTGATGTATGTGTTGCAAACTTTCTTCCCAAGTATCTTTCGTTATTACTTGATTTAATTCTTTTTCCCATGTTTGTCTGTGTAATTCCGTCGAAGGAATGTCACTGTCTAATAAGATATTATATATATAAGATATTAATTTTTCTGTATTAGGATGTTTGTTCCAACATTCATCAAGAATTTCTGAATTTCTAAATCGAAAATTTTGAGAGTTCGATTTTACATAATCTCTAAGTTGAAGATATCTGAAATAATCATTTCCTCGGTCCATAAGTCTGTTGCAACTCCTGAAATGTCAGAAAGGTGCCTTCCTTATAAAGTTGTCCCATATTTTTAATTCCATAATTCTTCCATTGTGTAAAACCCCCGTCCAACCATGAAGGCTTAAACAAAGGGTTATTCACAATTGGAAGAAAAAGTGATAAATTATCTAATTTTAATGTCTTTTTTAATTGTTTCCAAATTCGTATAGCACTAAATATTATAGGGTTTTCCCTATAAATTTTTTTGTTTAATTTAGACGTAGCAAATAATATCGAACCGATATCAAAAGGTAAACAATCTTCCTTTTCCATTTTTAACCAGTCTGGTTGATAATCTATTTCTTCCAACCAGAAATTCATATTTTTAATATTAACAGCCCAGAAATAAAACAAAAAGTTGGGTAAAACCAAGCCTCCATTTATTTTTGATTTACACAAGTGTCTTTTGTTTATCCTATGATTCTTATAATCCCAGATAAAATCATTAACAATAGAGTCCAGTTTTTTAAAAAAGTTTTTTGTCAGATATATCGGAATTGTCTGAAAAAGGTATAATATTTGCGGTAAAAAAATCATTTTTATAGCATTAATTTTGCCAACCATTGAGATAGGAAGTGTTTTCCAGTATTGAATATTCTTATGTAGTTCGTTCAGTAATGGGGGAAAATTTGCTTTAAATAATGATGTATATCTCTTAGTTATATAAATACCTAGATATTTAAATTTTTCATTTACTATTTTAAATGGAAATTGTTGTATTATCTGTTTGTTATGTTCCCTTATTGGCATAATTTCACTTTTATTCCAATTTATTCTGTATCCTGAAAGTGAACCAAATTGGGTTATTAGCTTTAATAAGTTTGGAATACTAATTTCTGGTTTTGTAATGTAAATTAATACATCATCTGCGTATAGAGAAATTTTATTCACTGTGTCCTTTGTGTTATACCCATGTATTTCCGGATGCCCCCTAACTCTTTCTGCCAGTGGCTCAATAGCAAGCGCAAATAATAATGGAGATAACGGGCATCCTTGTCTACAACCTCTAGATAGGCTAAATTTAGATGACAACCTTTGGTTTGTAAGTATTCTAGCCGTGGGATTTGTATATAACAGTTTTATCCATGTACAGAATTTCTCCCCTAGCTGCATATTTTCCATCACCGAAAATAAATAAGACCATTCCACCTGATCAAATGCTTTTTCAGCGTCAAGTGAGATTATTGCTAGATCTTCGTTAATAATTCTCTTGGAATATATAATATTAAATAATCTTCTTAGATTATAATATGAATACCGTTTCTGAATAAAGCCTGTTTGGTCAGGGTGTATTAATTTATTCATCACTGTACTTAATCTATGCGCTAGTATTTTAGTTAATATTTTCAGATCTGTATTTAAAAGTGCAATTGCTCTGTATGATCCCGGGTCTTCCGGATCTTTATCAGCTTTAGGAATAAGTGTTATTATAGATTCATTTAAAGTGTCTGGAAGTTTCTGTTGAGTATAGATATATTCATACAGTCTTTGTAAACGTGGGCAAAGCAAATCATAAATTTTTTTATAAAATTCGGAGCCTAAACCATCTGGTCCTACTGCTTTACCATTTTTTAAAGAACCAATAGACTCTTCAATATCCTTTATCGTAATCTCCCTTTCTAATAATTCTCTATCGTTTGAATCTAAACCTTTTAAATTACATTTTAGTAAAAAATCTGCTATTCCTTCTGATTGTGCTACTGTTTTAGTTGAATAAAGGTTATAATAGTATTGGAGAAATCTATCATTTATGTCCTTGGGCATTTTTAATAATTCTCCTGTCTCTGTTCTAATTTTATGAATTATTTTTTCCCCTTCCATTTTTCGTAACTGACGTGCTAATAGTTTTTGTGGTTTGTCTCCAAATTCAAAATGTAATTGTTTGGTTTTTTGATAAAGTTTTATTACTTGTTCTGAATACATTTTATTTAATTTATATTTCAATACAACAATTTTATTATGTTTTAAAGTAGATGGCATTCTCGCATTTTCTATATCTAGTTGCTTGATTTCGCTTTCCAATGTTTGTTGCTTAATCCTGTTCTCTTTATTATAAAATGCTTGAGCAGAAATTAATGTACCTCGAACATACGCTTTAAACGTTTCCCACATAAGAGAAGTAGGTGTGTCAGGGTTGTCATTTACCTCAAAAAATATTTGAATCTGTTTAATAATATATTCCTGGCATGATCTTTCATTCAAAATTTGTGGGTTAAATCTCCAATATGCTTGTTTCTCGGACATTCCATTCAATTTAATCATGAATGTTACAGGTGCGTGATCTGAGATTATAATGTTATGGTATTTTAAATTATAAATAAATGGGGTAAACGTAGAGTCAACTAAAAAATAATCTATTCTTGAGTATGTTTTATGTACTGGTGAGTAAAATGAATATTCCCGTCCAGTTGGGTTTTCTATTCTCCAGACATCCTTAATATTAGAGGTATTAATAAATGAATTTAGAAATACACTTGATTGGGATTTTACTTTTTTTTGCCTTGATGATCTATCTAAGTATGAATCTAATGTACAATTGAAGTCTCCTCCAATTATTAATTTATATTGTGTAAATTCAGGAATTTTATTAAATGTTTTATTAAAAAACATGGGGTTATCAAAATTAGGCCCATATACATTCAGAAGAATCACTTTTTCTCCATTTAACTCTCCAACTAGTATAATATATCTACCATCAATATCCACTATTGTTGAAGAGTTCGTAAAAGGTATTCCTTTACGAATTAATATTGCAACTCCTCTGGACTTGTGGGAAAAGGAGGAATGATATGCTTCAGCGATCCACTTAGCTTTAAGTCTATGTTGAGATTCCTTTTTAAGGTGTGTTTCTTGAAGAAATATTACATCTGTTTTGATTAAATTTAGATGTGCCAAAACTTTACCTCTTTTAATTGGTTCATTGATTCCCTTGACATTCCAACTACAAAATGTTATTCCCTGACCCCCTCTTGTCATATTAACATCTTGCATATTGTTTCTAAGGTGGTCTATAGCCGAGCAGAAGGTACAACACAGAGAACCTGACCCTGCTCCCGAACCTCGAATAGATGAATTTAAAATCATATACGTCGCTCTTCCGAACACATCTCCTTGTATTAGTCTTATTTTTCCATTCAAACATTAAATTATAAAAATATTTAAAGTGAAAAAAGTGATAGAGTTGATTAGTATAGGGTGAAAGAAAAAGAACTACATCTACAATTAGTGTAGTTAGTGATAGCCACACTAACGTGGCTAGAATTCTAAAGACTTCCGTAGCCTTTGTAAGAAAAAAAATTTCCCAGCTCCGTGCCCGAAGAAGAAAAAAGATTATTTCTAACATTCAAATAACTTCTTTGGGAGTAACAAACTTATTTACATACCCATACGTACACACACACAATATACATATATATATATATATATATATATATATATATATATATATATATATATATATATACCCATATGTATACATACATAAGCACGTAACCCTGCAAAACAGCAAAAATTCACAACGTTATTATTCTCTACCTATCCTATTAATTTTTTCACTAAATCTATAAATCTAATTTTAAATTGAAAAATAAAGAGAAAAACCGTCAAACTTTATTATGACGTAGGCTAATTTACTTCTTACATATCTTCCTTTATAATATAAGTATGTAATTCATTTCTACGTTAATCGAAGACTATTAATTATTAATCATTGTTATCAATCATATACCGTATTAAATTTTTATGAGAAATATTAATGTTAATAATTTTAGTGGTAATATGGATATTTAATAAGTATTAGTTGTTACCTATATAGTTAGATATGAATATACAAATAATAATGATGATTAGTAAACACAAAAAAAAAAAAAAAAAATGTATATATAAAAAAAAAATTACAAAGATCACGGTTTTATCCAATGTCCTCCGTCCATTTCGGTTTCCGAATGTCCTTAAAGCTCTTAGAAGAACTTTAAAGGTCCTTTTAAATCTGGTAGTCCTGTTGGTCCTTGACTCCTAAGGAGTAATGTAAATTCTTCAGTCTATGGTCATGTTACCAACTTCTTTGGCATATTGCAGTGCTTTTTCGTGGTCTGTAAAAAAGTGTTCCTTGGACTTGTAAGAGACTCTTAGTCTTGCGGGATAAAGCAAGCCGTATCTCAAATCAGGTACATTCTTCAGTATTCTTTTTGTCTCAATGAACAGCGCTCTTTTCTTGAAGACTTCTGCCGGATAATCTCGGTAAATACTGAATCTCACACCTTCAAAATGGAGTTGTCCGCCTCGAACAGTTTTCTTCATTATATCGTCAAATTCATGATCCATTTGCACCTTTACAATAATTTGTCTTGGATGGGCATCATCTTGAGTACGACGTCGCTGCGCTCTATGAGCTCGACCGAGTGAAGGTTTGTAATCCAATTTTAAGGCTTTTTGTAATAGGTCTGCCACAAAATCCCGAGTGCCCATTTCCCTCTCACTTCCTTCTTTCACCCCTACAATTCTTAAATTTTTACGTCTTTGACGCCCCTCCAAATCGATACATTTATCACTTAATTTGATCACCATATCTGAAAGGCGTTGGTTTTCAGTAAGAAGTCGACTTACAGTTTCCTCACTTGTCCCCGCCCATTTCTCAAGTTCGGTTATCGCTGTTCTATGTTGATCAAGTACGTGATGAATGGGGTCCAGCTCCGTTTTAACCTTCGTTTCCACCGAAATGAGCCTGGCTTCCAGCACTTCCATCTGATCCTTGACCTCTTCCTCCCTCGTCCTCTTCCAGATTTCCAGCATTTGTTGAACGGTAGAATGCATTTCTGCTTTAAAATCTACCTTAAAAGAGTCGAGTTGCTCTTTAAAATTCTCTCCAAAGATTCTCATTTCGGCAGCGAGAAAGGTTTTAAGGTCCTCCATTTCAGACTTTTTCTGTTTCATTTTCTTCGGAGGGTCTTCCTGGGTTTCCTGGGGCGTCTTTGTAACTGAGGCCGAGGCCTCTGTAGGGTCTTCCTCTTCCATCTGCGTTCTCCCTTTAACGGCTTTTTTTTGTGTCACACGGGGGGGTGTATGTTGTAACGACATACCGTAAAGTAGCGCGCTTGATGACGTCCCGCAGGCAGCCGTTCAGATCGAGATCGCTGCAGGTAAGACCCGATTTTCTCCCGTTTTTAGTTTCTTCGGCACGGAGCTAGTTGGCGCTGGACTCAAGCCTCCATAGCGCCACCGGAAGTTCCGTATTTTGCTTGAACTACTGAAGACATGTTAAATCCACTACTGCAATCAGAAGCAGCATTTGTTGTTTAATTGCATGGCCATCATGCATCTTAGTGTTTTTTCTTTTTGCAGTCTGCAACTGCTGGTAGTACAATGGCCCATATTGTATTGCTGGAAATAACACTAATTCTCCTAACAAGCTGGCCACCTGTCTTAATTGAAGATTGTTGCTTTTCCAACTGCTTAATACAACCATCAATTAGCTTTACCCTTTACCCTGGGTAAATTACTACCCTTTCAATTGAATCAAATAATCAATTGTTGTAAGTATCGTTAAACTTAATTTCTCACTGGATGAATTAAACCCAACTTTCAAAAGTGGTTTGAATAATTTGAGAGAGATAACTCACTAATTCTCTTGTTCATCCTAATTAGGACATCATCCAGTTAAGCCATCCAGATCTGTCCTTGGACTCTAATTAGCCCCAAAATTGGTTTTACCAATTTAGTGAAATTCTAGGAACTGAAGTTAACCCGTTAGACAGAACTTTGAATTGCCATAATTGTTCCTTCAGATAATTTTATCTTATAAATGAACAAACACTAAGTAATATACATCTTTCAGATCTATGTGCCATAAAACATATTTTTTGAAATAAATTGTTTGGCACTCAAAGTCTCCATTTTGAAGTGCCTACACTTCACAAAATTTTAAAGATTTGTCAGATCTAAAATACTCCTCACCTTTTTAGGTTGAGAAATTTTAAACACAATTTGGTGGTTTTGATAAACCGACCTTTCAATTACTTGTTTATAAACAAGTTTTCAATTCAGCTTGTACCTCCATCAATTATCTTTATGTGAATTTGGAGTGTTCTGCTTGGAACATGCTGGATGGCAAACCAGTATTTGAATCGAATCAATTCGAAACCTTTCTATAATACTCAGAATAATAATTGAAGTAATTTGCTTCCAATATTTGGCTGTTTTTGCCTTAATATGTTCCCATAAGAACCAGGTCCACCTACCTCCTTTGTCATCTGAGTGACCTGTGGTCTCTGGCTCCTGGCAGGCAAAACCCACGCTTTTTCGTTTTCCTGCTGCAGGGCATCAACTGCGTACCTGCTTCAATGGTCGATTTGATCCTGATGTCGGTCCAGGATTTTGTATGATGTCTGAAAGGATACGTCCTCTTTGCAGACTTGACGACCATTGATGTTGTGATCAACTTTGCTGTTTTTGCCTCATTATCCAACTCGTTCCCATGATTCATGAGGTTTTTTCTCTGAAGAATAAGTTGAATGACTGCACATTGCTGGGCTTTACAGAGTTGCTGCAACTTTGGGTTGTTGGTGGACTGAATGGCATACTTCCTGAAACAATTCATCTTGAAGTGGGCGCTACATAGCAACCGTAGTGCCACTTGATGCATCTCCATCCATGGCCTCCATCCATTGTTTTGCAAATTGCAGTTGTTCATCAACCCAGCAGCTTCAATATTCTCTGCAGTTTACTTTCCTTAGGCTTACATGCCTTCGCCCATCTGATCCCTTATATCTTGGTTCACTGCTAGTACTTTCAGCAATACGCAGTTCCTTGGGATCTCGTGCTTTTTTGGCATTTTCATCCATCGTAAGCTACTAGAGCTGATGGCAGACACAATAGTTGATCACAGAGACCACGTCCTTTCCAAGTGGCTCTCCTGATTCTGACGGGGCAGCGAATCGTACTGCCAGGAATAAAACATCTGGCAGCGGCCGTCTTCGCTTGTATCGGCCTCACCGTCAGACTCAGGGTCAGAACTCTCACAGAGCAGCAAATCGTACTGCCAGGAATAGCCCATCTGGTAGCTGCCATCTTCGCTTGTTTTGGAAACTCTGCTGACCCTGTGCATGCGCCTCATCAATGAGAGTGCTATCAAGCAGCCCTTTACTAGGTGCTGCTGACCTGGCTTCTGGAGCCTGGTTCTGACATCACTCCTCCTGGAGTATGTTTTGTTGGAGCAACCTGTGTACAGGTTCTCCATTTGGAATATCCACTCTGAAAGTGGTATCCAGCCTTGGAGGTGAATCCCAAACTGACTCTTGCTCCATGGCCCTGACTTGTACGTTGCCTAGCACCCAACTGACGCTGGCTCCGTTTTTTTCTTTAATACACAAGTCCACAGTCGCCCCGCTCCCAGCCGGCGACTGTTGTAGGGTATGAGGCAGTCCTTTACCGACCGCATTCCCGCAGCTTTTTATCGGCTTTGCCTTGCCCCACTGGTGCTAACTAAATTCGCTTCAGCCCCAATATCCACAGTCGCTATGCTTTCTGCTGGCGACTACCGTGGTCAGAGGCGGCTGGTCGCCGACCGCAATCTCGCGACTCTCTATTGGCTGTGCTGCTTGCCTCGTCCCCCAGCCCGTTTTTTCCATGATGCCTGTGGAAAAAATCCCCACAGACCCACAGTAAACGGACACGGAAATACTTCCAAAAAAGTTTATACTTATCTTGTAGTTGAAAACTACAATTCCACTAGAGGAGCTCTGCTCCTCGCGTCCGTTTGCACCAATGCGTCTGACGTAATGACGCGCAGGCGCACTGGCGGGGTTCTTCACGTAGTCACTCACGTGACTCCGAAGTAAAATAAACTTGCATTAATTACCGAGTTGGGTAATTGTGGGGAACATTTCTCAGTACACATTAGCAACTCCTGCAGATTGGATTTGCAGTGCACTGACACAGTTGTCTGACACACTGCCCATTGCATCTTGCAATTTCTCAGAAAAATGCTGCGAATTCAGCCACAAAAACCTTGTTTGCTCTTCAAAACAACCACACATTTAACTATTTACAGAGCATCAAATAACACGGGTAAGAGAGAATTTAGAACCATTTAGAACAATCCTACCAACCCATGCAATGCATTGTACATATTATAGCTTAATTTGAACACGTTAAAACATTTTGCGTCAAGTCAAGAGAGTTTATTGTCATGTGTCCCAGATAGGACAATGAAATTCTTGCTTGCTGCAGCACAACAGAATATAGTAAGCATAAATACAGAACAGTTCAGTGTGTCTATATACCATAGACCATATATATACACATAAATAAACAGATAAAGTGCAATAGGCTGTTATAGTTCAGAATTTGTTTGATGGCGAGTTTAACAGCCTGATCGCTGTGGGGAAGTAGCTGTTCCTGAACCTGGATGTACCAGATTTCAGGCTCCTGTACCTTCTACCTGATGGCAGTGGAGAGATGAGTGTCTGGCCAGGATGGTGTGGGTCCTTGATGATGTTGGCAGCCTTTTTGAGGCAGCAACTATGATAGATCCCTTCGATGGTGGGGAGGTCAGAGCCGATGATGGACTAGGCAGTGGTCACAACTTTCTGCATTCTTTTCCGCTCCTGGACGCTCAAGTTGCCGAACCAAGCACGATGCATGCTCTCTACTGTGCACCTGTCGAAGTTCGAGAGAGTCCTCCTTGACATACCGACTCTCCGTAATCTTCTCAGGAAGTAGAGGCGCTGATGTGCTTTCTTTATAATTGCATCAGTGTGCTGGGACCAGGAAAGATCTTCGGAAATATGCACACCCCGGAATTAGAATTTCTTGATCCTTTTCACCAACATCCCGTTGATATAAACGGGATTGTGGGTCCCTATCCTACCCCTTCCAAAGTCCATAATCAGTTCCTTGGTTTTGCTGGTGTTGAGAGCCAGGTTATTGTGCTGGCACCATTTGGTCAATCGGTCGATCTCACTTCTATACTCTGGCTCGTCCCCATCAATGATTCGTCCCACAACAGTGGAGTCATTGGCAAACTTGATGATGGAGTTTGCACTATGTCTGGCTACACAGTCTTGGTTCTTGGTTTCTTGGTCCTCCAAAATATTCCAAATGGAATTTAAACTGGAGGTGGTGGAGGGAGGACTTAAGCCAGAAAGGGTTTTTGGGAAGAAGGAGCTACCTTAAATTTAGTTGCATCTGGTTGGGTAACTATGGTAGGGTGAAGATTATTCCATGCTTTAATTGTGCGGGGGAAGAATGAATTGCTGTACACATCTGTCTTGGTAGCTGGAATCTCAAATTGGATCGAATGTCCTCGTCTGCTCCTAATTTGTTTGGATTTGGTGTAGGTCTTGTAATCTATGTTGAGCTGACCATTTAACATTTTGTAAAAACAGGTCAAACGGTGAGCTTCACGTCTTTCTTGGAGAGGGTTCCACCCCAGAGAATTCAGAAGTTTGGTAACACTCGCTTCTCTCTCATAGGTGTTAGTAACAAATCGAGCTGCCTGTCTTTGGACACGTTCGATGGAAGAAATGTTTTTATTTGTGTATGGGTCCCATGCTGCAACTGCGTAGTCCAAATGAGGTCTAACGAGGGTGAAGTATAGCTTCTCCTTGACAGAAGTTGAACAATGATGAAAGTTGCGCCTCAGAAAATTTAGGACACCTGTTGCTTTCACCGTTGCATGATGAGTCTGACCATTCCAACGCAGATCATTCTGCAATTTGATGCCAAGATACTTGGTTTGTTTGGATTCTTCAAGGATGGTACCAAGTATATTGTACGATGTTTTGCCTGGATTCCTCTTTCTGGTGACACGCATGGTTTCACATTTGGAAGGGTTGAACTGCATGCCCCATTGGTGTGACCACTCAACCATTGTATCGAGGTCCTTTTGGAGAGCATCTTCATCATCAGCTGACTTAATTGGACGGTACAGCAAACAATCATCAGCGAATAGTCTGGTCGTGCTTGCGACTTTTTCATGGATGTCGTTTATGTAAAGCAAAAAGAGATGTGGGCCAAGTACTGTGCCCTGAGGTGTACCACTCAACACTGGATGCCAATTGGAGCTCTTTCCGTTCACACACACACGCTGAAGACGTTTTGTCAGGAAACTGGAAATCCATCGTTTCGTGTTGGAAGTCATGAGTATAGAGTGAGTACAGCAGGGGGCTGAGCATGCAGCCTTGATGTGCTCCCCTGCTGATTGTTATCGAGAATGACACATTTCCACCAATACGGACAGACTGTGGTTTGTGGATGAGGAAGTCGAGCATCCAATTGCAGAGGGATGCGCAGAGACCCAGATCTGAGAGCTTGGTAACCAGCTTGGAGGGGATAATGGTATTAAATGCCGAGCTGTAGTCAATGAATAACAGCCTGACATATGAATTTTTGTTGTCCAAGTGGTCCAGAGCAGAGTGGAGAGCCAGTGAGATCGCATCCACCATTGATCTGTTGTGGCAATAAGCGAAGTGCAGTAGGTCGAGGTTCTTGTCGAGGTAGGAGTTGGTATGCGCCATGATCAACCTCTCAAAGCACTTCATCACCACAGACATTAGTACCACTGGTCGATAGTCATTGAGGCACATCACCTTGCTCTTCTTGGGCACCGGTATTATTGATGCCCTTTTAAAGCAAGTGGGAACCTCAGACCTCAGAAGTGAGAGGTTGAAAATGTCCGTAAAAACTCCAGCCAGTTGGTCCGCACAGGTTTTTAGAACACGACCGGGTATACAATCAGGTCCAGTCGCTTTCCGAGGGTTCTCCCCCCAGAAGGATCTTCTGATGTCGGCCTCTGTGACTGTGACTGAAATACCATCATGGCGAATGGGGGCTCAGGAAGGCGCATCAGTGTTCTCCCTATCAAAGTGTGCGTAAAACGCATTGAGCTCGTCAGGGAGTGATGCTTCGCTGACAATTGAGCTGCCTCCTGATTTCGCCTTGTAGGAGGTGATGGCATTCAAGCCCTGCCACAGCTGCCGAACATCCGTCTCATCCTCCAACTTGGAGCAAAAGTCCCTTTTGGCCTATTTAATTGTCTTACCAAGGTCGTATCTGGACTTCTTGTAGACCTCTGTATCTCCAGACCTGAATGCCCGGTGTCTGGTCTTCAGAAGAGTGTGGATCTCATGGTTCATCCAAGGCTTCTGGTTAGGAAACACTTGGAAGGTTTTTGTTGGGATGCAGTCCTCCACACATTTCTTTATGAAGTCTGTAACGACTGTAGCGTATTTGTTCAGGTCCGTTGCGGAGTCCCTGAACATTACCCAGTCTACAGACTCCAAACAGTCCTGGAGTTGTTCCTCTGCCCCCCCCCCCCCCCCCAAAAGTGAGGGCGAGGGATAGAGCAATAGGCATCTTTGATGCCGTGTAGCAGTGGTCGAGGGTGTTTGATCCTCTGGTGCTGCAGGAGACATGTTGGTGGAAGTTAGGGAGCGATTTCTTCAGGTTGGCTTTGTTAAAGTCCTCAGTTAGTTATATCATATCATATAATTTAGTTATATCATAATTGCATCATTTTTGACTGAAAGATATTTTGCTGCTGCGCTTATTTGAGTTGCTATCTGTGTAAGGTTGCTGTAGGAATCTGTGGAATGATGTAGTAGTTGGCAGAAGGCAGGTTGTAATGAAAGGAAGGCAGGTTTTAACAAGGGGTCCTTCATTGGGAATAGAGTTCTGTGTGTATGCACAGATGAAATGCTGAGAGGCTACTTTAGGGTATGAGCCATTCACATACAAAACTACAATAAAACTCTTAGTATTTAGGTTAGTTTAGAGATACAGCACACCGGGTCCACGCCGACCATCAATCCCCATACAGTTACACTATCGTACAGACGAGGGACAATTTAGCAAAGCCAGTTAACCTACAGACCTGCACATCTTTGGAGCGTGGGAGGTAACCAGAGCACCTGGAGAAAACTCGCACAGAGAACGTATAAACTCCTTGCAGATAGCACCCGTGCTCAGGATCGAACCGGGGTCTCTGGCGCAGTAAGGCAACAACGCTACCGCTGCGCTACCGTGCCGCCCCTGACTTTATTACGTTCATCCAAATCATTAGTATTTGTTGTTTAAACTGGGGCATTGAAAGAAATAGCATTTTCTGTATTTTAACTCAACATTCGTGTTACAGTTTGTATCTCAATGGAAAGGAAAATTACCTCATAAAAAATATTACAACTGATAGCCGTTTTTAATCCAGCTCGTACATAAAAATAAAAGAAAATGTAAACTACAGAACTTGAAAAGTTAAAATGCCTATTGACCTGCACCTGGCTAAATAAACAGCTGGGTTCTTTGAACCTTAAGTTTCAATCATAAGCATGTTAACTGTCAGAAAATAGGAACGGGAATATGTCATTCATCTTCCAGTCTGTTTTGGCGCTTTTGGGTCACGGTTAATTTGGAGTCAATCCGTTAATCTGTATTTTGTCCGTCCTTTGATACCCGATCAGAATCCATTGAAAAACGGCTATCAGTTGTAATATTTTTTATGAGGTAATTTCATGCTTCGCCTCTCCCTTGACTCCACTCCTGATTTTAGCTAGGTTTTGAAAAGCTAGGCAAAAGGAAATCGCATCTCTATTCTATAATTTCATGAAATCCATTTTATAATTTCAAACACCAGGTGACACAGTGCACAGCTCGTAGAGTTGCTGCCTCATGGTGCCCAGAGACCTGATGTTGTAGGAAGGGACTACAGATGCACACGAAAATAGACACAAGGTGCTGGAGTAGATCAACAGGACAGACAGTATCTCTGGGTAGAAGGAATGGGTTCAGATCGAGACGCTTCATCAGTGAGATCCAGAGATGCTGCCTTCCCAGAGACCTGAGTTGTGCCCTGACCACAGGTGCTGCCTGTGTGGAGTTTGCACGTTCTCCCTGTGACCGCGTGGGTTTCCCTCGGTTGCTCTACCTCAATGAGGACCTTTGATCATTAATCGGACTCTAGTGTGTATCTTGCACTGAAAGTTGTATGCTTTATTCTTCATCTGTGCACCTTGTACGGTTTGATTATATTCATGTATAGTCTTTTTTACCACATTGCTCTCAAACAAAAGCTTCTCACTGTACTCAGCACACATGACATGAATAAACTAAACGAAACTCATTGTGGACAAGCTTGGTGATGGGCTGCAGTTTCCAGCAAATGATCGGTCATCGGTATTCTTTGGAAGCCTGTGCCCTCATACTGCAATGAGTTTTGCAGTTACTCGATGAGTATACAGACACTGTATCATCATATGTCAGCTTTTGTGAGGACAGTTGCATTCCAACTAGGACCCGGACCTGGTTCAACAACGACAAGCCCTGGTTTACTGCTGAACTCAGACAGCTCCGACAGTCTAAAGAGGAAGCCTAAAGGAGCGGGGATGCAGACCTCTACAGGTAGGCCAAGTACAAGCTGAGAAGAGGAATCAGCTGCCAAGGAAAGGTACTCTGAGAAGTTGACGAGCAATTTCTCAGCTAGTGACTCTTCTTCAGTTTGGAAGGGCTTACAAGAAATCACCAGCTACAAAAGGAAAGCCCCCCGCTCTTTGGACAATAGTCAGCTGACCAACGACCTGAATGAGTTCTACTGCAGGTTTGACAAGCAGAAACGTAACCCTGGTACCCCCTCCACCCCCCCCCCCCCAACCAACACAGCCAGACCCCAGTCTGCAAAGACTGGACCCTTCTACACCCACTTCTCCCCATTCACCACTTCACATCTACTTAAAGCAAGACTCCAGTCTGAAAAGACTGGATCCTTTCCCACCCCAACAACACTTCACACCCACTCACAGCCTGACCCCAGTCTACAAAGACTGGGCCTTTCTACAACCACTCCTCCCCAATCAACAGTTCACACCTACTTAAAGCATGACTCCAGTCTGGAAAGACTGGACTCTTTCCCACCCACCCCGCTCCAATCACCACTTCACACCCAATTACCCATCCCCTCTGTGCTGCAAAACATCATTTCTTCATCAACAATAAAAATAGAGGAGGTGGAGTGGCTGTTCAGTAGACAGAAAAGCCGGAAATCTCCAGGACCAGACAATGTTTCATAGAAAATAGGTGCCGGTGTAGGCCATTCGGCCCTTCGAGCCTGCACCACCATTCAATATGATCATGGCTGATCATCCAACTCAAGATACAAGATACATTTATTTGTCACATGTACCAATTGGTACAGTGAAATGTGTGGTCGCCATACAGCCATACGAATAATAAAGAGCCCAGAACACGATAGTTTTTAACACAGACATACCCACACAGCGGGATCAAAGTTTCCCCACTGTGAGGGAAGGCTCCAAAATGCAGTCGTCCTCCTCTGTTGTCCTCCCGTGGTCGGGGGGCTCCCGAGCCCCCGCTGTCGCCACTACGGGCGGCCCGATGTTCAAGCCCGCTCGCCGGGGTGATGGAAGTCCGACGTCGGGACTGGAGGGCATCCTCCGCAGCTTGGACATCCGAAACGGCCACCTCCTATCCGAGTCCGTGGCTCCCGAAGTCCACAGGCCGCGCCGGGCGGAGATTCAATGCTGGCGGCCCTCGGTAAATGGCCCCAGGTCTCCACAATGTTGAAGACAGCGTCGGTCGCGTTGGAAGCTCTCCCAAACCACAGCTCCATGGTGTTGGAGCAGCGGCCCAACGCTCCGGAGCTCCAAACGGCGATCCAGGTGAGGCATCGCCCGCTCCGCTCCGCGGTGACTCCAGCGCTGCGCCGCTGCTGTTGAAGCTCTGGTCCAGTCCCCGGCAGGAAAGGCCGCTCCAATCCAGGTGGTAGGCCGCGAGGAGGGGGGCGAGGATGCGACACGGAGAAATAGTCGCGTCCTCGCCACAATACGACTGGGAAACAGTTTCCCCCTTACCCTACCCCCCTCCCCCACATAGAAAAGTTAAAGGAATCCCCAAAACAAACTTTAAAACGGACTAAATTTTTTTTTTAAAGATTGAAAAACAAACAGACTGTAGGCAGAGGCTGCCTTCAATGCGGTGCCCCTAGTGGTTAAGTAACTCAGTATCCTGTACCTGCCTTCTCTCCATACCCCCTGATTCCTTTAGCCACAAGGGCCACATCTAACTCCCTCTTAAATATAGCCAATGAACTGGCCTCAACTACCTTCTGTGGCAGAGAATTCCACAGATTCACCACTCTCTGTGTGAAAAATGATTTTTTCATCTCGGTCCTAAAAGACTTCCCCCTTATCCTTAAACTGTGACCCCTTGTTCTGGACTTCCCCAACATCGGGAACAATCTTCCTGCATCTAGCCTGTCCAATCCCTTAAGAATCTTGTAAGTTTCTGTAAGATCCTCCCTCAATCTTCTAAATTCTAGCGAGTGCAAGCCGAGTCTATCCAGTCTTTCTTCGTATGAAAGTCCTGCCATCCCAGGAATCAGTCTGGTGAACCTTCTCTGTACTCCCTCTATGGCAAGAATGTCTTTCCTCAGATTTGGTGACCAAAACTGTACGCAATACTCCAGGTGTGGCCTCACCAAGACCCTGTACAACTGCAGTAGAACCTCCCTGCTCTTATACTCAAATCCTTTTGCTATGAATGCTAACATACCATTCGCTTTCTTCACTGCCTGCTGCACCTGCATGCCTACTTTCAATGACTGGTGTACCATGACACCCAGATCTCGTTGCATCTCCCCTTTTCCTAATCGGCCACCATTCAGATAATAGTCTACTTTCCTGTTTTTGCCACCAAAGTGGATAACCTCACATTTATCCACATTATACTGCATCTGCCATGCATTTGCCCACTCGCCCAACCTATCCAAGTCACCTTGCAGCCTCCTAACATCCTCCTCACAGCTAACACTGCCCCCCAGCTTCGTGTCATCCGCAAACTTGGAGATGTTGCATTCAATCCCCTCATCCAGATCATTAATATATATTGTAAATAGCTGGGGTCCCAGCACTGAGCCTTGCGGTACCCCACTAGTCACTGCCTGCCATTCTGAAAAGGACCCGTTTACTCCTACTCTTTGGTTCCTGTCTGCCAGCCAGTTCTCTATCCACATCAATACTGAACCCCCAATACCGTGTGCTTTAAGTTTGCATACTAATCTCTTATGTGGGACCTTGTCGAAAGCCTTCTGAAAGTCCAGGTATAACACATCCACTGGTTCTCCCTTATCCACTCTACTAGTTACATCCTCGAAAAATTCTATAAGATTCGTCAGACATGATTTACCTTTCATAAATCCATGCTGACTTTGTCCAATGTTTCCCCCCTACTCTCAAGCTCTGTGCCGAACAACTGACATTGGTCTACACAGACATTTTCAACCAGTCCCTGCAAACCTGTACTGTCCCTGTCTGCTTCAAAGTCTCCACTATTGTCCCTGTACCCAAAAAAGGCAAGGATTACTGGTCTTAATGACCACAGGCCTGTCGCACTGACCTCTGTAGTCATGAAGACCTTTGAAAGGCTTGTGCTGGCCAAGCTGAAAAATATCACAAACCCTCTGCTGGACCCTCTGCAGTTTGCATATCAGGCCAATAGATCTGTGGATGACGCAGTCAATCTGGGCCTGCACTTTATCCTCCAGCACCTAGACCGCCAGGGGACCTATGCGAGGATTTTGTTTGTGGATTTTAGCTCTGCATTCAACACCATTGTGCCAGAGCTACTACACTCCAAACCTTCTGAGTTGACTGTGCCTGAAACACTCCGTCGGTGGTTCACCAGCTTCCTGTCAGACAGGAAGCAGCATGTGAGGCTGGGAAAGCACATCTCGGACCCGCAAACCCTCAGCATAGGAGCACCACAAGGCTGCGTACTCTCCCCTCTCCTCTACTCTCTACAGCAGATTCCACAGATTCCGCACCTCCACAGATTCCTCTGTCAAGCTTCTCAAGTTTGTGGACGCACAACCCTGATTGGACTGATCCAGGATGGGGAAGAATCTGCCTACAGACAGGAAGTGACACAGCTGGCGGCCTGGGGTCATTGCAACAACCTGGAGCTCAATGCTCTTAATGCAGTAGAATTGATAGTAGACTTTAGGAGAGCTCCCCCTCCCCTCACCCCACTCACCGTCAACAACACCACAGTCACATCTATGGAGTCTTTTAAGTTCCTGGGAACCATCATCTCCAAGGACCTTAAATGGGGGCTACCATCGACTCCACAGTCAAAAAGGCACAACAGAGGATGTACTTCCTGCGGCAGCTGAGGAAGCACAATCTGCCACAGGCAATGATGGTCCAATTCTATACGGCCATCGTAGAGTCTGTCCTCACCTTCTCTATCATGGTCTGGCTTGGCTCAGCCACCAAGTACGACATCTGGAGGCTGCAGCGAATCATCCGATCAGCTGAGAAGGTTATTGGCTGCAACCTTCCCTCCATTGATGAACTGTACACTGCAAGGGCCAGGAAGCGAGCGGGTAAGATCATCTCTTACCTGGCCACAAACTCTTTGAATCACTTCCCTCTGGAAGGCGACTCCGGACTGTCAAGCTGCCACAGCCAGACATAAAAACAACTTTTTTCCAAAGTTGTAGCTCTACTCAAACCAAAAATCTGTAGCCTCCTTTTGCTCTGGTATTTTACTTAATTCACATGTTTAATCAATAATGTTTTATTATTAATGTTTTATGTGTTATTCCTAACTGTCACTGTATGTCATTGTCACTTGCCGGTGGAGCACCAAGGCAAATTCCTTGTATGTGAACACTTGGCCAATAAACTTATTCATTCATTTAGCAATGTTACAAAATTTTGAGATTTAAAAAATAAAGTCTGTAATTTATCCCATCAGATAAAGCATAAAAAGAAGTTTAATTTGACACCTAATTCACTTTCATATCTGCCGTATTAAAAAAGTGATGGCCATTTTCATACTCGGAAATTAGCATCTTGTTCCCTATTGCTTTTCCATTGACTTAACACAAAAGCTGTGATCGAGGACAGTCAAAAGCCCATAACTTTCTTAAAGATTAAGAGAACTGAAAGAAATGTTCAGTTATTATAGATTGAAGCATTCTGAAACAAATATGAAACAATCTTACTTAGATGACATGAAATTAAAGCATATAACTAGTTAGTTAGTTACCTAATTGTAGCTAATTACAAAATTCAATTACTAGATCTAAACATCTATCAATTTCTTAAGAATAGATTAACATTTTTAAATATCCTAAGTGTCCAAATAACATTCACACAAGAATTCACAATATAACATAATTTTTAAATCTCATTGTCATGGATTTACAGGCCAAATGGAAGGAATTTAATGTTTAATACCTGTAAATTAATGGCCATTAAAATAATCTTGCGAATGGGGTTTTCTGGAACGCGATCAATTGGAACGTTGATTTGCGGCGAATTTAACCCCGTATCGGCATGAAAAATTCTGCCGTTAGTTCGGGGAAAAGAATTACCATTTCGCATTAAAAAATGTGAATTAAAGGCTTCTTAAGAAGCACTTTTATACATTAAAATAAACTACTTTCGTTTACCTGTCCCCGTTGTCAGCGTTGACGGCTTCAGAAGCTGATTTTAAAATTACTCCAGCGCTGACATTGTCGATCGAATAAAAATAAAAAATACACAAAACGCCCATCGGAACGATTTTTCAGCAAACGCTTGCACTCCAACGAAATATTAACCAGGACAAGGTAGGAGAAACCCGTGTTTTAACCCCGCCCTCCCCTTAAAGGCGCGAAAATCGCGCACACGGCCAGTGGCAGAATTGCAGCGCCGCTGAAGGTAAGTATTGTAACATACCTAATTCATTCAAATCCTCTGCAGCTGGTGCCTTGGATATTGAACCCTTTGGATCAGTACAACTCCACCACTGATTTTCCAACAACTGGTGGTCCGGCACTTTTTAAAATCCGTACAAAATTTCGAGAGTACAATTGAAATCCTCCCTCCCCCCCCCCCCCCCCGAAGTCCCCCAACTCCCAAAAACATGGCGCCTAAGACGGGTTAGGCGACCGATCTCCACCTCATCGGGTCTTTTGCGCCAGTTGGCAGATCAAATTTTCCCCCCGAGGCCACAGCTCTGGAACTCCAGCCGGCTGATTTCTCAGCTGCCTAGGAGGACCGTTCCAGTACCGTTGGACACCTCTTGGAGGCCGTGACCCATGTTGATCAGGCAAAATGGATAATCCAGAAAGGCTCTGGAATCGATGCTCAAAAATCGGTGATGGACCTGTACTTGCAAATATGCACCCATCTTCTCAAAATGTTCAACCAGCCTCATTTGAATTTTTAAAATATAATTTCTTTAACTGAGTCAGTGATAACTCATTGGTTTGCTCTCTGTGGTGTTGCAATGGTTTGGCAGCAATAAAGGCACAGGTAATCGGTCTGCTCATTTACAGTTTTGTACGTTATAAACAAACACACAGCTTTCCCTAGTTGTAGTTTATCTGCAACTGACCTTGAGATGAACTTGTGAATAAGCACTTGGAAACGAGCAGTAAGTGTAATTCTGAACCAACTGATTTACTATGCCTCTAATTACATCTAACTCATGTGGGATCTAGTGCATAAGAAGATTAAAGGTTTGGAACTAAAATTTCTCAGCCACCTTTTTGCTTAATCTAACTTTTCTTGCGAAATTTGTGATGTGTTGGAATGCAGGACTAAGGAACTGATTTTTGAATTCAGGGAAAGGAAATCCAGGGATCCAAAAACCTGTCTTCATTGACGGGATGGCAGTGGGGAATCAACATTCAAATTCCTAGTGTGTGTATATCATTGAAGATCTGCCCTGGGGCTCATTGGTGCAATCTCAAAGAAAGCTCACCAATGCCTCTAGTTCCTGTGAAGATTGAGGAGCTGTGGTCTGACACCAAATACTCTAACTAACTTTGCCAGGTGTATGGTAGAGAGAGCGTACTGATTGGTGACATCATTCCACCATATCCATGAACGAAGGAAGCTGCAGAAAGTGGTGGACCCTGCCTCAAAAACACAGTTAATATCATCAATAGCAGTTAATATCGCTTCGTCCTTTCTAAAAGAGTGAATTAGAAAATGTCGATCTATAAGCTAATTTTGTGGCAAGAATTCATGGGTAATAGGTAACTTCAAAAGGCACATGATGATTGAACGCTGTCTGCGTGGTTGTACAAAGCTTATCACTGTACCTCTGTACACGTGACAATAAATTAAACTAAACTCAAAGGATATAAATGTCTTTAACAAAACTTTTAAAGGATTGGCGAGCAGGATAGTGTTGATACTTGTAATGTATTTCCATTTTCTAAATGTGCCGCAATGGATTTGTACAAAGTTAAGGCTTACGAGATTGCCATTATTATTATTATTATGAATAGATCATTGTTAAATAGACCGACAACAGAGTAGAAAGAATTGGGTCTTTTAGGTTGATGTGGGCATCCTTGAGTGAGAGACCACAAGATATCTTCCTTGACCTGAGTTATTTACACGTTATTGCAATGACTTGGATAAAGGATGGAATGTAATGTGTAGAAGTTAGTTGACAATGCAAAACTTTAATTTAAAAAAAAGCCGTGAAGAGAATACAAAGAGAGTGCAGGAGCGGTTGGGGTTTATAGTCAGGTTGAGTGAATGAGGAAGAACTTGGTCGGTGAATAATCCACTTGGGGAGGGAAAGATCAACAAAAACAGTTTTTGAAATTGAAGGATATTGGGAAGCAATGAGGCGCGGAACTAGTAGAATAGCCAAGAATGTTTAAATGTAATTTATATATTGACAATGGTGAAAATAAATTCTTAATTGAACATTTTCCTTGAACATTGATCATAGTAGGTTACGGTGAGTGTGCATGGGTAGACAGAAATGCATGTTCTCATTGAGATGCAGAGTAGGGTTGAGAGGGGGAATGGCCACCTAGTAATCCCCACTTCTTCACCTCCATGTTAGAAACAATTCGGAAAGAAATTAGGGATTGGAAAAGTTAGTGGTGCTGAAGAACTTGGCTTGTGAGGTTTTGGTGACGAGGCTGCTCACACCATTTTGGTGAGGAGGCTAGGAAAGACACCATTGCACCAGCTGTAAATAAGACGTCATTAAGTTGGAAAGGGGGTGAAGAAATTTAGCGGGATGTTAACTGGGGTTTTGGGCTTAAGTTATAGGGAGAGATTGGATAGCAGGGACCTTTTCTTGAGCATAGGAGGGTGAGGGGGGACCTTATTGAGGTGTACAAGATCATGAGGTCCAGGGTACCATAGATATAATGAACACTCACAGTCTTTTTCTCAGGGTAGAGGATTCTAAAATTAGAGCGCGTAGGCTGAAGGTAAAGGGAGAGATGTTTAAGAGGGACCTCAGGGGCAACGTTTTTCAGGAGGGTATGGAAGGTAGTCCATGGAAGGTTTATGGAGGGTAGTTAATATCTGGATGACTACTCAATGAGAATATAAATTTTAAGGTATGGAGAAACAAGCAACTGCAGATGTTGGAATCTTAAGTGAAGAAACAAACTGCAGGGGGAGCTCAGAGGGTCAGGCAGCATCAGTGAAGGGAAATGGACAAATGACATTTTGGGTCAGAACTCTTCTTCAGTTTGTTCAGTATAGAGAAGATGGATCATTGTATACAAGATACAGTAATTGGGGCATATGAGAATAGTGCAGGAAACTGAATTGAAGGTTAAAGAATGGCTGTGGTCTTATCAAACATGATTGTACATTGCAGAGGTTGAATGATTCACACCCACTCCTATTTTGTTTACATTCTTACAAAATATTTTACAACCATTTTTATTGTTACTAGTCCTAAATAGGAAGATTAAACTTTTTTCATCTTTTTCATATCCAATAGAATTTTGTAAAGGAGCTTCTTCGTGAGAAAAGATTTTGTGCTTGTATATCGAAGGATTTTTCCAGTGTGTCAGTGAAAAGCATTTTTGTGTTGCATCCCTCTGAGGCCTGTCTGGCTAGCTTTCAGAGATGGCCAGCTGCCTTTTGTTGTGCAAGATACATTTCCAGCCTGTCTGAGCCACTTTATTATTTTCTTCCTTGCTCCCACGCATATTTCCCAATCTATTTAACCCTGTACAATATATTTTTCAACTTGTATATTAATTCCATCATGGAACATATAAGTTAGAACAGTACAGCTTCAACCCACCGTATCTGCACTGGCAATCTAGATACTGTTACCCCACCTGTCAGCTTTTACCACTTCTGGCAGCATGTTCTGGACACCTACAGGTAATGTGCAAACAAAAACTTGCCTCGCACGTCTTTTAAGTTTCTTCCTCTCAGTTTAAACCTGTGCCCTCAGCTTAAACCAGAAACTGCAAATGCTGGTTTATACCCAAGATAGACACAAAATGCTGGAGTAACTCAGCCAGTCAGGCAGCATCTCTGGAGAACATGGATAGGTGACATTTTGGGTCGAGACTCTTCTTCAGACAGATTGTTGGGAAGAGAAGCTGAAAAGCGGGAGGCAACAATAAGCATGGCAGTTAATAGGTTGGCATAGACGAGGCAGATGGTTGGAACAAAGGCCAGAGATAAGAAAGGAAGGTGTGAGACAAGTTTGAAGAATTGCAGATTATGAAGCTGGAGGGAAGAAAGTTCCACCTTGGGGAAAAGACTGATTATCTACCCCATCAATGCTTCTTATCATTTTCTATCAGATTGCTCCCAGTGCTCCAGAGAAAGCAACCCAAGTTTGTCCGACCAGTCCTTATAGCTGATACACTCCAATCCGGCCAACATTGTGGTGAACCACTTCTGCACATTCTCCCAAGCCTCCACATCATTCCTGTGGTGTGTTAACTAGTCAACGTCATACTGCTGGGTTATACATTTAGAAAGGAGATTTGGAGGAATTTCTCACCATTCACCTTCCCAAGGGCAATTCTGGATGGGCAATTAAATACTTGTTTAGCCTGAGCAGTACTTATTCCAGAAATTGAAATTGGTTTCACAGTGTAAAGACAAGTGCGGACAGTTTTGCACAGACCATTGCATTGTGTTATCAATGCACTTTGCAGCCTTGTCTGCCAACAGCTGACTTCAAGTTCAAATTTAATTGTCACATGTACCAATTAAGGTACAGTGATATTTGAGTTAAATGAAATAAATAAGACTGCAACCACCAAATTATGTCCTCACATTCCAAAATGTTCTTGCCGGCATTATGATGGTATAGGATTAGTGTTTCTTTCCTAATCCTCATAAAGAAAGATACCTCCAGAAGCAACAGTTTTAAAATGTTTCTTTGGAAATGATCTTGCAGTTTTCCCCACACTGATAAAGTGATTTCTTCTTTTCAGATGCAGCTACTGGAGAGGCAAGTAATGGATGCCAACCGTCGTGCCGACAAGGCCAACCAGCAGGTGGTGTATAAACATACATAGTTCTTCAACAACACTGCAGCATTTCCAATGTAGCTACATGCCTTCAATGTCACTTCCTAACACTTGGTTATTGGTTCACACCTTTCACGGGAATTGCTTCCAAGCAGTTGAATCAACCAATTACCTGAAAGTGGTGATTTCATTCAGGGAAGAAACTGAGAGGATGTTTTCCCTCATGGAAGAATCCAGAACGGGAATAAGGCCTCATCCCTTGGGAGGTCCTGGTTTTCATTTTAACACTCAGAGGCTGCAGTGTGTTTAAGATATTTCTGCAAAAAAAATGCTTGCCTAAGTGAAGAATTGCTCCTGTCTGAAATTTGTCACTGGGATAACAATGAATCTTACCCTGCATTTGCAACAGTAGCCAGGCCTCCTTCATTTGTATTCCAGCAATTAATATTTTTTCTAGAATGGAAATGTTTATTAAATCTGTTTTGAACAATTGGTTTGCACATACAGGTCCGTGTTATGGAAGAAAAGCTAAACGCAGCCAACATCCAGACAAGTGAGTCCGAGAATAAGTTGTACAAGATTTGCCAGGAGCTGGAGGCCCTTGTAGTGGAAAAAGATGACTTCATTCAGCGTTTAGAGCTCCAGCTAGATGAACAGGTTGGCGCTCCTCTTCATTAATTCCTTCCTTGGTGACTCTGAAATGGACATTGGTTAAATATGAGATTGGAACTTTTAGTCATTACATTTTGAAACCTTGAAACTTTGAAACCTTCTACACAAGCTATATTTCTCCATGTATTCTGTCCCATGCTATCTTCTCCAACCCCTTATCTCTTTCATCCCACAACTCCACTTGCTCAATTTGACCTTCAGCATTTTACTTCTGTTAATTAATAGTGTTAGACGGCAAAGAAATAACTGAAACCAAATGCATGGTAGAATTCCTGATCTACAACACCTGCTGAAAATACAGATATTCTGATCTGTCAAGCTGCCAGCACGTTTCAAGATAACCCAGAACGGAAAGGCATTTAACTCGTTTTAATTGAGAGATCCATCTTATTTTTCTTTGGTGGTCCATTGGGATGGAGGATGATAAGCACAAATTTAGGGTCTGTTGGTTCTAAGATGACATGAGGCTGATGTGGGAGCTGCAGGCTCTACCACCGATGAGGCTGGTCAGACACTTTGTGAGGTTGTACTCTGCTTCCGCCGCTTACACAGGCCCAGTACCTCTGCAAGATACAGGTCTATAATGGTGTGGCATATTCTCCACTTGCCTGGGTGAGTGCAGTTCCAACATTGATCAGGAAGGTTAGCATCTTGCAGGACAGAAAAATAACACTTGTTAACCTTTAATTCCAACCACCATTTTAATTCTTGCACTACGGGTGCTGTGACTGTAAGTTGTAACTTGAACAAGATGCATTTGAGCAGTGTATCAAACACGTCTTTTAAAGCAACTCCTGTGACGTCTCTTGAGAATAAGAGTAATATTAGCTGATGCATGGGAATGGTACCACTGTAGGATCCATTCCAACTATTGTAGAATCCTGCAATCTCCCTAACCAGCAGAACTGTGGAGGTAGCTTCACCACTATTCACATGGGCAACTGAAAATGGACAATCAAAGCTGGCCCTATCAGTAATGTACATGCAATGATCAAATCTTTTAATAAAGTTAACTGTAAAAACTAGAAAAATAGCAATTTCCAAATATTCTCAATTCTCATCTAGTGAAAAACAAAAATTAATTCAGAATTATAAAATTTAAAAAGCACAGTGGCGCAGCGATAGAGATACTGCCTTACACTGCCAGAGACCCGAGTTCGATCCTGACTATGGGTGTTATCTGTATGGAGTAAGTACATTCTCCCTGTGACCACATGGGTTTTCTCTGGGTACTCCAGTTTTCTCCCACATTCCAAAGATGCGCATGTTTGCAGGTTAATTAGCAAATTGGCTTCTGTAAATTGTCCCTAATGTGCAGGACAGAACTAGTGCATGGTGATCACTGGTCGGTGTAGCCGAAGGGCTGTTTCCACACAGTACCTCTAACCTAAATTAAAACTAGTGGAACACCAGCCATTGTAAACAGTTACAGATTCAGGCAATAGACAATAGACAACAGGTGAAGCAGTAGGCCATTCGGCCCTTTGAGCCAGCACCGCCATTCAATGTGATCATGGCTGATCATCCACAATCAGTACCCTGTTCCTGCCTTCTCCCCATATCCCCTGACTCTGCTATCTTTAAGAGCCCTATCAAGCTTTCTCTTGCAAGTATCCAGAGAACCGGCCTCCACTGCCCTCTGAGGCAGAGAATTCCACAGACTCACAACTCTCTATGTGAAAAAGTGTTTCCTCATCTCCGTTCTAAATGCCTTACCCCTTATTCTTAAACTGCCCCCCGGTTCTGGACTCCCCCAACATCAGGAACATGTTTCCTGCCTCTAGCATGTCCAAACCCTTAATAATCTTATATGTTTCAATAAGATCCCCTCTCATCCGTCTAAATTCCAGAGTATACAAGCCCAGCCGCTCGATTCTCTCAGCATATGACAGTCCCGCCATCCCGGGAATTAACCTTGTGAACCTACGCTGCACTCCCTCAATTGCAAGAATGTCCTTCCTCAAATTTGGAGACCAAAACTGCACACAATACTCCAGGTGTGGTCTCACTAGGGCCCTGTACAACTGCAGATGGACCTCTTTGCTCCTATACTCAACTTCTCTTGTTATGAAGGCCAACATGCCATTCGCTTTCTTCATTGCCTGCTGTACCTGCATGCTTACTTTCATTGACTGATGAACAAGGACCCCCAGATCCCGTTGTACTTCCCCTTTTCCCAACTTGACACCATTTAGATAGTAATCTGCCTTCCTGTTTTTGCTACCAAAGTGGATAACCTCACATTTATCCACATTAAACTGCATCTGCCCATTCACCCAACCTGTCCAAGTCACCCTGCATTCTCATAGCATCCTCCTTACAGATCACACTGCCACCCAGCTTTGTGTCATCTGCAAATTTGTTAATGTTACTTTGAATCCCTTCATCTAAATAATTGATGTATATTGTAAATAGCTGCGGTCCCAGCACCGAGCCTTCGGTACCCCACAAGTCACTGCCTGCCATTCTGAAAATGTTAATCCCTACTCTTTGTTTCCAGTCTGCCAACCAATTTTCTATCCATGTCAGTACTTTATCCCCAATACCATGAGCTCTAATTTTGCCCACTAATCTCCTATGTGGGACATTGTCAAATGTTTTCTGAAAGTCCAGGTACACTACATCCACTGGCTCTCCCTTGTCCATTTTCCTAGTTACATCCTCAAATAATTCCAGAAGATTAGTCAAGCATGATTTCCCCTTCGTAAATCCATGCTGACTTGGACCGATCCTGTTACTGCTATCGAAATGTGCCGCTATTTCATCTTTTATGATTGACTCCAGCATTTCCCCACCACCGATGTCAGGCTAACTGGTCTATAATTCCCTGTTTTCTCTCTCCCGCCTTCCTTAAAAAGTGGGATAACATTAGCGACCCTCCAATCCACAGGAACTGATCCTGAATCTATAGAACATTGGAAAATGAACACCAATGCATCCACAATTTCTAGAGCCACTTCCTTAAGTACCCTGGGATGCAGACCATCAGGCCCTGAGGATTTATCAGCCTTCAGTCCCATCAGTCTACCCAACACCATTTCCTGCCTAATGTGGATTTCCTTCAGTTCCACCGTTACCCCAGATCCTCTGGCCACAAGTATATCAGGAAGATTGTTTGTGTCCTCCTTAGTGAATACGGATCCAAAGTACCTGTTCAACTCATCTGCCATTTTCTTGTTCCCCATAATAAATTCACCTTTTTCGGTCTTCAATGGTCCAACTTTGGTCTTAACTAATTTTTTTCTCTTCACATACCTAAAGAAGCTTTTACTATCCTCCTTTATATTCTTGGCTAGCTTACCTTCGTACCTCATCTTTTCTCCCCGTATTGCCTTTTTAGTTATCTTCTGTTGCTCCTTAAACATTATCCAATCCTCTTGCTTACCGCTCACCTTTGCTATGTTGTACTTCTCTTTTATTTTTATACTGTCCCTGACTTCCCTTGTCAGCCATGGTCACCCCTTACTCCCCTTGGAATCTTTCTTTTCTTTGGAATGAACGGATCCTGCACCTTCTGTATTATTCCCTGGCCTGTAGAGGGAGATACACACAAAGTGCTGGAGTAACTCAACGAGTGAGGTAGCATCTCTGGAGAAAAGGTATGGGTGATGTTTTGGGTCAGAACCCTTCTTCAGACCATTCTCCAGAGATGCTGCCGGACTCTCTGAGTTACACCAGCAGTTTGCGTCTATCTTTAGTATAAACCAGCATCTGCAGTTCTTCGTTTCTACAATAGAGGAGGATGTTGGGTGAACCATCAGATTTTTCTCATGATGGAACATCAAATTTGAATTTATATGTAACTTCAAATCAGGAGACAATTCCTCTCTGCCAAAAAAAATTGCATTAAACTAAAATAATGTATTCAGTACAGCTGCAAATTACTGATTTGATGAGGAGGAAACAATTATAAAAAGGGCAATTTGAATCCCGAACATTGGTTCAGATGCTTGTGAAAGTCTGGAAAATTGATTGCAGTCCTTAAACTGCTCATTTCCTGTAGTATTCCTCAATTCCCAGCTACTTTTGCTAACAATTATCTCTCCTTCAATGCCGTTGTAAAAATACTGAATAATTCAACTAACAATTAGAAACTATGATATCTTGAGATAGTCTGCTGAATGATCTTGGACTCCAGCCACCCAACAATTATGGTTCAGCCTTGACTAGCCAGTAGCCAGTTTGGTGGACAGACGGGATGCACACATGTTCAGACAGAAGTTACCAACCGATGAGGGAAGTAAAGTTTTGCTGGTAGCCAGATCCTGGACAGTCATTTGTTGAAATGATAGCTCTGCACATCTTGCTTTATTTCACTGACTAGAAAATAAATTGGGAGAGAAAGGGAGTTGGTTGGTGATGTTGAACATAGAAAAGTACAGCACAGGGGTAGACCCTTTGGCCACAATGTCCATGATGCCTGATTAAACTATTCTCCTCTGTCTGCTTGTGATCCATATTTCTCCAATCCCTGCATATCTATGCGCCTATCCAAACCATTATTAAATGGCACTATTATATTTGCCTCCACCTTTACCGCTGGCAGCGTGTTCGAGGCACTCACCACTCTGTCTGAAAAAACACTCGCCCCGCACATCTCCTTTAAACTTTTCCCCTCGCCATTCAACTTATGCCCGCTAGTCTTTGACATTTCCATCCTGGGAAGAAGATTCTGTTTACCCTATCTATGCCTCATAATTTTCTATACTTCTATCAGGTGTTCCCTCAACCTCCGGCATTCCAGTGAAAACAATAAAAAATTGGTTAAAATTGTCTTAATTCAGTTTCTTTCTTTAATACAATTCCCACCTACCGCAGGGGTGCTGAGTTTTGATGGGCTTGCCAGGTACTGTTGGATATCTTGTTCATTGACCACGTCTAATGTTTCAGAGCAGATCCCACTGTGGGCAAGTTAGTCGACTATAAAAAGTATTGCAGATGTTTAGTTCCTATGCTAAGTGTAGTGCACTGAGGGATGAGTTTCTGACTGATTATCGTTTTAAGTTTCCCCTCACGAAAGCAGAAGCTTAACTTCAATTACCTATTGTAAATCCTGTTGGGAACAGTACATCTTCTAACATGACCGTCGTTCATTTCAATTACTGACAGCTTCCAGGGGATCTTTAATTTTACTTCGGAGTCACGTGAGTGACTACGTGAAGAACGCCGTCAGGGCGCATGCGCGTCATTACGTCGGACGCATTGGTGCGAACGGCAGCGGGAGCTCGGAGCTCCTGCTGCAACGTGAGTAATTACAGCTCCACCAAAGTCGGGGAGACTTTGGAGGAGTTAGAGAAAAGTAAAGACATTGTTTCTGTGTGTTTTTTCCCACATACAGGAACAAGGAAAAGGTGCAGGCTGCTGCCAACAAGGAGAGAGAGAGCTGCGGGAGAGCAGTCTCTGAAAGGCAGCCTGTCACCTCGGGAGAGTCGCAAGCCGGTAGCGGTGCGGCGACAGACTTGGCAAAGTGCCCAGCCGGGTACACAGCCAACGCCAGTCGGGCGGTCGGCATAAGCCAAGTCTGTCAGGGCTATAGACTCCGCAGAGTCGGGCCACGAGAGTCCCGTCGGGGACAGGATACCGTTCCCCAGCGGTTATCCAAAAGGAGCAGCTCATACAGGGGCTGCTCCACAGAGACGCTCCAGGAAGAGTAGTGCAGGTGGGAAGCCATAGGTAAGGCTCCGCTGGCAGTGCCTAGGAGAGGTCTGCTTGAATAAAGCCACACTCCAGGAGGAGTAGTGCAGGCGGGAAGCCTTAGGGAAGGCTCCGCTGGCAGTGCCTAGGAGAGGTCTGCTTCATAAAGCCATACTCCAGGAGGAGTTGTGCAGGCGGGAGGCCGTGGGGACGGCTCCGCTGGCAGTGCCTAGTAGAGGCCTGCTTGAAAGCACCCTCTTTGCAAGAGGTGAGTGCAGAAGGGCAGATATGCTCCGACCCTGAGTCCGACGACTTCCAAAGGGAGGGCAGGCAGCTGTCAGAGCTGACACCGTGTGCAGCACGGTTTGCCATGTCGTCGGACACTGGTGAGCCTCTGGGTGAGGAACTTGCCACCAGCATAAATTACCAAGTCTCACATCAGCCACAGGAGCTGACAATGGATGAGACAGTAACGAAGCATGAAGCCCCAATCAACTGTGGACTGTTAAAAGTTCCTGTTGGGAACAGGAAGAATTGGGGCAATACTAATGAAAGCCCAGGAGCATGTGAAGCTCCAGCATATTTTTAAAGTTGCTGGCATCTGGTATAACGAGCTTTGCCAGGATGGTGGATGGAGAGGCCATGACAAATTACAACAAAAGGCGCTATTGTGGAGTGCCCACTTTGAGATCAACTGCCTCCGCAAGATGCCATTAGACCAACCATCAATGCTAAATATGCTTCACTCTGCCAGCCTGGCACAGTGCAACCGGCACAGCTGTTTGGCGAGGATTTCGCACAGCAGGTGAAGGAGCTGGAGGAGGAGGCTAAGACGGCAGCCACATATTCACCAAAGCGGAAGTATCCCTATAAGGGAGCAGACTGGTCCGGGCAAGGGACTAGTCCAGCTACGATGCAGCGCAGTTGGCGTTCGGCTGTAGCACCGCCACGGAGGTGAGATATCCAGCTCAAGGCCGGGGAAGAATGCCAGGTGGTAAGGAGGTAAGAGGGTCTGGTTCTCATGTAGACAGATCTAATGTGATACAATTAAATGTTTACCTCAGTTTATACTGAAGGTTATTCAAGGGCATCAAATAAAGCTTAATGCAAATTCTGATTTACCCATGCAACATGTTCCAAAAAAGGAGTTTGACTTCAGTATCACTGAACAATTGGAAGTTCAGCTGGAACTTGCAAGCTTATGTAATAAAGGTGTAATTGCTAAGGCAGTTTACCAAAGCCATCAGTTTGTGTCCAATATTTTTCCCAGACCAAAAAAGGATGGGGGGATGCAGAATTATACAGACCTTCTTCTTCTTCTTCTTGTAGGATTCCGGCAGTGTAGACGCTGCTAAGCGTATTACTGCCCTCCACAGGTCAAAGTTTGAACTAAATTCTTACATACAGTCCTGTAACTTGCAGGAATTGAAGAACAGCCCTGGATATCAGTTGATGTTTCTCATTGTGTCCAAACAAAGATAAAACAGAAAAAGCCTCAACTCCAAGTCCTGTCAGTCTAACAAATAATACTTTTCTTTCTACCCTATACTTTTTACATTCTAGGAAAACATGCTTAACTGTCTCATTACTCCCACATTCACACAAGCCAGAAACATGTTTCCCTACAATGCACAAATAGTAATTTAACCCAGTGTCCCAACCTCAATCTACACAGTTTAACCGAGTCCCTACGGGACAGAGATGTACAGAAACATATTTTCCTAACTTCAGATTGTATAGAAAAGTAGTGTCTACCCCTGACTTCCATTTCCCATCCTCTCTGCCATTCTTTTGTTAAGCCCTCTTTAATTATTTCTCTCAGTTCCACTCTCCCCAATGATACATGGATATCTATTTCTCTTCTTAAACTCTCCTTTGCTATGAGGTCCACCTGCTCATTCCCCCTCACCCCAGCATGCCCGGGAACCCAGCAAAAAGTGATGTTACACGCAAACCCAATTCTAGAAAACACACTCAAGATTTCATTTAGAATGTCAGGACGAGCTTTAGATTTCCCTACTCTTAATGTTTCAAGAGCAGCTGCAGAATCAGAACAGATAATGACTTCTCTAAAACTGGCTTCCTCAATCCACCATAGAGCCCATTGAATTGCCATTAATTCAGTCGTGAGAACAGAACTTCCATCAGAAATGCGCCGGCCAATCTTCAACCCAAGCTGCTCCACATACACTCCAAACCCAGCTCTCCCACTAACTGGATCTTTAGATCCATCTGTAAAAACAATCAAAGTACTCTCACTGATTGAATTAAGATATTCCACTATTCTTGGAGTCACCTCGCGCTTATCTTTTTCCTGAAGAAAAGCAAGCTCAATAAACAGTTCAGGAAGAACCCAATAGGGCACAGGTATCCTTATTGTATGCTCTATAATACCCCCTTGTTCCAAACCCAGCTTCCTAGCCCACTGATTTATAATGACAAAAAATGTGTTATATTTGTTACCATCATCAACCTCTTGCAACAAACACCTTGCTGGGAAGGTATCATTACACCCACAAAGTTTAGCCCAGTAATGTAACCCTAGCTTAATGCGCCTTAACCATAAGGGCATTTCTCCCATTTCAACAATCAGGGCAGGGACTGGGGAAGTCCTGAAGGCTCCACAGCAAAGCCTCAAAGCCTTTGCCTGCAACACATCTAGCCTAGCCAGAACAGTTTTAGACGCAGACCCATACACAAAACACCCATAGTCAAGAGAAGATCTGATCATGGCCTGATTATACAGACCTGAATAGTCTTAACCCTTTTGTACGGTATAGACATTTTAAGATGAAAACGTTTGTGAAGGAGATCTTAAAGATGCGGATTCAGTGTCTGTTCATTTGCAGGATAGAAGATTTAAAATTCAGCTGGATGGGGCAATTATGCCAATACAATCCACTGCCTAATGGTTTCTCTTCATCTCCTAGAGGGATTACAAAGTTGTTAAAACCTATTCTAGGCATGATGAGAAGTCAAGGTCATGTGCTCATGGCTTAGCTAGATAATATCTTGATTGTAGGACAATCAAAGGAAACAGCTGAAGCATCAGTGGCAGTTGGTAAAAACCATTTTTTAATTGGGCTTTATAAGCTAACCAGAGAAATCTAAATTTATACCTGTGACACAAATTGACTAGTTGGGTTCACAATGGACTTAATCAACATCATTGTGACCTTGCCCAGGCAAAAAAAGGGTAGAGCTAATTAAGAGCTATATCAAGTTAATTGCTAACACACAGCCTTCAATTAGCCAGGTGACAAGACTGCTGTGGTAATGGCTGGCAGCATTTCCAGCAGTTCAATATGGCCACTTTATTATCTACAATTACAAAGGTCAAAGGAACAAGCATTGAGGATACATTGGGGTCATTATAATAGACCTATGCTTCTATCAATAGAGGCTGTTGCTGATGTACAATGGTGGATTCAGCATGTGTTCACTAGTAGTTCCAAAGTGTTATTGGACCAAGCTTCCATGATTTGCAGACAGATGTCAGAGCACTTGGGTAGGGTGCTACTGATACAAGATCCAGCGGTGGAGACAGATGAACATTGCTTCTGCAAACATGGGGAATTAACCAAGAGTATTTTAAGGACTAAAGGCTTATGGCACTAACTAAACTAGTTTCCATGTGCAGTGCAAAATAGACAACACTACAGCAGTTGCTGATATGAATCACATGGGTGGAATCAAATTGTTATCATGTGACAGGTTGGCAAATACAATTGGACCTGGAGTAGAGATAGAGAGATTTGGATTGGAGCTATCTATCTGCCAGGGAAACTTAATGTAGTACCAGATGGCAGCTCACGAAAATTCCATCATAACACAGAGTGGATGTGGAACCAGGATGTGTTCAAGAACATAGTACTTCTATATGGAAGGCCAAAATATGTTTCATAGGCACCAGATCCAGGGGCAGTGACAATTGATGCTTTTTCACTAAATTGGGATGATATGTTTGTGTACATTTTCCCACCATTCTGCCTCATAGGTTGGTGTTTGAGAAAATCAAGCAGGATGCCGCTTCAGGGGTTTTGGTGATACCAAATTGCCTGATTCAACCATGGTTTCCTTTGATGTTACAGATAGCGATCCAACCTCTTTTTGCTGATTCCAAACAGTAGGAATTTGCTGGAGCATCCAGTAACGCATTAAGTTCATCCGTTATGTGATGGTATGGATCTTTTAATTTGCAGGTTTTAAGAATGCCTTACATTGGTCGAGGACTTTCTAGGCCAACGGTGGATATACTCACTGCAGCCTGGAGAAACAGTACTCAAAAACAGTATATGACTTATGAAAAAAAAAAAAAAAAAAAATGGGAACAATATTGTGTTCAAAAGAATATTCAATATGATACTGTAGTTATTGAAAATGTGTTAGAGTTTATCTACACTTTATTATGATGAGGGTCTTAGCTATACTGCTATCAATACAGCTAGAAGTGCTTGGTCGGCATATCTTGTAATAGGTACATGGACACAAAGTATAGGTTCTCACCCTCTCATATCTAGGTTGATGAAAGGAATCTTTAATTCCAAACCGCCTAAGCCTAGGTATATGGTAATCTGCGAGGTAAGTGTTGTTTGTAACATACTTCGTCATTGGGTCCCTGTCACGTCTATAACTTTGTTAAAATTAACCATGAAATTGGCTATGCTAATGGCATTAGTGTCAGTACAGAGAGTGCAGACTTTCCAAAAACTTCAGTTCGAGAGAATGGAAGTGAATACAGAGAATGTTCTGTTTTATATTTCTGACCTGCTCAAACAAAGCAGGCCAGGTGTGACAGGTCTTAAGATTGTGATCTCAGCATATCCTACAGCTCCATGTTTATGTGTAAGGACACATTTGTTACATTACATTGAAGCCGCAAGGGCTTTAAGACAAGAAGAAACAGGATTATTTCTCAGTTACAAGAAGCCAACATAAAAGAGTGGCAGTTCAGACTATCTCAAGGTGGTTAAAGCAAGAGTTGGTTCAGGCAGGAATTAACATTTATGTGTTTACATCTCATTCCACTAGCGCAGTAGCAACATACGCGGCCAGGGCGATGGACGTTCCCATCGACCATATATTAAAAGCCGCAGGTTGGAAAAATGAACTTGTGTTTCAGCAATACTACCATCGGCCGATTGCCGATGGAGGGCTGTTTGCCAACTCAATATTGAGTGCTGTTGCTATTGTTTAAAGTCTGTTTTCAATACTGTTTCATTCTGTTTCGTTTGTTGCCCTACATTAAGAGGGTTTATTGCTTGTTTTATGACCAAAAATAAAACTGTTTTGTTTTTGCATGATATGCAATGTCATGTTTACAGCATTATTGATGATACTCAGAGTCAATCGATGCAGTGAGAAGCCGGGATTTTGATCTGCGGCATAAAAATCACAGAGCTTTAAAATCTTCACGTAGTCACTCACGTGACTCCGAAGTAAAATAGTAAGATTAAACGAGAACTTACCAGTTTGAAGTTTGATCTTTATTTTATGAGGAGTTACGTTGGTGATTACGTGCCCGCCACGCCCAACCCTCTCTCATAGAAAAAAGGTCATAATGGTAGTTCTCATGTTGATCATCTTAATATGTTACTTCAATTATGGTGTTGTCTGTGATTTCATACCGCTGCTTTGAAGATTGACGCGCATGCGCCCTGACGGGGTTCTTCACGTAATCACCAACGTAACTCCTCATAAAATAAAGATCAAACTTCAAACTGGTAAGTTCTCGTTTAATCTTACTATTCTGCTATAATGGCACAAAGCAATGGAAATTAAAGAGGCTTAGACAAGCTTGTGAAATAAATCATATCCAGAGAGCAGAAATGAACTATTCAACAAGATTGAACTGGGTTGGATTTTAAAACATACATTGTTTGCTATCAGTACTCTTGAAAGAGGTACAGAATAATGAAGCATGTTCACCAACATTGAATTTATACCACCACACGATGTATGAAAAGTATACTAATGATTCCATTGTCTGTCACAAATTGCATTTTACCCATGGTTTTCTCCCGTTGGGATGAAGTGTTGCACTGCAGTATTAAGATCGTAATATATATTTTTACATTTCAGAAACATCTACGGATGCAGGAGGCCAAAGTTATAGAAGAGAAAGCAGCCAAAATCAAAGATTGGGTGACAATGAAGCTGCATGAGGTACTCGGGTTATGCTACATATCCAGAGGAAATGATCAGCACTGCATTCTGAACAACCCATGTTCTTAGTTCTGTTTAAGAAGGAACTGCAGATGCTGGAAAATCGAGGTAGACAAAAATGCTGGAGAAACTCAGCGGGTGAGGCAGCATCTATGGAGCAAAGGAAATAGGCAACGTTTCGGGTCTGAAGAAGGGTTTCGACCCGAAACGTTGCCTATTTCCTTCGCTCCATAGATGCTGCCTCACCCGCTGAGTTTCTCCAGCATTTTTGTCTACCAAATATAGTTCAGCATTTGATTGTTTATATCATCTTTTTTTTTAAATTGTGGCATGGAACCTGTGATTTTTTTTTTTTTAATTCTTCTGTTTCTCAAAGAAAATTTAAAGGAAGATTTGCATGTTTAAAGTAATTTCAAAAACCTTCTGGTATCCCATAATATTTCTGCAGCAATGAATTACTTGTGAACTTTAATCACTGTGTTAACGATGGACAAATTGTGGACAGTAAGTTCCAACAGTCACAGAATAATGACAAGATTGTCAGTCTAGCATGACTTCAAGGACCTTATGCCATGTAATCATTTACAGTCATCTGTGAGGGAAGAACAGGCTAGCTCATGCAAAAGATGCTATCCTCAATAGTGTTGCATTCCTCACGATGTTTTAGAATGAGTGATTTCTCCCTCATGATTCCAGACTAATAACTATTTACAATGAAGTTTGGGAAGATAAAGTGGTAGAGCTGCTGCCTCACAATGCCAGAGACCCGGGTTCGGCCCTGACCTTGTGAGGAGTTTGCACGTTCTCCCTGTGACCATGTGAGTTTACTCTGTGCCCTGGCTTCATCCCACATCCCAAAGACATGAGGGTTTGTAGGTTAATTGGCCTCTGTAAAATTGCCTCTAGCGTGTAGGGAGTGGTTGATCTGGAATAACATAGAACTAGTGTAAATGGGTAATTGATTGGTGTGGTGGGTGGGCCAAAGGGCCTGTTTCCATGCTGTATCTTTAAAACTAAACTAAAAACTAGTCATAAATGTTACATAGTTTATTTTTGATAAGCATTTTCAGTAAGTATTAATTAATTGGATGTGTTATAATGTGGAGTAATACAGGATTTAGTAACACACTAATATTCACTTTGTTTGTAGCTTGAAACTGAAAATCAAAATATTAAATTTATCAATCAACAACAAGTGGAACATATCCAGATCCTTCAGACAAAGCTACAAGGTATAAATAGTGTGATTCACTGATAAACTCAGCACTCCACCCTTATAGTACTGCACTGTCGGCACTGCACTGTTACAAATATAGTAATGATGTAGGATAAGTGCCTCGGATATGTGGAAAATATTCATTTTCCCTTGGTATGCCTTTGGATTCTGCTAGGTGGAAGATAATTATACCAATGTATGCAAAAAATAACCTAACATTTGCTCCTTTTGTTACCTGCAAAACTTGCTCCACCCGTCTGCCAATCAGTTCTCCCCCCCCCCCCCCTCACCTGCATCCACCTATCACTCACCAGGCTTTGTCCCGCCTCTCCTCCCACCCCATCTCTCTTTCCAGTTTTCTCCCCCCTACTACAATCAATCTGAAGAAGGGTCCTGACCCAAAACTTCACCTATCCATGTTCTCTGAGATGCTGCCTGACTCACTGAGTTACTCCAGCACTTTCTATCATTTTTTTAATAAACCAGCATCTGCAGTTCCTGCGAGAGTTGCAACTGCAGTTCCCGTCTGAAGAAGGGTCCTGACCCAAAATGTTATCTATCCACGTTCTCCAGAGATGCTGCCTGACGTGCTGAGTTACTCGAGCACCTGCAGTTCCATGTGCCTATGCTTGAATTAATATTATTGTCTTCAATTTATAGGAAGGTTTTGGAGTAGATTTGGTGTAAAAGGTGGGCTGGACTTGAAGGTCACCTGTCCATTATCCCCCTCAGATGCTACCTGATGTTCCTCCAGCACTCTTGTGTTTTGCTCAATATTTCAGCACCTGCAGTTCCTTGTGTTTCCATTCATCTGTGAAGCTGCCTTTTTTTAAAGTGAATACTTAGGTTTAGTTTAGCGATACAGCGCGGGAACAGGCCCCTCGGCTCACCGAGTCCACACTGACCAGCGATGCCCGCACATTAACACTATCGTACATACACGGGGGACAATTTACATTTATACCAAGCCAATTAATCTACAAACCTGTACGTCTTTGGAGTGTCGGAGGAAACCAAAGATCTCGGAGAAAACCCACGCGGTCACGTGGAGAACGTACAAACTCCATACAGACAGCGTCCGTAGTCAGGATCGAACGCGCATCTCTGGCGCTGAAGGCGCTGTAAGGTAGCATCTCTACCACTGCGCCACCATGCCACCCACAAAGTTGATGTAAAATGAGTGTGTATGCTGACAAACCAATCTGGGCTGTTGCCTTCTGCCACAATTTCCATTCACAAACGTCCTTGTGTCTGCTCCACATCACCCTGTGGAACGTTGAGTAGCAACATTCCCACTTGATAGGTCATCCCAGCTGTTTGGCCTTTCTGAATGGGGAAGTGTGGAATCCAAAACTATCTAGTGCAGTAGGACTGACTTGTGTTTAGTGGCACTTGGAGGTAAAGTCAAGAATCTCTCATGGGCTGGTAGCTTTGTTCCATTCAGTTCCATTCAAACTGCTTATTTCCCTCCCAAATTTGACACTGTTTTATAATTCATTCCGCGTAGCAGTGGAGTTCTGATAAAAGGTCATCAACAAAGGTGGCACGGTGGTGCGATGGTAGAGTTGCTGCCTTACAGCGCCAGTGTCCCGGGTTCAATCCTAACTACAGGTGCTGTCTGTACGGAATTTGCACGTTCTCCCTGTGACCACGTGGGTTTCTTCCGGGTGCTCCGGTTTCCTCCCACATCCAAAATACGTGCGGGTTTGTAGGTGTATTGGCTTCTGTAATTTGACACTAGTGTGTAGGATGCGAAACCGGGATAACAGGTGATCATTGGACGGTGTGCACTCCGTGGGCTGAAGAGCCTGTTTCCATGCTGTATCTCTAGATTAAACTATGGACGCAAGAGTTGGTGTTTACGTATTTGGTTATTTACTGTCTATTGTTTATTATTTGACCAATGATTGGAATATCTAATATTGCTATTGATGAAAATACTGCCTTTAGCATTAGAAGCCTCATGACAACATATTATTCCTCGAGGAATAATCATTCCGACTTCCCAAAGGTGAATTATGCCCCTGGTACCTGACAAAAAAATGCTTAAAATGAAAAATAAAGAGAGATCTATATTTTGTTCTGGAGTCGTGCAATTCCTGTTCTCAATGCATATTAATTGAAAGATTTAAATACAAACTAGATCAAGGGGGACCCGTTGGGTCCCGTCTCCTCAACGCACGCTGGCGGGGGGGGGGGGGCCTTCGGCGTCACACACACTAACCACCCCCCACACACACACACACACGAACCCCCCCGCTTGATATTATATTAATATCATTCATTCGCTCCTTTTACCCCATCCCCCGCCCTATCCACTCGCGCATAGCCCCCAACTGCGCAGGTGCGGCTAGAGAGGGGTGTTGGAGAGGGAGGGGGAGGGGGGTAGAGAGGGAGGGGGAGAGGGTTAGAGATTGAGGGGGATGGGGGGGCGCGGCATCACAGGGGAGGACTGGTTCCTGAACGCAATATTCCACCACTCACCCATAGGTCCCAATATTCACCACTCCCTAGAGAGGAGGAGGGGGCAGAGAGGGAGGGGGGGCAGAGAGAGGGGGGGGCAGAGAGGGAGGGAGGGGGCACTGAGGGAGGGGGGTCAGAGAGCGTGGGCCCCTTCCACCCCCCTCTCCTCCTCCCTCCCCCCTCAACTCCCCCCCTCTCCTTTCCTCCCCCCTCTCCTCCCCCTTCTCCTCCCTCCTCTCCTCCCCCTCTCTCCATCCCCCCCCTCCACCACCCCCTCTCCCCCCGTCCGTCACCCGCCCCTCCCTCCACCCCCCCTCTCTCCCCCCTCTCCCTCTCCCACCCCCCCTCCCTCTCTCTCTTTCTCTGCCCCGGGGAGGGGGCCCGAGTGAGGCTGCGGCCGGCCTGTCTCACTGACGCGACTTTCCAGCAACTGTCTTCGACCTTCAAGCTCGGGGACACTCGGATGAAAAACCGCGAGCTGAATCGACCGTCAGCACACGCACACACACCAACACATCGCAAAGGCGGGGGCCAGGGAAAGCGGGGGAGCGCTGCCTGAAATTCACATGGTACAAAGTGATGCCCGCGATGAACAGGAAGGTAAAAAACAGCTAGCACAGTGTACGGTGTCATTTAAAAGAGCGGGGGGGGGGGGGGGAGAGAAGGGGGGGAGAAGGAGTGGAGACACTTTTAAGAAGCCAGACAACTTTTAATAAAGTTTAGCGGGCATTTAACATTACCAGTCCGTTTTCCTTGGTTCTGAAAACTCGTGCTTACGTTTTTTTCCCCCAATGAGCCAATTAAAATGCCCGGTCAGCACAGGAGATTGCCTACGGCTACCTCGACTACCTATAACTAAATGGCGACCCCACTACCACTTCACTACGAGTTCAAGAGAACCATGCCGACCAATTTTTCAGCATGTTGAAAAATGTTCCTCAACCAAACTGAGTCCTCGAGTATGCGGGAACTTCTCTCGAGCATGAAGGAGAGTTACAGTGACCTCCTAGGACCACGTGTCGACTATGCTGCGAGTTTGTGGCGAGCGCAAACTCTTCTAAACTCGCAAATTAGGTCGCCATAGTGGGACAGGCCCTTTAAGAAAAAGGTCTTATTTTGCACAGTGGTCAGAAAGCTGAAATAACAAATGCCATCCTGCTCTCTCTCTCTCTCTCTCTCTCTCTCTCTCTCTCTCTCTCTCAGCCCTGACAGGGAGTCGTGGACAGAAGTCACCATCGTGTTTAAGTCAAACCTCAGGAGAAGCACAGCGGCTCAGCAGCCTGACGTTTGGATACTTTAAAGGAAATCCCCAAAGTCTTCAGCAAAATACTCTGGAAGCTGGATTACTGGACAAACAGATTACAGGTGGATGGTACATTGGGGACTGGATAAGCTTCACACATTCACAAGAATACCAATTTAAGACAAACATTTTGCTAACAAATCTTAATACAGGTCCAGCACCAATTTTCCGGCAGCTGATGGTCTGGAACCTCCTTTAATTCGGACAAAACCACGAGAGCTCACTTGAAATGCCCCTCCCCTCCCCAGAAGTCCCCCTGAAAATGTTATGTCTAGGCCGGGTGAGGCAGCCGATCTTGACCTCATCGGGACTAACACGGCCGATCGGCAGGTCAAATTCCAGGCCGGGGCTCTGGAACTCTAGCCTGGCTGGAGCCAGCAGATCCGTTCCCATAACCGATTTTGCAGGCCGGTATCTCAGCCCCTCAGTGGCTTAGACGGATTGTTCCAGTACCATTCAACTCCTCTTGGAGGCCCTGACCTTTGGTCCGGCAAAACGGATAATTCACAAAGGCTCTCACAAAGGACCGATTATCTACAGTTGGTGATAGCAGAGCCTATGAATTACTACTAGATGCGGTGGGGAAGTGGCCATTAGAATGGGACAATGACAACTGGGTCAGGAGGCTAATCACTGAGTTTTACAGATTTGTTTAATTCAATGATGATGATACATTATTGTCACATGTACCTAGGTACAGTGAAATGCTTTGTTTTACATACAACCAGGTAAAATCATAGAGCAGACCTCACCTACGCGGTACGCAAGCGTCGCCACCATGTGTCTCGCGCCGACAAAGTTACAAAAGTACACCGGACTTTCCTATACTGCCTGCCGCCGTACGTGGCAACAACCCCCACCCTCTCGCTGGGTTCCCATTCATTCTCGACAGCTCTCTGCCGGGTCCCCCATAGTTCTTGACGCTCCACCTCATTCTCGATGCTCCACCTCGCTGGACAGAGTCGAGGGAGGAGGTATAGGAACAGTTGTTGCATCTCCTGAGGTTGCAGGGGAAGGTACCTGGGAAGGGGGTGGTTTGGGTGGGAGGGGATAAGTTAACCAGGGAATTGCGGACGGAACGGTCTCTGCAGTAAAGTGTGGAGATGGGAAGATGTGGCTAGTGGTGGGATCCCCTTGGAGGTGGTGAAAATGTCGGAGGATTCCGTATTGTATATGGCGGCTGATGGGGTGAAAGGTGAGGACTGGGGGAACTCTGTCCATGTTGTGACTAGGGGGAGGTGGAGAATGTCTGTCTTGATGCATCAATCTATGTCATTTCAAGCACCTGGAATCATGAATGTAATTTGACGCATGCTTATCCTTTCCAGGCAAGGAAATGAACAAGAGGTCCCGCTCAAAACCTGTTCAAAGTACTGAAATAGATCGAAGGGGTTTCCCACAAAACCACTGTGTGTCGGAGTTAGAAGGTAGCAAAGAACTGACTAACCACCAGCTTTTAACAAAAGAAGTAGGTACGGCTTTTATGCCTCTGAGTGATGACAGTTCCGATGAGGGAGTGAGAAGAAATCAGGCAACATCTCAATGCTGGTCCAACCTGTCCACTCGCATGTCCGAGGAAGCCATTAGACTCAGTCAGATTGGGAGCGATACCTACCTGACAGCATCTGACGACAGCTTTGATGACGAGGGTAAAATTGAGAAAAAGCTACCTTTGCAAGATGCGGTTGCAAATAACAAATCAAGGCACGCAGTAGATCACTTTCCGAGCATCGTGATCCCGAAAACACTGAGTAGAAAAAAAACGGACCTTGATTGTTCTTCCGATGAGTTAAACAAGAGATTTCAGTCACAAAGGCTAGATTCGTCATCCGGTGACAAGCACACTCCGAGCCCGATTCTAACATCAACACCTACAACAGCTGGCAGGACCCAGCACACACCTTGCTTCACCAAAGCAACATCTTCGTCAGACTTAACGCCGCCAAAGTTAAGGGCTCCCAGTGTATTTGGTACAAGTGCGGCCAAAGCCAAGAAACACTGCAGCCAACCACAGCTAAGCACTGACCGCCTGTTTAGCAAGAACCGCAACGTTATAAGTATGATGAGGCCAATGGATCACGAAGAAACGGACATCGACGTCATTGACGTCGAAACTGATATTCTGGAGAAAATGGAAATGGGCTATGAAGAGGGGATGTTTTGCTATGATTCTGAAACCCAAGTTACCGAGGAGCAGCCATGCACAGAAGCCAAAGGCAAAGTTCCCAATAACAAACCACCAACTCCCCCTCTGCACAGATTCCCTTCCTGGGTAATTCTTATGATTCTGATGTGGTGATGAGTATTTGATGCTTCATTTGTTGATTTTAAAGATGTCAGGTTTTAAAATTTGTTCTTATTGCTCTGACAGCTATAACAATGCAGCTCACCAAACCAACATTTAAGAAATATTTAGACAGGTACATGGATACGATGGGTTTAGAGGGATATGGACAAAACACAGGCAGATGGGACTAGTGTAGCTGGGGCATGTTGATTAGTGTGGGCAAGTTGGGTCAAAGGGCCCGTTTCCACACTCTTATCACCACAAAAACCTCAGGTATTTCACATCAGGGTGGACTGGTGCATTTATCCACAGCAGGCAATGAAAAACATTTTTGCATTATTGAAACATTTTCTGAAATTGTCCCACTTAAACTTTGGTGAGGAATTACTAAACTTTGGTGAGGAAAAATTAAACTAAATGAAATTGGTCCATCCACTAATCAATCTTTAGACGTAAAAAGCGTTATTTCACAAAATATAGCAATAAACGTGAGTAAACTTGACGGGAGAAATCCAGTGGCAGACAACAGCGTCCCTGCAGATGAGTATCACGGCAGTAAATCTGGTCTCGGATCAACTTCTTGCCTGTGTATCAAGTACTTGTGATCTAATCTGTCCAAGCCATGCAAACTGGTAAATTCCATAATCCAGACTACATGCCAAAGAATGCCCTGATATTAGGTACAAAAGCTCTGGGGAGAGGCTGCAGTTGGTGTCTTTAGTTCATATCTTTCCAGTAAATTTGGGGTAATTAATAGAGATAGCTATGTAGTCCATGTCTCAGAAGTATATAGGTGGCCGGTGATCACTGCTGCTTGTAGACAAAGGGTTTTTAAACACTTTTCCTTGACCAAGCTTTTCACTGTACCTTGGTATACGTAACAATGAACTAAACTAACTAACCCATTTGAGATGAAGGCGAATGTCATCTTCCCTGCTTTTACTGACAAGTGGCTCCCAAGAATATGGATAGGTCACGTTTCGAGTCGAGACCCTAATCAGTCAGAGAGTGGTGAATCTGTGGAATTCATTGCCACAGACGGCTGTGGAGGCCAGGTTATTGGGTATTTTTAAGGTGGAGATTGACGGAATCTTGATTAGTAAGGGTTGCAGGGGTTATGAGGAGAAGGCACGAGAATGGGATTGAGAGGGAAAGATAGATCAGCCATGATTGAATGGTGGAGTAGATTTGATGGGCCAAATGGCCTAATTCTGCTCCTATAATTTATGAATTTATGAATTTAATCTGCTGCCTGACCTGCCGATCTAATCCAGCACTTTATCGTCATCTTTTTACCAAACGTCTAGTTCTACAAATTGCTTTTGATTATAGTTTGGAAGTCCTTTACCTGGAAGTTTGCTGTTCAATAATTTGTGTGATTGTTCAGTGGGATGAACAGATTTTCCTTTTATCTTTTAATCTAGGAGAGCAGGATTTATGCAGTAGCCAAATCAGGTATGAGAATGTCCGAGGCCATCTATACGGACCCAAGTAACAAATGTAAGTCTACAATACTTGTGAGGAAAAAATGATTCCAGTCTAATTATGTCTAGGGTCATTGGTCCACAGGATGATCTGTTCCCTTGAATGATATTACAGAGGTTTAGCAGATTTACGAGATTGTGTTTACTTTTCTGTGAAAGCTTTAGCTGCTGCATGTGCTAAGTTATCTCTCTTAGGGGTGGATGGTGTGGGAGGGGATCAACTTTTAAATGCCTGTTTACGTATTACGTAAGTATATTTATCAGGCACCCACTTGTAGTGCTATTTTTTCTGACAGTACATGCCTTTAAAAAGTTTTTAAAAAACTAGATTTTTTGAATTTTTAATCTTACTAGACTAGATGTTTACTAAAGTTTAAAAGTTAAAATATGTGAATTAAGTTAGGCGTTCAGGCCCTTAAACAGCATAAGAAGCTTACAGGATGGTGATCTACCACAAACAGTAAGGATTGATATGCGTACCAGCACCTATTTGTCTACAGAAAATACACTGCTCATATGTACGTACGTGTAATAAATAGTTTTCAGACTGTATGTAGGCTCCTAACAATAGAGCAATTTATTTATTATCTCAACCTCTTGTTGTTGAGTGAGATCTGACAAATCAGCACTAAACCTGGCACCTTCTTACTTGATTGCTGCAGGTCAGAGTGGTTAGAAATAATTTATCTAATCCTCTTCCAAGAAAATAGCAGAAAAGTCTGAAGAGCGGTCTCGACCCGAAACGTCACCCATTCCTTCTATCCAGAGATGCTGCCTGTCAAGCTGCATTACTCCAACATTTTGTCGTCTATAGCAGAGAAAAAATCTATTTAACAGTCCTGTATCTTCAATTAGATAAATGTTTAATTTCTTTATGCATACATTTTAATGCAGCTTTTGAATGTTAATCAAACTGTATAATTATTCTTCATTATTTTCCAGGCACTGGCTTCATGCCTTCTCAATCAACATCGGAATCTTATACTGGTTTGGTTTATAATACTATGACTATTCCAGTTTACACTGTTCTGAAGGGGGTGAGTTGTGCAGGTTAAAGCCACTATTCCACAAACAAATTGTTGAATAGGAAACCGGCTCTTTGGCACACCATGTCGATGCTGACTATCAATCACCCATTTACTCTAGTACTATGTTATCCCACTATCTCATCCACGCCCTACACTTGAGGGGCAATTTATTACCAATTAACCTACGAACCAGCACGTCTTTGAGATGTGGGAGGAAATGGGAGCACCCGGATGAAACCCATCCGGTCACCAGGAGAACATGCTAACTCCACAGACAGCACCCAACATCAGGATCAAACCCAGGTCTCCAGCACTGTGATGTGACAACTCTACTAGCTGCACCACTGTTTAGTTTAGAGATACAGCGTGGAAACAGGCCCTTCAGCCCACCGAGTCCACGCCGACCTGTACACTAGTTCTATCCTACACACTAAGGACAACTTACAGAAGCCAATTAAACTACAAACCTGTATGTCTTTGGAATGGGGGGGGAGGAAACCAGAGCACCCGGAGAAAACCCACATGGTCACAGAACGTGCAAACTCCGTACAGACAGCATCCGTAGACAGGATCGAACCCGGGTCTCTGGCGCTATAAGGCAGTAACTCTACTGCTGCGCCACTGTGCTGCCCAACATTTTATACAAAAGGGTGTTAAAGAGTCATTCAGCACGCAAACAGGCCCTTTGGGTCAACTTGCCCATGCTGACAAGTTCCCTCTGTCCGCCTTAGACCCATATTGTTCTAAACCTATTGTGCCTATTAAATCTTTCCCTCTCATCTTAAACCTATGTCCTCTTGTTCTTGATTCCCCTACTCTGGGTATTTATCCTACCTACACCTCTAACCTGCCCAACCTCTCCCTGGAGCTCAGGCCCTCAAGTCCTGGCAACTTCCTCGATGTTCTTCTCTGTACTCTCTCCACCTTAACAACATAATACTCTGTGCAGCCTCACCAACGTCTTATACAACTATCGCATAACATCGCAACTTCTATACTCAATACCCTTACAAGGCCAATGTACCGAAAGCTCTCTTGCCCACCCTATCAACCTGTGACACCATTTTCCTGGAGCTGTATACTTGCACTCCGAGGTCCATCTTGTTACTTTCCCTTCTACAAAATATTGTTGAAGCACAGTTCATATATATTTTTTAAGGGATTAGATGGGTGAATACTGACTTGACAATATTGCTGTTTATCATTGTAGTTTTCTGGTTTAGGAATAGATTTTCAACTATTCTCTATGTTTATGTGAGATCTGCACAAATTATAATGTCCACATAGTGATTATTTTTTCAACTGGTGTGTATGCTATTAAATTAAATCTGTACAGAATTTCATTGCCTGGAGATCCTGCTGCATATGTTAAAAATTTAACACAGATATCTTCTTAAAATTTGAAGAAAGCAACCCAGATCAGCACCGGCCCTTTCTCAGACGAGTCGTCTGAAACAGAAGAAAGTGACAGCTCGAGAGGGAGCTCCAGGACATCAATGGCAGGATCAGACTCCCGCAAAGCCAGCAGTCCCAGCAGTCCCAGCAGTCCACGGGCCATGAAACGAGGTACAGTATCCACTACATGTCCGTGAAGCACTGGTGGGAGTGTCTAGGACCAGAGGCCATAGCCTCAGAATAAGAGGACGTACCTTTAGGCAGGAGATGATGAGGAATTTCTTTCATCAGATGGTGGTGAATCTGTGGAATTCATTGTCACGGAAGGCTGTGAAGGCCGTCAGTGGATATTTTTAAGGCAGAGATAGATAGATGCTTGATTAGTACAGATGTCAGGGGATATGGGGAGAAGGCAGGAGAATGGGGTTGAGAGGGAAAGAAAGATAGCCATGATTGAATGGTGGAGTAGACAGGAAATTTCTTGTTTCTTGTCCACACTCCTGGGCTTTCTAATGAGATGCATTTCTGTCTAACATAGTTTAATTTAATTCACTTGTCTTAAATGTTAGTGGGATTTAATAGAGTAGGTTTTAAAATGTCTTTTCGCTGGTGAGACATTTTCCAAAATCAGTATTGGAACAAGGTTATTCAGGAATAAAATATGGGGAGCTTATTTAGTACTAATTTAACTTGGTCTCCATTACATTGGAATTGAAGCTTTCAGGCACAGCTTCGTGGATGCAACTTTGTAACCAGATCCAATGGTTCAATGGTTTCTTTATTAACGCATGTACTAGGTACAGATAAATAAATCTTTTGCATTAAACTTTGCAATATTATTCCCTTACACAAGCACAATCCCCCAGTTGGTACAGAATGTACAGAATACCCCACTGAGGCCGTATGCAAGAGACGCCATTTTGGCAGAATGTTACAGTCCCAGCCACAGGCCCATTACAGCCATCGCCTCCATCCGGTCATCCCGCAAACCAATGTCTCTCTCCATGCCAGGCCCTCTTCAGCCCTTGTTCCCCCAAAAGGGGCAGCTCACATACCCGACCTCGAGGGCGCGGAAGGTACGACCCTCCCATCTATCCCCATTTCTTCTTACCAGGTCATTTGTCCAGCATCTATTGTCGTCTCCCTCCACCTCCTCTCTGATTCCCAGTCCACGGGACGTGCAGGGGATGGGTTTGCTGGCCTTCCCTCTCCAGGTGAGTTCTCAGTTCTGCACCGGGCAAGCTGGGCTTGGGTCCATAACCCAACATAGAATCTTTCCTAATGAATGAATAGATCTGGTGAGACCCGTTCCTGCGTCTTTGAGCCCATGACCTTTGGATGTAGGAGCAGTCTTTATGTTTAAAAATCATTTTTCAAAAGATACGGAGTTTTTACAAATGATAATGAATAAATTGTGCACATATCTTCTACAGGTGTTTCACTGTCATCTATGACCTCAGAAAGTGATTATGCCATCCCACCAGATGCATACTGTACAGACACAGAATGCTCTGAGCCCGAGCAGAAGCTTCCAAAAACATCCTCGTCCCATTCCATTGACAGTGGAAAAAATGTAAGTTTAAATCCTGCTCTTGAGTAGCCTGATAGAATGTTAAGCGATTCAGATAAAAATAATATTTTAATGTATTAAAAATGTGTAAATGTCTAAAAAAAAGAGTCCCGACCCAAAACGTCACTTATCCATTTTCGAAGATGGACACAAAGTGCTGGAGTAACTCAGCGGGACAGACAACACCTCTGGAGAAAAAGGATGGGTAAACGTCACCTATTCCTTTTCTCCAGAGATGCTGCCTGACCTGCTGAGTTACTCCAGCACTTTGTGTGGACGGTATAAAATAGCATCTGCAGCTCCTTCCTACACACCAATCCATTTTCTCCAGGGATGCTGCCTGACCCACTGTGTTACTCCAGCATTTTGTGTCAATGTTTAAAAATAATTATTTTGTTCATCCAACATGTTGTATTGCTTTCAGTAATCAGCATGCAGTTGTATTGCATGCCAGTATGACCTCTGACTATAATACCCCAAATGAAGATCTGGAAAAATCAGATATTCTGATCATTATCCAATAACCCTTACTCAAATTGTGTTGTTTCTGGTCATTGAACGTGAAAGGAATTAAGATAGGTTGTGACTGGCCAGATCAGATAGCCAGGAACAGTCCTGGTACAAACTTGCTTCTACTAAAAGCACAACCAACGCACAATCACATTGTCCACGACTCCCTGTGTCTTCCTCCAACCCACCTTGATTAGCAAAAGCAAGAAACCGTAAACAAAACTGGGATATTTGACCAAAGATAGACACAAAATGCTGGAGTAACTCAGCAGGACAGGCACAATCTCTGGAGACATTTGGGTGATGCTTTGGGACGAGACCCTTCTTCAGACTGAGAGTCAGGGGAGAGGTAGTCTAGAGATATGGAGGGGTAAGGTGTGAAAACAACACATGAAAGCAGACGATGATAAAGGAAATGTAGAATGGTTCATTGTTAGCTGAGGGGAAGTGGAAAAGGAGGCATACAATCAGTAAAATTAATCAGAAGGACAGTGAGGATGGGGAGGGGCAGAGAGAGAGGGAAAGCAATCGTTATTTGAAATAGGAGAAATCAATATTCATAATGCCGGGTTGTAAGCTGCCCAAGCAAACCAATTTTTATTCTCTTGCTGATGGTGCAGGGTACTGTGAGGATAAAGTGTCACTGTAACTACGGTCTGTTTAAAATGTTGTTGTCTTCAACTTTAAAAGTCTTTACCCTGCATTGCAAGTAAATCGTTGCAAAATTCTTTGTAAGGTAACAATTCTTTAAAATGTTTAATTAATTTTCCTTGAGAATAAATAAGCTTTTTTTTCCATGGACTATAAAGGGTGTTACCTCTTGCAATCGAAAAGTCATAACTCCTCTCAAGGCATACAAAACATAGAACAGTACAGCACAGGAACAGGCCCTTTGGTTCACAGTGTTTGTGCCCAACATAATAGTAAGATTAAACGAGAACTTACCAGTTTGAAGTTTGATCTTTATTTTATGAGGAGTTACGTTGTTGATTAAGTGAAGAACCCCGTCAGGGCGCATGTGCGTCAATCTTCAAAGCAGCGGTATGAAATCACAGACAACACCATAATTGAAGTAACATATTAAGATGATCAACATGAGAACTACCATTATGACCTTTTTTCTATGAGAGAGGGTTGGGCGTGGCGGGCACGTAATCACCAACGTAACTCCTCATAAAATAAAGATCAAACTTCAAACTGGTAAGTTCTCGTTTAATCTTACTATTTTACTTCGGAGTCACGTGAGTGACTACATGAAGATTTTAAAGCTCTGTGATTTTTATGCCGCAGATCAAAATCCCGGCTTCTCACTGCATCGATTGACTCGGAGTATCATCAATAATGCTGTAAACATGACATTGCTTATCATGCAAAAACAAAACAGTTTTATTTTTGGTCATAAAACAACCAATAAACCCTCTTAATGTAGGGCAACAAACGAAACAGAATGAAACAGTATTGAAAACAGACTTTAAACAATAGCAACAGCACTCAATATTGAGTTGGCAAACAGCCCTCCATCGGCAATCGGCCGATGGTAGTATTGCTGAAACACAAGTTCATTTTTCCAACCTGCGGCTTTTAATATATGGTCGATGGGAACGTCCATCGCCCTGGCCGCGGATGTTGCTACTGCGCTAGTGGAATGAGATGTAAACACATAATGTTAATTCCTGCCTGAACCAACTCTTGCTTTAACCACCTTGAGATAGTCTGAACTGCCACTCTTTTATGTTGACATCTTGTAACTGAGAAATAATCCTGTTTCTTCTTGTCTTAAAGCCCTTGTGGCTTCAATGTAATGTAACAAATGTGTCCTTACACATAAACATGGAGCTGTAGGATATGCTGAGAACACAATCTTAAAACCTGTCACACCTGGCCTGCTTTGTTTGAGCAGGTCAGAAATATAAAACAGAACATTCTCTGTATTCACTTCCATTCTCTCGAACTGAAGTTTTTGGAAAGTCTGCACTCTCTGTACTGACACTAATGCCATTAGCATAGCCAATTTCATGGTTAATTTTAACAAAGTTATAGACGTGACAGGGACCCAATGACGAAGTATGTTACGAACAACACTTACCTCGCAGATTACCATATACCTAGGCTTAGGCGGTTTGGAATTAAAGAATCCTTTCATCAACCTAGATATGAGAGGGTGAGAACCTATACTTTGTGTCCGTGTACCTATTACAAGATATGCCGACCAAGCACTTCTAGCTGTATTGATAGCAGTATAGCTAAGACCCTCATCATAATAAAGTGTAGATAAACTCTAACACATTTTCAATAACTACAGTATCATATTGAATATTCTTTTGAACACAATATTGTTCCCATTTTTTTTTTTTTTTTCCATAATTCATATACTGTTTTTGAGTACTCTTTCTCCAGGCTGCAGTGAGTATATCCACCGTTGGCCTAGAAAGTCCTCGACCAATGTAAGGCATTCTTAAAACCTGCAAATTAACAGATCCATACCATCACATAACGGATAAACTTAATGCGTTACTGGATGCTCCAGCAAATTCCTACTGTTTGGAATCAGCAAAAAGAGGTTGGATCACTATCTGTAACATCAAAGGGAACCATGGTTGAATCAGGCAATTTGGTATCACCAAAACCCCTGAAGCGGCATCCTGCTTGATTTTCTCAAACACCAACCTATGAGGCAGAATGGTGGGAAAATGTACACAAACATATCATCCCAATTTAGTGAAAAAGCATCAATTGTCACTGCCCCTGGATCTGGTGCCTATGAAACATATTTTGGCCTTCCATATAGAAGTACTATGTTCTTGAACACATCCTGGTTCCACATCCACTCTGTGTTATGATGGAATTTTCGTGAGCTGCCATCTGGTACTACATTAAGTTTCCCTGGCAGATAGATAGCTCCAATCCAAATCTCTCTATCCCTACTCCAGGTCCAATTGTATTTGCCAACCTGTCACATGATAACAATTTGATTCCACCCATGTGATTCATATCAGCAACTGCTGTAGTGTTGTCTATTTTGCACTGCACATGCAAACTAGTTTAGTTAGTGCCATAAGCCTTGAGTCCATAAAATACTCTTGGTTAATTCCCCATGTTTGCAGAAGCAATGTTCATCTGTCTCCACCGCTGGATCTTGTATCAGTAGCACCCTACCCAAGTGCTCTGACATCTGTCTGCATATCACAGAAGCTTGGTCCAATAACACTTTGGAACTACTAGTGGACACATGCTGAATCCACCATTGTACATCAGCAACAGCAACAGCCTCTATTGATAGAAGCATAGGTCTATTATAATGACCCCAATGTATCCTCAATGCTTGTTCCTTTGACCTTTGTAATTGTAGATAATAAAGTGGCCATATTGAACTGCTGGAAATGCTGCCAGCCATTACCACAGCAGACTTGTCACCTGGCTAATTGAAGGCTCTGTGTCAGCAATTAACTTGATATAGCTCTTAATTAGCTCTACCCTTTTTTGCCTGAGCAAGGTCACAATGATGTTGATTAAGTCCATTGTGAACCCAACTAGTCAATTTGTGTCACAGGTATAAATTTAGATTTCTCTGGATAGCTTATAAAGCCCAATTAAAAATGTTTTTTACCAACTGCCACTGATGCTTCAGCTGTTTCCTTTGATTGTCCTACAATCAAGATATTATCTAGCTAAGCCATGAGCACATGACCTTGACTTCTCATCATGCCTAGAATAGGTTTTAACAACTTTGTAATCCCTCTAGGAGCTGAAGAGAAACTATTAAGCAGTGGATTGTATTGGCATAATTGCCCCATCCAGCTGAATTTTAAACCTTCAGTATAAACATATCTGAGGTAAACATTTAATTGTATCACATTAGATCTGTCTACATGAGAACCAGACCCTCTTACCTCCTTACCACCTGGCATTCTTCCCCGGCCTTGAGCTGGATATCTCACCTCCATGGAGGTGCTACAGCCGAACGCGAACTGCGCTGCATCGTAGCTGGACTCGTCCCTTGCCCGGACCAGTCTGCTCCCTTATAGGAATACTTCCGCTTTGGTGAATATGTGGCTGCCGTCTTAGCCTCCTCCTCCAGCTCCTTCACCTGCTGTGCAAAATCCTCGCCAAACAGCTGTGCCGGTTGCACTGTGCCAGGCTGGCAGAGTGAAGCATATTTAGGATTGATGGTTGGTCTAATCGCATCTTGCGGAGGCAGTTGATCTCAAAGTGGGCACTCCACAATAGCGCCTTTTGTTGTAATTTGTCATGGCCTCTCCATCCACCATCCTGGCAAAGCTCGTTATACCAGATGCCAGCAACTTTAAAAATATGCTGGAGCTTCACATGCTCCTGGGCTTTCATTAGTATGCCCATCTTGCCCCAATTCTTCCTGTTCCCAACAGGAACTTGTAACAGTCCACAGTTGATTGGGGCTTCATACTTCGTTACTGTCTCATCCATTGTCAGCTCCTGTAGCTGATGTGAGACTTGGTAATTTATGCTGGTGGCAAGTTCCTCACCCAGAGGCTCACCAGCATCCGACGACATGGCAAACCGTGCTGCACACGGTGTCAGCTCTGACAGCTGCCTGCCCTCCCTTTGGAAGTCGTCGGACTCAGGGTCAGAGCGTATCTGCCCTTCTGCACTCACCTCTTGCAAAGAGGGTGCTTTCAAGCAGGCCTCTACTAGGCACTGCCAGTGGAGCCATCCCCTCGGCCTCCCGCCTGCCCAACTCCTCCTGGAGTATGGCTTTATGAAGCAGACCTCTCCTAGGCACTGCCAGCGGAGCCTTCCCTATGGCTTCCCGCCTGCACAACTCCTCCTGGAGCGTCTCTGTGGAGCAGCCCCTGTATGAGCTGCTCCTTTTGGATAAACCGCTGGGGAACGGTATCCTGTCCCCGACGGGACTCTCGTGGCCCGACTCTGCGGAGTCTATAGCCCTTACTGACTTGGGTTATGCCGACCGCCCGACTGGCGTTGGCTGTGTACCCGGCTGGGCACTTTGCCAAGTCTGTCGCCGCACCGCTACCGGCTTGCGACTCCCCCGAGGTGACAGGCTGCCTTTCAGTGACTGCGTCCCGCAGCTCTCTCTCTCCTTGTCGGCAGCAGCCTGCACCTTTTCGTTGTTCCTGTATGTGGGGGAAAAAACACACAGAAACAATTTCTTTACTTTTTTCTAACTCCTCCAAAGTCTCCCCGACTTTGGTGGAGCTGTAATTACTCACCTGCAGCAAGAGCTCCGTGCTCCTGCTGCCGTTGTCGCCAATGCGTCAGACGTAATGATGCGCATGCGCCCTGACGGGGTTCTTCACGTAGTCACTCACGTGACTCCGAAGTAAAATGTCATGTTAAATTCATCTCATCTGCTTGCACATGATCCATATCCCTCTGTACCCTGCACTTACATGTGCCTCACTAAAAGCCTCTTATACTCCACTATTGTATCTGCCTTCACCACCAACTCTGGCAGTGCATTCTACTACTGTCCCCACTACACTGTGTGTGACAAAACTAATACAGAACAGAACAATACATCCAGACCGATGAAAAGGTCGGGACTATGTTTAGTTTACAGATACAGCATGGAAACAGATCCTTCGGCCCACTGAGTCCACACCTGCCATTGATCACCTTGCACTAGTTCTACGGGGAGTGGGAGGAAACTGGAGTACCCGGAGGAAACACACATGGTCACAGGGAAAAAGTACGAGCTCTACACGGATAGCACCCATAGTCAGGATCGAACCCAGGTCTGAGGCAGGAACTCTACTGCTGCGCCACTGTGCCACCACTATGTGTCCCACTTGCAGAGTTGTAAATCCATGTAAACTGTGAACTGGCAAAGGAAAATGCTAAAAGGGCTGTCTCACTGTGCGAGTTGACCCACGAGTGACCCCGAGTGAAAGACTCGTGGTTGCGTACGATACTACAAGTTTATGATCCCGAGTTTAACCGAGTTCCCACGGGTATGTCTAAGTTTCCCGTTTACTTCTCATTTCTGCGATGTTCCAAGTTCGTCTCCCGAGTGTACCAAGTTCCTCTCCCGTTAATCTTGAGGCAACAATGTATATCGAAGTGTTTAAAAATCATCACATGTTAAAAAAATGATGTCATGCTTTTTTTTACATACTATAAAAAGCCTGCCTTGTTTAAATTGGCTCATTTGGAGAAAATGTTTGCAAGAAGGCTATTGGAGTCCCGGTTGGAGCTTCGACTCTGACTCCGCGTTTTTTTCGACCCAGCGCCGCCCGCCCGCGGCGGGACGGCCTCAGACCGCAGACCGCAGACCGCAGACCGCGGACCACAATCCGCTGCTTGATGTTGGTGGTCGGCGGTCACAGCACTCCGGAACGGCGACCCGGCAAGGCATCGCCCGCTCCGTGCATCAGAGGGATAACGGAACTAATCTCCCAGGTCTGTCCCTTCATCAAATGGTGAATCTGCTCCACTAAGACGGCCGTCTCCATATTCAGATTGCAAAGCAGCTAACGCAGCAGGCTGCAGCTCTGTATAACTGAGTGGTGATGGGTGGTGTAAAAGATTGTGATTATGGTCATGTTAAGAATTAAAAGTCATAAAATTAATGTGTGAAATGTGATTCTTATTTTTCAAAGTCTCTCATAGGAAACAATGAGCGTATAGAGCCCAGGAAGAGGGGGAGAAAGGGACGTACACTCACAGAGGCAGAGTCTCTCAGCCTGTGTGAGAGGGAGGGAGGGAGAGAGAGACACACACACAAGGTGGATGTGAAATCTCACCTACCTGTTTCAGTGACAGGCACCCGCAGCCAGTGGATGAAGCCACCCCCATCTGTCTCCCCTCCTCTCCCTCCACTCTCCACCCTCTCTCCTCCACCCCACCCCCCTCACCCAATTTGGAAATGTCATCCCATCACCCATTCCTTCTCTCCAGAGATGCTGCCTGCCCTCTGAGTTAAAGAGTTCCCACTTGCAGCAGCAAAACAGGCCAGTAAACACAATACTCATAGATAATATACTAAACAAAGAAAATATATATTAAAAAATCCAGTATTATTGCAAAAATCCCAAAGTCCTTAGTGCAAACAAGGCAGTTTGTAGTTCATAGTTTAGTTAGCATTTGTTGCGTTCAAAAACCCGATGGTTGTTAGGAAGAAGCTGTTCTTGAACCTGGAGGTCATGGTTTTCAGATTCTTATACCTTCTGCTCAGCAGGAATGAAATGAGAGCATGGCCAGGGTAGTGTGGGTCCATGACAATGCTGGCTGCCTTTTTGAGGCAGCACCTCCTATAGAACCCTTTGATTCAGTAAAGTTCAGTAAAGAGATCGGGAATCTGGCATCATGGCTTGACAATAAAACCCAGCCTTTAACATCCGCATAATGAAAGAGTTGGTGTTGTACTACGGAACAGGGGTGCAGGAGAGGTGAACACAACCCTGTCTTCTTCAACAGCACTGGTAGAGATGGCTTCTGGACGTGACTGGCAAACCTCAGATTAGGCTGCCATGAAGTGTCATAAAATGTTCTCACGCTGTTCCTCAATACTGGTTTGTCTTAAGGTTGTGAGCTCAGTCCCAAATACACAAAATTTATATATAAACTTAAAGCAATTTTTTCTTTTCTACCCACTCTGTCACCTTATCAATAACTTACTTAACTTTGTTAAGCAGAATTTGTCTTTAAAAAGTCTAAGTAACTGATATTTCTGTCCCTGATTATTGTTTCTAAAAAGAGTTCCCACGATAGACTCACGAGTCACAAAGTTAAACGCACGGGCCACTACGTTCTTACAACAAGTTTAAAATGTTTCAAATTTTAACCTCAAGAGTACATTTTACTCGTGGAAAAGTTCAAACATGTTTGAACTTTTGCAAGAGTTAACAAGTTTCACGTGTACCTCCCGTTAGCGCCAAGAGTCGCTAAGTTGCGTCCACGAGTTCCGACGTTCCCGCTACGTTAATTGTACGTGATTACCACGAGTTAAATTTGTTTTAAACTCGGGGTCACTCGTGGGTCAACTCGCACAGTGAGACAGACCTTTAAGGATCGTGATAAACACAGAGATTAAAATGCACAATCATCTCCTGAACAGGAACCTTTGGAAAAGTCCGGATATTTGTTAAAAATGGGAGGAAAAGCAAAAACATGGAAACGCCGATGGTTTGTCCTTAAAGGTGGTGAATTGTTGTACTACAAATCCCCAGTAAGTATGATGAACAGAACTCTTTAGTTCCAACTCTGCAGTCATTAAATTTAGGCTTGAGATACTAAACTTTCCTCGTAGTCTCGGAAACCGTTTCGCCAAACACTTGCACTCGGTCCATCAAGGCCTACTGGACCTCCTGATCACTAACCATTTTAACTCCTCTTCCCATTCCCATACTATCCTTTCTATCCTGGGCTTCCTCCATTGCCAGAGTGAGGCCACACACAAACTAAAGGAACAGCACCTCATATTCCGCTTGGCGTGTTTACAACCGAACTGTACGAACATTGAATTCTTCAATTTTAAGTAACCTACCAATCCCCCCCACCTCCCCTGCTCTCTGGGACGTGCACTCGTTTCTCCCATCCCCTTCCACTTGTGTTCTTTCCTCTGGCTTCACAATAAGCACTTCTATTCTTATCTCACACCTTTTGTCTTTTCATCTTTTTCACCCAACCATCTGCCCACTCACTTGTATCTACCTATCACTCGCCAGACTTCGTCCTGCTCCTCTCTTCCAGCTTTCTTCCCCTCCCCCCTCCCCCTTCCTCCGCCCCATCACAATCAGTCTGAAGAGTCCCAACCGGAAATGTCATCTATCCACGTTCTCCAGAAATGTTGCCTGAGTTACTCCAACACTTTGCACCTTTATTTTCTTCCATTTTTTGGTCTGCTTTCAATTTGAATGCAGAAACTATTAATATTCTTAAGTTTTATTACCCTAATATTTGTATATAAGACTCTGTGGCGCTTACTGAAATATAATTTCATTCTTATCTCTGAATCCAGAGTGATGTTATTCGTAAACCACAGGGCCAAATTGAGCTCAATGTTTCAAATCATATTGTTAGATGTGATGGAAAGCAAACAATTCAGGTTAGTGTTTCACATTTCATTTCCAAAATACAGCACCTGTCTCAGTTTTTGAACACTAAATAACTGATTTTGTATTAAATCTATTTTCCATAATTGGAAATGTTACTTTTCCGAAGGTTTTGGGGTCATTGTCCATATGATCGGTCGTCCAATCATTTACCCATCTACAAAGACACGTGGTGCCTGACAATAATAAGTTTGTTCTGTTTTCTAAGCTTATTACAGAGAAAAAGACTTACTACTTGACTGCAGATTCTCCCAATATTCTCGAGGAATGGATTCGGGTTTTACAGAATGTTTTACGCATTCAGGCTGCCAGCCCACTCCACACACAGCCGGATATCAAGCCATCAATCGAAGGTTTACTAACTAAGGTACTGATTCCAATAATTAGCTATTTGATAGTCATGATGAATTATAGGAATTTACAGTCAGTCATGATTCATCAAAATAATAGGTTTTGTATTGCATATAATCTGGTGTATATATAATTTTTATTTATATATATATATATATATATATATATATATATATAAATAAAAATTATATATACACCAGATTATATGGTGTATACACACACACACATATACATATATATATATATATATATATATATATATATATATATCTATCTTTAAATGTTGATGCACAATTGAATAAATAATCCTATGGTAAGTTAAGGAAAAGAATTTCAAGATATTTAAAATGATGAACATACAATGTAATCTTAAAGGTGAAAATCAAAACAACTACAGATGCTGGACATCTAAAATAAAACAGAAAATTCAGGAAACAGTCAGCAGACCTACAGTAGATGAAAAACTCCTCCTCAAATTCACTCTAAAGCTCCTAATCTTACCTTAAACCCGTGCCTCTGGTTATTGAGACCAATGGAATACTTACAAGGGAATCCCTCTGCCAAGGAATACAATTCCCACTACCTATCCTATCCATGTCTCTCAGAATTTTCCATACCTCAATCAGGTCTTTCCTCAACTCCAAAGAAAACAAGCCCAGCCTATCCAGTCTCTCTTCGCAGTTGAAATGGTCTATCCAGGAAATGCCCCAGTGAATCTCCTCTGCAACCCTTGTAGTAGAATGACATCCTTAATATAACGAGGCAACTGGAACATCACACAGTAATGCAGCTGTGGTCTAACCAATGTATTATATAGTTGCAATGTGACTTCCTTACTCCTTATATTCTCTGCTCCAGCTAACGAAAGTATTATTTAAGCCTTCCTAATCATCTTCAATGAAAACCTCAATATGAATTGGGGCTCTACCATTCACCTTATATATCCTAGCCTTGTTCATCTTGCAAAATGCAGGACCTTGTATTTTCTTCAAGGTTGTATTCCATTTGCCATTCTCTGCCTATCTTGCCAGCAGATTTCTATATATCTTCTATATATGTCCTGCTATTTATGGTGTCCATTGTGTCAGGTCCCATAATTTTGATTTGTCTTGCAGGTAAAGCATGGTTACTCCAAGAGAGTCTGGTGTGCACTTGTTGGAAATGGTCTCTATTATTTCCGCAGTCAGGAAAATAAGGTAAACCATCAATTTTGTCACTACCTGATCCTCTCCAAATCATGTGTTTGTCTGCTAGTACTCTTTGTTCAACTTCCTGATTCTTAATGTTGCATTTGGTGAATATATTATTTTATTATTACTCTTTAAGGTAATTATTACATTATTTGTATTTTCATTTCATTCCATTAGTGCGTTTCTGGAAAAAATATCTCATGCACCTTCTTCCCAACAAAATATTGATTGATTGAAAGATACAGCATGGAAACAGGACCTTCGGACCTCAAAGTCCATGCCAACCACCGATCACCCATTCGCACTAGTTCTATGCTATCCCACTTTCACATCCGCTGCCTCCACACTATTCACAATTTACAGAGGCCAGTTAACCTCCAAACCTGCACGTCTTTGGGGTGTAGGGCAGAAACCGGAGCACCCAGAGGAAACCCATGTGGTCACAGGGAGAACATGCAAACTCCGCTTGGGTGGCTCCCAAGTCGAGATTGAACCTGTGTCTCTGGTGCTGTAAGGCAGCAGCTGTCCCAGTTGTGCCACTATGCCAATGCTGGATTATTGTATTATTACCACACCAATGTGGTTGATATACTTTGTTTGAAAGTGGCCATCTGTGATGTTTACATTTTTATATTACAAAAAAAAGACTAAACAATTAGACGTGTTCCACCTAAGGCACTCTGTGACAATATAATGCACTCCTGCAGCAGCATGGGCAGCATAGTGATAGCGATAGAGTCTCTGTCTAAAGCACCAGAAAACGTGGTTCAATCCTGACTATGGGTGCCGTCTGTACGGAGTTTGTATGTTCTCCCTGTGATCGCGTGGGTTTTCTCTGGGTGCTCCGGATTCCTTCCACATTCCAAAGACATGCAGGTTAATTGGCTTCTGTAAATTGTCCCTAATGTGTATGTAGAACTAGTGTATGGGTGATTGCTGGTCAGCGTGAACCTGGTATGCCGAAATGTCTGTTTCCATGCTGCATGTCCAAATAAATGCATATAGTCGTGAATTAGACGATAATTTGTGCTGTGACTATTGACCATGCCAAGTTTAGCTCACATTAAACCCTTCCAACATAGATAAGCCTTTCAGTCAATTTGCACTGGTCTTTGAACTTAGGCTCTTGTCACATTCACTGCTTTTAACGTGAATTTAGTGCTGATTGTGCATTGAACCCCAAATCAGTGACACTATTCACAACATTTGCATTATTTATTCCAGCACCTTTGCGTTTTATTCAACATATTTTGTATGTTATCAAGTTTCCATTAGGTCAGATTAATTTGATGGAAGCAACAGTTGAAGAGGTAGACAGATCGTGTGATTCAGATGAAGATTACGAGACCAGCAGTCAGAGCCTACTATCTACACATTATACAATTGGCATTCATCCCAAAAACCAGGGCCCTACCTACCTCCTCATAGGCTCCAAACACGAAAAGGTATGTTTGCAATTATTTACTAAATCTGATATAATGATTCTGTAAGGACATTTATACTATTGAGAGGTAACCTTCATTTTAATGCCATTAGACATGATACAGGAATCTGTTATCCTTGAGGTAGTCCCCCAAAAGATTTACTGCTGTTTGACAGTTGTGAAGCAGGAAATATTGCAGTTAGCTTCTGCACAACACGGTGCCACATCTAGCTATGAAGCAAATGCACTGATTGTATGTACCGATGAGGAGGAATTTCTTTAGCCAGAGGGTGGTGAATCTGAGGAATTCATCACCACAGATGGGGGGGGTGGGTGGAGGCCAAATCATTGGGTATTTTTAAAGCGGAAATTGACGTATTCTTGATTAGTAAGGGTGTCAAAGATTATAGGGAGAAGGCAGGGGAGGGAAAAATTGATCAGCCATGCTCAATGGGCCGAATGGTCTAATTCTGCTTCTATGTCTTATGATATCGACCCGGGGTAGATCTAAAATTTTCGAAAGGCCCTATAACCCCCACAATCAAAATGTGGATTATAGAAATGACGGAGACCTTAAACGTGGAAAGAATCAGATTTTCCCTGTTGGACAAACAGGAATTATTCGTTGGAACATGGTCTCCCTTTATTGATTATTTAAAGGGTCAGAATGGTTCAGCACAGGAACCTGACTAACACTCGGGCTAAAGAATGGATGAAATGCTATACTCTGAAATGTACGAATATATCTCGAATGAAGTTTTTTATTTTAATAAATTTTTCCATTCTTCTTTAACTATCTTTTTCTTTTCTGTTTTGTTTTTTTTGGGGGGGTTTTCTCCCCTTTTTTTTTTTTTTTTTCTTTCTCTCTCTTTTCTTCTCTCTCTTTTCTTTCTTTACTTCATCTATCTAGTTTTAAAAAAATAAAAAAAAGGCAAAAGGTATTGGAGACAATGTAATAATAATTGACAATATTATCAATTCAAAAATGTAAGACTGTAATGATGTTAATAGGTTGTGTACTTATCTCCAATAAAAAATATTTTCAAAAAAAAAAAAAAAGATTACAGGGAGAAGGCAGGGGAGGGAAAAATTGATCAGCCATGATTGAATGGTAGAGCAGGCTCAATGGGCCGAATGGTCTAATTCTGCTTCTATGTCTTATGATATCGACCCGGGGTAGATCGCCCGGTGCGGGGGAAGCTAAGATTCCCCCCCCCCCCCGATGTTGGAGCTTGATCGCCCCAACAAGGAGGCCCGCCGCCTGCTACGGGAGTAAGATTGTCCCGTCAACGGAAGGTTAGAGGCCCCTGACCGCTGGAGGACAAAGAAGGGAGAGATTGAACGTTTTTTTCGCCTTCCATCACAGTGAAGAATGGGGAGGAGTCACTGTGGTGGATGTTCATGTTTAAATGTATTTTGTGTGTTCTGTTCTTTTTATTGGTATGACTATGGCAAATCAAATTCCTCGTATGTTGCAAAACATACTTGGCTAATAAAGTATGATTATGATTATGATAGGTTTTAGGGGCTTCATTGAATAATAACTATTGTCCAAGAAAATGTAAGAACTACCCTGCTCCTCATTGTGCAACCTCATGGAAACATTTTCCATAAACCTGAGAGGGCTAACATGACCTCTGTTTAATGTTTCTTCCAAGAAGCATTAATTAGAATTATGACCTGGAATTTGGTGTGTTGCAAAATGATGGCTCTTGCTGTTGGCTTCGAAGAAATCTCACCACAATGATCCAACATACTCAGTAATATAATTTTTTTGCCTTTCCCAATATCAGTGACAGATGAACCTCAGTTTGAAATTACAGCACAAGTGTCCAGCACCAAGGTGATATCACGTAGGCTAAATCACAGACAAACCAGGAAAGAAATGCTCAATTTGTAATTAACCGTCTAATCATCTTATAAAGCACAATGTATAGATTGGAACACAACACATGGGATTAAGATAGAAAGTTAAAAATAAACATACAGTGGTTGTCATTATTTTAGGAAACACTGAAAAATGAAATAATGAACCACTCCTGCATTGCAGGACTAAATTTTAAAAACTTTTCTTCCTATCTGTTCACGGGCCGTATGATTTTGGGTTACAGGCTGCATTCGGCCCAGGGGACGTAGGTTGCCGACCCCTGCTTTGAAGGAACAAGAATAACTTGGAAAATCATTTGCATTTCCTCCTTCATTTCCACGAGTGTACTTCTGAATTTATTGTTAATCTCTAGATATGATGATAGTAAATGATGACAGTTTCGCAGCTGTTAAGTCTGGACACATTTGTTCATCTCTACACAAGGGTTTGAACCTGGCCTGGCTCAGAAGCAGGCATTTCTCTTGGTCAAAGCTGGCGCCCGCAAATGTGAAGGTCTAGACAGTTGATTAACTACTGCTACCATCAGTTAAGATTAAATATTAAAGCAGAACCATTACCCCGAGTTTAAAAATGCACAATTAGCCAGTCCAATAATTATCATTGTTAGCTGGCCTTGGATTAAACTGTGATTTTACTGTGATTTGCTTTTTTTAAAGGACACCTGGTTTTACCAGCTAATTGTGGCTTCAGGTTGCACTGATATAAATGTGGGAACTGAATTTGAACAGCTGATTGGCAACCTATTGAATGCAGATAAAGATGCAAGTAAGTCTAATATTTCAATGTATATATTTATATTAGGAACATAATGTCTGAGTGTAGAAACAAAGAACTGCAGATGCTGGTTAATACACAAAAGCACACAAAGTACTGGAGTAACTAAGCAGGTCAGGCAGCATCTCTGGAGAACATGGATAGGTAACGTTTTGACTCGAGGCCCTTCTGAGGCTGAGCAGCAGAGTTACTCCAGAATGTTGTGTCCTTTCTGAGTGCTGTTTTTTTTTTAACAAATTAAGGGTCATCAACCAGTGTTGTTATAGAGCACCCTGATGTGAGGCATGGGTTTTCACATTTTAATGTGATTTGGGAATTGATTCTTACCAAGACAGACAAAGTTGTATGTGCACATATGCACCACCATGTTGCTTTCTTGTTAATCTGAGCAATGACTGAATTTTAACTTTCGAAATTGCAGTAATTTTTACTTGCTATAATTCAATTCCAATGTCATTTTTTTTGTGTTTTAACTCTCTTTTAAGGCTCCCAGCTCTGGGCCCACCCGACTCTATGCTACTGTAAAGATGGGATAACATCTCCTCTTACCACACTGCCATCTGCAGCTCTGCAGACTGAAGCACTCAAGCTGTTTAAGGTAACATTCATTTGTCTCCTGAAGAACAATGGTCCATTCAGACCAGTAGAGCTCACTGCCATTTACCCCCAACATGCTACAGCAACTTCAAGATGGGAAGTATTTGAGGATGAAGACAAAAATCCAAATGTTGCTGTTGTCGAGCACATCAATCGTTAGCTTTGTTTTATTCTCTGCCTCTATCTTGATAAGATATTGCTGATAAATAAAATAACCAACACGTGCCAGGTCGCATTCCCTCAGGTTTTAGAATAGGTTCACTACAAATATTGAACGATATTAAGTATGCTCAACATTCATCATCTTTTTTGGATAGACACTAAAAGCTGAGGTAACTCAACAGGTCAGGCAGAATCTCTGGAGAAAAGGAATAGGCGACGTTTCGGTTCGAGAACCTTCTTCAGACTGAGAGTCATGGGAGAGGGAAACTAGAGGTATGAAAAGGTACAGAACAAATCAGAGCCTGCAGTGATAACCCAGGAAAGGTGGAGCCCATAATGGTCCATTGTTGGCTGTGGATAACGAAGGGATACGAACAGAGAAACTAGCAGGATGACTAGGGTGGGAGAGAGAGCGGATGCAGACAGGAGAGAGAACTCTCTTTCTTTATCTATTCTATAAAATCCATTCATTTTATAAAATAAGCTTAGCATTCATTGTCTTTTATCGGATGGGTGGGAGGACGAGAAGAGAGAGGGAACTCTTATTTTTCATTACTCTTTTTTCCAATGTTTTCTTTAAAAATCCTTTAAAAAACATATCCAAACCTAGTAAACAAACAGAGGTTTAATTCTTCAATATATCTTCTGTTACAAACCCCAACTTGAAAAGCATCTTCTTGCTCTTTTGACACTTCTAATTCCAGCTGATAGTATGGATTTTTCCGGCAATCGTCCTGGTGTTTGGCTACTTTTGTGCTTCTAACCCAAATCCAAAAGGAAGTTGATTTAAGATTACCCAAATATCCACCTACTGTATTAGTTATCAAATAAAATGCTGTTTTTTTTAAATCTTCAGACTTCCCAGTTATTCATCAATGTTGCTATTGATGCCCCTGCCATTGACTATCATGTATCACTGGCTCAGAGTGCTCTGCAAGTGTGTCTCACGCACAGAGAGCTTCAGAATGAGATCTACTGCCAATTAATCAAGCAAACAAGAAAGCAGCAAACCCAGAACCACTTTGGAACACTTCAGGTACGTTGATGAATTTTCCGAAAATTGGAAAGTTGCATTGTTTAGTTACAAGTTGAAACAAATTGTTGTTCAGATGAGAAATGAGTTAAGTGAACATCAGTTAAGATTCAGAACTTGAGTAAAACACAAAGTGCTGGAGTAACTCAGCAGCTCAGGCAGCGTCTCTGGGGGGAATGGGTAGGTGATATTTCGGGTCAGGCTCTTCTTCAGACTCAGCCCTGACCCAAAATGTCCCCTATCCATTCCCTCCACCGTTGCTGCCTAACTTGCTGTTACTCCAGCACTTTGTGTTTTGCTGAAGATTCCAGCACCCTTGTGTCTCCAAGTTTCAGAACTTGCTTTCTCACTAAATCTGTGTAGTACCCCTTCATTCATTACACTTGTCCACCAGCTACATATTGGGCTATAACTAATTATAACGATACCTGCAAATAGAAAACTTGGTGAATTGTTTCAGCAAACAACAGAATGTTTTAACCTGGGCATTGACTAGTACCTTCTGTTGTCTTAGTTTGATGACCACTACCTCAAGAGGCTTTTGAACATCAAGTCTCTTAACAGCCAGGTGAGGCCTTAACGTGGTCTCTAAAATATCCTGAAATGAGCTGTACCAAAAAGCTTGTTGTTCAGTGTTCTTAATTATAAGACGTTAGTATAGATTTAATTGTTTTAATTAACCCAATTACTTTTTAACAAATTTGTGTGATTCTGTAGAGACTATTTCATCCAGAACTTCTATAGTTTAGTTTAATTTATTGTCACGTGTACCGAGGTACAGTGAAAAGCTTTTGTTACGTGCGAACAAGTCAACAGAAAGACAATACATGATTACAATCGATCCATTTACAGTGTATAGATACATGATAAGGGAATAACATTTAGTGCAAGGTAAAGCCAGCAAAGTCCAATCAAGGATAGTCTGAGAGTCATCAAAGAGGTAGATAGTAGTTCAGCACTGCTCTCTGGTTGTAGTAGGATGATTCAGTTGCCTGATAACAGCTGGGAAGAAACTGTCCCTGAATCTGGTGGTGTGCTTTTTCACACTTCTATATCTTTTGCCTGATGAGAGAGGGGAGAAGAGGAAGTGGCCAGGGTGCGACTCGTCCTTGATTATGCTGTTGGCCTTGCCGAGGCAGTGCGAGGTTTAAATGGAGCCAATAGAAGGGAGGTTGGTTTATCTGATGGTCTGGGCTATATCCACAATTCGCTGCAATTTCTTGCGGTCCTGGATGGAGCTGTTCCCAAACTAAGCTATGATGCATCCTGATAAAATGCTTTCTATAGTGCATCTGTAGAAGTTGGCGAGAGTTGTAGGGGACTTGCCAAACTTCCTAAGCCTTTTTAGGAAGTAGAGGTGTTGGTGTACCTTCTTGGTCGTTGCTTCAATATGGGTGGTCCAGGAGAAATTGTTGGTGATATTGACTCCTAGGAATTTGAATCTCTACTTCGGGACCATCAATGCAAACTGGGGTGTGTGTACCGCTTTGCTTCCTGAAGTCGATCACTATCTCCTTTGTCTTGCTGACATTGAGAGAAAGGTTGTGGTCTCGATACCAGGACACAAGGTTCTCTATCTCCTTCCTGTACTCCATCTCATCATTACTTGATATCCGACCCACAATGGTGGTGTCGTCTGCGAATTTGAAAATTGAATTAGATTTGTACATGGCTGTGCAGTCGTGGATGTACAAAGAGTAAAGAACGGGGCTGAGAACGCATCCTTGCAGAGCACCAGTGTTGAGGATTATCGTGGAGGATGATTTGTCCCCTATCCTCACTGATTGGGGTCTGTTGGTCAGGAAGTCGAGGATCCAATTACAGAGATTAATGCTGACCCCAAGTCCCATGAGTTTGGTGATAAGCTTGGATGGTACAATGATTATGCTGCTGGCCTTGACGAGGCAGCGTGAGGTATAAATTGAGTCAATAGAAGGGAGGTTGGTTTGTGTGATGGTCTGGGCTACGTCCACAATGGTAGAAGTGGTAGAAGTGCAAGAACGTAGCAAAAATCAATAGCCTTGCATAGTAACACAGGCATGATATTCTTCCGATTTAAATCGGAATTCCGATTTTTTTTGTTTTCCGAGAAATGAATCCGATTTTTCATCTTGACTAAACCCCCCGATTCGACTAAACCTTGCCTCAACTAAACCTCACACCCCACTACGAAACTTCGTCTCGACTAAACTTCACCTCACACTTAAACCCCGCCTCGACTAATCGGCGCCTCTCTCCCGCTTCCGGGGTGGGGTTCGGGCTCAACGTCAGCGCGAGTGTGCCCCTCCCCTCCCACCGGCTCTCCTGGGCAATGCACCTGCGCCGCTCTCCGCGCTCGGTCCCGCCCCCCCCCCTGGTTGGAGCCGCTCCACTCACATGAGGCGCCGCCAACGGCTGTGGGGGAAGGGGTGCTATAAATAGCGGGAGCGGGTGAGAATCGGCGAATAGTGGAGGCGCGAATTAGGTGTGAGGTGTAGTTTAGTCATGAGTGTGAGGTATTGTTAAGTTGAGGTGGGGTTAAGGTGTGAGGTTTGAGGTGACGTTTAGTGAGGTGTGAGGTTTATTTGAGGGGCGAGGTTTATGTATGTGGAGAAGTTTGGTAGTGAGGCATCATCGAGGCGAGGGGTTTAGTGAGGCGAGGGGATTAGTCGAGGTGTAGGTGTGTAGGTGAGGAGAAGTGGGTGTCTGAGCTCAGGAAGGTGCTGCTGAAGGAGACGAGACCACTGCCTTCTGTGGCAGAGAATTCCACAAGTTCACAACTGGTTGAAAAAGTGTTTTCTCATCTCAGTGCTAGGCAAAGAGCCATTTCAGGTAACATATTTTTTGTAAAGATTTTTTTTTAGCTGTATGAGGTAATTTATTGAAACATATAAGGTTATTAAGGGTTTGGACACGCTAGAGGCAGGAAAATGCTTGGGAGAGTCTAGAACCAGGGGCCACAGTTTAAGAATAAGGGGTAGGCCATTTAGAACGGAGATGAGGAAAGACTTTCTCAGCCAGAGAATTGTGAATCTGTGGAATTCTCTGCCTGAGAAGGCAGTGGAGGCCAATTCTCTGGAGGCTTTCAAGAGAGATATAGATAGAGCTCTAGATGATAGCAGAGTCAAGGGATATGGGGTGAAGGCAGGAATGGGGTACTGATTGTGGATGATCAGCCTTGATCACAATGAATGGCGGTGCTGGCTCGAAGGGCCAAATGGTCTACTCCTGCACCTATTGTCTATTGTTTATTTCATGAAATATATATCTTTTGGGAGTTATTTTACTGCTTATGTGTTAGAAAAATTCTAAGCTCTGTTATGTAAACTACCAGCAGAAAGCTTGTGAATCACTTTTAATTTGTTGAAAATGCAGGAGGGCCTAGCCGGCCTCCTGTACCCCCAGCCAATACCTTTGTTCTGAATATGATGCTTGGTAACAGTGCCAATTCAAAACCAATCATCTGCTCTGTGTGTAGATAACGTAGCAGCTGTTGTAGGTATACTGTCTAAAGAATTAAACAAAATTGTCACTGTGGAGGGAACTCATGCCAGCTAGAACAGAAGAACATAATAAGTAGAGGCAAGAGATGGCCATCTGGCCCTTTGTGCAGGGCCCACCATTCAATAAGATTAGGGACACTTTCCTGCACTCACCCCAATCTCCTTGATTTTCATTTATTAGCAGGAACGTCTCTTGATTTCTCTCTTGAACATACTAATTGACAGAGCCTTCATATCACTCTTGGAAAGAATTCCAAAACATTCAGTTCCCACTAGGTGAAGAAATATGTTCTTCTCTCTATTTTGAATGGCTGATGTTTAGAGACTGATTCCTGGTTCTAGGTATCCTAGCCAGAGGAAGCATCATCTCTGCATTTTGTCCAACCCCAACAGTATTTTAGATGTTTTAAAAGATCATTCCTCATTTCCCTGATCTCCCGTCTCCCTGACATCATCTCATCGGAAAATCCATTGCTCCCCATCCCAGGAATCAATCTGACAAACCTTCATTGCCGTCCCTCTATTGCAATTATAACCTTTCGGGAGGCCAGACCTGTACACAATATTTGAGATGTGGTTTCACTGGGGGCCTATATAATTGCCATACGTGTATTTCAAGCATCCTCCAATAGCAAGATTTTATTACACAAGGCCATGGCTTCAAACTCTGTGCATACAAGCTGCTTCACTTCTAACTTCACAATGAATTGCAATCATTTGAGCTGTAGAACTTCAGGGTTTGGCATATTGGGCTGCAAAGAAAGAGACAAGATTGTTAATGAGGCTAAAATATTTGGGGATCGGGGCTAATTAAGTAGGCAACTGATTGAGTTGAGTGCCTGGCAGTTCAGCAATTAACATTTGGTCAAACAGGTGATTTGAGCTTGGGCTCAAATAGACTGGTGATCAGGGGACCTGAGGATATCAGCATGGGGGATGGCTAAGTGCTGAGAGCCAACACGAAGACTGCCACTTGGAAGTCAATGGATAGGTTGGATTTTCCATCAGGAAAGCAAAGAAACATTAAATAAAGAAGTGGAAACAAGGAACTGCAGACACTGGTTTACAGCATCATATGTTTCAAGTCCACTCATTCTTCAAGCTCCTGAGAATATTGGCCTATTGTCAAGACAAAGGTGTTGGCATCTTGCAGCTAGCATAATGAATATAATTCAGATCCAACAGCCTGGTTGTATAATAATTCTGTTTATACAGACAAATTGAAGAATATTCATCGAATACAGTGCCCATTTAGCTTGGTTTAAGTAAATTAGATGGAGTCATGCAGCACGGAAACCGGCCCTTCGTCCCAACTTGTCCATGCCAACTAAGATGCCCCATCTACACGTCCCACCTGGTCGCATCTGGGCCATATCCCTTTAACCTTTCTATCCATGCACCTGTCCAAATGTCTTTTATATATGTTGTTAGAGTACCTGTTTCAATATCCTCCTCTGGCGGTTCGTTCCATATACCCAGATGAATTTTGATATAATTTCATTGATATATTGAGCAAAATGTGTGACTCAAAAAGAGTCCTTATTGCATTATTTCTCAAATTATCCATGTTGATGGTTATATAGTTGTAGAATAATATGTATAACCCAATAAGCAAGAAGCAGGGTAATCTGGGGAAAAGTTTCATGTCACATATGTGTGTCAAACTAATCTTTGTATCTTTTAGGGATGGCAGTTCTTGGCTTTATGCATTGGCCTTTTTCTTCCTCAACACCCTTTCCTCTGGTTGTTCAGAGTTCATCTACAGCAGAATGCAGATCCAAGGTATGTACAGCACAGAAAAGGGCCAATAAATTGCCGCCTGAATAATGGTGAGACTAACATGGCTCAGGTTTTTATGCACAGGTGCTACAGCAAGTTCAGGTGAGGGAAGATGTGTAGTTCAATGCAGAAACCCAAATACTGCTGTTCCCCTCCATTATCAGCTTCAAAACCAATGCCCCCCCCCCGTTTAATAATGTGCTAAACTCATTAAACAAAAGTCAAGCTTGTGCATTTCAGTCTAAATTCCCCGTTAACATGACAGGTGTTTATTTCAGGCAAGCAATCTCTTTAGTAGTGAAAAGTAGTAGTGAAATTAACTAAATGTTGCATCCTGTTCCTTCAGCTTTTAATTTATATCAGAGATTTAAATATATATGTCTGAACTTTTCTTTTATTGTTCCTTTGTTTCTTTTTCACTTGTTCCTTCTGCACTTGATTTGACACTTCCATCTCCACTTTTGTACTGAGAAATGTTTAATCATTTGATCTGAAGGCAAGTAAATTATATGCCTTCTTTAACACTTTCTTCATTTCCAGAGGAACTATGGACTTGCAACCCAAAATCATTCTGTACATCAATGCTGATAAGGCTCCTGCCATTTACTGTATACTTTCCCCTTATATTTGACCTTACAAATTACATACCTCCTGCTTCTCCAGATAAAATTCCATCTTCCATTTCTCCACCCATCTTTATTACTGGCAAGCAAGAGAACAAGTTGCAGAGACAGTGGGGGAGGGATGAATATAACAAAGGGAATATCTATGATAGGATGTCCTTATTATTACAGTGCAAGATGCCACATAAAAACAAAGTGAGAAAACCATCAGTTTGTAGTCTTCTGTGGTGTGATAATGAGACCATGGATATCTGTTTTACTTCGGAGTCACGTGAGTGACTACGTGAAGAACCCCGTCAGGGCGCATGCGCGTCATTACGTCGGACGCATTGGTGCGAACGGCAGCAGGAGCACGGACCTCCTGCTGCAACGTGAGTAAATACAGCTCCACCAAAGTTGGGGAGACTTTGGAGGAGTTAGAGAAAAGTAAAGATATTGTTTCTGTGTGTTTTCCCCCCACATACAGGAACAAGGAAAAGGTGCAGGCTGCTGCCGACAAGGAGAGAGAGAGCTGCGGGACGCAGTCTCTGAAAGGCAGCCTGTCACCTCGGGGGAGTCGCAAGCCGGTAGCGGTGCGGCGACAGACTTCAGAAAGTGCCCAGCCGGGTACACAGCCACCGCCAGTCGGGCGGTCGGCATAAGTTAAGTCTGTAAGGGCTATAGACTCTGCAGAGTCGGGCCACGAGAGTCCCGTCGGGGACAGGATACCGTTCCCCAGCGGTTATCCAAAAGGAGCAGCTCATACAGGGCCTGCTCCACAGAGACGCTCCAGGAGGAGTAGTACAGGTGGGAAGCCATAGGGAAGGCTCCGCTGGCAGTGCCTAGGAGAGGTCTGCTTGAATAAAGCCACTCCAGGAGGAGTAGTGCAGGCGGGAAGCCTTAGGGAAGGCTCCGCTGGCAGTGCCTAGGAGAGGCCTGCTTCATAAAGCCATACTCCAGGAGGAGTTGTGCAGGCGGGAGGCCGTGGGGCGGCTCCGCTGGCAGTGCCTAGTAGAGGCCTGCTTGAAAGCACCCTCTTTGCAAGAGGTGAGTGCAGAAGGGCAGATACGCTCTGACCCTGAGTCCGACGACTTCCAAAGGGAGGGCAGGCAGCTGTCAGAGCTGACACCGTGTGCAGCACGGTTTGCCATGTCGTCGGATGCTGGTGAGCCTCTGGGTGAGGAACTTGCCACCAGCATAAATTACCAAGTCTCACATCAGCTACAGGAGCTGACAATGGATGAGACAGTAACGAAGTATGAAGCCCCAATCAACTGTGGACTGTTAAAAGTTCCTGTTGGGAACAGGAAGAATTGGGGTAAGATGGGCATACTAATGAAAGCCCAGGAGCATGTGAAGCTCCAGCATATTTTTAAAGTTGCTGGCATCTGGTATAACGAGCTTTGCCAGGATGGTGGATGGAGAGGGCATGACAAATTACAACAAAAGGCGCTATTGTGGAGTGCCCACTTTGAGATCAATTGCCTCCGCAAGATGCGATTAGACCAACCATCAATGCTAAATATGCTTCACTCTGCCAGCCTGGCACAGTGCAACTGGCACAGTTGTTTGGCGAGGATTTCGCACAGCAGGTGAAGGAGCTGGAGGAGGAGGCTAAGACGGCAGCCACATATTCACCAAAGCGGAAGTATCCCTATAAGGGAGCAGACTGGTCCGGGCAAGGGACGAGTCCAGCTACGATGCAGCGCAGTTGGCGTTCGGCTGTAGCACCGCCATGGAGGTGAGATATCCAGCTCAAGGCCGGGGAAGAAAGCCAGGTGATAAGGTGGTAAGAGGGTCTGGTTCTCATGTAGACAGATCTAATGTGATACAATTAAATGTTTACCTCAGATATGTTTATACTGAAGGTTATTCAAGGGCATCGAATAAAGCTTAAATGCAAATTCTGATTTACCCATGCAACATGTTCCAAAAAAGGAGTTTGACTTCAGTATCACTGAACAATTGGAAGTTCAGCTGGAACTTGCAAGCTTATGTAATTGCTAAGGCAGTTTACCAAAGCCATCAGTTTATGTCCAATATCTTTCCCAGACCAAAAAAGGATGGGGGGATGCAGAATTATACAGACCTGAATAGGCTTAACCCTTTTGTACGGTATAGACATTTTAAGATGGAAACGTTTGTGAAGGAGATCTTAAAGATGCGGATTCAGTGTCTGTTCATTTCCAGGATAGAAGATTTAAAATTCAGCTGGATGGGGCAATTATGCCAATACAAACCACTGCCTAATGGTTTCTCTTCAGCTCCTAGAGGGATTACAAAGTTGTTAAAACCTATTCTAGGCATGATGAAAAGTCAAGGTCATGTGCACATGGCTTAGCTAGATAATATCTTAATTGTAGGACAATCAAAGGAAACAGCTGAAGCATCAGTGGCAGTTGGTAAAAACCAATTTTTAATTGGGCTTTATAAGCTATTCTGAGAAATCTAAATTTATACCTGTGACACAAATTGAATAGTTGGGTTCACAATGGACTTAATCAACATCATTGTGACCTTGCCCAGGCAAAAAAGGGTAGAGCTAATTAGAGATTAGAGATTAGAGATTCCTTTATTTGTCATTCAGACCTTTCGGTCTGAACGAAATTTCGTTGCCTGCAGTCATACATATAATAATAAATGACAAAACACACAATAAACACAAATTAACATCCACCACAGTGAGTTCACCAGGCACCTCCTCACTGTGATGGAGGCAAAAGTCTTAAAGTCTCTGTCTCTTCCCGCTTTCTTCTCCCTCTGCGCTGAGGCGATCCAGGCTTCTGATGCTGTGGCCCCGCCGGGCGACGGTAAGCCAGTCCAGCGGCCGAATCCGTGCTCCGCGACGGGCCGGCTCAAACTCCGCGGCCCGGGGTGGTCGAAGCTGCCGAAGCTGCCGCCCTCCAGTCCAGCGGACGCAGCTGTAGTTGCGTGAGCCCCAGAAAAACAGGTCACCAACCTGTGACCTGCGCGCTCCCGACGATGTCGTCCACTGGGCCCGCGGCCGAGCCTCCGGTCTCAGGTCGCCACCAGTGTCCTCGGTCACCACCGCCGGAACGCCACCGCAGCCCGGAAGTTGGCCAGCCTCGCGCTCCCGAAGATGTCGTCCACTGGGCCAGCTGCGGCCGAGCCTCCGGACTCAGGTCGCCACCAGTGTCCTCGGTCGCCACCGCCAGAACGCCACCGCAGCCCCGAAGTTGGCCAGCCTCGCGCTGGTAAGTCCTGGCTCTGCCTCCGGAGCCTCGAGGTCGGTCGCTCGCTCGCAGTTGGAGTTGCCTGCCTCCGGAATTAAGAGCTATATCAAGTTAATTGCTAACACACAGCCTTCAATTAGCCAGGTGACAAGACTGCTGTGGTAATGGCTGGCAGCATTTCCAGCAGTTCAATATGGCCACTTTATTATCTACAATTACAAAGGTCAAAGGAACAAGCATTGAGGATACATTGGGGTCATTATAATAGACCTATGCTTCTATCAATAGAGGCTGTTGCTGTTGCTGATGTACAATGGTGGATTCAGCATGTGTTCACTAGTAGTTCCAAAGTGTTATTGGACCAAGCTTCCATGATTTGCAGACAGATGTCAGAGCACTTGGGTAGGGTGCTACTGATACAAGATCCAGCGGTGGAGACAGATGAACATTGCTTCTGCAAACATGGGGAATTAACCAAGAGTATTTTAAGGACTAAAGGCTTATGGCACTAACTAAACTAGTTTCCATGTGCAGTGCAAAATAGACAACACTACAGCAGTTGCTGATATGAATCACATGGGTGGAATCAAATTGTTATCATGTGACAGGTTGGCAAATACAATTGGACCTGGAGTAGAGATAGAGAGATTTGGATTGGAGCTATCTATCTGCCAGGGAAACTTAATGTAGTACCAGATGGCAGCTCACGAAAATTCCATCATAACACAGAGTGGATGTGGAACCAGGATGTGTTCAAGAACATAGTACTTCTATATGGAAGGCCAAAATATGTTTCATAGGCACCAGATCCAGGGGCAGTGACAATTGATGCTTTTTCACTAAATTGGGATGATATGTTTGTGTACATTTTCCCACCATTCTGCCTCATAGGTTGGTGTTTGAGAAAATCAAGCAGGATGCCGCTTCAGGGGTTTTGGTGATACCAAATTGCCTGATTCAACCATGGTTTCCTTTGATGTTACAGATAGCGATCCAACCTCTTTTTGCTGATTCCAAACAGTAGGAATTTGCTGGAGCATCCAGTAACGCATTAAGTTCATCCGTTATGTGATGGTATGGATCTTTTAATTTGCAGGTTTTAAGAATGCCTTACATTGGTCGAGGACTTTCTAGGCCAACGGTGGATATACTCACTGCAGCCTGGAGAAACAGTACTCAAAAACAGTATATGACTTATGAAAAAAAAAAAAAAAAAAAAATGGGAACAATATTGTGTTCAAAAGAATAGTTATTGAAAATGTGTTAGAGTTTATCTACACTTTATTATGATGAGGGTCTTAGCTATACTGCTATTAATACAGCTAGAAGTGCTTGGTCGGCATATCTTGTAATAGGTACATGGACACAAAGTATAGGTTCTCACCCTCTCATATCTAGGTTGATGAAAGGAATCTTTAATTCCAAACCGCCTAAGCCTAGGTATATGGTAATCTGCGAGGTAAGTGTTGTTTGTAACATACTTCGTCATTGGGTCCCTGTCACGTCTATAACTTTGTTAAAATTAACCATGAAATTGGCTATGCTAATGGCATTAGTGTCAGTACAGAGAGTGCAGACTTTCCAAAAACTTCAGTTCGAGAGAATGGAAGTGAATACAGAGAATGTTCTGTTTTATATTTCTGACCTGCTCAAACAAAGCAGGCCAGGTGTGACAGGTCTTAAGATTGTGATCTCAGCATATCCTACAGCTCCATGTTTATGTGTAAGGACACATTTGTTACATTACATTGAAGCCGCAAGGGCTTTAAGACAAGAAGAAACAGGATTATTTCTCAGTTACAAGAAGCCAACATAAAAGAGTGGCAGTTCAGACTATCTCAAGGTGGTTAAAGCAAGAGTTGGTTCAGGCAGGAATTAACATTTATGTGTTTACATCTCATTCCACTAGCGCAGTAGCAACATCCGCGGCCAGGGCGATGGACGTTCCCATCGACCATATATTAAAAGCCGCAGGTTGGAAAAATGAACTTGTGTTTCAGCAATACTACCATCGGCCGATTGCCAATGGAGGGCTGTTTGCCAACTCAATATTGAGTGCTGTTGCTATTGTTTAAAGTCTGTTTTCAATACTGTTTCATTCTGTTTCGTTTGTTGCCCTACATTAAGAGGGTTTATTGCTTGTTTTATGACCAAAAATAAAACTCTTTTGTTTTTGCATGATATGCAATGTCATGTTTACAGCATTATTGATGATACTCAGAGTCAATCGATGCAGTGAGAAGCCGGGATTTTGATCTGCGGCATAAAAATCACAGAGCTTTAAAATCTTCACGTAGTCACTCACGTGACTCCGAAGTAAAATAGTAAGATTAAACGAGAACTTACCAGTTTGAAGTTTGATCTTTATTTTATGAGGAGTTACGTTGGTGATTACGTGCCCGCCACGCCCAACCCTCTCTCATAGAAAAAAGGTCATAATGGTAGTTCTCATGTTGATCATCTTAATATGTTACTTCAATTATGGTGTTGTCTGTGATTTCATACCGCTGCTTTGAAGATTGACGCGCATGCGCCCTGACGGGGTTCTTCACGTAATCACCAACGTAACTCCTCATAAAATAAAGATCAAACTTCAAACTGGTAAGTTCTCGTTTAATCTTACTATTCTTTCAGACATTTGCCAAAGTAACTGGCTTTACCTATCGATTTGTCAAAGCTCCATTTTGAGTTTTCAGTTTATTGTCATGTGTACCGAGGTACAGTGAAAAGCTTTTGAGCGTGCTAACCAGACGGTGGAAAGACAATACATGATTACAATCGAGCCATCCACAGTGTACAGATACATGATAAAGGGACTAACATGAATAATGTTTAGTGCAAGATGAAGTCCTGTAAAGTCTGATCAAACATAGTCTGAGGGGTTCTGATGAGGTAGATAATAGTTCAGGCTGCTCTCTCATTGATGGTTCAGTTGCCTAATAATAGCGAATTATAATTTAAATTTACATTTTAATTTGGCACTCTTGCCGATATTTATTACTGAACTGTGGATTTTCTACTTTACAACGACAAGGAAATAGCAAGTAAGATTTTGTTGTACTCCACTCACAAATTCCAGGACTGAAGTTGGAAAGTATGCGATTTACTGCCAACGGTCACTGGAAAGAACTCAGAGAAATGGAAGTCGTGAATCAAAACCTTCTAGAATGGAAATTCTGTCAATACTCTTAAGAAATCCATACCACCATTCATTACCTTTCAGCATTCCCGTTCATTTCATGAATGGCACATATCAGGTGAGCAAGTTACTTGGCTCTTTGATTTTTCATGCATTATCATTGTTGTTAATTGTAATTTGAGTCCTAGAAAGAGTCGTACAGTGTGGAAACAGGCTCTTCAGCCCAACTTGCCCACACCGACCAACATGTCCCATACACTAGTCCCACCTGCCTGCGTTTGGCCAATATCCCTCTAAACTTGTCTTATCCATGTGCCTGTCTAAATGTTTCTTAAACATTGCGATGGTACCTGTCTCAACTACCTCCTCTGGCAGCTGGTTCCATACACCCACCACCCTTTGTGTGAAAAGTTACCCCTCGGGATCCTATTAAATCTTTCCCCCCTCTCCTTAAACTCATGTCCTCTGGTTCTTGATTCCCCTACTCTGGGCACGAGACTGCGTCTACCCAATCTATTCCTCTCATGATTTTGTACACCTCTATATTTACTGGGTCTAAATTGCTCTGTTGCATGCTGCTGCAGGCAGAACAAATGGATGCAATATTATTTCTTATTAAACAGCCACAGAGCAAGAGTAAAGGCACTGAATGGTTGTAGCTGACTAAAAAATCTGAATTAATTTTAACCCATCAGCAAGATGATGGCATTTGCAACGTCTCCATGGGAACTTTGGCCTAGCTTCATCAGAGATACGGAAACACAAGGAACTACAGCTGGCAGTTAATAAAAGAAAGACACAAAGTGCTGGAGTGACTCAATGGGTCAGGCAGCATCTCAGGAGAACACGAAGGAGGCTCCTGACCCAAAATGTCACCTATTCTTGTTCTGCCAGCCTCACTGGGTTACTCCAGCAGTTTGTCTTTTTTCCCCATTGGAGATATCCCCTTTGGCCTATCCATCTATCCCCCACCCTTGCCGTAACTTCAAACTAATTTGTTCTCTTCTTCTAAATAATCAAAACTGATTATGGTGAATGTGTGACAATTAGCAGTGGGTATTAAGGTGCATATTATTCCTTGAACAAAGTTACAGTCAAAACCTAGGCACAGGATCAGATAATGACCACATCAGCATCTGCAACAAAGAACATTCATAATATAATATTAAATATGTCAGAAAAACATGAGACATGGGTGATTTTGTTGAAAACATATTTTTAGCTACACTTTTAACTAATTGCAAGGTCTGCATTGACTGTAAAACTGTTGTGTTCTGAATGTGCAGGTGGTTGGATTTGATGCATCCACTACAGTGGAAGAATTTCTACACACACTGAACCAAGAAACTGGCATGAGGAAGCCTGTGCAGTCTGGATTCTTTCTTTTCACAGATGATCCCTCAGGAAATGATCAAGAGCACTGTCTCCAAGGAAACGTAAAGGTAATCATTTGGCATAACTGAGGTCTGTTGACTGATGGAAGACCACAAGTCCATACACAAATTATGTTCACAATCATAGCAATTAAAAAAACAGTATATTAAAAATACACTGGTATTACAAATCAAATTGATCAGTATCTGGAAGAAATTCCCAAACTGTACCTCACAACTGGTTTGGTCAGGCTGGAGAACGCTCTTCGGAAAAGTCAAAGGTTACAGGGCAAAGGGAGGATAATGGGGTTGAGTGGGAAAATAGATCAGCCCTGATCGAATGGCTTAATTCTGCCCCTGTGTCTTATCAGGATTAATGGGAAAGGTTGGTAAATATATAAGGAAAAAGGGAGGCAATGTGAACAGCAGAGGGGATATTTTAAAATCTACTACTTACTTGGAGGTAGTTTAGCTCAGAGAATACTAACAAAAATGTTTATTCCGTTTACTTACGATGTTTAACCTGTGCACTTCAAAAAAGCTGTAACTTACAAACTAATTTGTTTTCTCTATCCTCTTCCAATGAAGAGTTTTTGATCTGAAATGTTAACTCCCCACAGAAGCTGCCTAAACTTGCTTAATGTTTGCAGCATTTTCAGTGTCTATATTATATAAGAAAAGGTTATTTGACATATTGTTCTCACCGTTAGAGTATTTGAAATAACCTTGTCTAGCATTTAAATTTTGGTAACAGCTTTGATTGTAAAAAGACATGGATTGAACTATTCTGTCAGTTATGAAAAAGAAATATTGCAGTGAAAAAGATAAACAACCTGAAAATGATTGTGAACCCTGAGTTTTCCTATCTCCCCAAAGCTAGCATCCTTTAACATTTTATGGATTTTACATCAAACAATTTCCTTGGTTTTTTTGTCTCCTTGGGTTTGATTTGAAAGACAAGCTACATGTGTAAAATCCATTGATGTTTCCCAAAGGGTTTGAGCTTACAAAGCTTGCTTCCTAATGTGACAGCAGAAATGTTGGAGTGAAGGGAATGCTTTAGTTTATTATTGTCACATGTACGAGGTACAATGAAAACCTTTTTGTTGCATGCTATCCAGTCAGCAAAAAGACTATACACGATTGCAATCAAGCCGACCACAGTGTATAGATACAGGATAAAGGGTATAAGGTTTAGTGCAAGGTAAAGCCCAAGTAAAGTTAGTCTCCTGAAGAAGGGTCTTGACCCAAAATGTCACCCATTCCTTCTATCCAGAGATGCTGCCTGTCCCGCTGAGTTACTCCAGCCTTTTCTGTCTATCTCCAATGAGAAAGATGGGAGGTCAAAACCGCTCTCTGAGAGGAAGGTTCAATTGCCTGATAACAGCTGGGAAGAAAGTCAGTTGGAGGCTCTGGGAGGTCGAAAGGCTGCAGGTCTGTCCAGAGTTTGTATGTTCTCCCTGTGATCATGTGGGTTTTCTCCGGGTGCTCCGGTTTCCTCCCACACTCCAAAGGCATACAGGTTTGTGGGTTAATTGGCTCCGGAGAATTGTCATTTATCCCTAGTGTGTAAGGACAGTGTTAGTGTGCAGGTGATCTCTAGTCAGCATGGTTTTGGTGGGCCGAAGGGCCTATTTCCGCGCTGTACCTCAAGTATAACGGTCTCGACGGTTGCGGTAGGCCTCACTGGTCTAGTCCTTGTGGCTGCAGGACTCGCTATGGGAGGTCTTTTGGTCCTGGGACTCAGAGAATCGACTGGGGCAGTCGGAAACCTAAGGCAGTCACCTGCTCTTGAATCCCACTTTGGCCTGGGTCGCAGCTTCAGTCCTCTGATTGGAAGTCAGCTATGTCACAGGGCCTCTTGCAATGTCAGTGCAAGTGACTTTGGTAGCCATTGCACCCTGCCCATTTATATAAACTTTATATAAATGAACAATTAATTAATTACTACTTTGTTAACCTTAACTTTATTATGAAAAGAATAAGACAAATTAATTGATGATTATGATAAATAATAATTCAAGTAAATTACTTTTCAATTTAGAAAATCATAGGTTGGAATTTTCCATGTTTTATAAATTCCTGCCAATTTTGGCAATTGGAAAATTTTCTCCAGACTGTTTATAATTTACTTTTTGGAGTTTAGAGATTTATGTGTAATGTGCATTACGTGTATGTGTAATGTGTTTAAGAAGGAACTGCAGATGCTGGAAAATCGAAGGTACACAAAAATGCTGGGGAAACTCAGCGGGTTCAGCAGCATCTATGGAGCGAAGGAGATAGGCAACGTTTTGGGCCGAAACCCTTCTTCAGATTGATAGGGGGTGGGGGGAGGCGGGGAGAATAGGTGCTGTCAGCACCTCATATTCCGCTTGGGGAGTCTGCATCCTGGTGGCATGAACATTGAATTCTCACAATTCTGTTAACCCTTGCTGTCTCCTCCCCTTCCCACCTCAGCCCTCGGGCTCCTCCTCCTCCTTTTTCCTTCCTTTCTTCTCCCCGCCTCCCCCCACCCCCTATCAGTCTGAATAAGGGTTTTGGCCCGAAATGTTGTCTATGTGTAATGTGTATTACTTTAATGCACTTGGTGTTATAATGTTACCTAGATTTAAGAATTTGCTGAACCAATAAATTCAGGAATACTTCTTGCCTTTCAGATTTGTGATATAATTTGTAAATGGGAGCAAGCCTCCAAGGAACAGCATCCTGGGAAATTTGAAGGTACACGAACTGTCCGACTCACCTATAAAAACAGGTAATGACCTATTCTTGGTCACGTTTGTGACCAAAAGTATGGAAAAATTGTGGAATACATCTCTTCTAATTCTGAAAGCATTACAGGTATTTTGTTTTGTACTGTAAATATGATTCATTTTTTTCAAAGTTTATCAAGTGCAATTTTTATGTTATGCTGACAATGTTTGTTTAGGGTCAGAGGTCAAATATGACTGGTCACATGTGTGACCTCACACGGAAGCATTTTTTTAATAACAGTTTTATCTTACAAACTGTGAATTTTAAAAAGCTAGAATGTTCATATATTTAGCAGGCATGCATTATAGTTCTGTAGGTAGGAAAATAATAATGAATAAGATTGATCTCTTACAGTAAACTTTTAACGTATTACTTCATGTGATGCCATCTGGTCACGTGCGTAACATTTTGGTTCACTTTCCAAAGAATGGCCCAATAATGACAGCAGACAGACTAACATTACAAAAAAAAGACACACAAGTGCTGAACATCTTAGCAGTCAGGCAGCATCTCTGGAGAACATGGAGAGGTGACATTTCGGGTGGGGACCCTTCTTCAGACTGATTGTAGTGGGAGTGAGAAACTTGGAAGAGAGGTGGGGATGGCCTGACTGTGATTCAGTGACAGAAAAGCCAAATGGCTAATACTTAATTCCATTATTTTGTTATTCACAGGCTGTATTTCTCAACACAAGTGCACGGAGAGACAGACCGAGAAAAGCTCTTGCTGATGTATCAAACTAATGATGCAATTGTAAATGGACATTTTCCAGTAAACAAAGAACTTGCATTAGAAATGGCAGCGCTTCTAGCTCAGGTAAGAATATCACAAATCTGTACATCAATTGTAGTTGGATTAATCCATCTCGTGTCAACATTGTAAAATAAAAATCTACATTGGCAAAGTGGAGGAGCAAATATTTAGTTCCAAAAAAATTATATTTAAACTAACTTTCTTTTTATGGGTCTTCCTTCCCTGTTTTTGTGAGTTTTTGATGAGTTATTGAATTTTGAATATGGACACAAGCTGCTGGAGTAACTCAGTGGGTCAGGTAGCATCTCTGGAGAAAAAGGATGGGTGACTCAGTCCCGCTGAATTACTCCAACACTTTTGTGTTATTAACCAGCATCAGCAGTTCCTTTCTACCCAGCTATTGACCCTCTTCAGGTAACTTCATTCATAAATCTCTAATGACCAGCTATCACAAAAAGCTTCCCAAGACTACATATTATAATGTTTTCTCATAGAAGCTTAACATTGTTCAGCCTGTAAAACCATAGTTGGACGATGTTTCCATACAAATGGGCAAGAAGAGATGTGTGTGGCCGCATAAACAGAACTTGCTCCCTCCCAAATTAAAAACATGTTGGGGTTATGCAACCAGCAGCTCCTCAAAGCATCACAATAACACAATTAATTTTGTAATCCTAAAGAATGAATGTTAAGAAACTATTTAATCTTAAGAACTGGCGTGCTTAAATTAAAAAATTTCCAGCAAGCATCAGTTGGTTGCGATGCACTTAATAATTTTCGTTTTATTTCTTGACTTCTTAAAATATATATATGTTGTACTGATAATATACAGCATGTGTACAAAGGGAGAAAAACACAATGTGCTGGAAGAATTTAGTGGTTCAGGCACTATCTGGGGAGAGAATGGATGAGCAATGTCTCAGGTCAGGACTCTTCTTATACAATAGGGGCATGTCTTTCTCTACATTCATTGAACCATCAAGTCAATACATTCTGGTATAATATACCATTTACATTCATGCTTCCTCCTTAAATAATCCATCCATTAGGTACTTGATTGGCTGTTACACAGAGCCCGGCCCAGCAGTGTACAGAGGCAGCAGTGCCTTCAATCATGGCCCTTGCCCAACAAGCTCTGGAGAGTAAACTGGAGGAGGCACTGGAATATCATCTATCACATTCATTGTTTAACCCACTTCAGAGGGAGGATTGCACTGTCCACTGTAGCAACTGTTCAGATTGCCATGTGTTGACCAAATTGGCTGTTTGGCTTACAGTACCACTGCCAATCAATTACATTTCCCCAAAAAAGACACAAAGTACTGGAGTAACTCAGCGGCACAGGCACCATCTCTGGAGAACATGGAAAGGTGATGTTTTGGTTCAGGACCCTTCTTCAGACTTCTATCAATTCTGAAGAAGGGTCCTGACCCAAAACGTTACTTTTAAGTCTGAAAAATGGTCCCAACCTGAAATGTCACATCCATGTTGTCCAGAGATGCTGCCTGACCTGCTGTGTTATTCCAGCACTTTGTATTTTTTTGTAAAACTAGCATCTGCGGTTCCTTGTATCCAACTAAATTACCCAGTTGTGGATCTTATTTGCAATTGCAACTTTTAGCGGCAAGATTATTTAACAAATTAAAACAGCATTGTGGAGAAATCTGGCACTTCCTCTTGATCCTTGAAAGGCTGGGTGGATGACTCCTAATCCTATTTCTTTGGTTCTTATGAACCACATTTTAACCTTAATGAACGAATAACGGGAAAATAATTACAAGCTGCATTTTTTTTAGGTGGATTTTGGAGACTTTGAACGACCATTCTCGTCTCCAGCCGGTCATATATCCACGCAATTGAAATCAAACCAAGCTCTGAAGCAAGTAATAGAGAAATTTTATCCAAAAAGGTACAAACAAGGCTGTACAGATGATCAGCTCAAGTAAGTATGGAACCATACAGGGCAAATACTGAAGTGCCAAGCTAGGCAATTTCTACTGTGTAAGAAGAAACACAAAATGCTGGAGTAACTCAGCGGGACAGGGTGCATCTCTGGAGAGAAGGAATGGGTGACATTTCGGGTCAAAGATGGGTCTCAACCCAAAACGTCATCCATTCCCTCTCTCCAGAGATGCTTCCTGTCTCACTGAGTTACTGCAGCATTTTGTGTCTATTTTAAGCAATTTCTACTGTTCATTTCAGGGTGTATTCCAATAGTTAATGCAACTACAGGTCCACCACCGATTTTCCGGCATCCCTGGTTGCAGAGCCTTTCTGGATTAACCATATTGCTGGGCCAACAGAGGTCACGGCCTCCGAGAGGAATCTAACGGTACCGGAATAGGCCGCCGGGGAGTCAAGATAATGGCCCCGAAATCGGCTATGGGAACGGATCTGCCAGGTCCGGCCAGTCTGGAGACCCGGCCGCAGCATCCCACCGATCAGCGCCAAGTCCAGATTGGGTCCAGACCGGCTGCCTCACCTGGCCTAGGCACCACATTTTCAGGGGGGACTTCTGGGGGGGGGGGGGGATTTCAAATGCACTCCCGTGATTTTGTCCAGATTAAAGTAGGTGCCGGTCACCAGTTGCCGGAAAATCGGTGGTAGACCTGTATCATTTTTAGAGTGTGCAATTATATTATTTTGGAATGCAATTATATTATTTTACTAATTTTGAGTGCTCAATTAAAATCAAGACTTTTGCAGGTAACATTGCAAAACAAATATTGTGCAAAATATAGTTTGAGTATACACATGCAGTGGAAGGTGCTATTTTTCATTACTGTTGTGTTTACTTCAGACAATTACACCAGCGACTTTCTACGAAATGGATGGCTCTACGAGGTCGTATCACTGCTGACTGTGTACGCATTTACTTTGCTGTTACTAAGAAATGGCCTTTCTTTGGAGGAAAGCTATTTGCTTCAAAGGTATTATTTTGTTTACTCCCTTGCAGCTTTGATTCTTCTGGTGAATTTCCTTCTGACCTGCTATCTTAGAGGATACATATAAGTGGTGTAATGGTTGTGGTCCAGACTGCACAGAAATGATGAAGGTTGGATGAGTTTCTGCCAGCGTTTCCCCACAGAAGCACAGATGCGTTCTTGCATGCAGGAACATGGAAGTTGTCTCACTGCCGCTCACTGCTATTTCCTTTAACTGTTCTTCAACGCTGGATGTTGCTGGAGTCCCCACCACACACCCTACCTCAGTGTAACTGGGTGGCAGGATAATCAGGGGGAAGGAAGTTTGCCAAATGTGAGATCTTCAAAAAGACAATGTAATAACAAAGAACTGCGGATTCTGATTCATACCAAAGATAGACACAAAATGCCGAACTCAGCAGGTCAGGCAGTATCTCTGGGGAAAATGGATAGATGATATTTCAGTCTGAAAAAGGGTCCCGACCTATCCATTTTCCCCAGGAATGCTGCGTGGCCTGCTGAGTTACTCCGGCATTTTGTGCCTATCTTTGGTATGAACCAGCATCCGCAGTTCCTTGTTATTATATTGTCTTTTTGAAGATCAGGCATGATTGATGGCGGCTTGCCTTTGACTGAAGATTAAGAGCCACGACAACAGTGTATTGTGTTGAAGCGTCACCTAAGTACTAGGTCATGAATATATTCAGCATTGTTTTACCTTTATCCATACCTCCTATGATTAAGGAGCAGGGGAGATAAGATATCAGTAACCTACATACTTGCTAGTTCCCTATTTGAGATACACACTCGTCAGGAAATGCTAAACATCAAAAGGTTTATGTGCAAATACAGTGAAGGTGGAATCATTGCCACTGAAACATACTATTAGATGGCCATAGACAAGTACTTAAGAACCATGAGAACAATCTCTTACAATCCTCTCTTTTAATTTTGGGAGATATGAATTATTATAGAAACATTGGCCCATGAATTACATGACTACATTTTGGTGGCACATTTTATTGTTACTTTTCCTTTAAATGGGATGGTATGAAAATATTAAATTTTCTTAATATCTTAACAATTTTATTAATATCTTAATTCAAACATATCTTACCAATTGTAAAATGCCAATGAGAATTAAAGGATGATTGTCATGAGGGGAATCAAATTATTATTCAAAAGAATCAATTGATTGCAAATTTATTTTTATCAACATTTTCTAATTGTAAATATATATTATACTGTCGCTTGAATTTTATTTATGTTATGCAGCCTATCATTCCACCACTATCTGATCCTGCACCAGTGTGGTTGGCTGTGAATGAGAATGGCATTAGTATACTGGAATACAACTCAATGGTAAGCCTGATCATCTTTACATATTAAACTAATTTGTCACTACTTAAACAGGCAGAATAATGCTATTCAACCAACATCATCTTGCATTAAGGTAGTCGATTTTAGAAATGTTCTCCATACACATGACATACACATTTAAGAAGTGTCTGGACTATCATTCGAGGCATGGAAAGTTATGGGCCCAATGCAAGTAAATAGGATTAGTGTTGTCTGCTGGTATGGGTGCCTGGATATGGTGGGCCAAAAGGCCTGTTTCGGTGTTGTATGATTCTGAATCTCTAACATGTGGCAGAGATTATGAGGAACTAGCAGTAAGGGCAAAGATTTTCAGGGTTGATGACAGTTTGCACAGAAGAGAAAAGTTGACGATGGACGTAGATGGAATTTGAAGAGAGACAAAAGGTTCCAGTATTGGGTCTGCAATGATGGCCAGTTGGTGACATCAGGGGAAAAGGCAGCACAAGGGATAAGGACAAGGGTTGTACTTGCAATTAATCTGGCGTTTGGCATGAGGGCTAGGCTCAGCGAGAATAGAATCTATGATGCAATGGGAAAGTTCAAAGACATGGGGAGGGAGGGTTTCAGCGAACATAAAGGAAAATATAACAGAAAATCTGCCGGCAAGGAGATAGACATATTGGTCTCTGTGGTCCTTCACCAGGTGTGCATGATTGTCTTTATACATTGCCAAAGCAGGCCTCACTCTCCAATTATGGTAGTTTAGAATGTGCATACAAATTTTACATCACTACATGTCAAATGGGTTCCACGTGTGTGGATATCACATGCAGAGTAGACCTGGGTCTCGACCATGGAAATATGTTAACTGTGATCAGATTTTAGATATAATTCATTCACGTAGCACATATTTAAAAAAAAACACAATACCTAGAAGAATTTAGACCCCATAAACCTCAGCATCTACTGTAAAAATTCCAAACTGTAAATATTATAAGTAATTCAATAGCTCAGGAAGTGTTGAGGAACGTTCTGCAAAACCACAACTTAAAGTGTTGCTGTTCACTGCTTCTCTAAAAGGACTAAACCATGTTTTCAGAGTAAGATAAAAACGAAATATATATCATTTAGCAATGACCTGATTTGCTGTCAATTAATTTGCCATCACAAAAATTTGAAACTCATTAATTACAATCAAAATTTAGAAATTTAACTTCTTTAAAATGAATCAAGAACTCCAAATTATATATTTCAGGCTGAGCATGGTTCATAAAAGAAGTTGGAACCACTACTCCCCAAAACATTCCATTCAACCCCTCAGCTTCCAGCCCCAATATCTTTGCAGCATCCCTCTCCAGTATTGTCAGGTCATTGAACTTGGACAGGTGACATTTTGGATCGAGACCACTAATGTCTCGACCAGAAACGTCACTTGCCTATGTTCACCAGAAATGCTGGCTAACCTGCTGAATTAATCCAGCACTTTGTGTCCCTCTGTCCTTGCTGCTGCCAGCCTTCACCTGGTGGGACAACTCCTACCTTCTCACCACCACCCCCCTCCCCCCCAATGATTCATCCCTCTGCAGGCAGGTTTTCTGTGGGAAATTGCAAAGCAGCAGATCAGGTCGGAGAGACAAACATACTTACTCCAGGCTTTCAAAACAAGAACACTGCAACCTCCTCCTTGCCCATAATTTTGGATAGGCCCTTGAACATATATGAGAATGGTAATTGTAATTTCTTTTTACAGACAAATGCAACATCAAAGATGAAAAAGAACGTATCTAATTGTTACATTCATTGCATATTTTTCTTTCCGCAGCGCCTGATAACAACGTATATATACAAGAATATCATGACCTTTGGTGGCTGTGGTGATGACTTTATGCTTATAGTTGGAAAGCCAGCAGAAGGTGCCTGTACAAAAGACAAACCAATGCAAAAGCTCCTGTTTGCCTTGTCAAAACCAAAGGTTTGTGTATTCAATTTTCAAGCCAACTGTACAGGAACCCACTGATGTTTGTGCCCAACTAATGTGCTGTAGTAATAAATAGATCATCCATCTTATATTAAATTGAAAAACATATGAATCTATTAAAACAATTGACATTTATTCAGCACCATTAACTTGACAAATAAAACCCAAAGTATTTGACAGGGTACGAGGGTTACCCATGGGTAGCCCTTGCTACCCCCATTTGAGGTGAAATATCAAAGCCATGGCCAAGAAAGCACACTATCGGGCAAAAGGTACAGAAGTGTGAAAAACACACCTCCAGATTCAGGTACACTTTCTTCCCAGCTGCTATCAGGCAACTGAACCATCGTAGCACAACTAGAGAGCAGTCCTGAACTACTATCTGCCTCAGTCGAGACCCTCGATCTGCTTTCCATCATTTTGATGATTGAGAATACTGATTTGATAGTAAATTGTAGAAGCAATGAACTGCAGAGGCTGGTTAATACACAAAAGGACACAAAGTCTGAAGAAGGGTCTCGACCCAAAACGTCACCGATTCATGTTCTCCAGAGATGCTGCCTGACCTGCTGAGTTACTCCAGCACTTTTTGGCCTTTCAGTAGTAAGTTACTGGCTTGAACTTCTTTCCACTTCCTCTACTGGGGTCTCCAGCACAGCATCCATACATCTCAGGGTGGGTAGGGCGGTTACCGAATCAGTCATCTTCTCCATATTTAGACACACATTGAATGTCATAATGTGAGACAGACACGTGGTACACAAGGTCAGCACAGTGGCGTGACTGGCAGAGCTGCTGCTTCACAGCACCAGAGACACAGGTTCGATCCAGATCTCGGATGCTGTCAATAAATTGAATTGAATTGAATTGAAAAGTCTGTGCGAAGTTTGCGTCTTCACTCTGTGACACCATTGGTTTCCTCTGGCTGCACCAGTTTTTCCCTCAACATGCCAAAAATGTACAGGCTTGTAGGTTAATTGGACACTATGCATTTGCCCCTAGTACGTAGGAAGTGGTTGCGACATGAAACTCGTAAGGTGATCAATGGTCACATGGACTCCATGGGCCGAAGGGCCTGTTTCAATGCTGTATTTTTATACTAAACTAAACTAAATAATTTTACCCACATTGTACCACACTAACTGTTCCCGAGATTTAAAAAAAAATCCACTATTTGCAATAGGTAGGCTAAAGGCAGTGCTTATGTTCACAGGGATATATTAAACGGATTGTTAGGATGTTTGTTATTCTTAATTAGCACTCGGGACTGCAGCAAAAATAATACAGCCATATATTTATCACTTGTTCATAGCAATAGTTATATTAGAAATAAAGGCAGACAAAGAAACAAAGTGCTGTAACTCAGTGGATCAGCAGATGGAGAACATGGATAGGCGACGTTCGGGATGGGAACCTCCGTCAGACCCCATGTGTTCTCCTTCAAACATGTTCTCTTGAGATGCTGTGACCCACTGAGTTACTCCATCATTTTGTCTTTTTTTTAAAATCAAGCATCTGCAATTCTTTGTATCCATACTCGGAGAAATAAAGGCAGTTTGCTTTGGTGCTAACACTTTAAATGTTATAGCTGGACAGTATTATTCATTGAGAAAGTAAATGTTGTCATTAACTTAGACTCATCAATTTTAATCTTTATTTTTACAGATCCTAGAAATGGCTTTGCTCATAGCCAGTTACATCAATAGTTTCCAATCCCAGAAAGGGATTGTTCACATGTCACTTCCATCTTCGCTTTCTGTCCAGACGGCAGGGCAAAAATTAAAGGACATGGGAAGTCAATCGTTACTTTCAGACGCCAGGCCAACCAAAGGACCGACTTTGTTATAATGATGATAGTAATGAACCTATTGATATTATCTGTACAAAAGTATACTAAAATGCATCTTTAGCTGCATAGAAAAAACGTTTTAAAGGGTTTTTTTGCACAAAATGTAGCTGCATGTAAAGATTTCATTAACAACATTAAGGCCTTGTATTTCCTTCAGTATACAAGCATTTGAACAACAAAGCAATTCTAAGTTTTTTTCTATTAAAAAAGGCTTTTGCCCTCATGGATAGGGCAACCAAACCAAGTGTCCAGCTGTGCACATGAACACTGAGCAACAGTTACATTCACTGTTAAAATAATTAAGGGATTGCTCAACATTAACAGTTATTAAGTGTTATTAAGATTAAAATTGATATTATTTATTATAGTTTTTTAATAGATATATCAAATGACTTTTGGTGTTTTTTGGTGGTCAAGTTATTTAAACCAAAAGTAACAGTTTCTGTGTAGTAAAATAACCACTTTCTATCTTTTTTACAGATTTATTTTTTATCTTATGACCATTCAAATAATATTTTAAAGTGTTTGCATTTTCATCTCTAGCCATAAAGTATATCTTTGTTTAATAATAAGCAAAAAATGGAATTGGACAATAGACAATAGGTGCAGAAGTTGGCCATTCGGCCCTTCGAGCCAGCACCGCCATTCACTTGATTCAACTTGCACCCTATATCCAGGCTACTGTTTGGGGGCCTGTAGGTAACTCCCATTAGGGTCTTTTTACCCTTATAATTCCTCAGTTCTATCCATACTGACTCTACATCTCCTGATTCTATGTCACTCCTCGCAAGGGACTGAATTTCATTCCTTACCAACAGAGCTACCCCACTCCCTCTTCCCACCTGTCTGTCTTTTCGATAGGACGTATACCCCTGAATATTCAGTTCCCAGCCCTGGCCCTCTTGCAGCCATGTCTCTGTAATTCCCACATCATACTTGCCTATTTCTAACTGAGCCTCAAGCTCGTCCACTTTATTTCTTATACTTCGCACACTCATATACAACACTTTAACTTTGGTATTCACCTCCCCTCTCACACCAGTCACTATTGGCCCTGACCTTACTCTTTTATCCCATCTAGAACTTTCCTTCCCATTAATTCGGGAATCTTTTGTAACTTTTCCTGTACTCACTTCCCCTTTAACTTCGTCATTATACTCCCAATTTGTCAACCCCTCCCCCCCACTTTTTAGTTCAAACCCACACGTGTAACACTAGCAAACCTGCATTGGTCCCATTCCAGTTAAGGTGTAACCCGTCCCTTTTGTGCACGTACCCCAGAAGAGATCCCAGTGATCTATGAATCTAAATCCCTGTTCCCTGCACCAACCCCCTAGCCACACATTGAGATCCCCTATCTCCCTGTTCCTGCCCTCACCAGCACGAGGTACAGGAAGCAATCCAGAGATAACCACCCTAGAAGTCCTGCTTTTCAGTCTACTTCCTAACTGTCTAAACTCACGTTGCAGAACCTCCTTCCCCTTCTTCCCGACGTCCTTTGTGCCCACGTGCACAACTACTGCCGGCTGCTCACCTTCCCTCGCAAGGATGTTCTGAAGTCGGTCCGTGACGTCTTGAACCCTGACACCAGGGAAGCAACAGACCATCCTCGAGTCTCGCCTGCCGCCACAGAATCTTGTGTCGGCACCACGGACAATGAAGTCACCCACCACTAGGACTCTGCCCGACGTCGGTCTCACCGGTCGAATGTCATCGCTAGGATTGGAGCCACCGACCTGTCCGCCGCTCGGACTGGAAGCGTCGTCTGCCCCGACAGCTCCCAAGAGAGTGTACCCGTTTTCATGAGGCACACCCACCGGGGTCTCCTGCACTCCACGTTTACTCCTCTTTCTCATAGTCGCCCACCTTCGCTCTTCCTGTATCCTTGGCGTGACAACCTCACTGTAGGTCCTGTCCAGGAAACTCTTGTTTTCCCGGATGGCCCTGAGGTCATCCAGCTGCTTGTCCAGTTCCCCAACAGGTTCATTCAGGAGCTACACCGGGACACAATTTCTGCAGGTGTAGTTTCCAGAAGCTCCATCGGCATCCCTGACTTCTCACATCCTGCAGGATACACATTGCACCAACTTGTAAGAAGTATAAGTAACACTAAGTCATTTAACTTTATAAAAGGTACTTTATTAAGAATACATGCAGAGACCATGGCATTGGCATCTACAAATTATGGCATCGTAGATTAAAACAGGTCTTAGCTAATCGCACACCACCAGATGACATAGTGGAAACCCGGCATGGATTATTGATCGGGTTGGCAATAGTAAAACCAGACATGGATCAAATCAGCAATAGTGAGTGATCTACATCCTCCTTAGGCTTTTGCCTCAAAAGAATTCTAAGCATGCAAACATCATATATATGTAAAAATTAACTACAAACTACAGCGGAGGATGTAATGTAAAGTATGAGAAAGTAATGTCAGTTAGAGTCCAAAGATTGCATCTAGACATTGTACTTGTATCTGGGATTCAGTTTACTGACCCGTCCTGCACGTGTCCGGTACGGGGCCCCTCAGTGGCATTGTTTGCAGGTGAAATTGCTACTGGTACAACCCTCGCAGGGAGCTTCTTCACAGGCGATGACTCAACCGGCACAGGTTTCACGAGGAATTTCTCAACAGGCCGTACAGGAGATATCACCATCGGCACCAGTCCCACTGGTGGTTCTTTCACTGTGTAGAGACAAATTCCTGATCCCGGAACTGTCTATTGTTACATGTCCATCGTTTAAACAAGCAGTTCCATCTTCTGTCCACAACACGTCATCTGGGTCGTCATATAGGACTTGCTGCGATGGCACCGGATCATTCACTGACAGGATATGTCTCTGGTTACGTCTATAAAAACCTCCTTCCGACTGAACCAAATAGGATCTTGACTCTGGGCAAATCTCCTTGACTGTGCATAGGCGATTATACCACTTCAGGGTCTGCAGCTGGACAGTCTGTCCCTCTGTTAACGGTTGGAGTGAGCGACTGGATTGATCGTATTCGTAGCACGTCTTTTGAGTCAGCTTGAACAACCTGAGGCTCATAGACACGTGGTTGAAGCAATTCCTTTGAGACGGGAAGAGGGGTGCGGGTCTGTCTGGACATCAGCCGCTGAGCCGGAAAACCAAGTGTAGAGTCACGCGGAATATTGCGGAGATTGAGGAGGTCTAAGAATATGTCAGACCCGTCTCTGCTGGACTTTTCTAGGGCTTGTTTTGCACTGCGAACAGCGCGCTCAGCCAGTCCATTTGATTGAGGATATTCTGGACTGCTGGTGACATGCTGAACGTCCCATTGTTTTGCAAAATCTTTAAACCACCGGCTCGTGAACTGTCCAGCATTGTCGGACATGAGAGTACGAGGCGCCCCATGGACTGAGAAGTGTCTTCTAAGTTTCAGGATAACTGCCGCTGCAGAGGTCGAGCGGAGCAAATCGATTTCATACCACCCGGAGTAAGTGTCTACCTGGACCAGTTATTGATGACCGTGCCAGCCAATGTCGGTAGCCACTAGGGACCAAGGTAGGTCAGGGACAGGGTGTAGCAAAAGCAGTTCTCTTTGTTGGTGTGGCCACATGCTGTTGCCTGCCATTTCTTCAGTGGGCAAAAATCACAAATTTCGATCGTGTAGCCTCCTTACCTCAGCCTCCTCGCCGAAGACTCTCAAACCCAAGACCCACACTTTACTCACCAAGGCACTTCACATCAACAAGGCTGCTCCTCTACAGCTTCACTTCTTTAACTGTTACCTAATCAACAAATTTAGGGCTAATTTGTAAATTACTCGAACCTGGGACTTTGCCGCTCTTTTTAAATCTTCTTTCCCTCTGACTCACCTACTTCCAGCCAATACTCGCTCTCGCTGCTTCTGGCTGCTGCTTCTCTCCGACCTTCACAACATTTATGTAACATCACTCCCCTCTTGCATATGGTTCTTTCATAAGAAACAGGACAATGGTCCAGCGTGCAGAGCTGCTATCTCACAGCTCCAATGACCCGGGTTCTATCCTGATCTTCAATGCTTTCTGTGTAAAGTTTGTATGTTCTTCCTGTGACTGCATACATTTCCTCTGGATTATTTGGTTTCTTCCCACATGCCAAAAAAAAAGCAGGTTAGTAGGTCAATTGGGCACTATAAATTGTCCCTAATGTGTAGCCAAGTGGTAGAATCTGAGAGGAATTGATGAGCATGTGGGAAGAACAATGTGGCAAGAGTGTAAATAGGTACATGGACCTGATGGGCCTTAGGTCCTGTTTCCATACTGTATGACTCTACAAATATATTTCAATTTCCTGCACAAAGGTACTAGCAAAATTTGAATGGATAAGGCAATCTAAAGCATGGTTTCTGTCGATGTTGCAAGCCATGAAATAAATGCTTTTTACCTTATCCTTTAAGGGAGGTCCTAAAATTCCCCCAGCACGGCATCCATTAATTTTGTGAATACTTCCAAGATTTATTTCCACTGCTGCTCTGCCTAAATGTTTTCCCATGTTACTCACTCTGCATGAAAAAAATCTTCCTGATATTAAAACTGTTCATTTGTTTAATCTTCCTGTAATATTGAAACTATGCTGTAGATCGTTCTCATGTATCACTATAAATAAACTGCTGTATAGGGACACTTTTTGTCTACTACCTGACTTCCTTGCTTTTCCAGTCTTTCCTTGCACTTTGTTGAGGCTCACAACTGTCCCCATACTGAAGACTCTGCTGTCATTTGGTAGCTAGTATTTATCGAATTATTCTTATAATGAGGCTCGTACAACGACGTAATCGGAGTCTGTCTTTATTTAGCAACTCACTACAGCAGCTGCCTCGTGCTGCATCCCCGGGCCCTGCTGCTAGGCCTCTCCCCGGTTATGCCCACAGCCCCACCTTCAGGCCGGATGCCGTCACTGCAGCCTGACCACTGGCAGCAGAATAAAGGCATTCCTTACACTATTATTCCATAATACCACATCTCCCTTTCTTTGAGAACAAAGGGTGGACTACCTTTGTCTCTGCAGGTCTTAAGGGGTTTATTCTGCCCTTTTGCTGAAAGACCTGTCCCTGATCAAACAAATCAATAAATCACCAATCAAGTCTCTGCGGCTTTCTAACCTCTCTCCCACACCTGGTCCGCACAGGCTCTGTGGTGGGGCCCTCTCTGCTGGGTGATGTTGTCACTGGTGGAGCTGGCTCTGGTGTAGGTGAATCTTCTCCCACCGGTGGCTCATCAGCATCGACTACCCCACTGTTGGTCTGCAGCGGCACCAAGTGATGCCGGTTCCTCCTCAGTGTGCCCTGAGGCACCTGGACGATATAAGAGCGAGGGGTGTTGTGTGTAGATAGCACTGTGCCCTGGACTCGTGCATCGGTGATCCACACATCCTCCCCAGGTACGAGTGGCTCCAGGTTTCTCGCTCCGTGCCTCTTGTCGAAGGATCTTGCGTCGTTCCTCCTCTTCTCCCTTTCTTTGGCCCCCAGCGCGTTGTAGTCAGGCAAAACTGGATTCAGCAGGGTTGGAAGGGCAGGAACTGTAGTGCGGAGGCGGCGCCCCATCAACAGCTCGGCCGGGCTATAGCCGTTCTGTAGAGGGGTTGCTCTGTAGGCCAGCAATGCAAGATATGGGTCTGATGCCTTTGTTAGCAGGTTTTTCACGGTTTGTACAGCGCGTTCCGCCTCCCCATTGCTCTGAGGAAACTTGGGGCTGCTCGTGATGTGCACAAAGCCATACTCTGCTGCAAAGGCTTTAAAGTGGCTACCTGAGAACTGGGGCCCATTGTCACTTTTAAGAAATTCCCCAATTCCATGACGACAAAACATGGATTTCAGGTGCACCACCACATCTGTGGACCTTGTGTGTGTCAGCAGCGCAACTTCCACATACCTTGAGAAATAATCTACTACTAGTAGATAAGTCTTGTTTTTCAGCGTGAACAGGTCAGCTCCCAAGGTTTGCCAAGGCCTGTCTGGCATCTCCGTTGGCATCAGCGGCTCTTTGACGTTCCTTCTCTCTTGGATGCAGGTTCTACATTTCAGCACCATGTCATTCAGCTGGCTGCTGAGTCCTGGCCACCATACCGTCTGTTTGGCCCGGCCCCTGCACTTTGTCACCCCCAGGTGTCCCTCATGTAGTCTCTGCAGCACATCACCTTGTAAGGCTGATGGGATGACGAGTCTCGTGCCCCGCAGCAGCAGCCCATCGTGCACAGTCAGCACTGCTCTATCAGCCCAGTAATGTCTCAGCACTCCCTGCAGTTGGCTTTTGTCGGGCCAGCCGTCTGTGCAGTACTCCATCAGTGCAGAGCATGTGCTGTCTGCCTTCAGGTGCTCACGTAGGCTGCTCAGATAATCTCCACTGACAGGAATGTTGCTGATGACAGAGTCTACATAGATGTTGGTGTCCTCTAATAGGCTTGTGTCTGTGTGTGCTCTTGCGGCTCTCAGAGGAGCACGAGATAAGGTGTCGGCTGTCCACAGGCTTTTGCCAGGGACATGATTGACTGTATAGTTGTACCTCATGAGTCTCATCCTAAATCTTTGGATTCTTGGTGGGAGGTCATCCAAAGCTTTCCTTCCCAGCAGACTCACCAACGGCTTATGGTCAGTTTCCAGCTCGAATGGTCTTCCCAGGATGAAACAGCTGAACCTTTCACATGCCCACGTTGCAGCCAATGCCTCCTTCTCTACTTGAGCATAGCGCTGCTCTGTTGGCGTCATTGACCTGGACGCATATGCCACAGGTGACCACATGGCATCGCTCTTCTGCAGCAGGACTGCCCCCAGGCCAAAGGAAGAAGCATCAGCAGAGATCTTTAAAGCACTGTTTGGGTTGTATAATGTGAGCACTGGTGTGGATGACAGCTCTGTTTTTAACTGATCAAAGGCGGCCTGCTGCTCTGTCCCCCAGTACCAGTGGTTCTTCTTGGACAGCAGGTCTCGTAGCACTTTGTCTTTTTCAGCCAGGTTAGGCAAGAAGCGGCCCAGCTGATTGACCATGCCCAGAAAACTCCTGAGTTCGTTGACATTTTTGGGTGCATCCATCTCTTGTACTGCTCTCGTCTTCTCTGGATCTGGCTTCACTCCATCTGCTGAAATCACATGACCCAGGAATCTGACTGTGTGGCGTGTGAGCTCACATTTGTCCATGTTGAGCGTAATGCCGGCCTTTTGTGCCTTCTTTAGCACCGCATGTAGCCGCACATCATGCTCCTCCTGCGTCTGTCCCCAGACCAGGATGTCGTCCATGTGACACAGTACCCCCTCCAGGCCACCGGTCACTTCTGTCACCATCATCCTTTGAAAGTGCTCGGGGGCTGATGCTATGCCAAAGGGTAGACGGTTAAAATAGTAGCGCCCATAAGGCGTGATGAAGGTGGTGTATTTGGCAGACTCTTTTGTCAATGGTACTTGCCAAAAGCCCATGTTGGCATCTAATTTGCTGAAGACTGTTGCGCCAGCTAGCATGCCCAGAGTGTGCTCGACAGAAGGCAGGATAAACTTTTCTCTGCATACTGATTCATTCATCATTGTGAAATCCACACAAATGCGAACATCACCTGCTTTTTCCGGCACCACCACCATCCCGGCACACCAATCAGTCGGCTCCTCAATCTTGGTGATTACGCCCATCTTCTCCATACGGTCTATCTCCTCCTTCACTTTTCCCATAAGCGGCAGAGGGACTCTGCGTGGTGTGTGGAGAGAGAAGGGCACAGCCTCTGGCTTTAATTTAATTGAGTATGGCCTCAGAACAAGACCCAAGCCGCTACACAGCTTCGGATATTGTTGTTTCATTGATTCCATGGTGATGCTGTCAACCCTGCACACAAGCTGAAGCTGTTCTATGGCAGGCCTTCCCAACAGTGCAGTGTGCAGGTCTTTTACTACATAAATGTTCTCTATGGCTGTCTTTTTGCCTCTGCGCAGTGTTTCTCTGGCTACACCTAGGACAGAGAGTGCATTGCCCCCTGGCCCAAACAACGGGCGTGTCGGCACTGCCAGGCGCTTCACATCATGCCCCCCTGTAATGTCATGGTACACCTCGGCTGGCATGGCGGTGACATCAGCACCAGTGTCTATTTTAAAGCACACTTTTTTTTGTCTCACTTGTAGCTGCACCGTCCACGGGTCTTTTCCAGCATCCACGGCTCCCAGGAAAAAGCTCTCTTCTTCCTCTGTAGTGACAGCATTCAGAGATTTTGCACTGTTTCTGCACACTTTGCCATAATGTCCCTTTTTGCCACAGTTGTGACACACAGCATCTTTAGCAGGGCATTCCCATTTTCCATGCGAGGGCATTTTTCCACATCTATAACAGGCCTTTGAACCTGGCTGTGGCATTGTATTAAGTTTATTTTTGCCTGGTGTTTGTGCTTGTGGCTGAGGCTTTGAGGGAAATTTGGGTTTTCTGTAGCTTTTAGCATGCACAGCATCAACATTTGAGCACTTGCTAGCACCGCCATTTTCTCCTCTTAAGTCAGACCGCTGTCGTCTAACTTCTTCAGACTGCCTTGTCTTTGTTATCGCAGTTCCAAGGGTTAGGTCTCTGTCTAGCTGTAGCTTTTCTGACAATGAGACGTTTCTCAGCCCGACCACTAACCTGTCGCGGATCAGCTCGTTCTGTAACTGTCCATAGTTGCAGTGTTCAGCTAATCCGTATAGAGCAGTGATGAAGGAATCCACCGTTTCTTCTGGCAGTTGCACACGCTGATTGAACTTGGCTCTTTCGTAGATTACATTCTTTTTAGGCACAAAAAATGCATCAAAGCCAGCCTTAACATCCGTGTACACCTTCCTCTCATCTGCAGTTAGCGTTAGCCCCTTTAGCACATCTTCGGCTTCATCACCCATGCAGTACACTAACGTGTTCACCTGGTTTTCTTCCGACGTTGCGTTTAAGTTGCTTGCAAGCCGAAAGCGGTCGAATCTCCTGATCCAACGCTCCCATTCTTGAGGCTTGGTAAAATCGAATGGCTCTGGAGGTTGTATTGTGAACGTAGTAGTTGGTGTAGGTTGCGCCATATCTGCCAGCTCATCTCACCTTTCTCCGCCAAAACGATACACTTTCCTCTTCTTCTTTTTTTTTTTTCGCTTACAAGTATCCCGTTTCTGACACCATATCGAATTATTCTTATAATGAGGCTCGTACAACGACGTAATCGGAGTCTGTCTTTATTTAGCAACTCTTTACAGCTGCAGCCTCGTGCTGCAACCCCGGGCCCTGCTGCTAGGCCTCTCCCCGGTTACGCCCACAGCCCCACCTTCAGGCCGGATGCCGTCACTGCAGCCTGACCACCGGCAGCAGAATAAAGGCATTCCTTACACTATTATTCCATAATACCACAGTATTTAAGATGTGAAGTATGGCCTAAGGAATATGTGGAAGTATGACTTCCATCAATTGCATCCTTTTCAATATTCCATTTGATATGTTGAATAATGCACTGCAACAAATAAACATTTTGATTTTACTTTTTTTTCATATCTTTTGAGCATTTTCAACCATCATCTATAATTTTAACTGTTCAAAAATTGGGTATGCTGCCAATTTAGTATTTTCTGAAATACTTTCTATTTATTATCTAATAAAATCAGGGTGAAAGGTTAGTTAAATGACAATTGAATTGTGTAATTTTATGTGACATATACAAAAGTTGCACAAATTGTGAAGTTGCACCAAACTTCAAAATATGAGAATTAATATGTTTGCAAGGTACTTCACAAAATCATTTTACTCAACCTGTCCTTCACCCCATATTTAATGTATTTGTGCCCTCATAGATTGGTCAATTATGTTTCCTATTGTATAAGGCATCTCTGTCCCTTCCAATCTATCATCATATCTGGCATAGAGCTGGTTTATGCACCAGGTCTAGCTAGACCACATCAAGATCCCCTACACAGTGTAAAAACAACCTACTCCCCTTGGGGGGGGGGGGAAAGCACTTTTTTCCACAAACCTCCATCCTCTTAATCACCTCGTGTCCTCAGACAGCAACCGAGCAATCTGTGAATGTCATTGAGCATGAACTCATCCTTCCAGCTATCCCTGCTATTTAGTCACTTCCCCAAGACAATCTAAGAAAACGTCTGTGCAGCCTCGCTCTGCGCTGCTTCATTCCTGTTTACTCTTTGTCTTTATCTTGTTCCTTTTTCACTGCATCACCCACCTTCCCTCAGCTCCTTGAAGCCAACAGCACTCAGAATTCCATATCTGGCACACAAGCTATCTGACATTGTAATGTGCTCTGCATGATATGTTACGTTTACTCTTTGTAATCAGCTTTAGAACTTTAAAGATAAAATCTTTTTTTTTGGCTATTGTTGCTAATTTATTGTGGAGATTTCTCTTTCAAAAGACACAGTAGTACTCTGCTGTAGTAGAGCTAATGTTACATGGGTATTATACATATGCTCCCATCTTACACATTCAGGTAGAGGAACAGAATAAGACCCTTGATTATTGTGTCTAAAGGCCTTAAACCCACAGTGAATAACCAAATATGGGAAATAAAAACAGCTAATTAGGCAGCTTGTTGCAAATAGTTTCAGAGCTGAAATGTAAACTCTGTTCTTTCTGTAGATGTTGCCTAACCTGGCTCCAGCATTTTTTTTGTTTTTATGTCAGACTTTCAGTAAATGCATCTTTTTTTTCAAAAAGAAATATTGGCCCTAGGTCTGTCCATTTTTTTTTTACCAGTGCCAACCCCTTGAGTATAAAATGAAGGATTGACCAGAAATACCAAGGTAGCATGTCAAAATATATACTATAACTTACACCCACATTGCACTGTAGTAAGTTGTATTTATAAATATGTCCAAGCATTTTTAAAATTCTGTATAGTAAATATATTTTCCATTGTAAAAAAAATAGTTTTATCTCCCGTTTCTTCAATATTATTTCATAGAAAGTATTAAGGTAACAGGATAGAAACCAAATTGAAAACAATCATGGAACTGAAGCAGAATATTTTTCTAATGAATTATACAAAGCTCAGCATAATCATAATATTTAGCCATGTATTCTGGATCTTGCTATTAGAGGCATTCTGCCAGTCGTATAGCATTTTCTCTAATGCAGTGTAATCTAGGAAAGGTTAACACATACTGACTATGTGCTTAGAGCTTTCTAATGACATGGATTCATGGAGTCATACAGGGTGGAAACAGATCCTTCGGCTCAATTTGCCCACACTGACCAATATGTCTCATTTACACTAGTGTTACGCGCCTGCGTTTGGCCCATATCCCTCTGAACCTATCCTATCCATGTACCCGACTAAATGTTTCTTAAAAGTTGCGATAGTACCTGCCTCAACTACTTCCTCCAGCAGCTTGTTCCATATACTCACCTTTGTGTAAATAAGTTATCCCTCAAGTTCCTATTACATCTTTCCCCCCCTCACCTTAAGCCAATGTCTTCTGGTTCTCGATTACCCTACTGTGGGCAAGAAACTGTATTTACCCGATCTATTCCGCTCATGATTTTGTACACCTCTATAAGATCACCCCTCACCTTCCTGCGCTCCAAGGAATAGTCCCAGCCTGCTCAACGTTTCCCAATACCTCAGGCCCTCGAGTCCTGGCAACAACCTCATAAATCTTCTCTGCACCCTTTTCAGCTTTACAATATATTTCCTATAACATGATGCCACAAACTGAACACAATACTCTAAATACTTTAAATGTGATCTCACCAACATCTTATATAACTGCAACATGACCTCACAACTTATATACACAAAATGACATGTCTCATAGAAGTTCCTTTTATGGTCCCAAGAGTCCCGCCTGTCCAATTAACTTGAGAGGAAGAAAATAACCTCATGCTATTCTTGAAAAATTCCATTCATTACAGATCACAAGTTGTCCTTCTCATTCCCACATTTAATTACAGAAATCCTCTGGTAAAGTTTACGATCAGATTGGTTCTTCTACAGCATGGTAACACATGAGCCAGAAATTTGTTCAATTGAGCACTGTACTTCTAAGTAAGAATTCAAATAATTGTACTCTACTTAGTACCTATATTGAACCAACTTTAAATTCCAAGTATTTAAATTAATGGAGAATAATAACTGTATCCATAAAGTAACTAGCCAAGACATCTTTTGAAATAATTGCTGTTGTAAATATCTTGCCATTAATAGAAATGGAGGAATCATTTAAAGGAATTGATTTTCTTTCATTTCATGTTCTTGTCTTTAGATATATTATCAACATTTTCTGTGCTCCTCTGAGTTTTCAAGCCAAACAAATAAACGTCCTTGGAATCTCAATACAATCTCAATACCCACAGACATCTGTGTACAAAACTGAAACTCATTGCAGTTCCTCTCTGTATCTCATCCATTTTAGTTCCACACATCAGCATAATTCTCCCTTACTGGCAGATTCCTTGGGATTTTAAAATCCATTTTTTTAAATCCTTGGAGCTCAACGAAGCATTCTCGTCCATCATCTAAACATACCTCCTGGCTTCCCTCATCTCTAATAGTACTAAAATTATGGTTAATCGTTGTTAAATAATCTGTGTTGCCCAAAACCCAGTCCTTCACTTGGGACCTCACCAAAAAAAAATGCATTTGCTTATTAAATTAAGTTCTGAAACATGATCAGCTTCATAAATTTGAACACAAGATAAATACTTAAAGAAAATAGAAATTGAATAAAGGTCCCCATCCGAAACATTGCCTATTTATGTGCTCCAGAGATGCTGCATTACCTACTGAGTTACTCCAGCACTTTGTGTCTTTTTTAAAAAGATATGCAGCCCTCTTTTGAGTACTTAATCAATAATCAATACACTGTAGCTGTTTTTACTGTAGGCTAGTCCATGCATTTCACTCTCTTGTAAACCGGAAGTCTTATCTGACCGCCAAACTCATTTGTCGAAAAACAAAACAGTCGATGCTGAAAATTTGAAATAAAATTTGAAAATGATGGGCATATTCTCCAGGTTGGGCAGCATCTGTAAAGAGAGAAACATAATTAAAGTTTCTGGTGAAAAGACATCAATCTGAAACATTAACTCTGTTTCTTTCTCCTGCTATCCTGCCTGACCTGCTAAGAATTTCGCTGAAAAGTTAATCTAGTTCTCTTTGTTATTGTGATTTAAGATGACCTTCACTCAATAGCTCCACTAATAGCCAAGAATTATCTTGTTTACACTGCATGGCTGAAACTTGAATGTTCTTGCCTGAAAGAGGAGTTGGCACACTTTGACCTGCATGTGTGCATTTAACTACTTGTTTAGCATTTAAATCTGAATATACCAACAACAGTATTTTCACTGCAAACATACTTAGATAAATTGTTATCAATTTCAAGGATAAGTACACTTTAAACAAATCTAGTTTAACAATGCATTGGATATAACCTTAATTTAAAGTCAAGCAGGACTATTGTGAAATTCATTCTTTGAGGAATTGTGACTGGATTTTCAGTTCTAAATGTGCACTTCTTTAGCAATGATGTATATCAATATTAAATAGTTGTGTAAATACATTCCTAAATCATTTACTATCTTTATTAATCTCACATTTCTGAGTTCAGAAGAAACACGTTTTCTTCAATAAATACAGTTCTTAACGTCTCTATTATTTAATAAACTTTATTTGTTTAAGTTCCAGAATCCTTTTTGCTCCAAGGATTTAAGGTTACAGAGGGTTCTAGCAACCTATTATAGTTTGTAACAAAATACCCCGAGGGTAATTCTTGGAACTTGGCCATTTCATCAATAACAATGTTATGAGTGGTAATAATCCCATAATTAGATCCTTTATTTCACCTTTGCTAATGTCACATAAAAATATTACAATTCTTTCTTTTTAATACAAATTCATAACTATATTGATTTGTGTTTTCCGTGTTTATATTCACAATCAGATGGTACATTAAGAGGGAATTCTTCTTTCCAAAACTTTGACGTAAGGAAATTTGATATTTTAGAATATCAAATTTTTTTTTATAACATACTATTGTGCTCAGCATTTCTGTCATAATGTTCCATGTTATATTGCATATCAAAATTCATATCACATCAAGATCATTAAAATTCATAACATTGTACCAGTGTGCCAGTTTATTTGCAATATTACGACAAATATTTATGAAAAAGTGTCATAAAATCTCACCGTAAAAAGGTTGTTCATTATCTCCTCTGACCTTTTCAATTTTAAGTTAGCAAAGTAACTATTTTTAAATGATTCTATTAACCTAGTAAATGTCATAATTAAATAAGTCATATTTTCTTAGAACAAAGAATTTTTTTTAGGTGAGTATTCTATTTAATGTAGAAACGTACAATGCCTATGTTCAGTTATTTATAATGCTATATATTTGAATAAAAAAATGTAACTGGTTATTTCACAGAGTTATTTAAGATACAATAAACAATGCAGTTAACTTCAAACTAATTTCCATTTGTTTTTAATATTCCTTAAAATATGCATAGTTACAGAGAAACCACTGTCTCAAAACAAAAGGTAGACACAAAATGCTGGAGTAACTCAGCGGGACAGGCAGCATCTACTGCCTGTCCCACTGAGTTACTCCAGCATTTTGTGTCTACCTTCGATTTAAACCACCATCTGCAGTTCTTTCCTACACATTTTGTCTCAAAACAAAATATACACAGTAGAATTTATTGCATGCATCCACAATTCTTTCCTATTTGACCCATATTTGGTCTCTCTGTTCTATAACACTCTCAGGGCTTTGACATTTATTGTTTGAATGCTGTCCTGGATTAACTTCCCAAAATGCATTACTTTGCACTTGTAGACAAACGACATTAAACGACGTTCTTCCCTGTCCACTATTCCACCAATTTTGCATACTTATTATGTTACCTGCATTCTCATCCAAATCGTTAATATATGACAGACAACAGTGGACCCATCACCGATCCCTGCGACACACCACTGGACACAAGCCTGTAATCTGAAAAGCAACCCTCCACTACCACCCACTGGCTCCTTCTTTCAAGCCAAATTTGTTTCCAATTTACGAACACACTCTGTAATCTCTCCTTCTGGACCAGTCAAGGAGGAGTTTTATATTATCCATTTGGTTCATGGTGGGATGCAAGCCATGATCTGAACCAATAGATTGCAAAGAATGGCTGTGTTGTTACCTTGACACACTTTCATTCTCTCTTGCTGCAATGGTGCACCTCAGCTACAAAAAGCTTCATGCTCAAATGATATTGGGTATAAAGGTATTGAGTATAGAAGTTGAGATGTTATGTTACATACAAGATGTTGGTGAGGGTGCATTTGGAGTATTGTGCTCAGTTTTGTGCCCCTTGCAATAGGAAGGATGTTAATGATGGAAGAATGCAGATTTTTATGAGTATGTTGCCAGGACTTGAGGGTCTGAAATATAGGGAGAGGTTGGGCAGGCTAGGACTTTATTCATTGGAGCGTTGAAGGTTAAGGGGTGATGGCAAGATTGTTAAGGGTTTGGACACGCTAGAGGCAGGAAACATGTTCACAATGTTGGGGGAGTCCAGAACAAGGGGCCACAGTTTAAGAATAAAGAGTAAGCCATTTAGAACGGAGACGAGGATACACTTTTTCTCACAGAGAGTGGTGAGTCTGTGGAATTCTCTGCCTCAGAAGGCAGTGGAGGCAGGTTCTCTGGATGCTTTCAAGAGAGAGCTAGGTAGGGCTCTTAAAAATAGCGCAGGGGATATGGGGAGAAGACAGGAGCAGGGTACTCATTGGGGATGATCAGCCATGATCACATTGAATGGCGGTGCTGGCTCGAAGGGCCGAATGGCCTACTCCTGCACCTATTGTCTATTGTCTATTATCTAATAGAGATGTACAAAAATGAAGAGGGAAAATGCACAGAATCATTTATCTAGAGTAGGGGAATCAAGAACCAGGGGACATAGATTTAATGTAAGAAGGGAAAGATTTATTAAGAACCTGAAGGGCAACTTTTTCATACTGAAGTGGTGGGTATACAGAATGAAATGCCAGTGGAAATAGTTGAGGGAGGTATTATAGCAACATTTAGAAGACATTTGGGCAGTTACATGGATAAGAATGGTCTAGAGGGATATGGACAAAACGTAGGCAATGGCACTAGTGTAGATGGGGCATCGTGGTCGGAATAGATAAGTTGCGCTGATGGGCCTGCATCCGTGCTGTATGACTCTAAGAAGGACTCTAAAAGGAAACTGTTTAGTCTACACCACTATCATCTGCAATGCACCAACACAACCTTTGACCATCTGAGAAAAGTTGTGTGAAGATAAAGGTCGTAAAGAGCACAAAACTCATGATCTACCAGGCAGCAATGGCCCTTGATTTTTCATTAGCTCTGCTTTGGAGACTAGATGTACATACAGCAAGCACTTCATAGTACTGGACTGTATATGGTCAGTTTCTCTCCGTGGCCACTTTCCCAGCATTGAGGCCCTCGTCACACTCGGTTGGATATGACGAGCGCCAGACTCAATTTTGAGCTCTATTACAGGAATAGATTAGCAAATAGAAAAAAAGACATGGGGGATTTTCTCAAATCCTCCTTGGAAAAAGGTGCAGCATCATTAGTGACTCCTGAGAGTGTCTGGTTCACAACTCAACGTGGAGAAACATAGAAGCATAGAAAATAGGTGCAGGAGATGGCCATTCGGCCCTTCGAGCCTGCACCACCATTCAATATGATCATGGCTGATCATCCAACTCAGTATCCTGTACCTGCCTTCTCTCCATACCCCCTGATCCCTTTAGCCACAAGGGCCACATCTAACTCCCTCTTAAAGATAGCCAATGAACTGGCCTCAACTACCTTCTGTGGCAGAGAGTTCCAGAGATTCACCACTCTCTGTGTGGAAAATGTTTTTCTCATCTTGGTCCTAAAGGATTTCCCCTTTATCCTTAAACTGTGACCCCTTGTCCTGGACTTCCCCAACATCGGGAACAATCTTCCTGCATCTAGCCTGATCAACCCCTTAAGAATTTTGTAATTTCTATAAGATCCCCCCTCAATCTTCTAAATTCTAGCGAGTACAAGCCGAGTCTATCCAGTCTTTCTTCATATGAAAGTCCTGACATACAAGGAATCAGTCTGGTGAACCTTCTCTGTACTCCCTCTATGGCAAGAATGTCTTTCCTCAGATTTGGAGACCAAAACTGTACGCAATACTCCAGGTGTGGTCTCACCAAGACCCTGTACAACTGCAGTAGAACCCTGCTCCTATACTCAAATTCTTTTGCTATGAATGCTAACATACCATTTGCTTTCTTCACTGCCTGCTGCACCTGCATGCCTACTTTCAATGACTGGTGTACCATGACACCCAAGTCTCGTTGCATCTCCCCTTTTCCTAACCGGCCACCATTTAGATAATAGTCTACTTTCCTGTTTTTGCCACCAAAGTGGATAACCTCACATTTGTCCACATTATACTGCATCTGCCATGCATTTGTCCACTCACCCAGCCTATCCAAGTCACCTTGCAGCCTCCTAGCATCCTCCTCACAGCTAACACTGCCCCCCAGCTTCGTGTCATCCGCAAACTTGGAGATGTTGCATTCAATTCCCTCGTATAAATCATTAATATATATTGTAAATAGCTGGGGTCCCAGCACTGAGCCTTGCAGTACCCCATTAGTCACTGCCTGCCATTCTGAAAAGGATCCGTTTACTCCTACTCTTTGCTTCCTGTTTGCCAGCCAGTTCTCTATCCACATCAATACTGAACCCCCAATAGCGTGTGCTTTAAGTTTGTATACTAATCTCTTATGTGGGACCTTGTCGAAAGCCTTCTGAAAGTCCAGATATAACACATCCACTGGTTCTCCCTTATCCACTCTACTAGTTACATCCTCGAAAAATTCTATAAGATTCGTCAGACACGATTTACCTTTCATAAATCCATGCTGACTTTGTCCAATGATTTCACCGCAGCAGCAGCAGTCAAGATGACACTGATGTTGAGTGTCCATGCGTGTGCTCCCAACACAGTCTGAAGGTAGTGAACGGAGTGCATCACCTCCCAAGCTAAACACTTGCCACCTTCTACCCTTGCAAAGGTCTTTCTGCCCTACCTGTTGCAAAATTTGCAGACCCATATTGGTCGTTTTGGTCACTTCAAAGCCTACAGAATGACAGTGGAAGCAAATCATTCTAAACTCTGCCTAAAAAGAGGGGACAGTTACATTTAAGGGAAAATTAGATATATACATAAGGGGTAAAGAAATATTAATTGTGTGGAGCAAATAACCTAATCAAACGTTCAGCCAAATTACTAATTTCTGTGATGCAATATTTCTATTCCTATTCCTTTTCCTTTTTTCCAGAGAACGGATTTGCTGCCTGACCCGCTGAGTTACTCCAGCATTTCGTGTCTATTGTATCTCTCATTATCAGTAAAACCAAATAAATATAAATGATTTCAAATTATTCATTTATATAGCTGTGCCTGCACTTAAGGGGTACAGTTTCAAAATGAACACAATTTCTTTCCAGTGAGTAGCCATAAAAAAGAAGGAAAAAATGAGCAATGCTTTACACTGACTTCAATCCTTTGGTGCTGTCAATGTGCCAGCTTCTGTTGTCAAAGTGTGAGGTGATCTTTTCTTCCATCAGACGGGCTCAAATCCAAGTCCAGCTGATGGCAGAACTGACTGGGGCCATCATCTCTTTTTGCTGCACATATAAATTGCTACATTTATGCCAATAGCAGTAAGAAATCTTTATACATGCAGTTGGCAATCCGTTCGCAAAAGCAATATTGTAAATTAATACTGGTAACTATATCATCAGTGCAGGATTAAAGCTGCTGATGCTGGTTAATGCAGAAAAGGACACAAAGTGCTGGAGTAGCTCAGAGATAGCATCTCTAGAGAACAAAGATAGGTGATGTTTCGAATTGAGAACTTCTTCAGGGTGATGTTTCGAATTGAGAACTTCTTCATGGGGAGAAAGCAGGAAAAGCGAAGAGGTGGAACAAAGGGTGGCAGGTAATAGGTCAACACAGGCAAGGGGGATTTTTGACAGGCCGATAGTTGGAACAACGACTAAAGATAAGAATAGGCGTGAGGCATGTTAGAACAGTTGCGATTGTGAAGCCATGGGGAGGAAAGTAGCGAGGGTGAGGGGTGGAGTAGGTGGGCATCCAGGTGGGCCCAGGGAGGGATGGTGGGGGTGTTTGACGTTACCTAAAATTGAAGACTTCACCATTCATTCCATTGCTACCCAAGCAGAAGTTGAGATGTTATGAATCTCTGGAACTCTCTGCCACAGAGGGTAGTTGAGGCCAGTTCATTGGCTATATTTAAGAGGGAGTTAGATGTGGCCCTTGTGGCTAATGGGATCAGGGGGTATGGAGAGAAGGCAGGTACGGGATACTGAGTTGGATGATCAGCCATGATCATATTGAATGGCGGTGCAGGCTCGAAGGGCCGAATGGCCTAGTCCTGCACCTATTTTCTGTGTATCTATGTTATTCCACCAGTTTGGTCTGGCCTCAATCTGGCAATGGACGAGGTCTAGGACAGAAAGATCGGTGTGGGAATGGGAGGGTTAGTTAAAATGATTAGTAACCTAGAGATCCAGTAGGTCTTGCCAGGGCCGGATTTAGATGAAGAGAGGCCCTAGGCTATTCCACTTGTGAGGCCCCTCCCAATCCCCCACCCCCACGACGAGAGGAAGATGGAAGAGTCCACGAGATTGACACCGATGTGCAGCCGAGCGTGGCCAATGAGATAAGGGCTGGAAAGCTGCGCTTTTTATTTATTGCCAGTGCTAGTGTTGAGTCATCGGCTTAAAACACTATTATTCTGAAATAGAGGGCAAGAAAAATTACTGAAGTGTTGTTTAGAGACTACAGTGCGTTGTGACAGCATATGTAAGAAAGGCCTATGACAGTGTCAAAAATATTATATACCAGGCCCGTACGAGGCCCGCTTAAGGGCCCTGGAAGCTCTGGGGTTTTAGATGTTCTCTGGTGCATTCTGAGCCTTATTTTGGAGCATTTTTGCACCAAATTTATGACCAATATTTTAGAAATAATTTTGGGGTCATTGTTGTATACATTTTTAAAAATCAAGAATTAAAGCTGTCCTTGTTTTAATAATCAAGTTGTACTGTAAAATGTTATGTAAAATGTTATGTAAAATATTATAAAGGAGCATGCAAACACTGCAAATAAAATACTGTAAGTTTTTGCAGTAAATAAAAGCTTTTTTTAGAAAATGTGTTGTGTTGATTTGATTGCCTGTTACTGTTCGACTGTGTTAGTGTGAGCACATTAAAAATATGATGCAAAATGAAAGGCACAAACTATGGAATACATATTTTTCAGTGTTGTTATCAAGGAAAAGAAAGCAGTTCCAATTGTTTGATATTATTCATATGGAGGAGAAAATATAATTGCTCTAAAACCTACCTTAATTTTGCAATCTCACTAAAGATAACCCCCCTTTCCCTCTCCCCCTCCTCCTTCCCCCTCCCTCTCCCTCCACCTCTCTCTCACTCCCCATCTCTCTCTCCCCGTCTCTTTCTCTCCCCCTCCCCTCCCTCTCTCTCCCCCTCTGTCTCAACCCCCCCTTTCCCCCTCTCACATCCCCCCTCTCTCTCCCTCCCTCCCCCTCTCTCTTCCTCCCACACAGCGAGGCTCCGACTCCACGCCGCAGACACCGCAGCCCATCCCCCCCGGCCCGGAGAGACTGGCACTCCCGCAGCACAATATTCCACTATTTACCTAGAGTAGACACGAGGCATTGAGGTGAATGTGTGGAGTGCAAATGGAGATCTGAACCCTCCCGGGCCCACTGCGTACTGGTGGAGAGACAGCGCCATTTTGTGTCGCTACTGCGTCACCGGCTTCCCCCATCTGCGCAGGCGCGGATGGTGGCAATTCTTTTCCCCAAAACTTCCAGCGGCCGGAACCAGAATTTCGGGTAATATCCGTCAAAGTGGAAACGCTGATAGCGCTCCAATTTTTTTTACTCTGGGAAAAAAACACCTTGGCCAGAGCCCCCCTAGATTTTGAGGCCCTAGGCTTCAGCCTATAGGTAAATCCGGCCTTGCCGAAGCCCACCTAGATCTCGAGGCCCTAAGCTTAAGCTTGTGAAGCATATACGTAAATCCGGCCCTGGGTCTTGCGGACCCTGTGCAAGCGTTCAGTGAAATGGTCGCCGAGTCTAAGCTTGGTCTTGTCGATGTACAGGAGGCCACATCGATAACACTGGATGCAGTAGATGAGGTTAGAGGAGGTGCATGTGAACCTGTCTCACCTGGAAAGAGTGCTGTGCTAGGGTCCCTGGATGGAGGTGAGGGAGGAGGCTGACAAAAACAGGAAGCATTCAGCAGATTAGGCAGTATCTCTGTAAGTAGAAATAGTTAACATTTCTGATTGATGACCTATTATCAGAACTAGATAATTATTATCAGAACTTGGTTCATTTTATGTTGCGTTGAGGGTGAAGGGATCAATGGAACAGCCAGGATTGCTAGGAAATTTTTGACATTTACAGCTATTTGATTAATAGGTTAACAAGGGAAGTTAAAGAACAAAGTTAGACATGTTAAAGCTGTGAATGTCATTGGAGCTGTTGAAGCAATCCTGCCTTCTCCCTCCCTCTAAAAGCCTTAAAACAAATTAATTATCTTGCATTCCTGATCATGATGAATGGTCTCCACTTCTCTTTCCAAAGATGCTGCCTAATCTGTTGCGTTCTAACATGTTTTAATTTTAATTTGGGATTTTGAACATTGAACGAGCACAGCACCAAAAAAGCAGCCTTCCGTCTACCATGACCATGCCTTTTTGCCCAGTTACACGAATCCCATTTTTGTCATATATTTTCATACCTTGCCTATTAAGTGTCTGGCTTGATACCTTACATGTAGCAATTGTATCTGATTCCAAAACTTCCTCTGCTAGAAATAGGTATCGACCGATTCTGTGTAAACAGAAAAACTTTCCCCTCAAATCTCCTTCCTCTTACCTTAAACCCTATGGCCTCTTGTTGTTAAAATCTCTATCCTGGGAATAAGATTCTGACTATCTACCCTACCTGTCTCTTATAATTTTACATACCCCTATCAGCCTTCTTCGCTGCAAGGAAAACAAGCCCAGCATATCCAATCTTTCACCCCTACTAAAGTTCCCATGTGAATCTCCGCTGTACTTTCTTCAGTGCAATCCTATTATTTCCTACAGTGTGGCTGAACTGCACACGATACTCCCAAGTATGGTCTAACCAGTGTTTTGTAAAGTTGCAACATAACAACCCAACTCCAGTCTTATTTCTCCAAACTAACTTTTATATTCTATGTCGCAACCTATGAAGGTCTTCTTCACCACCCTATCTATCCACGTTGCCACTTTCAGGGAACTACAGACTTAAACCACAAGGACTCAACAATCCTTTGCATCCTAACATTTACTGCAGAATATATGCCGTGTAGTGGCGCTTGCTGGTGCACGCAAGTATCGAACCCGGCGTTCGGAAGCCGCGGTCACGCGACTTGGGAGGGGCTTGTTTTCACGCGGTTTTGCTTTCGCACGGCAGTTCAGCGCTGACCACTGATGTGGACAGACGTGTCTAGAGAACCTGTGTACTGAAAACTGAACTTTCGAATAAAGATCAGTTTAAAACTACAGTTGTCGTTCTTGAGACCGCCAAATTGGTGACCCCGACCTGTCTAGCCGTCGTTAGACAAAAGAATTATGCAGGAAGACAGCATTCCCACAGAATCAGCCAGCACGCGGCAGGGCTCACCAGCCTTCAAATTGCCATCGTTTTGGCCTGACCAACCTCAGGTGTGGTTCACCCACGTTGAGGCACAGTTTCACCTCCATTGCATCGTAGCGTACGTCACAATGTATTTCCATGCGGTGGTGGCATTGCCGCAGGACTGTGCCTCGAGGCTGTTGCCTTACATCAGGGACCCGCCGCCCATCGGCAAATACGAAGGGCTGAAGGCCCTGCTGTTCCACGCTTACGGTCTCAGCCGCAGAGATATAATAATAATAATAATAATGGATTGGATTTATATAGCGCCTTTCTAATACCCAAGGCGCTTTACATCGCATTATTCATTCACTCCTCAGTCACACTCGGTGGTGGTGAGCTACTTCTGTAGCCACAGCTGCCCTGGGGCAGACTGACGGAAGCGTGGCTGCTAATCTGCGCCTACGGCCCCTCCGACCACCACCAATCACTCACACACATTCACACACATGCACACGCAGGCAAAGGTGGGTGAAGTGTCTTGCCCAAGGACACAACGACAGTATGCACTCCAAGCGGGATTCGAACCGGCTACCTTCCGGTTGCCAGCTGAACACTTAGCCCATTGCACCATCTGTCGTCGGCAGATATGGCAGCGAGGCTGCTGCACATGGACTGTGTTGGCAATCGGCGGCCATCCACCTTCATGGCGAAGATGTTAGCCCTCATGGATGGGCACCGCCCATGTCTGCTTTTCGAACAGGCATTCCTGGAGCAGATGCCTGACGAAGTCCAACTTATGCTCGCCGGAGCCGATTTCAGCGACCCCCAACAACTCGCGGAGAGAGCTGATGAACTGTGGGCACACAAACGGCAGGACGTGTTTGCTTTCGCCCGCCCCCTGGTCACACAGCGGGTGCAGCCGAACCGACATCAGGAGGAGGAAGAAGCCCAGCCCAGCGCCGAAGAAGAATCGCCGCGGCCAGTGGTCTACAGTCAACGCCGATGGAGTTATTACCATCAACGATACGGGCCCAAAGCACGAAGATGTCGGAGCCCCTGCTCGTATCAGGGAAATGCCTCGGCTGATCATCCATAGAGGCGAACGCGATCGGCCAAACGAACGCCTCTACGTCCACGATTGCCATTCCGGCCACCGTTTCCTGGTGGACTCCGGTGCCCATGCCAGCATCCTGCTTCCGAGCGCCCGGGATATTCGCGCCGGTAAGGTAGGACCCGTCCTCTCGGCTGTTATCGGGAGCGACATTCGCACTTACGGTATGACGACCCTGGACTTAAATTTCAACTCCCGCCCGTACAGGTGGAAGTTTATCGTTGCTGACGTCGCCCAACCAATCCTGGGGGCCGACTTCTTGCGCGCGTTCTCCCTGTTAGTCGATGTGCGAGGCGGACGCATGGTCCCCGTGTCGGACCAATGGGATATTCTTGTCAATTCTTCCCTTCCCTCCCGTACCACCCCCTCCCGGGCACTTTCCCTTGCAACCTCAAGAGATGCAACACTTGTCCCTTCACCTCCCCCCTTGATTCCATTCAAGGACCCAAGCAGTCGTTCCAGGTGCGACAGAGGTTCACCTGCATCTCCTCCAACCTCATCTATTGCATCCGCTGCTCTAGATGTCAGCTGATCTACATCGGTGAGACCAAGCGGAGGCTTGGCGATCGTTTCGCCGAACACCTCCGGTCGGTCCGCAATAACCAACCTGACCTCCCGGTGGCTCAGCACTTCAACTTCCCCTCCCATTCCGTATCCGACCTCTCTGTCCTGGGTCTCCTCCATGGCCAGAGCGAGCAACACCGTAAATTGGAGGAAATGCACCTCATATTCCGCTTCGGTAGTCTGCATCCTGGGAGCATGAACATTGAATTCTCCCAATTTTGCTAGCCCTTGCTGTCTCCTCCATTTCCTCAGCCCTTGGGCTGTCTCCTCCCATCCCTCAGCCCTCGGGCTCCTCCTCCGCCTTTTTCCTTTCTTCTCCCCACCCCCCATCAGTCTGAAGAAGGGTTTCGTCCCGAAACGTTGCCTATTTCCTTTGCTCCATAGATGCTGCTGCACCCGCTGAGTTTCTCCAGCATTTTTGTGTACCTTCGATTTTCCAGCATCTGCAGTTCCTTCTTAAACAAGGAATGGTTGACGTTTGGGGTCAAAGCCCAAAATCATGACTGAGAATGGAGATGGAAGATAGAGAGGGGGAACGGTGAGACAAGCAAGATGTGATTGGTGAATCGGGGAAGGGTGAAGCAGGAAAGGTATACATAGCCAGCTAGGCATGGTGGGGGGAAATGGAGTTGGGATACAGCAACAGCTAGGGGCATTAGGCGTAAATAATGTAAGAGCCCCTGTGCCTATGATGATGCTGCAAACAAGGTTTTCACTTCACCTGTACCTCACCATACTTGTTTTACAATAAACACTGGACTTGAGGATAAAATAGATAGAAAATGCTGGAGTAACTCTGTGGGTCAGGCATTATGTCTGGAAAACTCAGATAGGCCACATTTCAGATTGGGACCTTTTTGAAGATGGTCTGTTGCACCAGATTCCAGCATCTGCACTCATGTTTCAGCAATTCAGAAGAGCTTTTGTTTTATGCATAGAACATATAGATTTAGATGATTCAAGCTCAAGCTCTGAGCAATTTAGGATAATGAAAATGTATTCACTTGACCTTTGACCACCTCTCCTCCAAAGAGCTAAAGCTGTTCAGTCCTTCAGTGTATTCAAGTATACAATTGAAATAAATTTGTAAAGAAAACAAATTAAAATGCGGAGAGGAATTCCAGGTTCTGATGAAAGAGCATCAGCATTGTGATATTAATTCTATTGTTCACGCTACAAATGCATCTTCATTTGCTGAGGATTGAGGAGGAATTTCTTTGGTTAGAGGGTGGTGATTTTTGATGAATACATTGCAACTGGCGGCATTGGAGGCCATATTTGAGTATTTTTATAGCAGCGATTGATAGGTTTTTGATTAATAAGGGTGTTAAAGGTTACGGGGAGAAGGCAGAATGGAATTTAGAGGTAGAATAGACTTGATGGGTCGAATGGCCCAATTTCTGCTCCTATTTCTTATGATCTAATTGAATGTTCTACAAATTCTGCAGCTTCACTTCCTGAGAATTACTCTCTACAAATGCAGCTTCACTTGTATGAATGGAGACAGAGTTCTGGAGTAACATAACGGGTCAGGCAGCATCTTAGGAAAACATGGATAGGCGACATGTGCAGGAAGGAACCCAGCTGAAGGATGCAACAGCTTCACTGCAACCCAGGTTCACTGGAACATTCCCTGGGGAGGTGGAGATAGAGGTGGGGGAGGGGGCGGGGCGACCGAACGCCGCTGCCCCGGACACACACACGTGGCAAGCGTGTAACTCCGCCCCGCTGGCCAATCATCCGCTGGGGGAGGGGAGGGGGCGGCGCGCCGGGCGGGGTCACGTGGGTTCCATGGGGGTTCCGCCTCCGCTAGTGACGCAACGCTGAGCTGCCGGCGGAGTAATAACGGTCGCGGCGCGCGGGCGGGGAGCTGCGGACGGCAGAGGGGCGACAGGCGGTAAGCGGCCGGGGCGGGGGGCGATGACGGCGGCCATCTTCTGCAGCGTCGACCACGTCTGTCGCTGCACTTTGCTCCAACGGTCAGCGACCCAACGAAGCGGGTTTGGGCGCTCGAGCGTTGCGGGACGTAAAGTACGACCCCCCCGGGGGAGAGGGGTGTCGGCCGTGTGTGTGGGTCTGTGCCGGGAGAGTGTGTTGGTCTGTGCCGTGTGTGTGTTGGTCTGTGCCGGGAGTGTGTGTTGGTCTGTGCCGGGAGAGTGTGTTGGTCTGTGCCGTGTGTGTGTTGGTCTGTGCCGTGTGTGTGTGGGTCTGTGCCGTGTGTGTGTGGGTCTGTGCCGTGTGTGTGTGGGTCTGTACCGGGAGAGTGTGTTGGTCTGTGCCGGGAGTGTGGGTGTTGGTCTGTGCCGTGTGTGTGTGGGTCTGTACCGGGAGAGTGTGTTGGTCTGTGCCGGGAGTGTGTGTGTGGGTCTGTGCCGTGTGGGTGTTGGTCTGTGCCGTGTGGGTGTGGGTCTGTGCCGTGTGGGTGTGGGTCTGTGCCGGGAGAGTGTGTTGGTCTGTGCCGGGAGTGTGGGTGTGGGTCTGTGCCGTGTGTGTGTGGGTCTGTGCCGGGAGTGTGTGGGTCTGTGCCGTGTGTGTGTTGGTCTGTGCCGGGAGTGTGTGTGTGGGTCTGTGCCGTGTGGGTGTTGGTCTGTGCCGGGAGTGTGTGTGTGGGTCTGTGCCGGGAGTGTGTGTGTGGGTCTGTGCCGTGTGGGTGTTGGTCTGTGCCGGGAGTGTGTGTGTGGGTCTGTGCCGTGTGGGTGTTGGTCTGTGCCGGGAGTGTGTGTGTGGGTCTGTGCCGTGTGTGTGTTGGTCTGTGCCGGGAGTGTGTGTGTGGGTCTGTGCCGTGTGGGTGTGGGTCTGTGCCGGGAGTGTGTGTGTTCGTCTGTGCCTTGTGTGTTGGTCGCTGTGTTGTGTACTCAGGGGGCCCGGCACCCAGCGGCGTAGGGGTGGCATGTGACGTCGGGGGATTCCCTGACCGACGCTCCCCTTCCCCAATCGGCGCTGTCGGCGTCATAGACAATGGGGCGGGCGAGCCATTGGGCGAGGGTGTGGGCGGGGCGGACGTACCGGGGAGACGGGGCATCTGATGACAGCTCATTGCAGCGCAGGCGCACGAGTGCGGCGGACTGTTGAGCATCAGCTTGTGGCCGCTGTGTGAGTTGTGGCAATAACTATACAGGCAAACATCACTGGTAAAGGGACTGCAGAGCATCGCACATGCAAGGGACCAGCTAGGGTTCAAGGGTTTCAAGGTCAGTTTATTGTCACACGTACCAATTAAGGTACAGTGTAATTTGAGTTACCATACAGCCATACTAAGTGGAAAGAAACAAGACACACAACCGCATCAAAGTTAACATAAACATTCACCACACTGGATTCCACATTCCTCACTGTGATGGAAGGCAATAAACTCCAATCTTCTTCCTCTTTGTTCTCCTGCGGTCGGGGCAGTCGAACCATCTGCAGTCGGGGCGATCAAAGCCCCTGCAGCCAACGATTGAAGCCTCTGTCGGGGCAGTTGAAACTCTCTCCGCACAGCATGGAACTCCCAAGTCGGTCTCTTCTTACCAGAGACCGCGGGCTTCACGATGTTAAAGTCCACAGGCCCCATGGTTGGAGCTTCGATCCCCTGCAAAGGGATCACAAGCTCCGCGATATTTAAAGTCCCGCAGACTCCCGCGGCTTGTAGCGCCCGTCAGTCTCCAGGAAAGGCTGCGAACTCCACGATGTTAGGCCGCAGTGCGGACGGAGATACGATACGTCTCCGTCGAGGTAAGAGACTGAAAAAAGTTTCCCCCAACCACTACCCTCCACATAAAACAAACCAAGGAACACTAAAACATTCTTTTTAACACATACAAAAAATAACAAAAACAGAAGAAAGGACAGACAGGCTGTTGGCGAGGCAGCCACTGCTGGTGGCGCCACCTGGTGTTGTGGCGGTGGGGTAACTGTACAGGCAGCATCACTATGGTAAAGGGACTGCAGAGCATCACCCCAGCTCAAAGATAGACACAAAAAGTTGGACTAACTCAGCGGAACATGCAGCATCTCTGGAGAGAAGGAATGGCCGACACTTCGGTTCGAGACCCTTCTTCAGTTCATCGCCCACCTCATGCAGGGCATCGGCCAGTGGCCGCAGTGTGAGTTGTGGCAGCGGGGTAACTGGGATAACTGTACCGACAGCATCGCAGTGGTAAAGGTACTTTGGAACTAAGCCAACCCCCATAACAGATTCAATTATTAACCCAAATGTTGGAGTAATTTAAAGGGTTGGGACACTATGTTTCTTCAGCCAGATCTGTGATCTCTAGAGATGCTACCATGCGACCTGACCTGCTGAGTTCCTCCAGAACTTTGTGTCCTTTTTGTGTAAAAGGACACAAAGTGCTGGAGGAACTCAGCAGGTCAGGTAGCATGCTTGTTGACATCATCAACCAGTAAACATTGTCTTTTCAATTAACACCTCAGAGAACGACTCAATTGTTCATAACTTCTAGGAGCAGAATTAGGCCTTTGAACTATTGATTACTGACCTTTTAAGGAATCTGTGTTTTCAGAATTTGAAGAAGGGTCCCGAGCAGAAATGCCACCCATCTATGATCTCCGGAGATGCTGCCTTACCAGCTATTAGTCTTTTGTAAAACGGTTATTGCAAATTGCTCTGTGTATAGGTGAGGCTGAGGAGAATTGGGAGGAGTTGGTGAATGCAAGGGAGATTAAATTACAGGATTAGTAAAAGAATGGAATAGATGGGACAATGGAAGATAGCACTACCTTTGTTATCAGGAAATATGTTGGCCTTCATAACAAGAGGAGTTGAGTATAGGAGCAAATAGGTCCTTCTGAAGTTGTACAGGGCCCTGGTGAGACCACATCTGGAGCACTGTGTGCAGTTTTGGACTCCAAATTTGAGGAAGGACATTCTTGCTCTTGAGAGAGTGCAGTGTAGGTTCAAGAGGTTAATTCCCGGGATGGCGGGACTGTCATATGTTGAGAGAATGGAGCGACTGGGCTTGTATACACTGGAATTTGGAAGGATGAGAGGGAATCTTATTGAAACTTATAAGATTATTAAGGGAGTGGACACGCTAGAGGCAGGAAACATGTTCCCAATGATGGGGGAGTCCAGAACCAGGGGCCACGGTTTAGGAATAAGGGGTAGGCCATTTAGAATGGAGATGAGGAAAAACTTTTTCACCCAGGGAGTTGTGAATCTGGAATTCTCTGCCTCAAAGGGCAGTGGAGGCCAATTCTATGGATGCTTTCAAGAGAGAGTTAATTAGAGCTCTTAAAGATAGCGGAGTCAAGGGATTTGGGGATAAGGCAGGAACAGGGTACTGATTGTGGATGATAAGCCATGATCACAGTGAATGGCGATGGTGGCTCGTTGGGCCGAATGGCCTACTCCTGCACATATCAGAGATGCCAAGTAGTACGGATTTTCCGTATTTTGTAAGGAAATGCGATGAGAATACGGATGTACGATTTTGCTTTGTTAAATACGAATTTTTTTAAAATCTGCCCGACTTCCTGTTTCATCTTGCTGCTTAAAAAATGCAAGGATATAAAAAGTCATACTCTAAAAATTATAACAGATTAAATCTATTAGTATTTTAAATTTCAAGATCTGGATGATTATTTTTGTAAGCTTTGATCTGCCTGTCCCGCTCCAGGTTTAAACAACTGTCAGTTTAGCGCGTGGGAATTTAAAGGAAGAGCTGTCGGCTACAGCTCTATGGGTTCTAAATATAGAGCTACCGGCTGGAGCGCTATGGGCTTTACACATAGGGCTATGGCCACAGCGCTATGGGTCACAGCCTGTTCGAAGAGTGAGAGGGAGGGATGGAATAAGAGAGGGAGGGAGAAACAAAGGAAGGAAGGAGGGAGGGAGGGTGGGAGGGAAAGAGGGGAAGGAGAGAGGGAGGCTTCCAAAATGGCTTCTACATCATCATCTGGTGCTAAAAGCAGGAAGCAGCCGTTCAAACAGCAGTATACAAAGAGATGGCAATGAATGCACTGTCAAGAAAGGTGCACAGAAGACATGTCAATTGGTAGCAAAATTATGCTTTCTTGTACTCTTACATGGGTATGACCGCACATAAAAAAGAACATTTCTTTCAGCAAAATGGCACCGCGTAAAAATACTGGTTTTCAGGTACTAGAATACTGAAACGCTCTGACAAAACTTGGCAGCTCTGACATGGTCTATTGTCTACTCTAACCTTGTTCATCAATTCTTTGCAGGATCTTATTGAAAACCTTTTGAAAATCCAAATGCAGCACATTCACTGGTTATTTCTCATTTTCTCTACTAAATGCACCTTCAAATTTCTGTTGTAGATTATCTTTATCACAATTTATAATAGAATCCAGCATCTTCCAGTAATTTATGTCATATTAACATCAATATTCAGTTGTCCTGTATCTTTTCCTAACTGTCCAATCTGTGTCAACTATTCCAGAGCAATAGAATTTTGGAAGCTGAACAACAGAGAATCTATTATTTCCATATCCATTTCTTTCAATACTCTGGGAAGTAGATTATCATTTTTCAAGCTCATTGTCTTTACTATTACTTTTTTATTTCCTCATTTGTTCTGGACTGTTCTCCGGCATTACTGGGAGGTTTTTGTGCCTTTCATGGACACTGCTTTTTAATTCCTCTGCCATTTTTGTTTATTCCATCAAAAATTCTCCAGTTGGTTCCTAAGATACCCACATTTGCCTACTCAGCAAGTCAGGCGGCATCCCTGGGGAACATGACTAGGTGGTGCTTTGGGTCAAGACCCTTTTTCAGACAAGTTGAGATACTTCTCAAGTGCTACTTCTTATCCATTTTCCTATTTTAAATTAGTAATAGTAAAGAAGAGATAATGTAGATTGTAATAATTGAGATTGAAATAGACTCAAACTGGGTCTTCGGTCAGTCACTTGAACTCTGCGCACCTCTCAGCTTGGTTGAAACGCAAGCTTTTGAGTTGTGTCCACTATTTCTGAGTTTGTCAGTGCATGCAACAAATCTATATGGCCTTGTGTCTTTGGGGGGGAAAACCTATGACCAAACCTTTTGGTCAACTGTTCAGCAATCATTTTAAGAAACTCAGTAACACTCGTGTTTTAAAAGTGCTAATGATATTCACATTATCGTTAATGCAAACTGAAATAGTAAACGAGCAAACAAAATGCTAATTGGTAAGAAATTGTACAGATTTTATCTTGCAGTGCTATCAGGGTAATTTCAATTAAAGAAAACTTTAAGCCATTTGCAAGTAAACAATCAATTCCCTTGTGTTTAATATAATTACATTTTTGAAAAGTAATCAAACAGAATTCTCACCTTTGTTATATTTTTTTAATTGAGCTTATGCTTTGTGTTATCTATGACAAGATATCAGTATTTAATCTTCTGCACAAAGTTCAAGATTTCAATTATTCAATATCCCTTATTAAAATAATCTCCATTTTTATGCAGGTTTGTCATCATGGAATACAGCAATAGAATTGCAAGGAGTTGTTTCATAGGGTTTGTGTGTCTTATACTGTCAGGCAGGCATCACCTGGTGTCAGTTCGATCTCAAGCACATCCACCACATGATTCTGAAATTACTGAGGGTCATCGACCAAACATTCGTCTGGATAAGAACCTTGTTCAAGATAAAGAGTACGTATCTCGCTTTCTGCAATTTGTATGTTTTGATGTAATGTCTTAAATAATTTGCTTCTCCCATTGTAGCATTTTTTTTGTCCCCATTCAATTCCCATGCCTTATATAAGCAAACAAGGAACAGGACTGCTGCTCAGTCTTGATTTGTTGATGTAAAGCCATGGTCACAGGCACTTTATAATTGTTCTGAAGCATGACGTGCACATTTTGAACTTCGCTGTATTTTCCATTTTAATGCATGATTGTTGCAGATATTTAGTCCTCGGTGCACCAGATATCTTGGCCATCACCGAATGAGAACATATGGTAGGAACATTTCAATCCTTATTAAGGTTGCTGAAACTTCACTCCCTCTAGCAACAGGCTATGCTTCAGCAAATGCCAGAATAATAAAAGTGGGGGAAGAAAAAGACACAGCGTGCTGGAGTAATTCGGGTCAAACAGCATCTCTGACGAACATGGATAGGTCACGTTTTGTGTCGAGGCCCTTCTTCAGAACTAACCCAAAATGTCATCTATCCAGGTTCTCCAGAGGTGCTGTCTGACTTGCTGAATTACTCCAGCACTATTATTTTGTAAAGCAGCATCTACAGTTCCTTGTTTAACATAGTAAAAGTAAATGTCGGACTCCAATCCACTGTCCTTGGAACACAGGAAAAGAGACTTCTAACTTTGTTTCCCCCTTAAATACAGGGGAGACTCTTTATCCCACACTCTATATTAAATTCAAGTTCAATTATCACTCAACCAAATAAATTGATTTTATTGTTCAGGTTGATAGCTTAAATGCTGTTTTAAAAATGATTGGGTCAACTGTTTTTTCAGATTTTTTTCTTGTCAATATTTCTGTGATGAATTGGATCTTTGGATTTGTGACCTTTATTTTTATCCAAACCAAGTTGCGTCTAGGACTGGTTTCAATTTAGTCTCCCCAGTTTCAACTGGGGAGACTTTAAACTAGAAAGGTTGGGGGGGAGGGACTCAAATAGAGAATGCTAATAGACAGTGTGTGAGGCAGGAGGCTGAGAAGGAAAGCACTCAGACCCAACATGTAGGGGGGAAAGAAGAAAACAATAATAAACAGAGAATAAGAGGTGGTGGGGTTCTTAAATGGGTGAGCAGAGAAACAGAGGGGTGTAAAATGCGGGCGGAAGCAATAGGTAGCAAGGTGAAAAGTAAAAGTGGCAGGCAGACAAATCCAGGGCAAAAATCAAAAAGAGCCACTTTTCAACATAATTGTATAAGGGGTAAGAGCGCTGTAAAAACAAGCCTGAAGGCTTTGTGTCTCAATGCAAGGAGCATTCGTAATAAGGTGGATGAGTTGAACGTGCAGATAGCAATTAATGATTATGATATAGTTGGGATCACGGAGACATGGCTCCAGGGTGACCAAGGCTGGGAGCTAAACATCCAGGGATATTCAATATTCAGGAGGGATAGAGAGAAAGGAAAAGGAGGTGGGGTAGCGTTGCTGGTTAGAGAGGAGATTAACGCAGTGGAAAGGAAGGACATTAGCTTGGAGGATGTGGAATCGGTATGGGTAGAGCTGAGAAACACTAAGGGGCAGAAAACGCTGGTGGGTGTTGTGTACAGGCCACCTAGCAGTAGTAGTGAAGTTGGGGATGGCATCAAACAGGAAATTAGAAATGCGTGCAACAAAGGCAAAACAGTTATAATGGGTGACTTCAATCTACATATAGATTGGGTGAATCAAATTGGCAGGGGTGCTGAGGAAGAGGATTTCTTGGAATGTATGAGGGATAGTTATCTAAACCAACATGTAGAGGAACCAACGAGAGAGCAGGCTATTCTAGACTGGGTATTGAGTAATGAGGAAGGGTTAGTTAGCAGACTTGTTGTGCGTGCCCCCTTGGGCAAGAGTGACCATAATATGGTTGAGTTCTTCATTAGGATGGAGAGTGACATTGTTAATTCAGAAACAACGGTTCTGAACTTAAAGAAAGGTAACTTTGAGGGTATGAGACGTGAATTGGCCAAGATTGACTGGCAATTAGTTCTAAAAGGGTTGACGGTGGATATGCAATGGAAGGCATTTAAAGACTGCATGGATGAACTACAAAAATTGTTCATCCCAGTTTGGCAAAAGAATAAATCAGGGAAGGTAGTGCATCCGTGGATAACAAGGGAAATCAGGGATAGTATCAAAGCAAAAGATGATGCGTACAAATTAGCCAGAAAAAGCAGCATACCAGAGGACTGGGAGAAATTCAGAGACCAGCAGAGGAGGACAAAGGGCTTAATTAGGAAAGGGAAAATAGATTATGAAAGGAAACTGGCAGGGAACATAAAAACTGACTGCAAAAGTTTTTATAGATATGTGAAGAGAAAGAGATTAGTTAAACAAATGTAGGTCCCTTGCAGTCAGAAACAGGTGAATTGATCATGGGGAACAAGGATATGGCGGACCAATTGAATAACTACTTTGGTTCCGTCTTCACTAAGGAAGACATAAATAATCTGCCGGAAATAGCAGGGGGCCGCGGGTCAAGGGAGATGGAGGAACTGAGTGAAATCCAGGTTAGTCGGGAAGTGGTGTTGGGTAAATTGAATGGATTAAAGGCCGATAAATCAACAGGGCCAGATAGGCTGCATCCCAGAGTACTTAAGGAAGTAGCTCCAGAAATAGTGGATGCATTAGTGATAATTTTTCAAAACTCTTTAGATTCTCGAGTAGTTCCTGAGGATTGGAGGGTAGCAAATGTAACCCCACTTTTTAAGAAGGGAGGGAGAGAGAAAACGGGGAATTACAGACCAGTTAGTCTAACATCGGTAGTGGGGAAACTGCTAGAGTCAGTTATTAAAGATGGGATAGCAGCACATTTGGAAAGTGGTGAAATCATTGGACAAAGTCAGCATGGATTTACGAAAGGTAAATCGTGTCTGACGAATCTTATAGAATTTTTCGAGGATGTAACTAGTAGAGTGGATAGGGGAGAACCAGTGGATGTGTTGTATCTGGACTTTCAGAAGGCTTTCGACAAGGTACCACATAAGAGATTAGGATACAAACTTAAATCACACGGTATTGGGTGTTCAGTATTGATGTGGATAGAGAACTGGCTGGCAAACAGGAAGCAAAGAGTAGGAGTAAACGGGTCCTTTTCATAATGGCAGGCAGTGACTAGTGGGGTACCGCAAGGCTCAGTGCTGGGACCCCAGCTATTTACAATTTATATTAATGATCTGGACGAGGGAATTGAAAGCAACATCTCCAAGTTTGCGGATGACACTAAGCTGGGGGGCAGTGTTAGCTGTGAGGAGGATGCTAGGAGACTGCAAGGTGACTTGGATAGGCTGGGTGAGTGGGCAAATGTTTGGCAGATGCAGTATAATGTGGATAAATGTGAGGTTATCCACTTTGGTGGCAAAAACGGGAAGGCAGACTATTATCTAAATGGTGGCCGATTAGGAAATGGGGAGATGCAGCGAGACCTGGGTGTCATGGTACACCAGTCATTGAAAGTAGGCATGCAGGTGCAGCAGGCAGTGAAGAAAGCGAATGGTATGTTGGCCTTCATAGCAAGAGGATTTGAGTATAGGAGCAGGGAGGTTCTACTGCAGTTGTACAGGGTCTTGGTGAGACCACACCTGGAGTATTGCGTACAGTTTTGGTCTCCAAATCTGAGGGACATTATAGCCATAGAGGGAGTGCAGAGAAGGTTCACCAGACTGATTCCTGGGATGTCAGGACTTTCATATGAAGAAAGACTGGATAGACTTGGCTTATACGCGCTAGAATTTAGGAGATTGAGAGGGGATCTTATAGAAACGTACAAAATTCTTATGGGGTTGGACAGGCTAGATGCAGGAAGATTGTTCCCGATGTTGGGGAAGCCCAGGACAAGGGGTCACAGCTTAAGGATAAGGGGGAAATCCTTTAAGACCGAGATGAGGAAAAACTTTTTCACACAGAGAGTGGTGAATCTCTGGAACTCTCTGCCACAGAGGGTAGTTGAGGCCAGTTCATTGGCTATATTTAAGAGGGAGTTAGATGTGGCCCTTGTGGCTAAAGGGATCAGGGGGTATGGAGAGAAGGCAGGTACGGGATACTGAGTTGGATGATCAGCCATGATCATATTGAATGGCGGTGCAGGCTCGAAGGGCCGAATGGCCTACTCCTGCACCTATTTTCTATGTATCTATGTATCTTAAAATGAATTTCAACTACTAAAAACCTGAGCAAACAACTACTTTACAAGATACAAGATACATTTATTTGTCACATGTGCCAGTTGGTACAGTGAAATGTAATCACAGTAAAAATAAAGAACACAACATAGAGTTGATAGAATTCAACATAAAACATCCCCACACAGCAGAATCAAAGTTTCCCACTGTGAGGGAAGGCACCAAAGTCAGTCCTCTTCCTCTAATGTTCACCTGTGGTCGGGGCCTCCCCGAGCCCTCCGCAGTCGCCCCTCCGGGCGGCCTGATGTTCAGGCCCGCTCGCCGGGATGATGTAAGTCCGACGGTCGGGGCTGGGGAACCACCTCAGCTGGCTCTGGACATCAGAGTCGTGCCACCTCCTACCGGAAGTCCGCGGCTCCCAAAGTCCACAGGGCCGCGCGCTTGGGCAGAGATTGCAACGCTGGCGGCCCTCTGGGAAGGGGCCCCAGGACTCCGACGATGACGGTCAGCACCGCCCGCGTTGGAAGCTCTCCCAAACCGCAGCTCCACGATGTTGGAGCAGCGACCCAACGCTCCGGAGCTCCAAACGGCGATCCAGGTATGTATCGCTCCGCTCCGCGGTGAATTCGCGCTGCGCCGCCGCTGTTGTGGCTCTAGTCCGGTTCCGGTCCCCGGCAGGAAAGGCCGCTCCGATCCAGGTGGTAGGGGTCGAGGAGAGCGACTCAGAGAAATAGTCTCGTCCCCGCCAGGAAGCGACTGGGAGACAGTATCCCCCTTACCCTGCCCCCCCTTCCCCCACATATAAAAGTAAAAGATTCCCCTCAAAAACAAACTAAAATAAAAAAAAGATTGAAAAAAACAAACAGGCTGTAGGCAGAGACTGCCGTCAGTGCAGCGCCCCTAGTGACTAATCATTATTATACTTATGTTTGGGGGAAACCCCAAATGTCAGATATATTTGGATGCGAATCATTTTGAATTTTATTTAAAACATACCTATTGAATATTGTCAGTGCCTCTTACCTAAATATTTATCTTCGTAGGATTTGCATTGTGGCTATTAATTAAGCTTTGTAATGTTGCACCTCTGTATTAACATTGTCCTGACTGTGCTTGTCTAAAGTAGCTGGAGGGATGATAAATAGGTATTGGAAGCTGGGAAATATTATTTCCTTTGCTTTTCTATAATGAAGGTATTGCTAATGTATCATTGGAAGTCCATACCTTGGAACTCCTGATGAAATATTGGTGTTTTTCCTGCGATATTTGAAAATGTTTTGTTGTAGTCCACTGAGAAAGCTATTTGTTTGCAGTGTATCTTTCATTTTAAAGTTGGCTCTGGAAATATCAATCTTTCAAACAATAAATATGTTGTTAAGTCACTCTATTTTAAATGGATCCGATATTTGTAACAAATCAAGTTTCATTAATTTTGCAGTCATATAATGGAGCATTTAGATGGTGTGATAGACAAACCAGAATCTGAGATGACGCCACAAGAACTTCAACTTCATTACTTTAAAATGCATGATTACGATGGGAATAACCTACTTGATGGATTGGAACTAATTTCAGCCATTACACATGTACACAAAGAGGTAAATATTCAGTTTTCATCAATAAGCGAGTTTGGTATCTCGATAAACGCAAGGAATCATGGGATTTGTCAAATGTCATTCGGGATAAAAATAAAGCGAACGCAGTGCTGTATAAACTGTATATAAGTTGTTAACTATTCTACCAAAGAATTAATCTAGAATTCTGTCAACTCAATTCTGTCAACTTCCTTTCTTGTTCTGCTGTTCACACACTAATTACACAGTCCCAGTTCTAGTTCAGTTCATTAAACTGCAATTATGAGATATTCAAAAAGTTTAAGAATTTATTATTTTCATTGAATGCTTAATGTGTTTGCTACTGGAATAAGAAAATATTACTTGTGTTTGAAACATTTTCTTATCATAAATAAATTATTCATAATTTATGTGTAATAATATATTTAATCTGAGGCAGGCAGCAACTGTATCAGTGTGATGTGGGCTGATGCTTTGCCTACAGGCGGTGTGAATGTACCGTTAAGGCAAAGATTCATCTGCGAGGAAAACTGAGTACAGCGTTGGCCCTGTGAAGGAGCCGCCAATCCGATATAAGACATTTAACCGTGAAATGCCTGCCCTTTAGTATTGGATAGATTGAATGGAGGGTCTGTGCTGTTCCAAGTTTGCAGTGGTTGTGGTGCATTTCCCCCAGCCATCTCACCCATTGCATGTTGACTAGCACAGTTCGCCAGCCCTTGTTTACAGAGGCTCTTTGTCCAGGTGTTACCCGAAGCTCAAAGGTTTTGTGGAGATTCTGCATTGGGATCGGGCACGCAGTGAGCTAGCGAGAGGGCTGTCAGATCAGATCAGTCCAGGTTGCCAAGTGGCCGAAGGGCGGATTTTAATGGGTCATTATTAAACTGTTTTGTCTGTGCGGCATCGCCATCTCTCTCTCCCAGATCCCCCACCCCAACTGTCGACAAAATCTGACTGAGAAAATGCTCCCACTGATATTACGGGTTGGCTCCACGTTTGCCCACTCGCTGGGGCAGGCGGCACCTCCTTCAAAGAGAGCGAGAACAGGTCCCGTCAGCTGGGGAGCTGCGACCCACTCCTGAGTGAAGCCTCTATTTTGGCTGCGGTTCAAATGGCTTGAAATTCTCATAATTACCACCGCCCGGTCACCAGAACCCGGCTCCCAACTGTGTGCCCTGACAGACTGGAACCAGCCCCAGAGGTTAAAGCAACAGCATCTTTATTTAAGCCAACCCACCTTGAAAGTTTAACCAGCCTGTTCAAATCCAATCTGAACTTTCCAACCTACTCCCCCACTCAGCACCTTCTCATCGTTTCCTTCAATCCAGGAAGGTTGTTTAGATAGGAATGTAAGGGCTGTCTCAAATTGGTTGACCACACAACTTGTAATACATGTAAATAAATATCAAATTTGAATGGCTGTGACTCGGGCTAATGGCAGGGATTTGATAATTGACAGGTTCGTTCCAGGCATTCTTGCGTTTTCAAGGCTGGTGCTGTATTGAGTCAATAATTTAAATAGATACAATTATGGATTTGTGCAGCCTGCAGTATGCTGTGGCCTACTGCAGACATATTTGACTGATAAATTTATTTATAAATGTCATTGAAATGGATACGCAGGTCTGTGTACACACGCACACGCACACGCACACGCACACGCACACACACACACAAACCACCCCCCCCCACACACACACACACACACACACCCCCCCACACACACACACACACCCCCCCCACACACACACACACACCACCACCCCCCCCCCCCCCCACCACACACACACACCCCCGGCCCGACTGACCCATGACCTGGGCATGCACAGTTGTAATACTCAACTCGCTTATTATCTCTGGCTTAGCTGATGAGCATTATACCACAGTAAAGCCTAATTTTAACCGACCACCGTATAATGGATTTTGGTTATCATGGACAGACCTACAGATGCTGCCACATCCACCCTGCAAGGTGTACCAGCGAGCCCTTCACCAGCTGCCCACACCATCTGGCTGATGCAGGTTTTGTCGTGGTTCCCGTTGTAACCCTCGACAGGACATGCTCGGTCAACATGTGGCTTCCTCCCCACTCACCAGATGCTACTACTTCCTGTTGGCTGTTGCTTTTGCCACTTGACCCCCCATTCCACACCACTGCCGTTGCTCCTGATGTTTCGTCCACTCCGCCTCTACCCCCAACACCACCTGCTCCCGTGGGCTTGTCAACTGTCTTTCCAGTCCCTCCATCTCTGCGGCCTCCTCTTTATCCTCTGGAGTCGCTGACATATTCCACCTTGGAAGATGTCGGCCACTATGAGGGAGACTGAAGGAGGCGGTGGTGGCGGAGTGGACAAAGTGACGGGAGGAGAAGGCGGCAGAGGACAAAGCGACAGGAAGAAGCAGCAGCTGGTGGGAGGGAGCCCCACGATAACTGAGCGTGTGTGGCAGTGGCCTGAAGAAAGCTCTGTCCCCAGGGACTACAACGTGAGCCGCAACAAAAGCCCCGTCAACCAGAGTGTGCAGCAGCTGGTGAAGAATGGCTCGATGGTGCAGACCAGTGGCATTGGCGTATAGTTCCTAGGTGAAACGACGCAATGTGCTGGAGTAAGTTCGCAGACTGAATCAGTCTGAGAAAGTGTCCCGACCCAAAACGTCACCTATTCATGTTCTCCAGTGATTCTGTCTGACATGCTGAGTTACTCCACCTGTTTGTGACCTGTGTATTAACCAGCATCTGCAATTGTTTGTTTCTCGTAAATACAATGATGATACCTTACTTGGTTATAGTGGATAGACGGCAATAAAGGACACCATACCCCCACCCATGATTTGCAATAGACCTTTTAACCATTGTAATTAATATTTTATGGTGTTTTGTATTGAAATTATAAATGATGAGATACTTAAAGTACTTGCCTACAAATTGTAAATTAATAGTATAATGAGCTCATTAGTTAACCTGTAAAGGGAACAAATTCTTCCACAGAATGTATTGGTTGTGAGGTTGAACCATTAAATACGTCATTGAGTCATAATGCTAATCTCAATTAAAATTTTCCACTGTTTAAGCATTGGAGTAATTTATTTTTATAGTATGGTTTTCACACATAACACTCTGTCTGATTTGTGTTGTCTTTCTGTGCAGGAAAATGGTGGCCAAGGACAACCCATGAATGAGGAGGAAATTGTTAGCTTAATTGATGATGTTTTAAGGGATGATGATAAAAATAATGATGGATACATCGATTACGCTGAGTTTGCAAAATCACTAGAGTAAAAAAGACATAATTGAGTTAGTTTCCATTTTCTGACAGCCATTGAGAGTTTATTTTTAACTTGGTTAAGGTCAGTTAACTTTATTTTCTAAACAACTGAGCCAATCATAGTTTACCAGCCTCTCTGAACCAGAATGTTTTAACTTTTCTGTACAGAATTGTAAACACAATTTTTGAACTTCACTGGATATGTATGAATTTTTTTGTGCAATTTCAAAGTGAAATATGTAAAGGAGAGTATGTTAACCTTGCTGTCCTATTATTGCAATATATTGTGACATTTTGCATTAGTCACATTCAGTTAATAAACATAATGAATGAAATATTGACATGAAAAGTATAACAATATAATTTATATTGGGGGGGGGGGGAAGAGGGGGAGAGAGTCCATGTTAGAAAACAGATGGTATTGGTCCCTAGTCATAAGTGCAAGTTCAGTGACCTGGAGGATAAACCTTTACTTAAAAAAACAAATCATTATAACATGTTATATATAGGTCATGAGACAACATTTTGGATGACCAATGAATTACTTATTTTGTTTGTGCTAATTGATTTTGTGTATAATACTATAATAGGTATGAAATGGAGCATTCTATATGTTAAATGTATTATTTCGAAAGCCTACTTATGTAACGTTGTAATAGAGAAAACGTTTGTATTAAGGTACAATTTTAAACTGCTCTGGGCCAGCAGTGAAATACTATTGGTATGCCATTTGATATGGTAATTCATATTTGCACTGATCATTCTTCACATTTCCTAATATCTGTTGTGCTGTATAAATACACACGATAGAGATTATAGGCTTACTGAAACACAGTGAATAAATTCTGTGGTAATTTGGAATAAAAATATAGTTGATGTTTTTTAAAGCTACACTTATTATAGCCTCTTGCTACTCCCGTTATGTTTTATTTAAATACATTATGCGTTTTGAAATCTGGCTTTTTGAAAAGACGGAATATCATTAAAATAAGTTGGATGTTATTCATATCAATGGGACTATCTTGGACTTCAGTAGGCCTTTTGGTGAAGGGAGAATACACTGGTCTTCAAATTACATTGTTTAGGTTTCAATGTATATGTATTATAACAGTGTTCTCTATTACAACAAGTATTACATGAATTAAAGTGGAAAATCAATTTTATATTGTTTGTACAGTTTCTGCTTGATCAAAGAATGTTCTCAACTTTTAAATACACCTGGGATCAAATTTGCCAACTCACTCCATTCACTTCCAGATACACCACTTAACATTGAATACAAAGTGCTGGAGTAACACAATAGGCCAGGCAGCATCGCTGAAGGATATGCTTAGGCAACATTTCGGGTTGGCACGCCTTTTCAAACTTGTCCATATCCTCTAGAAGTGCTTCCTGATCTGCTGAATTACTCCAGCACTGTTTTGTAAGCAAGATTCCAGCGTGTGCAGTTTTTTGTGTCTGCACCACTTGAAAGGTTAAATCATAACTTAATGGATGATGACTGTCATTATGGCATGATACCTTTGGTTCATCGTATGCTCATTCAGATCAAATGGCAAGTGAAGGATAGCAAAGTAACAATGTAAATTATCAAGCTGCTGATCTTTTACGTATAAATTACTGTTTATGTATTGTTGCAGCATATTAAAGCTGGATAACCATATGACCCTAAATTATACATGTCGAGCATAATATAAGTATATCCAGGACACACTGATTTCTCTTCCATTGTGAAAATAAAGTTGACACATAACTTACTCAAGCAGTTTCCAGAAAAATTGGCTACACCTAGTAGAGGGAGATCCAATATAAGGAATAAATTATTTTACCATCTCCAATCTGTCCACAACACACGTATCTGTCCATCTCATTGGTGTCAATATTATTTGGATTGACCGGTGCACAATCCTCACTGGATGCTGTATGTTCTAAACGAGTTAGATTCAGGACATCTTGCAGCTCTCATTTTATTCCCATACAATTTGTGACCTTGTTGACTGGCATTTTTTTCAGTCCATGTTTAAATGAGTATTGCAGCAAAGCATTCCAATTATATTTATCCGACAGTTTAAAGCCTGTTTGTTATTCTATTCACGTGTGGATAAGGACAAGTGAATGGAAGGTGAGATAAACCACTTTATATACACATTCAGTAAAAGCATACATTTGTCTCTTTTGAGTTTTAGCAGTATTCTTATCACTTGGCTATGGTCAACATAGAACATTCATCAACTTCCTGAGGCACAAGAACCACAACTTTTAATAAATCATTATTTTTATTTTCATAATTGATTCCCAAACTTTATAACTGGAAATATCTTGCATGATCTTTATCGCTAATTAATAAATCCTTGATTTGGGCACATTTGTTTAAATACAATTTTCTAAATTAGTGCACGGCTACCGGATAACCAGGGGATATTGTTACATAATCTACCCGGATTTTACTTTTGAAAGCGACACCTTTTCATTTAGCAATTAGCTCCAGTGTGTTTGTGGATCCAGACCTGGCATGGGTCCCAGGGCAAGCATTGATGGGGGTAAGCCAGCTGTGGGAGAGTTAATGGAGCGTAGGGGACTGTACCAATCCTCATGCTGCCTGGTTGCAGGTGGTGCAGAGGCCAATTGTGCATGTGTACTGGTGTAGGAGAATTGGCTGACAGCTGAAGGGGAACCATAGGCACTTGATGCCATCGTTGAGAAGCGTGACATATGATTTATAGCATGAGGGTACTGGTGGTATGGTCTGGCTGAAGTAGACATGGGGCAAACAGCAGGTATCAGGCCACTACAGGCAGAAATAACAGTGGGAGGGATCGACTTCTGAACAGTGCGTTCTTGTTTCCGATGCTTTGCACGTCGGTTTTGAAACCACACCTAGAAGAAAAGGAATTAATTCAGCAAGAACCGTGCAATAAATGTGCCAAGTGGTACAATGTTTCATTTGCAAATACACTGGGTCCTCCCTGGGTTACGGCAGGGTTCTGTTCCTGAGATCTCTTGGTGACCTGGATAGTTTGCAAGTCGAAAATGCGGCCACGATTGAAGCTACCATACGGCAAAGGATACATGCAGATACGGGTTGTCCCACAGGAATAGAAAGCTGGGAGAAGCAATTTAAATCTCATTTTGCCATTCTTAATAATAAAGCTGATACTAACAAAGCACGACAGGTCAGGCAGCATTTGTGGATTGTGGAGGGAATGGATAGGCAACATTTTGAGTCAGGACGCTACCGCTGAGAAATTTAGCCTGAGCTTATCTCACGCTAATAATGATTTAAAAAAATTGCAGGTAAGGTTTTAGATCTTGTCATTGGAACAGAATTAGGCTATTTGGCCAATCGATTCTGCTCCGCCAATTGATCATGGCTCACCTATCTTTCCCTCTCAACTCCATTCTCCTGCCTTCTCCCAGTAACTTTCAACGCCCTTACTAATCAAGAATCTATCAACCTTCACTTTAAACATACCCAATGACATGGCCTTGGCAGCCATCTCTGGCAATGAATTCCACAGATTCACCACCCTCTGGCTACAGAGATTCCTCCTCATTCCATCCTTATTTCAAATGCTATTAACAGTTTTCAAAATGACGCTATTGCTGATGCGGATGGTCTCTAGGTAGAATTTGCAAAATGGATACCAACATGTTAACTGGAATGTATTCTTCCTGGGTTCAATGTAGCAAAATCCCAGCTAGTGCCAAGTCATCTGCAGCACTACAGCAACCACAAATCCATCTGTCAAATGCTCTGTCATATGTATGGGCTGTACATAAGTTGGGTGTTCCTAAACTGGAGACGATCTGCAGTCTTAAAGACCATAGAAAATAGATGCAGGAGTAGGCCTTTCGACCCTTCGAGCCAGCACCGCCAATCAATATGATCGTGGCTGATCATCCAAAATCAGTACCCCATTCCGGCTTTTTCCCCATATCTGTTGATTCCCTTAACCCGAAGAGCTAAATCTAACTCTCACTTGAAACATAAATTAAAGACCAAGACAAGCATACTTTTGGCACCACCATTTTTTCATTGGTTAAATTCCAGCAAAATTCTTGGGAATCCCCAAGTCAAACCAAGGCAGGACCTTGACAGTGAATAGCAGGGACTTGGGGATGTTATAGAGCAGAGGGAGGCATATAGACGTACAAGTACATATTCCCTAAAAATGGCATTACATGTAGATAGGGTGGTGAAGGAGGCTTTTGGCATGTTGGCCTTTATCAATGAGGGAATTGGGATATTTTGTTACAGTTGTACAAGACATTGGTAAGGCCACCCAATTTTGGTTACCATGTGATAAAACTATGCCATTAAGCTGGAAAGCCAACCAGGTTTATTATATGACAGTTACATTAATAAATGATGAAATCATCAGATCGTTGCAGTTTTTGCCTTAAAAATAATTTACTGAACAAGGCCACCATCCAGCCTAACCTTGTTTAAAATTGCTATTTCAGAGTTCAACCCAGTCAGTTGATATAAAACAAAAAGACTCGAGCGCAGGTAGGTGGGACTAGTGTAGATGGGGCATGTTGGCCCGCATGGGCTAGTTGGGCCAAAGGGCCCATTTCAATGCTGTATGACACTATGATTTTATGATGCTATGAGTTGTAATTAATCATTTGCAGGAATATTTTCTGTTCATTGCAATTTTAAATTAAGGAATCTTAAATTTAGTAATAATATTTCACAAAGTTAAAAGGTAGAATTAAAAGGTGACAATACATATAGAGACTTAGTGGAATAGAAAACCACTTCATAATAAATTCATAAACTATTAACCAGAAAATGTGAATTAAAAAATAAATAAATATGTGCATCATGCATTTTTTTTTTTTTTCGAACGAAGAATTGAATGCCCTTAACCTCTGACCTGGATGCGTGCCTCGTTCAGTTTGGTGATCTTGGCCAGCTCCTCCCTGCAGTAGATATCTGGATAATGGTTCTTACTGAAGGTGGCCTCCAGGTGTTCCAGTTGCTCCTGACTGAAGGTGGTCCGATGACGTCTGCGTGCAGGTGTTGGGTAGTGTGGTGGTCCGTGCAAACTGACTGGCAGGCAGGAGTTGTCACCAGAACTTGAACTCTCAGGGAACTTGTAAATCCTGCTGTCAACTGAAATCAGAAACAATTTTTTTCAGAAATAAAATGTCTAAAATAAAATCAAAATGGATATACCAGACAGATCACGCAACTGGGAAATAGAAACATAGAAAATAGGTGCAGGAGTAGGCCATTCGGCCCTTCGAGCCAGCACCGCCATTCAATATGATCATGGCTGATCAACCAAAATCAGTACCCGTTTCTCCCCATATCCCTTGATTCCGTTATAAAAATATGAAACATGACGTACATTGTAGAAATAAATATAAACACCTTTACAAAGGCACAATGCCCTTCAAAGCAATGGATACCCATTGACATGAAAATGGTGCAGTATAGATTTATATTATTAGGGGCGGCACTGTGGCGCAATGGTAGAGTTGCTGCCTTACAGCGTCAGAGACCCGGGTTTGATCCTGATTACGAGTGCTGTCTGTACGGGGTTTGTACGTTCTCCCCGTGACCTGCATGGGTTTTCTCCTAGGAGCTCCGGTTTCCTCCCACACTCCAAAGACGTACAGGTTTGTAGGCTAATTGGCTTGGTATAATTGTAAATTGTCCCTAGTGTGTCGGGGATAATGTTAATGAACGGGGATCGCTGGTCAACACGGACACAGTGGGCCAAAGGGCCTGATTCCATGCTATATCTCTAAACTAACCTAATCTAAAACTAATTTTGAAAAGCATGTAGTTTCAAGAGTATTTAATTGTCATATGCAACTGGAACAGAACAATGAATGTCACTACTGGAGCTTTACAGGCACACAAAGGCAACAACACAAAAAACCCCAATAAATAATAATATAATAAATTGTCCATTATACTAGGTGACCAGACCCTAACAGTCCAAGCCAAAGTATGCACTGCAGCCCACAAGTCCATAGTAGTTCATTGCTGAGGTAGGATTGTGGTTTAGATTGTGCAGTGTGGTTCAGGAGCCTGGTAGTTGATAGGAAGATTGATGGGACAAAGCTGTTCTTGAACCTGGAGTTCACAGTTCTCAGGCTCATGTACCTTCTTTACGATGGGAGCAGCAAGATGAGAGTGGTGTCAGGGTGGTGTGGGTCTTTGATGTTTTATGGTTGCTTTCTTGAGGAAGCACTTCCAATTGATGGCTTCATCGGTGGGGTGATCAATACCAGTGATGATCAGGGCAATGTCCTCCACTGTCTGTAGCCATTTCTGAGCCTTTGAGTAAACCAGGCCAAGATGCAACCAGTTGAGTGATAGGTCATTCAGTCACCACACACTATAATAATCATATAGATTTTTTTTCCCCAAATGGGAGATGTGTTCGCATGATTTAAACTGTACCTGTACCTCACCATATTTGTGCATATGACAATAAATTTGTCTTAACTTGAGTTGAATCTAAAAATGCACACCACTAGATTCGGGGACAGTTTCTTCCCAGCTGTTATCAGGCAACTGAATCATCCTGCCACTTCCAGAGAGCAGTACTGAACGACTACCTATTTTACCTCTTTCATGTCCCTCGGACTATCCTTGATTGGACTTTGCTGTCTTTATCTTGCAATAAACGTTATTCCCTTCATGTATCCATACAGTGTAAATACTGTAGATCGATTGTAATCATCAATTGTCTTTCTACTGACTGGTTAGCACGCAACAAAAGCTTTTCACTTTACCTCGGTTCATGTGACAATAAACTTAACTGAAACTATGTGGAATAAAAGACAGCAGATGTAACAATGAGGTTCAGAGCCCAATCTGTCAAAATGTTACTTTGCGATTTCATCCCGGATTAGAGTGCCATTTTCAGGGCTATGGATGTCTTTCTACATATTGTTCCATTTGTGTAAACATTTTTTGACTCGCTGCAATTATTATCATTAAGATTCTTTGCATAAGTTTATAAATGTTAGTACTAATTATAAATTTGAATAATTTGCAACCGTTTATTATTTATTAATGTTGTGTTGCATTGGATTAAAAAAAATAGAGCTTGTTACATTTGTGGCAATTAAGTAAGTTTCTTAACTATTAAAATACTTGGATCAGAAGATAGTACACAATATGTTGACATGAAGTGCCCTGTATGGAGCCGGCATGAAGATATCAATTAATTTTTTGGCAGCAAGAGTGGCTTAATAAGAGGAAAATCCTGAAACTGTGCAGTTTAATTAATGGTCAATGGGTTGAAGAGATTGTATTATATTAACATATCATAAGTTAGCTCATTACAGTTTCCATTTTGGTGAAACTTTATCTTTAAAAATACTTCCACAACTCACCCTCTGGTATATTTCAACTTTTTCAACTGGGAAATAGTCTCTTCAAAACAATTATTTATGACGAAAGATAAATTTCAAACACCATTCATTTTCTATTATTGCTATTTAGAAATAAAGCTTAACACAGCCTGGATCTAAATATGTCTAATTAAAGAAAAAGACTATTCAGGACATTTCCAAACTCCATTTCCATCTTGAAAACAACTGAAGATTTGGCAGAGCAATACACTTTCTGATTGTAAAGAGATGCAATGGAAAGCTTGATTTCTTGTTTTCTCTTTCCTTTGTAAGTTGAATAACATGAGCATTAAGATGTATAAGCTTTGCATTTGACAATAGGTCAAGCCCTGGCTTCAAGAAGCAGAACAGAAACTGGCCACGTTCTGATTGCTCAACCAGTCGTGATGCTGGCAGTGGAAGCGTCATTCAGCCTCTGGATCCAGGGATTAGACTTCACCATAGCCATTATACCAACCCTACTGGGAATGTGGAATCTGATAATCACTTGGTCTTACTTCATATAATTTAATATCGTGAGAAAGCGAACAAGACCCACAGCTAGAATGCTCAGATACTGAGAACAAAACCAACAAAGAGACTAATTTGTCTGAAACGGACTATGTGCTTACCAGCACTACTGATTAGCAGGGAAGTCAAGTGACTGTGCCTAAGTAACTGGCCTTAGAATCAGAATGTAATACTGTACTTCAAGCTTTGTGCAAACTCATTAGTGAGCTTTCTAACTTTATGCACACTGGTCAATCTTGGCTCAGTCAAATAGTATTTCTTAGGAACCGGTGGTCTTAAAGAACACAAGTAAAATTTTCACATGCGTAATGAAAACTTTGTTTTGCAGTATTATATCTCCTTAGCCTGAAGATGTCTGGCTAATTCAGAAATTTGATAATACCCTAGAACAATGGTCCTAACCAAATTCTAAAATAAAACTTTAATTTCCATTTACCAGCCATAAAATTCATTTTCCATCATTGTAGCTACATATCCCATCAAAACTTAAAGAAATAATTTAGCCTCAGATTGATAAGCACCATCCCCTCAATATCTCTAGATATAGGGTGAGAATTTAACCACCTAAAATGTCACAATATGCTCGAATAATCTGCTGCAATGTTCCTGCAGCTGGGTAATTGTGATCAGTTTATGTTTTTTTGTATTGGTTTGGAACGTGTGGAGCTGAATGGGAAAGACAGTAATCAATGAAACATTTAACCCAGTGGCTGGATCTCGATGAAATTCTAACATTAAAAAACAGGTTTTAAAGGATTGCACAGGACCATAATCAAGAGTAAATCAATGCAGACCCAAGGAATGTGGAGAAAACCTTGTTCAGAAAGAAGTTTTAAGGAGAGATTAAAGGAGGGGTTATGATGCTGTGATCAGTTATTTCGAAGCCCATGGAATCATTGGAGAAAACAAGGAGGTGACATGGCCCCAATAACATACTTCACTGTGAAAGAGTAAGACAAAATCTGTACTTGTGCAAGGTGGAAAATTGATTGGAGAGATTCAACCATGCACTCACTATTGGAAAGATGGGCATGGATTTGCGAAATTAGACCACATTGAGTGAGTAGCTATGTAGAATATAGGGAGGTTGGAGCTATACAATACACATTAGATGGCTTTTGGTGAAAGAAAAACAGAAAGATTCTCAGAAATATCAGAAATATGAATGAGATAGAGGCCAAAAATATCATTAAACCATAAAAAGTAAAAATGCACACCAGCTAATCTTTTAATAATTGCAACACATATTATAGTTTCATGTTCAAGTGGCAAGAATTTAAAAAAAAATGCAGAAAGAATCATTTATGGATCACTCAGAACTCTGCTCATAGTTCTGGACCTCAAGTTTACAAAAAGAGCTTTGTAGAACAGAGAACACTGGAAATTCACAAGGCTATTCCCTATCAACTAGCAGTAAAGATTAAAGATAGGCACATAGTGCTGGAGTAACTCAATGGGTCAGGCATCATCTCTGGAGAAAAAAGGATGGGTGACGTTTCGGGTCAGGTCACATCTTCAGATTAATGATTAACCTGACTAATGTAAAGGGCCAGATGACTAAGCCATGCGGTTCCTGATTAGTTCCTGATTATTGACTCGCCTTTCCTTTAGCATCTCGTCTTTGAATTAGTGAAGCAAGGTTTTGGGAACTTTTGCCATCTTCAAGAGAAGGGTTGATTTGATTTTGCTGTGGCCTGCTACATTCTCTAATCATTCTCTGCTGAGAAGTGAGCAAAATGTATGCAAGAATGGAATGTAATTGATTTTAGATCTTGTGTGGTGGTCGCAGCTATTTCCAGTTTCCTGACAACGTGTTTTCTATATACTATTCCTGCACGATTTCTTCCTTTTTATCCATCTACCTACATCTTTTTTTTGATGTGGGTTTCTCTGGAAAGGTCAACATTACTTGTAATACCTAAATGTCCTTGCGAAGATAATAATCTTTTTGAAGTCCTGAGCTGCTTCGGAATAATGGACTTCCACAGTTATTGAGCGGAGGTTCCAGGACCTGGACCCAGCAATGATTAATGAAAGGCAATATAATTCTGAGTCAGGATAGTATGTGATTTTGTGGTGTACATGTGAAAGAATGAAGTGGCTGTGTTTAAGTAGATTCTGGGCTGATATGTTCATTATGGTCGCACGTGATTGCTATCTTTATCCTTTTCGATAGTAGATTTAGGAAATCAGAGTGGCCTTGGCAGGTAATTGTCATACATTCATTCCATAGAGGCTACACACTGCAATTGCAGATCGGTATTTGGGATGAGTCGGTAAAGGAGCTGGTGGAGGCAGGAACAGTAAAAACATTCAAGGGACATCTTGACGTACTTGAATGAGTAGGGCATAGGGGGACATAGAATTAATGCAGGCAAGTGGGATTAGTATAGATAGCCATGATGGTTGGCATGGATGCAATGGATTTAAAGACCTACTTCTAAACTATATAACTCTATGACTCAATAACTATAACTCTACTGGTAATGAAAAATGTTGGTTGGAGATCCTACAAAATGTCACCTGTTAGGATGTGGCCACATGATGAATGGCACAGCTCATCATAAAATGTACAACGGCAATCTCACCATGCACTGGTCTGGAGCACTAATATATTATATTCCCAATTAACAATTTTTTTTGTAAATTTGTTAACTAGCAGTCCCTTGAGTATCATAATGTATCAAAAAGTGATATGGATTTTGGCCATATATTACAAATTACTCTCATTTAGATCTCCTCAAATTCTGTACACCATTGTTGTGCAATGCCCAGGAACACTTCATAACCCACTATAACTATAATCCACTGCTTAAGCAAACATTGAATAAGACCACTGGGCAGATGTTCAAACAATATGTCATCTGCAGAAAAAAAGGCAGATGTTTAACATGCTTCAAAATAAAACATTGAGAAATCACAAACGTAAAGAAATAAAGGAGACAAATTAGCCTATGATGCTTGCATTATCACTTTCAAAGAGCCTTCCCAGCCCGTTTCACATTCTATCTTTCCCCGTATAACACTATAAACCAGTTATAGAGTCATACAGCATGGAAACAGGCTCTTCGGCTCAACTTGCCTACGAGGTTAATTCCGGTATGGCGTGACTTTCATATATTGATAGAATGGAGCGGTTGGGCTTGTATACTCTGGAACTTAGAAGGATGAGAGGGGATCTTATTGAAACATATAAGATTATTAAGGGTTTGGACACGCTAGAGGCAGGAAACATGTTCCAGGGGCCACAGTTTAAGAATAAGGGGTAAACCATTTAGAACGGAGATGAGGAAAAACTTTTTCACAGAGAGGGTTGTGAATCTGTGGAATTCTCTGCCACAGAAGGCAGTGGAGGCCAATTCTCTGGATGCTTTCAAGAGAGAGTTAGATAGAGCTCTTAAAGATATCAGAGTCAGGGGATAGGGGGAGAAGGCAGGAACTGATTGTGGATGATCAGCCATGATCACAGTGAATGGCAGTTCTGGCTCGAAGGGCCAAATGGCCTACTCCTGCACTTGTCCATTGTCTATTGACTATTGTTAAACCATCATGCCTCATCTACACTAGTCCCATCTGCCCATTCTTATCCCATAATCCTCCAAAACTATCCTATCCATATACCCTTCCAGATGTCTCTTAAATGTTATGATAGTACATGCCTCAACTACCTCTTCTTGCAGCTTGTTCCATATTCCCACCACCCTTTGAGTAAAAATAATACCCCTCAGCTTCCTTTAAATCTTTCCCCCCTCACCTTAAATTTACAAAGAGATGAGAATCCTGTTCAACTACTTAACCAATATCTATTCCAAGATTTTACACAATCTGATTGCTCCACCCATTCACGGTACATTCGATCATAATATGAATGCTCTAAATATATTTTCTCCCCTTTGGCCTTAGGTTCTCTCACCAACATTTCTTAATCTATGCCTCTTGGTTACTGATTTACCTACCTAAGGATGCTATTTGCTCCAATTTTCTAATTTCCCCAATTTTGACATAACCTTTCTTTGTATTCTATCCAAAGATGTGGCATATCTCAAATGCAGTGTCTAGTTGGCACGCAACATTCCAGCTGATGCCAAGCTGATATCTTGTAAATATCTTCAATCATAACTTCTTATTATGTTATTCGAATATTTTATACATTTGCCATGTACAGTATAGCCAACTCTTCAAATGCTGTTTCAGTTTAACCCATATCTCGCAGTCCCCCTCTATTCTTGCTCCTCTTTCAAAATAATTCAGATTTGACCATGGTCTGGTGCACTTAATAGATTTAGCAGCAGTTGTGAAGAGAAAAATAGAATTGTGTTTCAGGTCAAAAATTCCCTCGCCAGAAAAGGAGAAGTGAGAAAACAGGTGCATGTTTTAAGTAGCAGAAAGGGGAATTGGTGGCAGCATAGTGGCACAGCGGTAGAGTTGCTGCGTTACAACGCCAGAGAACCGGGTTCGATCCTGACTACGGGTGCTGTGTGTACAAGGTTTGAACATTCTTTCTGTGACCATGTGGGTTTTCTCTGGGTGCACAAACTTGATGGACCGAAGGGCCTGTTTCCATGCTGTATCTTGAAAGTCTAAAGTGAGGTCTAAAGGTGGAAAGAAGGGGGGGGGGGGAGTGCCTACAATAAGGACCAAACCCGAGTTGCCATGGTAACCAACACTTTAAATGCCAACAGTGAGAGACAAAAGAGAAAAGAAACAAGGGAACAAATTTGAAAATGAAATATCCAGCAAAGAAAAAAGCTGAGTTTACCTGGCAGCATTGAATTCAACATTGAGTCAAGTGCTGCAAGTAAGATATATAGATAATGATAATGATCAGAAAAATAACGAGGTACTGTTCCTCAAGCTTACATTGGGCATCATTAGAATAGTGTCAGAGCCCTAAACTAGAGAGTCAGACTGGGACAAACAATTAAAGTGACAGTATTGATGAACTACGGGATCTTGGGGTTCAAGTTCATAGGTCCCTAAAAGTGGCAATATGCATTGATACAGTTGTGAAGTAGGCACTTTGCATGCATGTCTTCAAAGATTGGGGCTTAAAGTAAAAAAAGTCAGGATGTTATGTTGCAACTTTACACAATATTGGTTGGATCATTTGGATTATTAGGTACAGTTCAGGTCACCAACTATAGGAAGGATGTGACTACCCTAGAGAGCATGCCAAGGATATTCACCAGGATGTTGCTTAGATTGGAGAACATTAGTTATGGGGAGAGATTAGATTGTCTGGGCTTGTTGTGCCTGGAGCAAAGGACACTGAGGGGTAATCTGATAAGAGGTGTATAAAGTTAAAAGATGCATAGGAAGATAGATAGAATCTTTTCCCCATGGTCGGGGTATGAGAAACAGGAGGGCAGAGGGTTACAATGAGAGGAAGGAGTTTTAAAGGATAATTGAGAGATAAGTTGTTTTAACATAACACGTGCTTGATATCTGGAACTGATCTGATCTACAATCACCACATTTCAAAGAATTTTAGACAGGCATTTAAATAGTCAAGGCTTAGAAGAATATAGACCTAATGAGGTCAAATGAGACAAAACAATGGACATGGAGATGGAAAGCCAAAGGCCCAGTCTCTTTACAGTGATCAGATTTGTTAATAGATACCCCTTAATTTTTTTTGGAAAGGCTTTCAAACTATTATTTGCATTAGTCAATTTCATATCAAAACATTCTCCATCCCTTTAATACCAAAAGTGGCTTAGTTTGTAGAGTTCTGCCTCATAACGCTAGAGACCCAGGTTTGATCCTGACCTTGGGTGCTGTCTGTGTTTGTACATTCTCCCTGCAACCACATGGGTTTTCTCCAGGTGCTGCAATTTCCTCCCACATCCCAAAGACAGGTTCGTAGATCGATTGGACTCTGTAAAATTGCCCCCAAGTGTGGGAAATGGATGAGAGAGTGGGATAACATAGAACTAGAGTGAATGGGTGATCAATGATTGGTGTGGACTCAGTAGGCCCAAGGTCCTGTTTCCATGCTGTACATCTAAACAAAGCGAAACTGAACTGAACTAAATTAAACTAAACTAAATTAAACTAAAGTAAAGTAAACTAAATGAGCCCACCTGCTTCTATTTTCCAAATCAATCTTTTATATGGTCCATAATTTAATCAAAAGGACTCTGATAGGTTAATCATGAACAAAACTCTCTTGACAGAACATCCAGTTATACACATGATATTATCACTCACAGAAGTGTTTGTCCAGCCTATGCCCATAAGAACCTTACACACTGTATTACCCATTGGTTATCCTCCTTTGCATCAAGATATTCTTCTAATTTGGAACACTGTAAAAATGAACACAACGTTAGGCCCATAAACCCTCCAATGCCATCCTTGGAAGAACAGGTGGAAACTAGAACTCACAGTCTCGATTTGAATATTAGAAGCTACTCAGTGGTATTGATTGCCTTGCTGCAAGGTCCTGGGGGATAAAGCAAACAGCATGCACTGGTGGCCATCATTGATTCCGCAAACAAGGATTTGGCTACATTAGGCAACATTGATTCCAACTCTGCAACTCTAGTACAGTTGAAGTTATGCACATGTGTAACAGAACACCAGAAATCCAAAAAGAATGTATCAAAACAGAATGAGCAATGCACAAAAACGTTGAAGGCAGAGTAGACTTTACACAAATTGCTAAAAGACAATTATTTATTACATTTTGAATTAAAATGTCTGCACAAACATTGGAGGGAATCTTAAATTGTGAGAATATAACTGTAATTGACCATTGGATTAAAAAAAACATCATCTAAGTGGCCCCTTTGAATCTCATTAGTATTTGTTATTTTGGTCAATGTAACATTTAGCAATTTGTCTTCCATTCCAATTTAATTTTCCTGCCTCATTATTTATACATAATTGCTGAATAAAGAATTTTTTTTTAAAACAGCACATTAACTTTTCAGTAATTATTAAAGAGCACATATAATGATGCGACATTAGATGATTTGATTGAATTTATGCCATGCAGTCCATTGCTAAAATGGGGGAAAGGAGAGGGGGGTGGGTGGAGAGGGGTAGGTTGGTGGAGGTGGGGGATGGGAGGGGGGGGGGTGCAGTAAAGAAATGACCAGCAGAGTTTACTCTATAATTTTAGGACTTGCACATTTGTGTGGGTGCTCTGAAGGTTAGCAACAATTATGCTGCAATATGCTGCCATTCACCAGTACATCGTGCAGTTGCCAACAAATTTAAAGCATAAAGTAAATTATTTACATAACTATTATCAGTCATGTACATTGGCTCAATGCTTAGTTATCTTAATTTTTACACAGGAGATATTTTAACATTATGTTGAGAATTTGTGTATCCACTTCCCACAGTGGTCACATAACAAATGAAACAAAATATTAACTAAAATAAAATATTTCTTTTGTTTCCTGATTATATATCTAAAACAAAATTTGGCATATCATTACTTTCAAAATTTGATGGGTGAAAATATTTCTCCCATTACTTATCACAAATATTTCCATAAATCTATTACAGACCTTTCAATAATAAACTGAATACATTGATTACATCCAGTAATGATTGACAATGTCAAGTACTTAGTATTGATTTAGGACATTTACTTTTTATTACCAAAATATAAACAATGTCCCTATGTGTAGAAGTACCCAATTGTCCACTAAGCACTAAGTATTTCTAAATACTGTATATTTGATTTTAAAAATGTTGATTGTCAGTATATTTCAATGTCCAAATGTATTTAATAATATGATAAATATATACCTTCACACTTTTAAACAAGTAGAAAATGCATTATAATTTTATTAATGCAAATATCTTTATTATTTTAGTGTGCTAAAATAGATGATACATAATGTTCACTGTTTATAAATTATTATGAAACTACATATTTCCACATATTATAATAATATTCTTTATAACTAATTTGTCCACTTTATTACATTTATCAAAGACCTAAATACACTTGAAATTAGTTTGACAAGTGTAAGATAACTTGAATACTTGCTATTCTCTTGCTGGTAGATGAATATCAAAAAAACATTTTACCCCCTTAATAATGGGACACAAATTAAAAAAAATGAGTGCTATCAGTTTTACCACATTGGAAAGTCATTGCAAAAGTCAGGTTGCCGGACTCGGGAAAGAAGCAGCATAATCACTCCAAGGTTCAAACAATGGTGTTTAAGGAGTCCATTGACACTTCCAACGATTAAAAGATGTCATAACATGAGAAATAGAAGCAGAATTAGGCCATTTGATCCTTTGTGTCTTCTATTCCATTCAATAGATCATGGTTCAGGAAATGGAGGGATATGGATTATGTACAGGCCAATGCGATTTGTTTAACTTGGCATCATGTTCAATGTGGACATTGTGGGCAGAAGGGCCAATTCCTGTGCTGTACTTTTCTATGTGTTATGTTCAATGCTTTATCTTTTACCTAAACACCAGCATTAACTATATTCCTTGATTCACTTAATATCTAAAGAATTTGTGCGTACTATCGCAATGCTTAAGAAACATTTAAACAGGTACATGGATATAAGTTTTTGAGGTATAGGGGCCAAACACATGCAGGTGGGACTAGTGTAGATGGGACACGTTGGTCGGTGTGAGGGGAAAATCGGGCTGAGGGGCCTGTTTCCACGCTGTATGACTATAACTCTATCAATCTGTGACATTAGAATACCATTTCAGATTATTAGACTGTGCCAACGGAAAAAGTTAACTAAAGAGTTTTGCTCTTTCCTTGCAATACTGCAGATATAATTGAATTGATGCAGGCAGTTGCCAAGGGAGGATCATCTCCAGTCCCACATATATTGCGAGATCAAAGCCTTATATTTACATTCAATTAAAAATAAAAGGAAATTGTTTGAGGAGTGCTTCAGATTACTGATAATGATAGTAATGTGCGAGGCTCCATGCCAGCGGTTTTAGTCACCTAATAACTCTGCCAGAAGAAAATCAGATCTATCATTTCTAATACAATCTCTGTGCCTGCAAAGTTATCACCTGGTCCTGAAATTGGCTCTGAGGTCTAGGCAGCAAACACACAAGTCATTGCAGACAACCTTGACCCGCCACATCCCAGGTGGCAGACAAGTAAAGCGCTATTACATTGCATGGGTCTATTGTGACCAGCCGTTTTGTTGCGCTGGTCAAGAACGAGCTTTTGTGTGCCAATCAACTTGCTACCAACGGTTAAAAGATTAGATTGGGAAAGAGGGGTCTATAGAATCCCTTCTCACTAAATATATAAACTGAGACAAGATAGGTTTAAAAATACCAATTCTTACCATCACAACGGATTTGCTTTCTGGATGCCAAACCATTTCATTTCAGAGTTCCACAGAGAAAAATTGTGGTGCCAGATAAATAATATTTTATGTTATTTTTAAACAGTATGGGCAAATCGAATGAAGCAGTATCTTGATCAAAGACCAATTGGTATTTGGGTAAACCCAAAGATTCATTTTATATTTTGAAAATGGGGTGCTTAACCTAATAAGGTCGAGACAGTTTTCTAAAAAGGAAGTAACTTAAACTTTCAATAATATTGCGATAATATAAATACATAAAAAACAATCTACAAACATTTCATACAACATAATAACTCTTCTGTGAAGATTTGATTGGCCAATATTCTCTTCTGATGCATTGGCTATTATTTAAGATATAATTTCTTCCCATTTGGGTTTCGAAACATTTCCTGTTAATATCCGCAAGTTGAGGCGATTGGTGGTTAAGTTTGATCGATCGCGTACACAATATTTGGGCAAGGTGTGTCTGTCCCAACGCTTTTGCCCGAACCCTAGTGAAAAAATGCAGCAGCAATATCCACAGCATCTTGCAGATGTAAACGCATATTCTAATTTCAAACAAATAGCGTCTCTTTCTTACAGATCTGGTGCTAATACATGTATTTATCACAACAGACATGTGCGGCTCCTTGTGCAATAGGCGCGACATACCAGCCTGGCAACTCTCAGCCAGAGCCTTCAGATGCTAAAATTGAAATGACGATTGGCGTATCGTTTGTAGAATTGCTTTATACCAACGAGAAGATATTGAATAAATACGCCATGCAGGGCGGTTTGGAGAACATGCGAATTGAGGTGCTTCGGTACAATGGACAGTTTTATTTTGTGATGGTGCATGGATTTGGAAGCTCCCATTTACGGAGCCAAAACTACCCTTCATCCGAAATTACAGGCACCTAGTACATACCATGTATTAAATATAGTTGATAAAATTCAACGTCAATTTTCGCCCTACAAGTCAAACTACAAAGAACAGTACGTATATTATATTCCATAGTTTACCAACAGTTAGAAGCTAGATATTTAAAAAAGGGCCACAGATCCATAACCACTAAATATTCGTTTTCAACATTTTCGTTTTCAGGACTTTAACCAATAAACGGGGTTTTAGTTTTGAGACGGAGTTGGGAGCAGGGGTAAAACGTGGGCGGCAAATATGGGTTAAAACCCGACATCATTTCGAAAATAAGATTTTGCATGCTTTTAAAATATATATACTCTCATTCATGTCTCCAGTTTATGGACCTGACTACATGATCGTGAGGTATACATGTGTGTGATTGCACAATGGATGATTGTACGAACGTTATATACCCATGCTCTTTGTATGTTTCCCTGTATTATCACAATTCTGATTGTATGTATTCACACTGATAGCGACTAAATCAGTTGATCACTGGAGTATCACATGCAGGGTGCTAACCCACGCGTGTTTAAACCAGGGAATATGTAGCTGCTTTCCTGTGATTTACTCACCCGCGGCAGAATTGACAGGATTGGCGTGATCTGGATAAAGGACTAGGAATTCGTCAACTTTCCTTTTACCTCCCCGACCGCTGGTGGACTGCACTTCTTCGGCCATTTTCATGATCTGGAGGAGCAGCCAGATGCGGTGAAATCTTGCTCTTCCACCTCCCAGGAATGCACCTTCTCCACCTCACTTTGACAAGTTTACCTGGTGACACCATGACATCACCAGGGCCCCACTGGGGCCGAACAGCCAATCGTCGGCTAAGGCAGACTAATGAGAGGTGGCTGCAAACAACAATGGGAATACGGTGACCCTCTTGATTACAGACAAGCAGTGGCAGAGATTGAAGGGCGAGTGAAAAGGGAC
>CM075978.1:144854045-144955451 GCA_038087875.1 Malacoraja senta
CTACGAAATGAAACGCTCCAACGAGGCCGAGCAGCTTCCCAAAGAACAAAGAGTAAACTTGGGATAGATTGGGACTTCGCTTCACCAGCTCCCCTTAAATCCTTTAACTTATACTATAATTATGAGAACAATAAGCCCCGACGCTGTAATCAAACATGTAATTTCCTCCGGTTCTTTTCACGAAAGAAAACTTCTGGTTTCTAAAGATGCATAAGTTGTAAGGTTCCATGAAATGGCCCAGTACCAGTGAGATAGTAGTGAAACACTCCATGGAATGCGTTTGCTACAAGAATATTATGATCCAATTTCTTTAGTATGATTATAATAGTTATATCGGGTACATTTCAGCCCATTAATTCCTTCCTCCGTCGTGACAACACTGCACCCATATAGATAGATATACCGCGAAAACATCTTGTTGGAGCAATGAAATATCTACCCGGATTATTTCATGTTCTTGAAATGTTCCGCATCACATGCAGAATTCGCAACTAATTCCTCCCTTATGCATTCGCCGTTGTTATTGTGTATTTGATCAAAGTGTAACGGCTCACCAATACAAAGTGGAATGGAAACAAATGCAGATAAACTTTCCTTTAAATTTTAACGACTTGAGAGAGATTCATTAAGTGTTTTGATTTTGCTGTTCGGCAGAAGGGAAATAGCATTTGATCTTTAATTATAGAGCAATTACTGGGAGAGAATAAAGCTAATTGCTTCTGTATAGAAACTGACGATTACAATTTAAAAGAAAACCGTTAAATATAAATCGATTGAAACGAAGTTAAAGGACTGAGAGAATTGGACTGTTTGCAATTAACACGGTCCAATCCAACAACAGCCCGAAGGCAGATAGGGTGTTGGTTGGGGACGATTTAAAAAAAAACGTAATAAAGATGTCGTGCTCAAAATGCAGAGAAAAAGCCGTCTTCATGAGTTGCTTTGGAAGAATGCATGAATGGTCAAACGGGATAGTAACCAAATCTAACATGAATACTAATCTAAGGGTGTCTCTCCCAAACCCACGGTGTTCATTGACAAGTTATATGTGCGATGTAGACCAAAGGAGGTTGACGCTTTGAAAATTATTTTGGAACTTGATTGAACCTAGGGGGAAGGGGAAGGGGAAGGGGAAGGGGGGGGGGAGAGCAGGGGGGGAGAGGAGGAGGGGGGAGAGAGGAGGGGGGGAGAGAGGAGGGGGGAGAGGAGGGGGAGGGAGAGAGAGGAAGGGGGAGAGAGGAGGGGGGAGAGAGGAGGCGGGAGAGAGGAGGAGGGGGGGAGAGGAGGGGGGAAGAGGAGGGGGGGGAGAGGAGGGGGGGGGGGAGAGGAGGAGAGGGAGAGGAGGAGGGGAGAGGAGGGGGAGAAACACTAGTCTATGTTATTCGTATATCCCTGGTCGGAATTAAGTTGTTATAGTCATAGAATCTTAGTGTGTAAACAGGCCCTCCGGCCCAATTTGCCCACATCGACCAACATGTCCCATCTACACGAGTCCAAATTGCCTGCGTTTGGCCCATATCCCCAAAGTTGTTATAATAATGTAGGACTTTTCAATGTTTCCTTAAACACATGTAGTGATAGAAATTGGGATGGGAATATATGGGGAGTCAGAAGCACTTGAAAGGTAACGAACGATATATCGCTGACCCAAAGCGTTTTATAGTTGTTTGAAATGTAACCAACCACATTAGCAGGGTGAGAATAGCAGCATCCAATTCGGCACAGAAAAGCCAGACAGAATATAATGATAATGATCACGTAATTATTTTATTAATGCGCGAAGATCATCATGGCAGAAAAATGCAACTTTGCAGAAACCATTTTGCTTTTCAAGAAATCAAATGTTGCAAGATTCCTTTATCATGGTTTAAAAAAAAAACACTCTTAAAAGGCTGCGAAGAGCCCCAATTTGAAACATCGCCTATACATTTCTTCCACATATGCTCTCTGCCCTGCCGAGCTCCTAAAGCACTTTGTGCTTTGCTCTAGAATCCAGTATCTGGAGTTTCTTGTGTCTCCTTATAAAAGGCCCTGTCTGGTTTTATGAAGTAATGGTGAGAAAATGCAACCATGTGCTCTCTGAAAGCCTCTTAGAGTCATAGTGGTACAGTGTGGAAATAGGCCCTTCGGCCCAACTTGCCCACGCCGACCAACAATGTCCCAGCTACACTAGTCCCACTTGCCTGTGCTTTGTCCATATCCCTCCAAACCTGTCCTATCCATGTACCTGCCCAACTGTTTCTTAAATGATGGAATAGTCCCAGCCTCAACTACCTCCTCTGGCAGCTTGTTCCATACACCCACCACCCTTTGTGTAGCAATGTTACAAAATTTTGAGATTTTAAAATTAAAGTCTGCAATTTATCCCATCAGATAAAGCATAAAAAGAAGTTTAATTTGACACCTAATTCACTTTCATATCTCCAGTATTAAAGAAGTTATGGCCATTTTCATACTCGGAAATTAGCATCTTGTTCCCTATTGGTTTTCCATTGACTTAACACAAAAGCTGTGATCGAGGACAGTTAAAAGCCCATAACTTTCTTAAAAATTAAGATAACTGAAAGAAATTTTCAGTTATTATAGATTGATGCATTCTGAAACAAATATGAAACAATCTTACTTAGAAGACATGAAAGTAAAGCATATAATTAGTTAGTTACCTAATTGTAGCTAATTACAAAATTCAATTACTAGATCTAAACATCTATCAATTTCTTAAGAATAGATTAACATTTTTAAATAGCCTAAGTGTCCAAATAACATTCACACAATAATTCACAATATAACATAATTTTTAAATCTCATTTTCATGAATTTACAGGCCAAATGGAAGGAATTGAATGTTTAATACCTGTAAATTAATGGGGATTTAAATCATCTTGTGAGTGAGGATTTCTGGAACGCGATCTTTTGGAACGTTCATTTGCGGTGAATTTAACCCCGTATTGGCATGAAAAATACTGCCGTTAATTCGGGGGATAAAATCACCGTATCGCATGAAAAAATGTGAATTAAAGGCTTCTTAAGAAGCACTTTTATACATTTAAAGAAACCACTTTCATTTACCTGTCCCGCGTGTGAAATCTGTCCCCGTTATCGGCGTTGACGCTTCAGGAGCTGATTTTAAAATTACTCTAGCGCTGACATTGACGATTTAATAAAAATAAAAAATACACAAAAGGCCACTAGGAACGATTTGTCAGCCAACGCGTGTACTCCAACAAAATATTAACCAGGACAAGGGAGGAGAAACCCGCGTTTTAACCCCGCCCCCCCTTAAAGGCGCCAAAATCTGTAAAATGCTGGTTTAAACTAAAGATAGACACAAAATGCTGGTGTAACTCAACGCGACAAGCAACATCTTTGGAGAGAAGGAATGGGTGACATTTTGGTATCAAAAAGGGTCTTGACCTAAAATGTCACCCATTCCTTGTCTCCAGAGATGCTGCCTGTCCCGCTGAGTTATTCCAGCATCTTGTGTCTATCTATGGAGGATCAGAGGGCAGGAGAGATTTTAAGTGGTTTATTATGGAGCTGACAACATCATGGTTGAGAATTTCAGTTGTAATTAGATGGAACAGCCATAAAGGTTGGTAATAATGCTGATATGGAAGTTGACATTATTGTGCTTGAGAGGAAGTGAGGTTGAAAGCGGAGTTCCTAGATTGAATGTAGCAACTTGGTAACTTGGAGTAATCAAACGAGATGATGGAGCTGTAGAACTGGGACATAAAGTCATACACTGTGGAAGCAGCCCCTTCCGCCCAACTCATCCATGTCAGCCAAGGTGCCCAATCTGATCTAGTCCCATTTGCCTGCATTTGGCTGATATCCTCACCCTTTCCTATCCATGTACTTGTCCAAATATCATTTAAATGTTATTGTACCTGCCTCAATTACTTCATCTGGCAGCTTGTTCCATACAGCCACCTATTCCTATTAAAACCTACCCCTCTCACCTTAATCTTGTGTGTTGGCATACTACAATCTATACTTGAGGTTATCAAGAACAGATTGTAAAAAAGAAAAGAATGAGCCAAGAATTGTGTGAACCTTTGGATTTAGCATTACAGGGCTGGGATGAGAGGTTATTGCTGGAGTCTGGATTCTGATCATCAATAGGCAGAGAGCGAGGGCAGGAATATTGAGAGAGAAGATGATTCATTACATTTAGAGCAGGCACAAAAGATGCAACAGCCTTCTTCTGATGTATTTTCTGTATTTATATGTTTCTAAATTTAAATTACTTGAATGACTGTAAAGCAGTCTTTCAAGGGAGGTTATTTGTGTTATAAGGGAGGTTATATAAAGGAGGTTATTTAAGGGAGGTGACTTGAACAAAAGATTGTTTTTTTAATGATTGTTTTTTTTAATGTGTGAATAGGAAATTTGAGCTAGTGCGGCAATACGCACAAAATGCCACTGCAATAGATGCACCCAAAGGGACCATGAATCAATTCCAATCATGAAGATGACTAGTGAAAAGTGAGATGGACACCTGTGCCTTGTTTAACTGTTGGGGAAATCAATAATTTCCCCCTCTTATGGTAGTAAAGGAAGCCTGGAGATTAGTTTGCCACCAAATCTTAGATTTACAGAGGGCAGGTGTTCATTTGAGGATTCAGTATTGCTTCAGATTACTCTAATGACAATAGGGCAGAGTGAAGGAGTAGGAGGGTTTGATCTTCGTGGATTTAAAAAAAAGTTTTATTAAATATTGCAATGCGCATTTAAATGAGATAGAAGGCTGGTTGAGGGGAAAATCTTCGTGGGAATGGTTGCAAATTATTCGTGTTTTAAAGACTTCGAATCCCAGAATTAATTGCAAAGTTTAACATATCAGGCAAATTGTTTTTTGTCTTATTTCTGCAAATGAGCGAAACTATCGGTTTTAATTGATCTTTGCGTGGCCTGGAGTAGTTATCCGGCCCTTGTAGTAATGGTGGGTTTATATTTATTAATAGTGCACGCATCACAGCATCGCGACGAAGGTTTTTCTGCACAGCGGATTGATTCAGTGGCAGTGACAATGAGATGTACAGGAAAGATATGTCCTTGCTCCCCGCTGATTCCTGCAGACCTGGTTTCCCCGGAACAGGGAGAAGTTCAGGGAGCAACTAGGGTGCTGGACCTTGCGGTGCCCCAGAGCTGCGCCAAACCTTGCACTTGCAGCAGTGTTTCGAAAGCTGTCAGAGATCACTGCACTCAGCGAAAAACTGGTGTAGGTCAATTCGATATTTTTTTCCTTAGCTCACCATTCTTATGTAAACCGAGCGGGCCCATAATAATCTCTAATCCGAAATGGTGTATGATTTCAGCTCCGCTACTGAATTAGGTTGCTGTTCCCTTCCAGGCCGTTTAAGCAGCATCCTTTCAAGTCGAAGCCCGTAACGTTAGCAGGGAAACACAAGGTACTGCGGAGGCTGGAATCTTGAACAAAACACAGTGATGGAGGAACTCAGCGGGTCAGATCGAGACCGAATGGAAATTTCTTCAGTTTCTCTCTGCCAAGGTGATATTTATTCTGACCACAATCCACAAAAAAAGATGTTGAAACAGAAGCAAAGTATTGCAGAAGCTGAACGGCCGAATTAAAGCCATCATGCAGTAAACACCCCGGCTCCCTCAAGCCTCCAATCTCATCGTTCCCCAGCCCCGCACTGCCCGATTTTACCTTCTCCCCAAAATCCATAAACCTGACTGTCCTGGTAGACCCATTATCTCTGCCTGTTCGTGCCCCACCGAACTTATTTCCACATACCTCGACTCCATCCTATTCCCCCTCCCTACCTATGTTCAAGACACCTCAGACACTCTCCGTCGTCTCCAGGCATTCCGTTTTCTAGGCCCCCATCCCCTTCACCATGGAGTCCAGTCACTCTACACCTCCATCCCCCACCAGGACGGTCTCAAAGCCCTCCGTTTCTTCCTCGACCGGAGAACCAACCAATACCCGTCGACAGATACTCTCCTCCGCCTAGCGGAGCTGGTCCTTACCCTTAATAACTTTTTGTTTGACTCCTCCCATTTCCTCCAAATACAAGGGGTACGTCGAACAATCCATGCTCGAGACGTACCAGGACCCCATCCACGACCTCTACCTCTGCTACATCGACGACTGCATTGGTGCTACCTCCTACACCCACACACAACTCACTGACTTCATCCGCTTCACCACCAACTTCCATCCAGCACTCAAATACACCTGGACCATTTCCGACACTTCCCTACCATTTCTTGACCTCACTATCTATCTCCATCTCAGATGATAGACTTCTGACCGACATCCACTATAAACCCACTGACTCCCATGGCTATCTAGACTACAATTCTTTCCACCCTGCTTCCTGTAAGGACTCCATCCCTACTCCCAACTCCTCCATCTACGCCACATCTGCTCCCAGGATGAGGTGTTCCACACCAGGGCATTGGAAATGTCCTCATTCTTCAGGGAACGGGGGTTCCCCTCCCCCACTATAGATGAGGCTCTCACCAGGGTTTCTTCACTATCCCGTAACACTGCTCTCTCTCCCCATCCCCCCACTCGTAACAAGGGCAGAGTCCCCCTAGTCCTCACCTTCCACCCTACTAGCCGTCACATACAACAAATAGTCCTCCGTCATTTTCGCCACCTCCAACGTGACCCCACCACTCGCCACATCTTCCCATCTCCCCCCCTGTTTGCTTTCCACAAAGACCACTCCCTCCGTAACTCCCTGGTCAATTCTTCCCATACCAACCCTTCCCCGGGCACTTTCCCTTGCAGCCGCAAGAAATGCTACACTTGTCGCTTTACCTCCCCCCTCAACTCTATTCAAGGACCCAAGCAGTCGTTCCAGGTGCGACAGAGGTTCACCTGCACCTCCTCCAACCTCATCTATTGCATCCGCTGCTCTAGATGTCAGCTGATCTACATCGGTGAGACCAAGCGTAGGCTTGGCGATCATTTCGCCGAACCCTCCGCTCGGTCCGCAATAACCTACCTGATCTCCCAGTGGCTCAGCACTTCAACTCCCCCTCCCATTCCGAATCCGACCTTTCTGTCCTGGACCTCCTCCATGGCCAAAGTGAGCACCACCGGAAATTGGAGGAGCAGCACCTCATATTTCGCTTGGGCAGTCTATACCCCAGCGGCATGAACATTGATTTCTCCAATTTCCGGTAGCCCTTATTGTCTCCTCCCCTTCTCAGCTCTCCCTCAGCCCTCTGGCTCCCCCTCTTCCTTTCTTCTTCCCACCCTCCCCCACCCCACATCAGTCTGAAGAAGGGTTTCGGACTGAAACGTTGCCTATTTCCTTCGCTCCATAGATGCTGCCACACTCGATGAGTTTCTCCAGCACTTTTGTCTATATGCAGTAAACCCACACAGGTCAGATAAAAATGAATGTTTAGTCACAATAGAAAGTTGTGCAAATCTACAGTTCTTCACCAAGGAGAAATTGTGGATTTCTCTGAAATTCCCAAACAATGCAGAATCCCACTTTGTTACCTTCAATTACTTAATTGTTTATGTTCATTTGTTGTCATTTGGGGCTTTTGATAAGATTATCAAAACCATCACTAAGGGTCCACAAGGTAGGTTACTCTGGAAGGCTAGATTGCATGGGATCCAGGGAGAGCTAGCTAACTGGATACATGATTGACTTGATGGAAGCAGAAGGTGTTGGTGGAAGGATGTTTTCCAGACTGGAGGCCTGTGAGAAGTGGTATGCCTCAGGATTTGGTGCTGGGCCCATTGCTGCCTGTCATCTATTTTAATGATTTGGATGAGAATGTGCAGAGCATTGTTAGTAATTTTGCAGACAACACTAAAATTGGTGGTATTGTAGACAGTGATCAAGAATTACAGCAGGATCTTGATCAGATGGAAAAGTGGGCTGAGGAATGGCAGATGGAGTTTAATTCAGATAAGTGCGAGGTGCTGAATTTTGGCATGTCAAACCAGGGTAGGACTTCCACAGTAAATGGAAGTACCCTGGGGAGTGTTGTAGAACAGATGAATCTTAGAATACAAGTACATAATTCCCTGAAAGTAGATTCACAGGCGAACAGGGTGGCAAGAAAGATTTTAGCCCTTCATCTGTAAGGGCATTGAGTACAGATGTTGGGATATTATGTTGCAGTCGTACAGGACTTGGGTGAAGCTGCACTTGGAGTACTGTTCAGTTTTGGTTGTCCTGTTACAGGAAAGATGCCATTAAGCTGGAAAGTGTGCGCAGAGAAGATTTACGAGGTATTGTCCGGATTTGATGAAATGAGCTATAGTGAGAGGTTGAGCAGCCTATGACTTTATTCCTCGGAGTGCAGAAGGATGAGGGGTGATCTTATAGAATCGTGCATAAAATCATTAGTGGTAGAGATGGGACAAATGCATTGAGTCTTGTTCCAAGGTAGGGAATTCAAGAAGTAGAGGGCATAGGTGTAAGGTGAGAGGGGCAAGATTTAATAAGAAATCGAAGGGCAATTCATCTGAGAATTATTTTCTGTTGTATAGCAGAAACCTCTCTGATTAAATATTGTTACAACCAGAAAATAATTGGCACTACTTTCCAAGTAAGATGGATCTAACACATGATACTCACAGGTTGGATGGTGTTAGAAAGCAATAATCCAAAAAATGCCTCAGATGGACTTGTAAACAATTTATTCATACAACTGAGACTTAAGGCATGTCAATTTTTACTGATAATTCAAGAGAAAAATTCAAGATAAAATCCACAGGAGTTCCCTGCCCTTTTTTATCGTGATGCATCACAGCATGGTTTGGGAACAGCTCCATCCAAAACAGCAAGAAATTGCAAAGAATTGTGGACGCAGCCCAGACCATCACACAACCCAACCTTCCTTCCATTGACACCTCACACTGCCTCGTCAAGGCCACCAGCATAATCAAGGACAAGTCTCACGCCGGTTACTCCCTCTTCTCCACTTTCCCATCAGGCAAGAGGTACAGAAGTGAGAAAACGCACACCTCCAGATTCGGGGACAGTTTCTTCTCTGCTGTTATCAGTCAACTGAACCATTCTATCAACAATTAGAGAGCGGTCCTGAGCTACTATCTACCTCATTGGAGGCCCTCGGACTATCTTTACTGGACTTTATCTTGCACCAAACGTTATTCCCTTTATCATATATCTGTACACTACGGATGGCTTGATTGTAATCATGTATTGTCTTTCCACTGACTGTTTAGCACACAAAAAAAGCTATTCACTCTACATGTGATAATAAATTAAACTTCATAACTTCAATCTTCAAATCATTTCCTGTGCCGATAGCCATTTAGCACTGGTCAATGTTTTGAATTGAACATAATCTTTCTCATTTACTCATCACAAAAATGCATAATATTTCCACTGTTATTCTATGTTCCTGCTTTAGTTTAGTGATCCTTTTCTATATGCACAGAAGGCTGTGGAGGCTGTCAGTGGATATTTTTAAGGCAGAGATAGATTCTTGATTAGTATAGGTATCAGAGGGTATGGGGAGAAGGCAGGAGAATGGGGTTAGGAGGAAGAGATAGATCAGATCAGCCACAATTGAATGCAGAGTAGATGATGGGCCGAATGACCTAATTCTACTCCTATTCCTTATGACCTTAAAAGACACTTCAAAAGTGTTGAATCACACCTGCCTAGACTGGTCACGATGAATGGCTGCTGCCATGATGTGATGAGTTGCCATGAGGTGATGGCTGGACTGTGCAGCTTGGACTGTGGAAAAAGGTGCCAAAATCTGGTGACTATTGCATATGGACTATGTGTGCTGTTTCACTGCGTGGGCTACTTAATTGGGGATTGCCTTTATGCAGGGCAATAATCTCACTGATCTATATGTAAAAAAATGTATTTCATTGTACCTTGTTAAACATTGAACCATTGAATGTTAGAAGCATGACTAGAGTGTTTTATTGTCATATGTCCCGACACAGAACAATGAAATTCTAACTCAGCAGCAGCGCAAGTGAACATGTAACTCTGTAAAACCCACAGTAAACAACAACAAAAGTTCAGTATAAAACACAGACAAATAAATAGACAATAGGAGTAAAATAGTCAAAAATAATGTCTTCAAGTCTATATAGTATGGAGCCCTGTCTTAAAAAATAATATTTATTCTAAAGCAATTCCTGCCAGATGATACAATGCTGCATCTCCTGGAATTATCAGTGGTGAAAAATGAATTGAAAATTATCCAAGGAATAAACAAGAGCGATCCAGGTGGGGGCGCTGCAGTACAAGTAATGGAATGAGGAGTCACAAGGATCGGTGATGACCATTGAGTGAAAAATGACCAAGGTTCGTGATTCCCTCTTTGTGCCCTCCTCCTGTGTAAATGTATCAACTTAGACTCTTGATATGAGATAATGTGAACGGAAAGCTGAAATTTTAGGAAATATATATATATTTTTTAACTTATTATTTCTTCATTTTGTTCTCTTGACCTAAAGTTACTTTGTACCATTTTGAGTGAGTATTAGACGGATAAAAGAAAATAAAACAAAATTCTGAATATAACTCATGCCTGTTTCTTCTCTAACACCACCCACTGATCGACATTCCTATCATTACCTCAATCACCTCTCCCACTCCAAGTACTGTTCAGTGTTACAATTCCACTTCTCCCTGTGCAGTATTTCGCACTGCAAAAAGACTTCATAAATGTAAAGTTGCTACTGAGCATTTTTAAGACAGACATAGAGTGTATGGCAATCTATTTATAAATAATGACAAGAAAATTACTTTGTCTCCTTGTACTTATTGGCCAAGGCATAGGATATGAGTTGGGATATTATTACATTTGGAGAAAGCATTAAAAGACAAAGTGCTGGAGTAACTCAGCAGGTCAAGCAGTGTCTATGCAGAACATGAATAGGTGACATTTCCGGTCAGGACCCTTCTTCAGACTGAGAGTGGTGGTGAGGGAAGAGAGAAAACTAGAAGAGAAGTAGGGGCAGGTCAAAGCCTAGCTTGCTTCCTTTCTTCCTATTTTTCCTCTCCATATTCCTGGTCTTCAGGAATATGGGACAATTCCTCTAGGGACAATTTACAATTTACCGAAGCCAATTAACCTACAAACTACATGTCTTTGAAATGTCGGAGGAACCTGGAGCACCTGGAGAAAACCCACATAGGTCTCGGGGAGAATGTACAAACTCCGTACAGACAGCACCCGTGGTCAGGATTGAACACGAGTATCTAACGCTGTAAGGCAGCAACTCCACCGCTGTGCCACCCTGCCGCTCCATGTCACAGTCTCACTTACTCCCAGCCTATGCACTAGAATCAATGTTGCATTTGTAACACCCAAATGGCTTGAATTACGGAGGCAAATTCTGTAGTTATTCAATCCTAACAATCCATACACTGTATGATAGAGAATCTAATTACTGCATCAATGAATTTTCAGTTTCAAATGATAACTGCAAGTTAAAACATGAAGTCAGCAGAACACAGCCTGTTCATTCTTCTCCTCGGATTTAATAGATTCTTACGTATTTGTTATCTTCATAGGAATTGCACAAGGTTTTGGTGTAGATGAATAGTGTGTGATGCAGGACATTCTTAGGGAACTATGCAACAGGCACATTAATCTACTCTTCTGAGCCTCTTCAAAACAGGATCCATTTGAACTTTGAACTAATTCTTCTGGCAAATGCTTTGTTGAGAGAGAATCTAAGTATTCATAGAGTTATGGAGAGATACATAGAACATCAAACATTGAACAGGAACAGGCCCTTCGGCCCACAATGCCCATGCCAAACGTGATGGCAAGTTAAACAAATCTTCTGTGCCTGCACGTGATACACATCCTTCCCTTTCCTGCATATCCATGTACCTTTCCAAAAGCCTCCTAAATTCCAATATCTTAACTGCCCCCACCATCATGCCAGGCAGTGTTCTCCAGGCAACCACCAATCCTCTGTGTAAAATCTTGCCCGGCACATCTCTTTTAAACGTTTTCCCTTTCACCTTAAAGCTATGCCCTTTGGCCTTTGACATTACAATCCTGGGAAAAAGATTCTAAGTATCTACTCTATCTATGCCTCTCATAATTGTATATCATTCTGTCATGCCTCAGCTTTTGTGCTCCAGTGAAATCAAACCAAGTTTTTCCAACCTCTCTTTATAGCTAATACCCTCTGGTCCAAGCAGCAGTCTAATAAACCTCGTCTGTACCCTCTCCAAAGCCTCCATATCCTTCCTGTAATGGGTGACCAGACTGCACACAATACTCCAAATTCAGGCTAACCAAAGTCCAAAATAGCTACAATGTGCCTTTCTGACTTACTCAATGCCCCTCGAACGATGAAGGCATGCACACCATAAGTCTTCTTTACCAACATCTACTACTGTTGTCACATTCAGGGAGCTATGTACTTAGACTCCAAGATTCCTCTGTACTTCAGTGCTGTTAAGGGTCATGCTGTATACTTCTCCCATACATTCAACCTCCCAAAGTGCAACATCTCATACTTGCTCAGATTATACCATCTGCCATTTCTCTACCCATTTATTTAGCTGATCTATTTCCTGCTCCCTATTCTGACAAACCTCCTCACTGTCTTCAACTTCACCGATGTTGGTGTCATCTAAAAACTTACTAACACATCTACATTTACATCCAAGTCATTTACATATATCTCAAACAACAGAGGTCCAAGACCCCTGTGGAACTCCACTGATTACAGACCTCCAGCTCGAATAACAGCCTTCAACCATGCATGTTCAAGGCACGTATGCTCCTGTTAGTGAATGTCAAGGCAGCTGGGAGTGAGGAACCCTGCATCACAAGAGAAATTAAGACTCTGGTCAGGAAAAAGAAGATGTGGGCCCTGTATAGACAGCGGGGATCAGGTGTATCCCTGGAGAAGTTTAGAGGCCGGAGGAGCATACTTAAGAAGGAAATCATGATGGCACAAAGAGGCAGGAGATAGCTCTGGCAGATATAGTCAACCTGGTTTTGCACGTGGGGGATTGTGTCTTACAAATGTGATTGCATTTTTTGAAGAGGCTACCAAATAGTTTGATGAGGGCAAGGCCATTGACGTTGTCTATATGGACTTCAGCAAGGCCATTGATAAGGTTCCGCATGGTAGGCTGCCCTTGAAGGTTAGATTGCATGGGATCCAGAGAGATCTACCTAACTGGACAAGAATTGGCTTCATGGAAGGAAGCAGAGGGTGGTGGTGGTGGTTGTTTCTCAGTTGTTTATGGAGCCCTGTGACTAGTGGTGTATGGCTGGGATTGGTGCTGGGCCCATTTCTGTTTGTGGTCTATATCAACAATTTGGATGAGAATGTACAACGCATGATTAGTAATTTCGCAGATGACAATACAGAGGATGGTATCATAGATAGTGAAGATGATTATCAAAAATTACAGCAGGCTTTGATCAGCTGGGCAAGTGGGCTGAGGAATGGATAATGGAGTTTCATGCTGATAAGTGTGAGTTGGTGCCATTTGGGAAGTCAAACCAAAGCAGGACCATCACGGTGAATGGTAAGGCCCGAGGAGTGTTGTAGAGCAGAAGGATCTGGGAGTACAGATACATAGTTCCCTGAAAGTGGTATCACAGATAAATAGGGTGGTAAAAGGATTTTGCACATTGGCCTGCATCAGTCAGGGTATTGAGTATAGAAGTTGGGAAGTTGTGTTACAGTTATACAAGACACATTGGTGAGGCCACATTTGAAGTACTATCTTCAGTTTTGATCACCTTTTATGGAGAGGATGTCATTAAGCTGGAAAGAGTGCAAAGAAGATTTGCAAGGATATGGCCAGTGACTCCCGAGGTTGACCTATAGGGAGAGGTTTAGTTGGCTAGGAGTGCAGGAGGATAAGGGGTCATCATATAAAATCATGAGGCGAATAGATTGGGTGAATGCACAGAGTCTTTTACCCAGAGTTTTGGAATAAAAAAACAGAGGATATAAGATTAAATTGAGAGGCAAGATTTAATATGAACCTGAGGGGCAACTGATTCACTCAGTGGGTGATGGGAATATGGAATGAGCTGCCAGGGTATGTAGTTGAGGCAGGCGAGAAAAGGCCAGACAAATCAGGGCCAACAACAGACAACCTCAGGAATAGTGGAGCCCACAATGGCCCATTGTTGGCTGGGGAAAGTGTGATAATGACAGGGATACAAGGATGCGAACAGTAGAACTAGTAGGATGACTAGGGTGGGGGAGGGGGAGAATCGAGGATAAGGGGGATAGAGGGGAGGGAATGCAGGAGCTACTTGTTATATGGCTCTGAATCTATAACCACAACCTTCTGTCTTCTACGAGTAACCCAGTACTGAATCCAAATGACCAAGTCACCATAGATCCCATGCAGTATAGAAGCAGATCCTTTAGCCTCCCGAGTCCAAGCCAACCACCAACCATACATTTATTTTAATCCTACATGAATCCCTTTTTTTATTATCCCAAATTCACATCAACTTTTTCCAGATACAAATATTCCCAGTGCCCAATGAACCTACCGACCCTTATGTTTTTAGAATGTGGGAAGAAACTGGAGCTTCTCCTTGGCCTGTGCTGCATTAACTCACCATAATTGGGAAGGTGGTGCGTATTTAGATTGTCTCTGTGTTCCCAAATAGCTTAGGTAAAATCAAACCAGTTGCTGCTTTTGATTTCTGTCACGTGACAAGAATAGGAAGTGTGAATTGTAAATAAACGCACGATCAGGCTGTGAGAATGTCTGAAGGTGAACTGCATTTTACGATGAACTGGTCAGGAACAAATCATGAATTACAGCCTCATAAACGAAATAGCCAAGGCTGCACAGTGCCCACGTATCCACAATGTGGAAAATACTTAACAAAACAGAGAGTGAAGAATGAGTGAAGAAAATAACAAACACAGCAGCTAAATGTAAAAGCTTTCAGCCATACTTTGTTCTTTTAGAAGTGTCCAAAGTAATTCTTGTTCATGTTAGGTGCATGGAAATATTTTGCATTGTGGAATCTAAGTAACTCAAGTTTAAGACAAGTTTGCCAAGGCATCTCGCTGTGCATAATGCCCACTTAAACACAATTGCAGCAATCTGTAGAGGTTATGTGTTCGCTGAAGAACCTCACCCCACTGTTGCTAATGAAATACTGAGGCAGTATTACCTCGATTGTGTCGCTTTTTTTCTGAGGCAGATAATATGACTTTTTCATACTTTGGTTCTCAGCAACCGAAGGTTGCCCTGAATGCCAATGGAAGCTGCCAGCCTTAGGAGGATCAAAGTCCCAGCACACATTGGCCACATAGGAATTTCTCTTTACTGGTGCTTGCATGAATGAGTGGGTTGTTAGTTCTTTCAACCACTTTGATCAAAAATTCTTATGGATGGTTCGCAGCCAGAAAACCATTACAAACACTAGCATTCACCACTTAGCTTAAAAGTAAAAGTGCCCAAGCGTTTTCATTGTTTTCATGATAAATGCAAGTTAGGAACTGGGCGGACAGAGCACAGCCTGTTTATTTTCCTCCCTGGTTTTCAACATATATTTGACTATTTTTGTTGCTAGCATGGGATTTACCTCAAATATGTGTAAGCTTATCAACAAAAATTAATGCTTTGCAGTACAATTCCAGCCCATTATTTGTCAAAATTAACATTATTTCTAAGATCAGTCATTTTACTTCGGAGTCACGTGAGTGACTACGTGAAGAGCCCGTCCAGCATGCATGCGCGACACATTTAGCGTTCACGCAGTGCAACAGCGACGACCGGGAGTACAGGCGCTCCCGCTACACGTCGGTGGAAAATAAACAGCGGACCATCAGGTAAGTCTTACTCTGTGGTCGTAATCAGCAAGCTGTGCTCTGCTATGTATTCCAGGGGAACTGGGAAAATGAGCAGCACGGCAAAGGAAGAAAACCGCCCCCCGTTCGACTCCAACAGAACGGGAGTGTTCCATCAGTGGGGGGCGAGAGGCGGCACCTGGACCGCACATGCTGTGGCACACCCTCATCGAGACCGAGCCGAGCCCAGTACCGCTAGCGCAGCCTGATGAGCGGCAGCGGGCTGGAGGAAAAGTTAAAAAAAAACAAACAAAAAAAAAAAAAAAAAAAAAAAAAAAACGGCCGGTTATGTCTGACTCCGATGAGGAGGGTCCGCCTTAGTGCGGCAGAACTAGCCGCCTGAGCCGAATGGAAAGGCTCATGGAGCAACTGCTCCAGCGAGACTTGCTTCAGGAGCTAGAGCAGTCTCGCCAGGGGGATCAGGCACTCCCACAGCAGTGCTCTACAATGCACTGGCCATCGCTTTCCCCTCAAAGCAGGGCAGCGTTGGCGACCAGGGCTGGGCTGGTCAGGAACAGGGGTCATTGGCTGAAGATGTCGGGAGTACGCTTGGGGTACAGGATCAGGAAGAGCTGCTGGGTGTGGAGATTCGCTACGTGGTTACACCACGAGCAGGGCGGCCATTGGAGCCAAAACTGGCGGCCAGCATCAACCACCTGTCCCTCAAACCCCTACAAGACAGGTACTTAATGAGGCACTAGAGCTGGAAAACTGCAGTTCGCTCAATGTACCGGCTGTTAACAGCCAAATCTGGGGGGGGGGGGGGGGACAGAGTATCCGGAACCAGGAGCTAAAATCCTCAAGCTCCTGACGACAGGGATAACAGCCTATGCTCGTTCCGTGGATGGGGTGGATATGACCACAAACCAGCAAGACACTCTGGCTCTGCTGTGCAACCCCCAATATGAGAACCTCCGCAAGGAGAGAATAAGACCTGCCCTCAATCCCAGGTTTGCAGGACTGTGTAAAACACCGGCCTCAGAGCCGCAGATCCTGTTATTTGGAAGGACAAGTGAAAGACCTGGAGGAAGAGTCCAAAGCATTTGGCCTCATGAGGGCAGGCCCCGGAACGAGCAGACCCACACAAAAAAACCAGACGGCAGTACCCCACCGCGTCCACCAGTCAAGGTCAAATTTATGGAACTGGTGAAAGCTCGGGGTCCGCATACTATCCCCGAAAGCCTTTTTAGGCCAGGGCCCAGAGCGGACCCCATGGAAAATGCGCCACCCCCAATCAGCAGTACATCAGCAGTACATCCAGCAGTATAACGACGGATGAACAAACGGAAGAAAGGAACACTACCATAACTATGGAGGTAGGTGGGTCTGGTTCCTACCAGCATGTAAATGGGGAACTGTACTAACAGGAGGTGTCTCACGAATGATAGTTATATACTTAACAGTATTCGGGGATACAAAATAGAGTTCATTCAAGAAAACATGCCACCAGTTCAGCACGTACCCCAAAGGGTCTTTACCCTCTCAGTCAAAGAGAACTAGAAGCTCAAGCAGAACTGGTGAGGTTACTTACAAAGGGTGTCATTGAGAAATCCAAACATGAACCTTTGGAATTTGTCTCAAATATATTTACCAAAAGCAAAAAAGATGGTGGATGTCGCATCATCATTGACTTAACCTCACTAAATACCTTTGTTAAGTATGTACATTTCAAAATGGAAACATTTGTAACTGCTAAACAACTGATTTCCAAAGGATACTTTATGGCAAGCATTGATTTAAAAGATGCCTACTATTCAGTACCCATTCACAAGGGTCATCGCAGATACCTGAAAATTTACCTGGATGGGGCAACTATGGCAGTATAAAGTGTTGCCTAATGGGTTGACATCAGCCCTAGACTATTTACCAAGATATTAAAACCAGCCTTGGCAACATTAACGAAACAAAGACATATTGTCATGGCGTATCTTGATGATATCCTAATCGTAGGCAAAACCATGGAGTTGGCTAAATCAGCTGTATTAGCTACCAAACAATTGTTTGAAACCCTGGGTTTGTCATACATCCAGATAAATCTAAGTTGACGCCATCCACAACTATGGACTATCTGGGATTCACAATTAACTCAATCCACATGTCTGTAACGTTGCCAAAAGGTAAAGCAGTAGAATTGGCACAGATGTGCAACAATTTAATGGTAAGCAATCGACCAACCATCCGACAAGTGGCAAGAGTAATTGGCAAAATGGTAGCAGCATTTTCAGCTACACAATTTGGACTCCTGCACTATCAGCACCTACAAAGGGCAAAAGTACAGGCGTTGAAACGACATGCAGGTCACTTTGACAGAACCATGAAACTACCCATTGAAGCAATATCAGTTACAATGGTGGATATAACATTTGGCATAGTTCCAGCCCTATCATCATCAATAACCCAACGTTAACTATACAAACAGATGCCAGTGCTCAAGGCTGGGGAGCAACTAATACCATATCCAGCACAGGTGGTAGATGGACTAACCTAGACTCATCTTTACTACAAACACTGGGCATAAATTATTTGGAAATGTTGCATGCGTTTTATGGTTTTAAAGCATATTCTAGGAATATGCACAACTTGCATCTTCATTTACAAATTGATAATATCACGATGGTGGCCTATATTAACCATATGGGCGGAATAAAGTCGATATCATGTGACAATTGGGTCAACACAATCTGGTAATGGTGGGTCGATAGACATATTTGGCTATCAGCAACTTACCTACCAGGTAAGCTAAATACAGTGCCAGGTCACGCAAATTCAATGATAAACACCGAATGGATGTTAAATCCTAGAGCTTTTGCTAAAATTACAAACCAATATGGCACACCAGATATCGATCTCTTTGCATCCAGACTAAATCACCATGTACCAATGTATGTTCCTTGGGAACCACACCCTGAGGCAGCAGCGATAGATGCATTCGCGCTGAACTGGGGGACCTATTTCTTCTATGCTTTTCCCCCCTTCTGCCTTAATCTGTAGGGTACTACGCAAAATACAGATGGACTCTGCTTCAGGTATTTTGATAGTACCAACTGGCCTACACAGCCATGGTTCCCAGTGGTACTCAACATGGTCATCGAAACTCCTATGACCTTTCCCAGTAGCCCAGACCTATTGACGCACCCTGTATCAGGCATAAGTCATCCATGCCATGACAAAATTAACCTACTGGGTTGCAGATTATCAAAAGACCACTGCTGGGACTGGGGTGTCTGACAGGACCATCAACATGATGACATCGTATGTCCACCAGGAAACAATACCTATCGAGCATCAGGAAGTGGGAAAGATACTGCTCGACTACTGGGACAACATACTCATCTGCAACCATAACCAATGTACTGGAGTTCCTGGGGGGCCTTCACCATAATGAAGGATTGAGCTACAGCGCCATCAATACTGTCAGAAGTGCGCTGTCAGCCTACTTAAAACAGGTGCCAGGACAACAGGCCATAGGGTCTCAACCGCTGGTGATCAAACTCATGAGGAGTATCGTCAACTCCAACCCTCTTAGACCTAGGTATACCCAAATCTGGGATGTCAGTGTGGTCCTGACATACCTAAGGGGATGGTCCCCAGCCAGGTCTCACCCTGGAAAAGCTAACCCTGAAAACGGTCATGCTGATGCCACTAGTCTCAGCACAAAGAGTCCAGTCCCTCCACTTACTGAGACTGGACAACATGGTTATAACACCAGACCGGGTCATTCACCATTCAGGAGCTGCTAAAGCAGAGCAAGCCAGGAACTTGAGTCCTAGTTATGGATTTCCGGGCATACCCACCTGACCTACGGTTGTGTGTCATGACTCACTTATTCACTTACATCAACACAACAAGAGATTCTCGAGGGAGAAGGGAAAAAAAAAAAAAAAAAAAAAGAAACCTCATGGTTGGGTGTCGAGCCAAACCATCTCGAGATGGCTCAAGCAGGTACTGGGAGCTGCTGGAGTAGATACTGATGTATATACATCTCACTCCACCAGGGCAGCATCCACATCGGCGGCTAAAAGAATGAACATGGAGAAAACGTTCCAGACGTTCTACCACAAGCCGCTAGCAGAACCTGTGTTATTTGCAGAAAGAGTTTTAAAATCTGCAAAAATATATAATTTAAGCCCGGGGAAGCATTTTGTCTTTTGTTATTGTTTAATAGATACCATTATTGTTTACAAACAGATTATGGTTGATTACGATAACATACTTCCTCCCTTGAATGACTTCGGCAGCGAGTGAAGTATGAACTGTTACACGGTTTGAAATCACAGAGCTTTAAAATCTTCACGTAGTCACTCACGTGACTCCGAAGTAAAATAGTAAGATTAAACGAGAACTTACCAGTTTGAAGTTTGATCTGTATTTTATGAGGAGTTACGATGAGGGATTACGTGCCCTCCGCTCCCACCCTCAATTATAGATCAACTGGTATCTTAGTTCTCCTTTTCTTTACTATGTTTATTTCAATTATTGTGTTTCCTGTGATTCCACACCGCTGCTTTGAAGAATGTCGCGCATGCGTGCTGGACGGGCTCTTCACGTAATCCCTCATCGTAACTCCTCATAAAATACTGTAAGTGAAAAGAATTTTCATCCAGCATCAGAGAAACCATGAATGTGTAAAGTACAATGCACAGGTGCAAAGCTTGCATGGCTGGAACTCATTGTAGAGGAAAGCATTGGAATGGAATGGATGTGACTAGTGGGGTGCCACAAGGCTCGGTGCTGGGACCCCAGTTATTTGCGGATTTGCAGATGACACAAAGCCGGGTGGCATTGAGCTGCAGAGAGGATGCTACAAGACTGCTTACAAGGATGCTTAAAGAGTGCATGGATGAACTACAACAATTGTTCATCCCAGTTTGGCAAAAGAATAAATCAGGGAAGGTAGTGCATCCGTGGATAACAAGGGAAATCAGGGATAGTATCAAAACAAAAGATGAAGCATACAAATTAGCCTGAAAAAGCAGCCTACCAGAGGACTGGGAGAAATTCAGAGTCCAGCAGAGGAGGACAAAGGGCTTAATTAGGAAAGGGAAAATAGATTATGAAAGAAAACTGGCAGGGAACATTAAAAATGACTGCAAAAGTTTTTATAGATATGTGAAGAGAAAAAGATTAGTTAAAACAAATGTAGGTCCCTTGCAGTCAGAAACAGGTGAATTGATCATGGAGAACAAGGACATGGCAGACCAATTGAATAACTGCTTCGGTTCTGTCTTTACTAAGGAAGACATAAATAATCTGCCGGAAATAGCAGGGGACCGGGGGTCAAATGAGATGGAAGAACTGAGTGAAATCCAGGTTAGCCGGGAAGTGGTGTTAGGTAAATTGAATGGATTAAAGGCCGATAAATCCCCAGGGCCAGATATGCTGCATCCCAGAGTACTTAAGGAAGTAGCCCCAGAAATAGTGGATGCATTAGTGATAATTTTTCAAAACTCTTTAGATTCTGGAGTAGTTCCTGAGGATTGGAGGGTAGCTAATGTAACCCCACTTTTTAAAAAGGGAGGGAGAGAGAAAACAGGGAATTACAGACCAGTTAGTCTAACATCGGTAGTGGGGAAACTAGCAGAGTCAGTTATTAAAGATGGGATAGCAGCACATTTGGAAAGTGGTGAAATCATTGGACAAAGTCAGCATGGATTTATGAAAGGTAAATCATGTCTGACGAACCTTATAGAATTTTTCGAGGATGTAACTAGTAGAGTGGATAAGGGAGTATAGAGAAGGTTCACCAGACTGATTCCTGGGATGGCAGGACTTTCATATGAAGAAAGACTGGATAGACTTGGCTTATACTCGCTAGAATTTAGGAGATTGAGAGGGGATCTTATAGAAACGTACAAAATTCTTATGGGGTTGGACAGGCTAGATGCAGGAAGATTGTTCTCGATGTTGGGGAAGTCCAGGACAAGGGGTCACAGCTTAAGGATAAGGGGGAAATCCTTTAAGACCGAGATGAAGAAAAACATTTTCACACAGAGAGTGGTGAATCTCTGGAACTCTCTGCCACAGAGGGTAGTTGAGGCCAGTTCATTGGCTATATTTAAGAGGGAGTTAGATGTGGCCCTTGTGGTTAAGGGGATCAGGGGGTATGGAGAGAAGGCAGGTACGGGATACTGAGTTGGATGATCAGCCATGATCATACTGAATGGCGGTGCAGGCTCGAAGGGCCGAATGACCTACTCCTGTACCTATTTTCTATGTATCTATGTATCTATGTAGATTATTGTCTGAATGATGTCAGATTCGGAAAAGGGGAAGTGCAACGAGACCTGGGTGTGCTTGTGCATTAGTCACTGAAAGTAAGCATGCAGGTACAGCAGGCAGTGAAGAAAGCTAATTTGGCCTTCATTGGGAGAGGATTTGAGTTTCTGAGCAAGGAGGTCCTACTGCATTTGTACAGGGCCCTGGTGAGACCGCACTTGGAATAGGTCGGTGGGGGCGCTGCAAGCCGGCAGCCCTGCCAGCAGCGTGTTCGTTTTTTAATAGTTTTTTTGTTTTTGTAATGTCTCAATGTATGTTTTTAGTGTCTGTGTGTCTTGTGTGGGGGGTGGTGTGGGGGGGAGGGGGGTGGTAAGGGGGAAACCGTTTCAGTCACCTCCTCCACAAAGAGGCGACTTTTTCCGTCGCCTCCCCCGTGGCCTAACATCGAGGATCGGTGTGGCCTTTCCCGGACTCTCGAGCGGGCGAGCACTCGCCAGAGGGAAGACTTGGATGGTGACTAAGTTTTCTTATGTCAATGAGTGTTCTAGCCTTGTTTGTAAGTGTTGTAAATCGAATGCTAAGTGCTATACACAAATATTAACAACCCAAAACAGATTCATGGTCCAAACTCTGAAATATTATGAGAAGTAAGCATCACCTGCAGTACCAAGATATGACTCAATTGTTGCTGTTGTTTAGTTGTTTGTCTCGTAAAGACATACAAAATGACAACTATCTTCTCCGTTCATGAATTTGGAGTCTATTTTTGTAAGTGTTTAGGGATTTTGACATTGATGAGGTGCCAATTGGAAAACAGCAATCTTGGCTTAACTATATGTCTAGACATTGTCGACACAAAATCCTGTTTCTGACATCGCTTTCACTCTGGCTTTGAAATCGGCAAAATGATTTTGCTGATTTGTTGTTTGCCATTGGCCCAAAAAGAATAGTTAGACCAGATGGTGCAACCAATCATCTTATGTAATAACTTCACACAAAGGGTGGTGGGTGTGTGGAATGAGTGCCAGTGAGGGTAGTTGAGGCAGGGACTATTGCTACGTTTAAGTAACAATTTGACAGGTGCATGGATAAGGACAGGTTTAGAGGGATATAGGCCAAACGCAGGCAGGTGGGACTAGTGTAGGTGGGACATGTTGGTTGGTGTGGGAAAGTTGGGCCGAATGGTCCGTTTCCATGTTGTAGGACTCTACGACTCAATGAACTTTCTTGGAAATTCCAAACAAGCTGTATTATGAATTGTATTTCAATAAAGGCATATTACCAACACAGAAATAAACCACCCTTTGACAACATTTTGACACGTTTTTTGGAGGAGTTAATACATTAAGGGTGAACAAAAAAAAACAAGCTATCTTTTGATCAGGACTTTAGAAATATTCTCAAATGATTTGCACTTGTTGAATGTTCAGGCTTAGCAAGGGGTGTTGGGTCAACAATTTGGACACATGTTTGGTGATTTAATTTACTTCCTACTGTTTCATTTTTATTTTGCTCTGATTAGCTAAAGTAACTATCTACCTACCATTAAAAAGCGATAGACACAAAATGCTGGAGTAACTACGCAGGTCAAGAAGCATCTCTGGAGAAAGTGGATAGGCGATGTTTCAGATGTCCAGACTCTTCTTCTTTTGTGTCTATTTTTGGTATAACATCAGCTATCCAGGTTCTCCAGGGAGCTCATAACTGATAATAGAGAGGCTCTTAAGGCACACCTCAATCCGTAGTGGTAGGGTGTCTACTCTCTCACTGCAAAAGTGCTCGGTAGTGCCAAACAACTCATTTTTCCAGCCCATAGCCGGTGCATGATCTTTGCAGCACAAAGTGGTTGGATGATAATTAGTTGAGAAAGATTACCAACAGTTTTTTGGGAAGTCATATGTATGCTTGGAATGTACGAGTAATTATTGTCTTGGTTAACCACTAATTCACAGTGGAGCATCACACAGCCACGTGCATAGATCTACATGTAGCACAGCGCAGAACTCAGGCATTAGTCTCCAAAATAGTTTTGACAACTGTGCAATGTTAGTCACAAAACAAGGAGAACTATTGAAAGAAAGTCTAGCAGATGATTTCAAACTGTTTTTTATTCCTCTAACTTGACAGCTTCCCGTTGGATTGCAATCTTGTCGTGGTCGGGGAGCTTGTGTGTCTCAGTGACCCCTAGAGCTATGCCAGCGGGAGATTCGTCTCCTGTTAGGGTCTCCCATGCGGGACAGGTCGAAGGGTAGAGGCGAGACGAAGAGCAATCCACTGGTCCTCCAGGTTGGAGGTTGAGCACAGGCTAACAACCCTGTCTCGTAAAACAAATATGTTACGGAAACAGCAACTGAAGGAATCATCACTACTGAGCGTGATGGACTTCCAGGGCTATCGACAGATGCTAGGCCTGACCTGGGGTAGTGTCCAGAAGCTAGCCCAGAACAGACAGGAGTGGAGAACCTTCGTTGCTGCCCTACATGCCAGGAGGCATAATAGGCAGTAAGTAAGTAAGTAAGTAAGTAACTGCACAGTCTTTCTACAAAGATGATGTGCACTACCGCTGCCCAGTAGGTCATGAGCTTCAAAGCAGGGTTGAATCTAGATCTTTAAGCATGTGAGCAGTGGGAAGGGGGATGGGAGGAGGGGGCACTGGGCAGTGTTATGTGCAGAAGCAGGCTTGTGGACTATAAACCCAATTCTCTTGCACAATTCAAATGCAGTAGTGATGAGAGCAAACTATAAATCAGGAATTTAAAGGCTCTTGTGGAAATAATTGTGCGTTAATCTGATGGGACTTTAATTTGAACATAGAATGAAAATGCACTATTCGCACTAATAGTATAGAGAAAACATAAAATATATATTTCACATTAGTATATCTCTATTTCACATTAGTATGTTGAGGAACCAAAGAGAGACAGGCTTTTTTAGATCTAGTATTATGCATTGACAAAGGGTTAACTAATAATCTGGTAGTTGAAAGCTTGACAGATAAAGATTGAAAATACAGCATGTGAATATGAAACCAAGGTTTTAAAACCCAAACAAAGAGAACTATGAAGTAAGAGGCGTGAATTTACTATGGTAATTTGGGAACAGTAAAAGATGTGGTAGTTAAAAGGACACAAAGTGTTGGAGTAACTCAGCAGGTCAGGCAACATCTTCTGGAGAACATGACATATCCAGGTTCTCCAGTGATGCTGCCTGACCTGTTGAGTTACTCCAACAATTTTTCTCTTTTTTTGTAAACCAGCACCTGCAGTTCCTTGAGAGAACAGATAGTGATCGAATACATTGCAACCATGAACATGAATATACTCATAGTATAAAGCCTCAAATGGTACACCTGGACATGTGGATTCTGTGGCGAGAGAACTGGTTAGTATTTCAGGTAAACAACCAAATGTCACACAGCTTTTGGCTAAGTTTGAGTCATTTAGCTAAATTACAATATTTTTCCCTCCATTCCTTGAAGGAGTTTATTTTTGTCAGACTATAATTCTGTTTACCCCCAGCCAATCTTCCACATGGCCATCTTTCTGTGTGAGCTAATTGTCAACAGACAAATCAAACTCCAACGATATCACTATTACATTCATCCATGGCCACACCCATTGACCATGTAGCATTGGGAGAACTGACCCCATCTATTGCCCAAGGATAAAAGATAATTTGAAATAATGTAGGAAGGCACTGCAGGTGCTGGTTTATACTGAAGATAGACACAAAATGCTGGGGAAACTCAGCAGATCTGGAGCATTTCTGGAGAAAAAGCTGTAGGAAGGAATTTCAGATGCTGATTTATGTCGGAAGGAACTGCAATAAGATCATTTGAATCCAGGTTAAAATATGCTAACCTCACACCTAAGACCAGAAATGGTTCAGGGCCACACCAAACGTTAACACTTTCCCGTTAATCTTTTTTCTGTGTTTCCAATATTTTCTATACATAGAAATGTAGAAACATAGAAACATAGGTGCAGGAGTAGGCCATTCGGCCCTTCGAGCCAGCACCTCCATTCAATATGATCATGGCTGATCATCTAAAATCTGTACCCCGTTCCTGCTTTTTCCACATATCCCTTCATTCCTTTAGCCCTAAGAGCTAAATCTAACTCTCTCTTGAAAACATCCAGTGAATTGGCCTCCACTGCCTTCTGTGGCAGAGAATTCCACAGATTCACAACTCTCTGGGTCACATTTTTTTTCCTCATCTCAGTCCTAAATGGCCTACCTTTTATTCTTAAACTGTGACCCCTGGTTCTGAACTCCCCCAACATCAGGGACATGTTTCCTGCATCTAGCCTGTTCAATCCTTTAAGAATTTTATGTTTCTACAAGATCCCCCTCATCCTAAATTCCAATGAATACAAGCCCAGTCGTCCCATTCTTTTATCATATGTCAGTCCCACCATCCTGGTGAACCTACGCTGCACTCCCTCAATAGCAATAATGTCCTTCCTCAAATTAGAATCTACACTTTAGAAATTCCAACGTCACAGAACATACAACATAGAAACAAGCCCTTCAGCCCAACTTGCCCATGCTGACCAGCATGCCCCATCTACACTAGTCGCACTTGCCCGCGCTTGGCCCATATCCCTCTAAACCCATCCTATCCATGTACCTGTCCAAATGTCTCTTAAATATTATGATAATACCAGCCTCAACTAACTCCTCTGGAAGCTTGGTCCATACACCCACCACCAAAAACGTTACCATTCAAGTTCCTATTAAATTCCCCCCCCCTCACCTTAAAAGCACTGGAAGTGCAATCAGAATGAACATTGCTTCTCACCATGGGAAAATGATCATTCCAGTTTGAAGAGTGATTATTCATGCTGAACCAGCGTTGTTTTTGTCATGTTGGAATAAGTCCTTCTTTTGACAGCCCAAAGATAGACACAAAAGAAGAAGAAACTTCACTTATTCCATTTCTCCAGAGATGCTGCCTCACCCACTGAGTTACTCCAGTTTTTACTTAGTAATGGGATCTTAGGAGTCGTGCAATAGCATGAATATGTATTATTTAAAACTATGTCTCACTTGTCAAAAATGGCTAAGGTTGACACTTTTCGGTTCATTTCAATTCCTCCATGAAAATTTAAGTGTCATCTGTTTTTTTAATAACTTCTGTAAAATACTAATTATATGCCAGCCTTTCACCCAATGGTAATTCAGTATTTTTGCAAGCTGAATTGCATTGTAGTAAGTTGGTTGCTTATTTGCTTCAATTTTATAATGCCAGCCTTTCACCCAATGATAATTCAATATTTTTACAAGATGTACTGCATTGTAGAAAGTTGATTGCTTATTTGCTTCAATTTTATTCAGTTCACATAAGAAAACTCCAGGCTCTTCCACGGCATAGTGGCACAACTGGTAGTGCTGCTACCTCACAGCATCAGAGACGAAGGTTCGATCCTGACCTCGGCTGCTGTCTATGTGGAGTTTGCATGTTCTTTCTGAGACCGTGTGAGTTTCCTCCAGGTGCCCCGGTATCCTCCCACACCCCAAAGATGTGCCACATCCCACATCCCACATCCCAAACGGTTTGTAGGTTAATTGGCCTTTGTAAATTGTGACTAGTGTGTAGGAAGTAGATGTGAAAATGGGTTATCATAGAACTTGTGTCAATGGGTAATTGATGGTTAGTGTGGACCTGGTAGGCTAAAGGGCCTGTTTCCATATTCTTCCATCAATCAATTCAATCAATATAAACAAGAAGGCTCATGGCTCCCAATGCAATTTTTGGATCAAACTGGTCATAACACACTGACAACTTTGTTAGTGTGCACTATGGAATCAGGTCATTGAGCAGTATGGTTATATCCCAGCACACGAGGTGTTCACCCAATATTAGTTTGTAGTGAACACGTACTCACTTGTTCCCTAAATATTAACACTGCCCCCGAAGGAGTTTCATACGGAACATTTTGTTCATCTTTTTTTAGAACTGATATGAAATTACCATCTGTCGCTGCTCAGTCATGCTTTATATAATATCAGCCCTACCCAGGGTCTAAGAATCCACACTTGGCTCCAGTACTTTGTCAGTGGGCAATTCCTCCTTGTAAGCAGACATGGTGAGAATTCTTAACCCAGGTCATGCTCTCCAGAGGTAACAACTTGCTGAGAGGATTTTTATCAAGCACTTCTATAAAAGTTTGTTGCAATAGGATGCAAACTGTTGTTTAATTAATTCTTACCCAATCAGCAGAAGACTTAATGTGATTCCTGAGGCTTGGATGATGTGTAAACTGTTTGGTGGCAATCTGAAGATAGACACAACGTGCTGGAGTAGCTCAGCGGGTCAGGCAGCAGCTCTGGAAAATAACTTTTTTCTCCAGAGATGCTGCCTGGCCCGCTGAGTTACTCAAGCACTTTGATTCTATCCACGGTATAAACCAGTTTCTGCAGTTCCTTTCTACACATGGTACCAATTTGAGCTCTTGCTGGTAGAAAGAACACAACCAGGGCTCAAGCTGCTCATTTTCCAATTCTGCTCTTATGTCTTATGGATCTGTTACGGGACAACAGACAAGGTTAAGGTTAGCTGACTTCCAATGAAGTAACCCGTTCACTGCCAAATTTTGAGTTTAACGATGGGCCATGACCCGAGTATACTCAGCAGTGGCACTGAACAGGTTAATTCCACATTAATTGTATACCAAACTACGTATTTTCTTACCCAGATTAAAATATATGCGAGTGGCAAGACATTTACCTCAACATTTTAGCTGGTAACATTGTTTTTTTTTGTAAGTAAACGACATTCAGGAATAAAGTCCACAAAAGAAAGCCTATTCAGCATCGATTGATGCCTTTAAAACGAGTCAGAATTAAAATGTGCAGACAAGTTAAGGCTACAGATTGCAGGGAGATGTTTAGTATCATTAAGATGCCTCATTATGGAGATCCACAGATGAGACTAGTTTTGACATTGCAATTTGTATTATGTGGGTGAAAGCAAATCCACAATCTACTTTCAATTTCTGCTCATCACCATTTACCACCAATGCCTTGTCCACTCTTCTTCTTGCATATGGGGTGCACAGCCTAAAGTTGTAGGACAACTTGTTCTATTTGATCTTATTTTATTGTGCACACCGGGTTGATTGCATTCGTCGGACCATGTGAAGGTTGCAATCTTCCACCCCCCTTGTTCACTGGTGCTGAGTTTGTGTTCAACGAGGTCCACTTGAGTTCAATACAGCTTGGGTTCATGTAAAGAATCTATAACGAGGCATCGTTACTTTACTATCTTTATTCATACTGGAGCATTACACATTGCACTAGCTGTACGTGGTCTGTCACAGGAACTAGAGAGCGATCTGTGGGTGGGGAGGTTGTAGATATACTTGTGATATGGGGAGTGGTTAGTAGGTATGAGGTCACTATGTTAAAGGCACATGCATATCTCATCTACATCTTTCCTCTTCGAAACGACAGGCAAATACAATGGTGACATGGCGACCACGGCTCATGCGCTAGGATAGTTAAACAAAATCGCCATAGCGGTCAGGCGGTTTGACAAGACGTCCCGCCCGGGTTCGCGTCTCGCCATCCACCCTTCCTGCAGGAGGAAGAGGCACCGGCGGGGACAGACGAACCTGAAAGGGGGAAACGGGAGGAGACGGAGGAGACCGCGGCACCGAACCCGGAGGTGATGCGAGATCAGGACCGGGAAGAGCGCGGGCAGGCGAGCGAGGACTAGTCGGAGCGGGGTGGAATGGAAGGGGCTGAGGAGGAGCAGAACGTTGCATGTCAGGAAGGACGGGCAGAGCAACGTCCTGACGCGAAACAGGCAGTGGGGGAGCAAAGGGATCCGCGGCAGGAGGACGCGGCTCGTTGACGAGCCGAAGGTGCTGGCGGGACCGTCGGTAAATGGCTCCAGCATGGTCGACGAGATAGGACCTGGAGACAGGCGGCACCAAGTCCGAACTGAGAGGCGTCGCAGGTGAGGACAATGGGACGCTGCAGGTCAAAGAACTTGAGCGTGGGGGTGCTGATCAGCTTAGACTTAAGAATGTCGAATGCCTTCTGATGGTTGGGTAACCAAAGCCAGGACGTGTCCTTTTTTATCAGATCCCTCAGGGGAGCGCTGAGCTCGCTGAGGTCGGGGATGAACTTCCCCAAGTAGTTTACCAAGCCTAGGAAGCGTTGCAGGCCTGCCACATTGGTAGGAGGGGGCATCCCTGAAATGGCAGCCGTTTTCTGCGGGTCTGGCTTTAACCCCTCAGCGGTGAATACATGTCCAACATAGGTGACCTCCGGGACGCGGAATCGGCACTTCTTGGGGTTCAGTTTCAAGTTGATTTGCCGGGCCCGGTCCAGGACCTGGCGGAGGTTGACATCGTGTTCGGCAACGTCCTTACCGTAAACGAGGATGTCGTCAACAATTATGGCGCATGGTAGACCTAAAAACAACTGCTCCATTGTCCGCTGAAATACCTCGCTGGCAGAGTTGATTCCGAATGGCATTCGGAGGAATCGAAACCTTCCGTAGGGGGTGGCGAAAGTTGTCAAAATGGACGACCGCTCGTCCAGTGGTATCTGCCAGAAGGAGCTTTTGGCATCGAGGACAGAAAAAAACGTTGCTGGACCAACCTGTGCAGCGACTTCTTCCACCGTTCTCATAGGGTAGTGAGGGCGTCTAATGGCCAGGTTGAGGTCTTTGGGGTTGATGCAGATGCGTATCTCGCTCATGTCCTTTTTAGCAGCAACAACCATGGAAGAGACCCAGCTGGTGGGCTCGACGACCGCCTTTAGGATGCCCATTTGTACCATACTGTGTAGGGTCGCCTCCACTCTGTCCCTCATGGCGAAGGAGACACGGTGAGGAGCATGGACCACAGGAACGATCTTATGGTCCACTACAATCTTGTAGCTGCAGGGTAGTTTGCCTAGCTTATCATCAAAGCGGTCGGGATAATCGGCCAGCGGGTCCATAAGAGTCTGCACCTGGTGGATGTCACGGTGGAAGTACACCAGTCCCATTTCCTGGCATGCCTGGATCCCCAGCAGGGGAATGCATTTTTGATTGAGGAGATAGAAGGTGAGGGGCCGAGAGGTCTCTAGTATCTTACAGCGTAGCGTGGCCTTGCCCACAGGAGTAAGAATCTCCCCACCGTAGGCATGCAAGGTTGAGCTCTGGGAAAATATCTGCTCATTAGATCTTATCTGGTTGAAAAGAAATGTTGACATTACGTTGGCCACAGCCCCCGTGTCGATCTTAGCAGTGAAGGTCGAGTTGTTCACAGTGACTAGCACAGAAGGGTCCGTTATCATAGCAGGTGCGTCCAACACGGTAAACAAGTTGGTCTCCCCCTGAGAGGAGTCAGATGCAGAAACAGACTGTTCATCGAAATAACACTGGGAGCTGAGCGCACTGTCAGCTTGTAGAAGGTTGTTTAAATTTCCCCTTCGAGCAGCGACAGGCTTCCCACGGGAACGACAAGCCGCAGCAAAATGGTTCAATTTTTTGCAGACATTACACGTTTTACCCAAGGCAGGGCACACATTGTATTGATGAGTCGTGAAGTTGCAATTAGGGCACCTTTGCCGGGTACCTCCCCCTGTAGCAGCACCGAACCCCGGGGCGCGTCCCCCTCGAGCAGCGAGCGACCCCGGGGGTCGCGACTGGGGTGTGTTTATGAGATGACTGGGAGTGCTGGCAAAGTTGATCGCCTGTTCAGCCGGCGACGCCGCCGAGGAAACAGCTTCAGCTAAGCGAGTAGCGTGCATAGCATCGGTTAAAGTCAGATCCGGCTTGCGCAGAAGTTCGGCCCTGAGCTTCTCATCACGGAGACCGTAAACCAGAAGGTCCCTGAGAATCTCATCGGGGTCCCACGCGTGGAGGCGGCAGCGCCTGCCGAGGTGCCGCAGCGCAATGACATAGTTCTCAGCAGATTCCCCAGGGAGCTGACGCCGCGCGAACAGTTTAAAACGTTCTAAGATGCAATTTGTCGGAATGTCACAAATAGCATCAAACTTAGCTACCAGACATACCGGGTCCCGAGCTGATTCGCCATCAGCGTAGACGAAGAAGTCAGAGCGAGTCAGGGCCTCGGGACCAGCCAAGTTGAGAAGCAGAGAGGCTTTGAGATCGGCGGTGGCGGCAGGATGAGCGATCGTGAAATAATGTTCAAAGTCACGTTTGAATACGTCCCATCGAAGGGCGATGTCTAAATCGAAAACGAGCACATCGGGCTTACGGGCAGAAGAGGCCATGACAAAGAAATAGGAGGGCGGGGGAAACAAAAAACTGGGACAAAATTAAATGATAAACCGATAAACAGGAGGCGCAAGGTAAGTTATTTGACACCATGTAAAGAATCTATAACGAGGCATCGTTACTTTACTATCTTTATTCATACTGGAGCATTACACATTGCACTAGCTGTACGTGGTCTGTCACAGGAACTAGAGAGCGATCTGTGGGTGGGGAGGTTGTAGATATACTTGTGATATGGGGAGTGGTTAGTAGGTATGAGGTCACTATGTTAAAGGCACATGCATATCTCATCTACAGTTCAACAGAAGATAGACCCATATTTCAGAGGTGAGATAAGATGATTGCCCCTGACATTAAGTCAGCATACGGACAAATGCAGCAACCCTGCTAAAGATGATAAATTGGTGTCTAAAAATAGTAGAAAGAAAACCAGTTCTTGTTATTGGAGGCCAGTCAATGCAGAGTAGACAGTAGATGCTCCTCAGGGTTGTATCTTGAACAAACTATCCATCAAAGTCTCATCTATTTCCTATTCTCCATTCTAAGGTTAGAAACAGCAATGATTGCTCAGCATTCTGGGCGGCACAATGGCACAGCGGTAGAGTAACTGCCTTTCAGCGCCAGAGATCCGGGGGTTCGATCCTGACAACCCCCCCCCCCCCACCACTTGTGTACAGTGGTTGCATTGTGAACTATCTACAAAATTCACCGAACCATCTTGCCAAGGAACTTTCAATAGCGCCTACCAAATCCATGACTTCTACTGCATGTAAAGGAAGTGGGGAAGAAAGTGAATACGAATAACGGCAAGTACCCCTCCAAGATAATCACCATTCTGGAGGACCCAAAGTGCTGGAATAACTCAGCAGGTCAGGCAGCATCTCAAGAGAACAGGTAGGTGACGTTTCATGTTGAAGCCCTTCTTCAGACAGACCTGTGTTATTCCTGCAATTTGGGTCCTTTTGTGTATTAACCAGCATTTGCAATTCTTTGTTTCCTAATCACCATCCTGATTTGAAAGTGCAATATCAAACTTTCATATATAAAAATTCTGAACTCCTCCTTTGTAGCTCTTTGGAATTACCCTCCCCATACAGACTCTAGTGGTCTATCAAGACAACTTATCAACATTTTCCCAAAGGCATTGCATTGACAGCAATGTCCATATAACATGAACAAAGAAAGGGATCACTCTCTCCATTTTGATTATATTCATATATAATTTAATACGGAATTGTCTCTCGTGTAATTAGCAATTAATGAGAACGTTACAAGTAATGTAATATTAGCCGCATTGAAGTGGAAATTTTTAATGCAATGACTGCGATAATTAGCAAACTGACAAAGAACTCCACATTCTTGTCAGTAGGTTTGAATGTCAATCTTCATGTATATCCATAATCTTTAGAGATGTGATATTAATTTCTGACCTTAAAATAGACTTTAATAAATATAGTACGGACTCTTGGGATCAATTGTAACAGGATCAAATCTCTCTAGAGATCTTTAGTTTTGCCCATACGTACAACATTGTGAAATAGAAACATCATTAATTACAGTGAGGTTTACCCTACTGTTCATCATAACTATGGCAGAAGATTGAGGAAACCCCTCAGAAATGATATAAAGGTCATTGAATGCACCGTGAAGGTTTTGATAGTTTAAAAAAATTTGCAGTAGGCAATTGGGAATTATATTCTAAAAGTCTGCTGTAAGAATAATTTAATTGGGGACAATTCTACTTTTAATATAACTTTTAAATAGCTCTTTGATTAGCTGAAGACTTCAAATAGCTCTGTTTGATTAGCTGAAGCCTTCTAAAAGTGCAAGGGTCATGGTGATTTGATGAAGATTGGTGAAGCACATAATGTTAGTGAAAGGGAATGCCATTGATTCATATACTGTACCAATAGTAACAGCTTCTTTATCTCAGTCCTCGGTGTCCACAAGTAATTATATTGCCCATATTCCCCACTTTAATCTATGGTTCCATTGGGGAGCTACACATATTCTGGCAGAGCTGCGACACTGCAGTACTGTACCTAATAACTTAGCGCTTCTACGGAATAAAACCAGGGCTTTAACAGTTACTTTTATACAGTAAGTAAACATAGAGCTCTCCATCCTTTAATCTCCACACGTGAAGCTGGTTCCAGCTGATTAAATTCCAGAACATTTTTCGACATATATGTCATTTAACATTGTGTTCTTTTGGCAAAGTGCTGACCAGGGCAGAGTTCCATTTGTCACCACCCAATGACATAATCGTTCAGAGCTAACATAGAGCTTGTGCACAGTAAAACTTTAAAGCAACAAGTAGCTGGCGGCGAAATTCAGAGTACAAGTGGAAAACTGCACGGGTTCCAAGATTTATGAACTGTTTACGTTTACGATGATCCAACAACATGAAAGGAATTGCAGTCTTTGAGAGTGTTGTTGCTGGGTTTGGTTTCCACATCAAGAGTTTTGCCCTTAATGCTTCAATTTTTCAGTTTGTCAAAATTAAATCATTTGCTTTGGCATAGAAGGAATTTTCTGTTGAATTAGATCATTCAACACAGAGTTAGTAATTCCACAGGACTTCAACAGGATTTAACAGAAAATAACTGCAATTGCTTTGTGAGTTTTGTGTTGAAGAGACGACAGTTAACGGAGAAACGATCCAGTGGAGTAAAACAAACATCCTAATAATGTTCATAGATCACCGAAGGTGGCAGCACAAGTAGACAGGATGGTGAAGAAGGTTGATGGTATGCTTTCCTTCATTGCTAGGGGGATTGGGCGTAAGAGTCAGGAAGTCATGATGCAACTCTATAGGACTTTGGTTAGGCTGCATTTGGAGTGTTGCATACAATTCTGGTCACCCCATTACAGGGAAGATGTGGAAGCTTTGGAGAGGGTGCAGAGGAGGTTTTCGCGAATGCTGCATGGATTAAAGGATTTCAGCTACAGGGAGAGACTTAGATTGTTTCCTCTGGAAAGTTGGAGGTTGGGGGAGAGACTTGATAGTAGAAGCTTCATTGAAAGCATCCTATCCATAGCTTGGGATGGCAACTGCTCTGCCCGAGGCTGCACAAAATTGCAGAGAGTTGTTGTCACAGCCCAATCCATCACACAAACAAGCCTCCACCACACTGACTGCATCTACACTACACATTGCCTAGGACAGACAACATAATCAACAACCACTCACACTCTGGTCTTTCTATCTCCTTTCCTCTCATGTCAGGTAGAAGATTCAAATGCTTGAAAGCATGTACCAGCAGATTCAAGAACAGCTTCTTCCCTGCTGTTATTACTCTTCAACTGACTTCTCATATGCTATGGATGAATCTTCCATTCTACCTCATTTTACCAAAGCCAATTAACCTACAAACCTGCCCGTCTTTGGAGTGTGGGAGGAAACCAGAGCACCCGAGGAAAACCCATGTGGTCACGGGGAGTATGTACAAACTCCATACAGACAGCACCCATAGTTAGGATCAAACCCGGGTCTCTGGCACTGTAAGGCAGCAAATCTACCACTGCGCCATGGTGACGCCCTATTTCCTGTATATCCAAGTTTCCAGGATCTAGATCAAAAGCTTGATTGAAGTTCATTAAGACAATATCTACTTGTCTGTGTCAGCGAATTCCACAGATTCACCATCCTCTGACTAAAGAAATTCCTCCTCAGTTTCTTCCCAGATGTTACCAGTCAACGGAATCATCCTATCAACAACTAGAGATGGGTCCTGAGCTACCATCTACCTTAGTGGAGACCCTCGGATTATCTATAATCGGACTTTATTGGACTTTATCTTGCACTGAACTTTGTTCCCTTCATCATGTATCTGTACACTGTGGATGGCTCAATTGTAATCATTTATATAGTCATTCCACTGATTGGTTAGCATGCAATGAAAGCTTTTCACTGTACTCGGTACACGTGACAATAAACTAAACTGTTAGTTTTAAGGTTTAATTTTATGCTATGACATATCTGCACTTTTGAAATAGAACAGACTTTTAATTTGTAGTGTGAAGAAGGGTGCCAACCCAAAACCTCGCCTGTCCATTCGCTCCGAAGATCGCTTGCCTGACCCTGTGAGTTCCTCCAGCATTTTGTGTTTTCCTCATGATTCCAGCATCTGCAGGTTCTAGTGTTCCCAGTCTTTTGATTTTGTCAGGAAGGAACTGCAGATGCTGGTTTAAACCGAAGATAGACACAAAAACCTGGAGTAACTCAACAGGTCAGGCAGCATCTCTGGAGAAATGGAATAGGTGACTGTTATATTCCGGACGGCAGAATGAATAACAACTTACATGCTGGTTGCCTGGATCACGAGAGAGAGTTATTACCCAACATTCTCTGCTTATATTGAACACCAACTCATTAAAGGGCCTGTCCCACTTACGCAACCTTTACAGGCCACTGCCGGCACCTGTGATAGGTCGCCGAAATTTTCAACATGTTGAAAATGCAGCGGCGACCAGAAAGACGCTATGACACTTTGGAGACCTCTCACGACCATACAGGCTGTATGGTTGTGAGAGGTCTCCTATGGTCGTGAGAGGTCACCCACGACATGTCGCCAGGGGTTGCCTGTATGGTCGTGAGAGGTCTCCTATGGTCGTGAGAGGTCTCCAAAGAGTCGTAGCGTCTTTCTGGTCGCCGCTGAATTTTCAACATGTTGAAAATGTCGGCGACCTATCACGGGTGCCAGCAGTCGCCTGTAAAGGTCGGGTAAGTGGGACAGGCCCTTAACATATACATAAATATGTATGAATACATTACACTGCTCTCCTTTTTTAAAGTATTAAATCTAAGTACTCAGTTACAATTTTGTTGTTGTGATACTTGATTTAAAACAGTATTTATGAAATCTTAACTGATAAACATAATATATTTATTTTACATATCTACACATTTTTGTTTTACTTATGCAGTGAGTTACTTAACTTATAAACCTAACCTGACTACTGGTTTACAGATCCTGCCTGATCGTCTAACAGTAACAGGTGTAACAGGGTTAGGTGTTGACTCAACTGTAGGCTTGTTTGGCTCTGTTTTGGTACCCTGACTTTGACCAGAGGAATCTGTTTCTTTGCCTGTACTAACTGAACTTTGTGTTTCAATCACAGTGGTCTCTTCCAACTCACTTTCAGATAAAACCTCAGGGATTAGGACTTCATGCTCAGTTTTTGGCTGGAATCATTTGATCTACATGAACACTTTTGATCCTATCTCCAACTTCAACTAAGTATCTTTTTGTTCCACACACTTCCACTATTTCCCCAACATGCCATTTGGTCACGACTGGACTTGTTGGGAGGACTGAGAACACGAACCTGCTCATCTGGCTTGAAGTACCTCTCCTTTTGGTGGGAGTCAAAATGGCGTTTTTGACTTAACTGTTTTTGCTCAACTCTCAAGGCCAAATTGGGTTGAACTAGACTTAGGCGTATTCTTAGCCTGCTCTTCGTCAACAGTTCTGCAGGTGAGTAACCTGTTGTTGTGTGTTGTGTGGTGTGGTTCTGTACTTCAGCAAGAAACTAGCCAAACGATGTTTCATGCTGAGCTTTGAACTACCCTGCAAAACCTGTTTCTTGAGAGCATCTTTGACAACTCTAACAGATCTTTCCACCGCCCTGTTGGAGGCTGGATTATATGGAGGAACAAGTGTGTGTTTTACACCATTCCGCTGCATGAACTCTTTGAACCGTTCTGAACGAAACTGAGGCCTGTTATCAGAAACAAGTTCTTCCAGTAAACCATGGCATGCAAAAATTGATCTCAACTCATATATGGTACACTCAGTAGTAGTGCTTAACCTCAATCCATTTGGAATGACTATCTACTAGTACCAGAAAGTGACCAGACTAGTACCAGAAATGTTCACAAAAATCTACATGAACTCTCTGAAAAGGTCTACTTGGCCATGACCAGGGTTGCAGTGTTGTTTTTGGTGGTTTACTCCGGCAATTTTGGCAGACACTACATTTGCTCACCAGTGACTCAATGTCACTGTCAATACCAGGCCAATACACAAAACTTCTGGCAATTGACTTCATGCTTACCAAAGATAATAGAACGGAGCAATATAGTCCACTCGTCGAAAAAGCCGTAGTAGGTCATGCGTAATCCTCAGCGCCATTTCTGTAACCGGCTTCCATCTCCGCTCCAATCTATGATCTTTGGTCATGGCGTCTGCTCTATGATCTTTGGAGTGGACTATCTTGCTCCGCTGTATGATCTTTGGTTTACATTGAAGATAGACACAAAAAGCTGGAGTAACTCAGCGGTTCAGGCCAGGCAGCATCTCTGGAGAGAATGAATGGGTGACCTTTCAGGTCGAGACCCTTCTCACCCAGGTGTTAGATAAAGTGAATGATTTTTCTTTTGATTACCTATAATTGTGCCGTGCTCTAAAACTGCAGACGCTAGCTTCAGCTCCTAGCTCAATAAGTATGAAATTGTTGCAATGCAGAACACTGTTCTGAATCGCTAAAGACCGATGCTTTTCATTTGCCCAAGTGCGTGCCACACGCAGCACTGTCGCGGTTCCTAATGGATCGTATTGGGAGTCTAAAATCAAATTATAATCCGATGTTTCTTGATGCATTTTCTTGATTGTGAATTAGGAATGAATGCACTCAGGACATTTTTCCTTGATTTTTGTTTTGGGAAAATATAATTGGTTTCTATTTCAAATGGATTACACCGTTAACTAATCACAACTGAAGTAAACTCTTTTAAAAACACGTTGTTCCTGCAATTTATCATTTACAAGTTTAAAAAAATATATATATGAATACCAATTAGCAGAATATAGGGTAACCAGCTATGACCATGTGTAATTATTTATTTTACAGCAAAGAAATATTTAGATTTAAAAACGCAGGCATTTTAAGCGTCGGATTACAGTAACGGTGCCTCTAAGTGTTCCATTTCTCTACAAATCTCCAAAATGCTACTCATAATAAAAAAAATATTTTGAATTCCATGTAAATGTCTATCACTTTTATTTATTCGATCCAAACTGAAAAGGCGAAATGTTAATAAAATGCTAATCTAAAGCTTTTTTGGTTGTTTGTGGCAAGAATCTTCATGTTGAATTGTCATTTTTTAATTTTTAATTTTAATTTTTTTAATTATTTTTATTAGAAGTGTAAACACATAATAACAACATGGTTTGTTGATCAATTACATTCATACAAAGCTTCTGTTCTTTTTTTTAAATACTTTTTTGAAAGATAGAACTGAAAAGAAAGGTCTATAAACTAATAGAGAGGGAGGGAAAAAATAACACACAAGAAAAACAACAACAACAAAATTACCAATAACAATTTTGGAGATAGGTCCGTAGATTATAAGGCGTAGTTATTCATCAAATCCTGAGCTCAGGTTTCAGTCCAGTTTCTGTGTGGAACCAATTTACCTCTTTAAGAAATCTATAAATGGAGACCATATTCTAGCAAATAGTTCTGATTTGTCAGTTAAGACAAGTCTAATTTTTTCCAAGTGTAAGGTCTCAGACATTTCTGTAATCCACATTTTAATTGTGGGGGTTGTTGGGTTTTTCCAAAATCTTAGTATTAATTTTTTCCCAGTTATTATACTGTAATCAAGAAAATTTCTTTGATTTGTTGTTTTATACTTTGTTCTGATATGCCCAATATTATTAATTTTGGATCGAGATCCAATTGAATATTAACAACTTCAGAGATAATTTAAAAAATATCCATCCAGAAATTTTTAATTTTTATGCAATTTACCAAGGTATGAGTTAAGTTGGCTTCTAGGTATAGACATTTATCACAGATAGGTGAGATATTTGGAAACATTCTGTTTAATTTTGTTTTGGAGTAATATAATCTATGTAATACTTTAAATTGTATTAAAGAGTGTCTAGCGTTTAACAAACAGTAATGTATATGTTGTAAGCTTTCATCCGGAAGTGGTGGCGCTGTTAATCGGCTGTGGCTCGCCTGCAGTCTGTCTGTTTTTACTTTTTTCTGTTGTTTTTTTTGTCTTGTTTTGGTTAAGTTTTAGTTTGTTGGGTTGTGTTAGGGGGGGGAGAAACATGTTCTCTGTCTCTTCCTTCGGGGGAATGCGACTTTTTCGTGTCGTATCCCCCATCCCTGCCTCCGTCTGCGGTGAGGCCTAATGGCGGGGCTGGCGGCCTCCATCCTGCGACCAACCCCGAGGCTACGGAGGCAGAGCCAGCCAGGGCTTACCAACGGGAGGCTGGCCATCTTCAGGGCTGAGGCAGCGGTGGCCCGACTTGCTGGTGCGGCGTTCTGGCTTTCGGTGGCGGCCTGGAGCTGATGCAGCGGGGTCCGGAGCGGAGACTGCAGGACCCGGAGCTGGGGCGGCGGCCTGGAGCGGGGACTGCGGGACCCGGAGCTGGGGCGGCGGCCTGGAGCTGATGCAGCGGGGTCCGGAGTGGAGATTGCGGGACCCGGAGCTGGGGCAGCAGCCTGGAGCTGATGCAGCGGGGTCCGGAGCGGAGACTGCAGGACCCGGAGCTGGGGCGGCGGCCTGGAGCGGGGACTGCGGGACCCAGAGCTGGGGCGGGGGCCTGGAGCTGATGCAGCGGGGTCCGGAGTGGAGATTGCGGGACCCGGAGCTGGGGCAGCAGCCTGGAGCTGATGCAGCGGGGTCCGGAGTGGAGACTGCGGGACCCGGAGCTGGGGCAGCGGCCCGGAGCGGAGACTGCGGGACCCAGGGCTGATGCTGTGGCGGGCCGTCTCGGAGCGGAGATGGCGTTCCGGCTTTCGGCGGCGGCGACATCACCATGGAGGTCCGCTGGACTGGAGGGCGGCATCTTCGGCCTGGATCGATCGCCTCAGCGCAGAGGGAGAACAAGGAGGGAAGAGACGGAGACTAAGACTTTGCCTCCATCACAGTGAGGATGTGCTTGGTGAACTCACTGTGGTGGATGTTTAATTTGTGTTTATTGTATGTTTTGTTATTATTGGTTCTGTGTATGACTTCAGGCATCACAATTTCGTTCAGACTGAAAGGTCTGAATGACAATAAAGGAAATCTTGAATCTTGAATCTTGAATCCCATATATCCTTCGTTATGGATTGAGCCAATTCATTTTCCCATGCTTGTCTATGTGGTTCCATCGACGGGACCTCAGTATCTAACAGGATATTATAAATGTAGGGTATTAATTTATCTGTGTTAGGATGTTTATTCAAACATTCATCAAGGATATCTGGGTCCTTAGTTCTATACACTTGTGTATGTGATTTTATATAATCTCTAAGTTGCAAGTATCTAAAAAAATTATTTTGATGTAGTCCATAATTCTGTTGTAGCTGGAATGAAAGAAGGACACCCTTTCGATAAAGGTGTCCCACTTTTGTAATTCCATAGTTTTTCCATTTTACAAATCCTTTATCTAACACAGACGGTTTAAAAGAGGGGTTATTTGATAGGAAGAAGAGGTGATAAATTATCCAATTTTAGAGTCTTTTTTAATTGTTTCCAGGTTCACGTACCACTATGTATTATCGGGTTTCCACTATACGTTTTTTAAATCAATTTTGTAGGTGTTAACAAAATCTCGCCAATTTCAAAGGGTAGGCAGTCTCCTTTTTCCATCTTTAACCAATCTGGTTGTTGATCCATATCCTCCAACCAGAAGTTCATATTTTTGATATTAACTGCCCAAAAATAAAATAGAAAATTTGGTAAAACTAATCCTCCATTCATCTTAGATTTACACAGGTGTTTTTTTTAACTTATTCTATGGTTCTTGTAGTCCCAAATAAAACTTGTAACAATAGAGTCAAGTTTAAAAAAATAATAATTTTGGAAGATATAATCTTGAATCTTGAATCTTGAATCCCATATATTGAATTAAGTACAGTAATTGTGGAAGGAAAATCATTTTTATGGCATTAATTCTACCAAACATTGAAATGGGGAGTGTTTTCCAATATTGAATATTCTTATGTAGTTATTAAGTAGAGTAGGAAAGTTTGATTTAAATAAAAACGCGTATTTCTTAGTCACATAAATTCCAAGATATTTAAACTTTTCGTAGACTATTTTAAAAGGAGATTGTTGCAATATATATGGGTTTGGTTCCGTTACTGGCATAATTTCACTTTTATTCCAATTAATTCTATATCCTGAAAATGACCCAAATTGCGTCATAAGATTTAATAAATTCGGAATACTAGTTTCTGAATTTGTGACGTATAATAGTAAGATTAAACGAGAACTTACCAGTTTGAAGTTTGATCTTTATTTTATGAGGAGTTACGTGGGTGATTACGTGAAGAAGACCCGTCAGGGCGCATGCGCGTCAATCTTCAAAGCAGCGGTATGAAATCACACACAACACAATAATTGAAGTAACATATTAAGATGAGGAACATGAGAACTACCATTATGACCTTTTTTCTATGAGAGAGGGTTGGGCGTGGCGGGCACGTAATCACCAACGTAACTCCTCATAAAATAAAGATCAAACTTCAAACTGGTAAGTTCTCGTTTAATCTTACTATTTTACTTCGGAGTCACGTGAGTGACTACGTGAAGATTTCAAAGCTCTGATTTTTATGCCGCAGATCAAAATCCCGGCTTCTCACTGCATCGATTGACTCTGAGTATAATCAATAATGCTGTAAACATGACATTGAATATCATGCAAAAAAAAACAGTTTTATTTTTGGTCATAAAACAAACAATAAACCCTCTTAATTTAGGGGCAACAAACGAAACAGAATTAAACAGTATTGAAAACAGAATTGAAACAATAGCAACAGCACTCAATATTGAGTTGGCAAACAGCCCTCCATCAGCAACCGGCCAATGGTAGTATTGCTGAAACACAAGTTCATTTTGCCACCCTGCGGCTTTTAATATATGGTCGATGGGAACGTCCATCGTCCTGGCCGCCGATGTTGCTGCTGCCCTAGTGGAATGATATGTAAACACATTGGTGTTAATTCCTGCCTGAACCAACACTTGCTTTAACCACCTTGAGATAGTCTGAACTGCCACTCTTTTATGTGGCTTCTTGTAACTGACAAATAATCCTGTTTCATCTTGTCTTAAAGCCCTTGTGGCTTCAATGTAATGTAACAAATGTGTCCTTACACATAAACATGGATCTGTAGGATATGCTGAGAACACAATCTTAAATCCTGTCACACCTGGCCTGCTTTGTTTGAGCAGGTCATAAATATAAAACATAACATTCTCTGTAGTCACTTCCATTCTATCTAACTGAAGTTTTTGCAAAGTCTGCACTCTCTGTGCTGACACCAATGCCATTAGCATAGCCAATTTCATGGATAATTTTGACAAAGTTATAGACGTGACAGGGACCCAATGACGAAGCATGTTAAGAACAACGCTTACATCCCAGATTACCATATACCTAGGCTTAGGCGGTTTGGAATTAAAGATTCCTTTCATCAACCTAGATATGAGAGGGTGAGAACCTATACTTTGTGTCCGTGTACCTATTACAAGATATGCGGACAAAGCACTTCTTGCTGTATTGATAGCACTATAGCTGAGACCCTCATCATAATAAAGTGTAGATAGTATCATATTGTATATTCTTTTGAACACAATATTGATCCCATTTAAAACATTTTTTTTTTTTACATAAGTCATATACTACTTTTTAGTACTCTTTCTCCAGGCTGCCGTGAGCATATCCACCGTTCGCCTAGAAAGTCCTTGACCCATGTAAGGCCTTCTTAAAACCTGCAAATTAACAGATCAATACGATCACATAACGGATGAACTTCACGTGTTACCGGATGCTCCAGCAAATTCCTACTCTTTGGAATCAGCAAAGGAGGTTGGATCGCTATCTGTAACCAAAGGGAACCATGGTTGAGTTGGGCAATTTGGTATCACTAAAACCCCTGAAGTGGCATCCTTCTTGATTTTTTTTTTTTTTCAAACACCGACCTATGAGGCAGAATGGTGGGAAAAATGTACACAAACATATCACCCCAATTTAGTGAAAAGCATCAATTGCCACTGCCCCTGGATCTGGTTCCCATGAAACATATTTTGGCAGTTGGTGGTTAAGCCTGCATGCAAACAAATCGATATCTGGCATTCCATATAGAAGTACTATGTTCCTGAACACATCCTGGTTCAACATCCACTCTGTATTATCACGGAATTTTTGTGACCTGGCATCTGCTACTACATTGAGTTTCCCTGGCAGATAGATAGCTGAAATCCAAATATGTCTATCCATACACCAGGTCCAAATTTGATTTGCCAACCTGTCACATGATAACGATTTGATTTCACCCATGTGATTAATATAAGCAACTGCTGTAGTGTTGTCTATTTGGCACTGCACATGCAAGTTAGTTTTGTTAGTGCAATAAGCCTTGAGTCCATAAATACTCCTAAAAGCTCTACATGGTTAATTCCCCATGTTTGCAGAAGCAATGACTCTTGCTCAGTCCATCTGCCTCCACAGCTGGATCTCGTATCAGTAGCACCCCACCCAAGTGCACTGACATCTGTCTGCCAAAATCATGGAAGCTTGGTCCAATAACACTTTGGAACTACTAGTGGACACATGCTGAATCCACCATTGTACATCAGCAACAGCCTCTACTGATAGACGCATAGGCCTATTATAATGACCCAAATGTATCCTCAGTGCTTGTTCCTTTGACCTTTGTAATTGTTGATAATAAAGTGGCCCGTATTGAACTGCTGGAAATGCTGCCACCAATTTCCCAAGCAGACTCGCCACCTGTCTAATTGAAGGCTGTGTGTCAGCAATTAACTTGATACAGCTCTCAATTAGCTCTACCCTTTTTTGCCTCGGCAAGGTCACAATCATGTTGATTGAGTCTATTGTGAAACCCAAATAGTCAATTTGTGTCACAGGTGTTAATTTAGATTTATCTGGAAGGTTTATGACGCCCAATCTTTGAAAAGTGGTTTTAACAACTGCCACTGATGCTTCAGCTGTTTCCTTTGATTGTCCTACAATCAAGATATCATCTAGTTAAGCCATGAGCACATGCCCTTGACTTCTCATCATGCCTAGAATAGGTTTTAACAACTTTGTAATCACTCTAGGAGCTGAAGACAAACCATTAGGTAGTGCATTGTATTGCCATAATTGCCCCATCCAGCTGAATTTTAAATATCTTCTATCCTGCAAATGAACAGACACTGAATAATCCACATCTTTAAGATCTATAGTTGCCATATAGCATCCTCTGGAAACAAGTTGCTTAGCCGTCACAAACGTTTCCATCTTAAAATGGCTATACCCTACAAAAGGGTTTAAGACTATTCAGGTCCAGTATAATTCTGCATCCCACATCCTTTTTTGGTCTGGGAAAGATATTGGACACAAACTGTTGGCTTTGGTAAACTGCCTTAGCAATTACACCTTTATTACATAAGCTTTCAAGTGCCACCTGAACCTCCAATTGTTCAGTGATACTGAAGTCAAACTCCTTTTTGGAACATGTTGCATGGGTAAATCAGAATTTGCATTAAGCTCTATTCGAAACCCTTCAATAACCTTCAGTATAAACATATCTCAGGTAATTTGTTTCCATTCCTCTAAGAACAGATGTAATTCCAACTTTTAATTGTATCACATTAGATCTGTCTACATGAGAACCAGACCCACTTACCTCCTTACCACCTGGCATTCTTCCCCGGCCTCGAGCTGGATATCCCACCTTCCCTGGCGCTGCTACAGCCGAACGCCAACTGCGCTGCATCGTAGCTCGACTCGTCCCTTGCCCGGACCAGTCTCCTCGCTTATAGGGATACTTCTGCTTCGGTGGATTTGTGGCTGCTGGCTGCTTAATCAAGCCCACCGTCTTGGCCTCCTCTTCCAGCTCCTTCACCTGCTTTGCAAAATCCTCGCCAAACAGTAGAGTTGCCGGTTGCACTGTGCCAGGCTGGCAGAGTGAAGCATATTTAGGATTGATGGTTGGTCTAATCGCAGTTTTGCGGAGGCAGTTGATCTCAAAGTGGGAACTCCACAATAGCGCCAGCACCTCTTGTTCTAATTTTATCATGGCCTCTCCATACACCATCCTGGCAAAGCTCGTTATGCCAGATCCCAGCAACTTTAAAATATGCTGGAGCTTCACCTCCTGGGCTCTCATTTGTATGCCCATCTTGCCCCAAATCATCCTGTTCACAACAGGAACTTTTAACAGGCCACAGTTGATTGGGGCTTCATGCTTCCTTACTGTCTCATCCATTGTCAGCTCCTGTAGCTGATGTGAGACTTGGTAATTTATGCTGGTGGCAAGTTCCTCACCCAGAGGCTCACCAGCGTCCGACGACATGGCAAACCGTGCTGCACACGGTGTCAGCTCTGGCAGCTGCCTGCCCTCCCTTTCGAAGTCGTCGTCGGAATCAGGGTCAGAGCTTATCTGCCCTTCTGCACTAACCTCTTGAAAGAGGGTGCTTTCAAGCAGGCCTCTACCAGGCACTGCCGGCGGAGCCTTCCCCACGGCCTCCCGCCCACACAACTCCTCCTGGAGTGTGGCTTTGTGGAGCAGCCCCTGTATGAGCTGCTCCTTTTGGATAACCGCTGGGGCACGGTATCCTGTCCCGGACGGCACTCTCCTGGCCCGACTCTGCGGAGTCAATGGGCCTGACAGACTTGGCTTTTGCCTACCGCCCGACTGGCGTTGGCTGTGTACCCGGCTGGGCACTTGGGAGTGCCAAGTCTGTCGCCGCACCGCTACCGGCTTGCGACTCCCCAGAGGTGACAGGCTGCCTTTCAGAGACTGCGCTCCCGCAACTCTCTCTCCCCTTGTCCATAGCACGCCTGCACCTTGTTGATTTTTCCCTTGTTCCTGTATCGTGGGGACAAAACACAGCAACAATTTTCTATTTTTACTAACTCCTCCAAAGTCTCCCCGACTTTGGTGGAGCTTCTAAACTACTCACCTGCAGGAGGAGCTCCTCTTCCTGCTGCCGGGCGCCAATGCGTCAGACGTAATGACGCGCATGCGCCCTGACGGGTCTTCTTCACGTAGTCACTCACGTGACTCCGAAGTAAAATAATACATCATCTGCATATAAAGACATTTTATTAACTGTATCTTTAGTATTGTACCCATAATACTAATTTGCTTTTACGCGCATTGAAACGAGTCTGAAGAAGGGTTTCGGCCCAAAACGTTGCCTATTTCCTTCGCTCCATAGATGCTGCTGCACCCGCTGAGTTTCTCCAGCATTTTTGTGTACCTAAAGAATATAACTCTACTGGGCTAAGTGCAGCGAGATTCGGAATCGCTATATTTTTCACCCATTCGGGCCCCAAAGCATTGTGTGTGCCGATTTTAGAAACTGTCATACAAGTAATGAAAAGAGGTTTAATAAAGCGTGTATTTACTGGTGATTAATACACCCCGGGATCGGCTTCAACGCGGGATGAAGTTAAGTACATAAACTGGAGCCAAGTGCATTAATCATCCTTGAACATTCGCTGTTATATTTCAATCGCCAATTGTACCCTCGACTGGACAGACTGATGTGTGTATAGGAAGAAACTGCAGATGCTGCTTTAAATCGAAGATAGACACAAAATGTTGGAGTAACTTAGCGGGACAAGCAGCATCTCTGGAGAGACCCTTCTTCAGACTGAAAGTCATGGGAAAGGGACTTTCAGTCTGAAGAAGGGTCTCGACCCGAAATGTCACCCATTCCTTCTCTCCAGAGATGCCGCCTGTCCCGCTGAGTTACTCCAGCATTCTGTGTCTATCTTCAGTTTAAACCAGCATTTGCAGTTCCTTCCTCAGCATTGCCCTCGCCTTCATGCCATTTTTAATGTTCGAATTGCGGATAATGCAGGCCATTGAAATATTGCTCTGACAGCAAGCAAACATTTGTTAAAATTAATTCCATCCTGGGCTGAACGCCAAAGCTCTCATCCGTCCTCCTCAAAAAAGACAATGGTTGCATGCTCCGATTCCATTCTAAGTTAGTATTTCAGAAACTTTTCAATTACCATACCAAATCATTCCCTTGATAGTTTTCCTCATTTCTATTTTCAAATAAAGAAACCAACCCGACCCGACTCAGCTCTATGATCTTTGATGATTACACATTCCATGGAAGTCGGATCCGGTTTGCTAAAATGGCGGACATCCTGCCCCGTTCCGTACTACACGTTAGTCCAACGGATTTTGCAGGAGTGGACCATCTTGCTCCGCTCTATGATCTTTGATGCTTACTATGCCAGGATGTTCAGCATGAAGTTCATTCATAATTTTGTTTCTCAAAGACTCTGATACAACCATTCTGTAACCCCACTTAATGCGTCCCTGCTCACATGATAATTCATGGCGTTGACTATGGAAAGGCTTCAGCTCTGAGTTCAGAACTGAGTTCAATCCACTATCGATTTCAGTCCAACCGTTCAATGTCTGTTCATAGACCCACTTCAGCACAGTGTCTTTCTCTGTTTCTGCTGCAATTTCTGTTGCAGTCACTGGAAAGTCTTCATCTGCAACTTGCAGTGTGTAGATTGAGTTCTCACTTCCCACGTCAGAGTTCTCATGGGGCAACCAGGACAACGCATCTGCAACTGCGTTGCACTGGAGCTTCTGTACTCAACCTTGTAGTCATACTGGGCCAACAAAATTGCCCAGCGCTGCATCCTTGATGTTGCCGTGGAAGGTATAGCTGACTTGGGACCAAGTATCATTGGTAGTGGCTTGTGATCAGACACTAGGGTGAATGGTCTGCCGAGAAGAAACTGATGGAATTTCTTGATTCCGAACACAATGCTGAGTGCTTCCTTTTCTATCTGTGCATAATTGTGTTCACTTGGTGAAAGGGTTCGGGATGCAAAAGCAATAGGCTTTTCCTGTCCGTCATTCATTACATGGCAGATCACTGCACCTACATCATAACTTGAAGCATCACAAGCAAGTTTCATCTCATGTGTCGTATCGTAGTGAACAAGGAGTTTGTCACTTGTCAAGTTTTTCTTGCAGATGTCATATGCACGTTGCTGTTCCTTTTCCCACGTCAATTTCACATATTTTTGTCGCAGATGATGTAGTGGCTTTAGCACAGTTTCTAAATCTGGAAGGAATCGTGCATAGAACTGCACCATCCCAAGGAATGATTGTAGCTCTGACACATTGTTGGGTTTTGGAGCATTCACTATAGCTTCAACTTTCGCCTTCACAGGGCGAAGTCCGTTGGCATCTACTTTGAGTCCAAGGTTGACCACCTCTGACTGCGCAAATGCACATTTACTTTGTCGCAGTTTGACATTGTGACAGTTCAGTCGTGTGAGAACTTGCTCGAGGATTTCCAGATGTTTTACCGTGCCCTCTGTGAATATCAGTAGGTCATCCTGGTTGCACACACAGTAACATTTTGTCCATGACATACTGGAAAAATTTCGGGGGAGGATTTCACACCATAGGGCAGCTTTGTATATAAATACAAGCCCTTATGTGTGTTGATAGTCAAGTACCGCTGACTTTCCTTGTCGACATTGAGTTGGGCTCTTGCTCTGCTAAGTTCTGCGTACAGATCTTGCGAGGATGGTAACGGATATTGTTCGTAATCAACGGCTTGGTTGATTGTGACTTTGTAGTCACCGCATAGTCAAACAGTTTTGTCAGCCTTGGGTACGGCCACAGTTACTCTGGTCTGTCTTCACGAGTACTCCATTCCGCTCTAACCTGTTGAGTTCTTCCTCCACTTGTTGCTTTAGTGCATATGGTATAGGTCTTGGTCGACAATACACAGGTTTCACATCTTGCTTAAGTCGAATGTGTGCAGAGTACCTTGTTATTCCTGTGTAACTGTCGGCAAAAATCTCTGCATGTTTGCTTATGACGTTTTCAAGACGGGATTTGGACAAATCGACGATGAAAATGATCTTCCAGTCTAACTCTATTCGACTCAGCCAATGCTTTCCAAGGAGGGTTGGTTTATTTCTGTAGCTGGCCACTATGATGGGCAGTGTTACTGACTGACCATTATGTTGAACTTTACAGTTCATTTGTCCGCATGTCTCCAAAACTTCGCCCGAGTAGGTTCTCAGCTTGACCTTACTCTCAAACAATGGTATCTGTGGGAACTTTGTTTCGTACAGGTCTTTGCAATGACCGAACAATCTGCTGCCGTGTCAATACACATATCTATTAACTGTTCATTTATCATTAGTTTAGTTTGAAAGTCCTTGCCTTGGCTGGTTGTAGGCTTATCGATGTTGGTGCATAAATGGTGTACAACCCAAGTTCATTTCCATCTGGGTTCATCTCCAAGTTGTGAACTCCTCTCTGGTTTTGTCGCTTGATTCCCGCAGATTGTTGGTTTCCTGTTTTAAGCTTGGCCAGACATACTGAGGCGATATGGCCTTTCTTCTGGCAGTTATAGCACTTGGCCATTTTGAACTGACAAAATTGGGATGAGTGATTACCGTTGCAACGATAACAACTGGCTGAACTCGGCTCCCCGCCATACTTTGGTTTTGGTTTAGTGCCTCTTGGTTTGGCCATAGGCACTGCCTTGTGACTGTAAATGGCCACTGCAGTCTGTGGTGGATGAAACTCGTGAGCATTCTTTGATGCCATCAAACATTGTGGTAGCAATCTTGCATGCTTTCTCGAATGTAAGATCTGGAGTGTTCATGAGTTTGGACTGAATTCATTCATCCACTAGACCACAAACAAATCTGGCACGTAGTGCGCGTCCGAGAAAGGTTCCAAAGTTACAGTGCAAAGTTAAGTTTTTCAAGGCAACAATGTATTCATTGATTGTCTCATTCTGCTTCTGGTTTCTAGTGTCAAATTTATAGCTTTCTGCAATTTCCAGAGGCTTTGGGTTGAAGTGCTCCTCCAACTTCTTCATAATGTCATTGAATGGCACGTCCTTTGCCTTTATGGGCGCAAGGAGATTCACGAGTGTGCCGTACACTTCAGGACCGATCTCCGTGAGCAAAATCGCTTTCATGCGTTCGCAAACGGCCTTATTTGTTTCAGTCACTATTTCTCCTTCACCACTAATCTCCATTACATTGTTTGCCATGAAAAACATGTTTGCTCTCTCCAAATAGGAGCTGAACGGCTCTCTACTCTTGTCAAAAGTGCCAAGGTTTCCGATGTGGCCTGTGGACGCTGTCATCGTGTCGTTCTCTTTTTTTTAAAGTCCGTTCAAAAAACCCAAATTCCTGTCTGTTCTGGTGTAACAATTCACCTAAAACTTAGCTGTACAAAGGCTATTCAGCTTGAGGAACTCGACAAAAAAAAATCGTATACAATCCCAAGGATGGCATCTTGCCACGTAGACACAACATAGAGATAGCCTGACAAACTCTCGACGATTTGTCCAGCTGCTGTTTTAAACTACAGTCCCCTGCATAGAAGGATCTGTCCAGCTCGCAAACAACTGCGACACAATTCCGTATTTACTGTTTAAAATGTTAAACAATACTGCATGTTGTAAAACAGTCCTGCACTGTATTTAAAGGATGAATCCACAAACTCTATCCCATCCTCGTCGCCAATGTTGTTATTTTCCGGACGGCAGAATGAATAACAACTTACATGCTGGTTGCCTGGATCATGAGAGAGAGATTTATTACCCAACATTCCCTGCTTATATTGAACACCAACTCATTAACATATACATGAATATGTATGAGTACTTTACAGTGATGTTTTGGGACGAGACCCTTGTTTAGACTGACAGTCAGAGGAAAAGGCAACGAGAGATATAGACGGTGATATAGAGAGATATTGAACAAATGAATGAAAGATTTGCAAAAAAGTAATGATGATCGAGGAAATGGTCCATTGCTGGCTGTGGGCGAGTTACTTCTCTTACTTCAAGCAACTTTTGCATTCTCCATCTCTCTGTCCTTCCTCCCACCCTAGTCGTTGTACTAGTTTCACTGTCGTCCTGTTTAGTTTCATTGTCTGTATAACACGTCATCACCTAGTCCACAGCCAACTATGGACCGTTTCCTTGATCACTGTTCCTTTTTTGCATATCTTTCATTCATTTGTTCAGCATTGATAGCCAGAATCAAACCCGGGTCTCTGGCGTTGTAAGGCAGCAACTCTAGCGCTGTGCCACTGTGCCGCCTCTAATTAAAATCCTGTTCAGGTGCATAGGCAAGATCCCATGGCATGGACAGCAGGAGGAAACCTTACACTTTACCAATGCTAAGAAAGAAGTTTAACATGGATAAAATAAGAAAAATGTGAAAGTATTCTGTAGGCCAGGCAGAAACCGGTGACAAGGGGAACAGAGTTAGCATTTTAGATTGAAGAATTATCTTTGGATTTTGGATTTTTAAAAAACGTTCATTTCCAATTTAGGGACAGTGGCGTAGTTTGTACATTCTCCCTGTGACTACGTGAGTTTTCTCCCGGTGCTCCGGTATTCTCCCACGCTCCAAAGACGTGCAGGTTTGTAGATTAATTGGCTTCTGTAGAATTGTAAATTGTCCCTAGTATGTAGGATAATGCAGGATAGTGATTGTGTATGGGGTGATCACTGGTTGGCTTGGACTGGGTGGGCCGAAGAGCCTGTTTCTGTGCTGCACCTTTAAACGAAAAACTGAACTAAACTAAATTAACTGGTGTTTTACCTCATCTGTTCATTGCTAGATCTTGCTGAGCACCAATTAGCTGCAACATTTGCCTTTAAAAGCAATTCCTTAGCTCTGAAGTGTTTTGAAAGAGAAAAAGCACTGTAGGACATTTGAAATTTAAAATACAAGTGTGAGGTGATGAATTTTGGTATAAACTTCCTCCTTTGGATGCGATTGCCTCCAGGGACTCGTATATCTCTCAAAATAATGCTAAATGTCCAATAGCCCAAAAAAAGCACATACTCCTCAAATAACTCCATCAAATATATTGATCTCATTTGCTGTTTGTATCCGTGTGTGAATTGGCTGCTGTGGATGTCTAGATTACAAGTGCATTCCTCAAAAAATATCAACTGGCAGTAGAACAATTGTGGGCATGCCAAGATTGAAGTGTGCTGTATAAATATATTTCGTTCATTGTCTTCGACTGAACTAGACTTGGCAGACATAAACCAACGCAGGATCAAGCATTGTTTCATCACTAGGACCACCTACTTCAATCTCAAATATTGGCATGTTCTAATCCTTCCTCCACGTGTTTGCTGTCGCAACCATTTCTGCATCATTGTCAGACTTGTAAATCCTCCAGGAAATACATCTGCTCTTTTACAGACTGGTTTAGAAAAAGGCACAAAGTGTTTGAGTAACTCATTGGATGAGGCAGCATCTCTGGAGAACATGGATAGATAGAATGGGTTTGAAGAAGGGTCCTGACCCTAATCCCGTCACCTATCCATGTTCTCCAGAGATGATGCCTGACCTGATGAGTTTCGTAGTCCACTCTTCACTATCTGTAAACAAGTGGTCCAGTGATTTAAATGTACAAATCATTGGATTTTGACATAGCTAATTTCTGCTGCTGCAGGAATGGGGAATTAAAGCATGGCACTGTCTTCTCAGATGCGTATATACACTTATTTTCTGCAATATTTTTCATCCCATGCTTTATATCAGTGAAAGTCCATCATTTGACTGCTTTGTGGAAGTTTTCGGAGACCAAAATAGCTATCTGTTTCCCATGCTGCAACTGTGACTAAACGCACAGGTTTTCCATTGGTGGTACGGTGTTTTGTGGTATCCTGTCACCATGTTAGAGGATACCACAAAACCCTTCATTCTTTCTTACACTGGATCCCAAGTTGCAACGCCTCAGATTTAAAAATTACACCCTTGTTTATAAATAGTTTATTACCTTTCCCCTACCCATCTTCCATCCCTGCAGACCATCCCCCTAAGACCCCTCATCCCTCTGATTCTAGATCCCTGTACCTTCGTCTGAACCCTTTCCCCAGCACTGGTGGTCATCCATCCATGCTTCATGCTCTGGTGATTTCTCACTGAATGCTTTACTGCTCTGGCTCTCTTTCCCTTAGGTTGTGAGTTGGATGCCTTACAACCTACTTCCTTGACAAAGCCTTCAGTTGCCCCTCCTAATGTCCTTTACCCCTATTGTCTGATGTTGCTAATATTGTTTCTATAGAATACTTTGGGTTATTTTCCTACATTCTAATTGAGTATTATATACCATGCTTGTTCTTTTTCACTTATCTAACCTACTGTGCAAAGAACACAAATGGTTATATATCGAAGAAACCCCTGTGTTAGTTCTATGCAAGTTATTTTTCACTTTTATTTTTTGTGCTAAGCTCCTTCCTAAGATCATATTTTCTCCTGCAAAGGATTACCAAAAGCTCTCTATATTGTAAAGTGATAGGGGAAACTGTAGCAGAGTTAAGGTTGTTAAAGTTTACGGGGCATACAAAAGGTGAGGTTGCCAGAAAAGTGTGGCAGGAAGGATAGAACATCATCCCTGAGAAGCATACATTCATGCCCATTACTAACCACCTCAAAGGCTGCAAACAACTAGAGAATCAAAGCAAGGAAACCTTGTACGCAGCAGAAACAGAAACCATCTCATACTCAGAACACACTAAACAGAAGCAGCAGTAGAGCTGTTCCACCATTCATTTAGATCATGGTTGGTCTTTGGCCTCAGCCCCACTTTCCTGCACCAATCCCATACCCCTTGATTCCTTTAATATCAAAAGATCTATCATCCCTGAAGTAATAATGAGTTACAACAGGTCAATCAGCCTATAAGGAGAAAAGCATCAGCTAGACACCATTTGGCATAGATCTTAAGGGCCTATCCCACGAGCATGCGACTGTATGCGGCAGGCGCGACCTAACGTGGTCGCTTGAGCTGTACGGCGTCGCGGGGCCAGTCCCACTTCGATCGCCTGAGCCATATGGAGTTGTGCGGAGCTGGTCCCGACATCGCGCGGGGCTCCGAAAAACTGACACTGTTCAAAATTTCCGCGCGGCAACGGCCTGCCGGCCCGCAGCCGCTTCGACGCCGTGCGCACAGCCTCGACGGGCGTCCGCAGTGTCTCGACGCCGTACACAGCGTCTTGACGCCGTATGCAGCGTCTTGACGCCGTACATCACCCGCGAACTTTCCGCGGACTTCGCTCGAACTTCACGTCACTCACTCGATCTCCGCACGGCCCCCGCTTCCGGTTTGGTCGCGCTCGCTGCATGCAGTCGCATGCTGGTGGGACCGGCCCTGTACGGGGATCACTCGACCTCCGCGCGGCCTCTGCTTCCGGTTTGGTCGCGCTTGCCGCATGCAGTCGCATGCTTGTGGGACAGGCCCTTTAACATTCTGAGAACTCGTGCAGGATGGTGTAGGAATGTGGCACAGTGGTGCAGTGGTAGATTTGCTGCCTTACAAAGCCAGAGACCCGGGTTTGATCCTGACTAGGGATGCTGTCTATACGGAGTTTGTACGTTCTCCCCGTGACTGCATGGGATTTCCCCGGGCAGCTCCGGTTTCCTCCCACACACCAAAGACGTACCGGTTTGTAGGTTAATTTAGCTTCGGTAAAAATTGTAAATTGTCCCTATTGTGTAGGATAGTGCAAGTGTAACAGAGATCGCTGGTCGGCATGGACTCGGTGGGCCAAAGGGCCTGTTTCCGCACTGTATCACTAAAACTAAAGACTAAAATTAAAACTAAAGAAATTGGACAGTTATTGACTAATCCAACCTGAGATCCACAACGTGAATTAAAGTAAATTTAAGAGACAGTCAAATCTTTGACATGCTGAGTGCAAAATCTAGTGTTTGTTACTCTTTAAACTTTCTGTTGTGAATTTAATAGTATTGATAGCGGACCTAATTTATTTTGAGAGGACACTGTGGGGTAGAAATTGATGTTACTTGTTCCTTCATCTTGAGGGTAAAACCAGTAGGAGCACTTTCCCAATTCAATGGTGAGATGACCATTACTCAACCTGCTCAGGAGCCACTAGAATAATGGGCTTGTGTCCCAAGTACATGGGCCATCATTCTAGTGCACTCCGTGTGCAGTGGCAGCATTGGTGCTGATGACTCTTGCAGATCAGGTTCAATGACTAATTCAAATCAGGATTTTCAGATCGGGTTTCTGCAGAACAATATCTGGACTCAAATAAAACATTTTCCACACCATTTATCATTTAATGAAAGATGAGAATCTTGGCTGCACTTGGCATATTCTTCTGAATCCCTCTGAAGTCAATCACCTTTTACAGCCAGAAACCATTTGGCAGAGATCTTAATATTCTGGAAACTCTTACACTTCAGCATAGATTTTGTTTTGTGCAATGTACAAATGGAAAAATTAACAAACCAATCAGGCCAATTAAAAAAAAAGCTTCCACTGGATAAATTTCAAATTTAAAGCCTTTTATTTTTTTATACTTCATAATAGCAGAGACTTAAATTTTCTTGCACAAGGCAAATTAATACAATTTCAGTACAGTATTGTGAAGCATTTGGAAATGCTGCATTACCATGGAATAGTAAGATTAAATGAGAACTTACCAGTTTGAAGTTTGATCTTTATTTTATGAGGAGTTACTATGAGGGATTACGTGAAGAAGAACCCGCCAGCCCGCATGCGCGTCAATCTTCAAAGCAGCGGTGTGAAATCACAGATAACAGTTGTTGAACTGAATATAGTAAGATTCGAGAAACTTGAACTACCAGCTGACCTTTATGAGAGAGGGTTGGGAGCGGAGGGCACGTAATAGTAAGATTAAACGAGAACTTACCAGTTTGAAGTTTGATCTTTATTTTATGAGGAGTTACGATGAGGGATTACGTGAAGACCCTGCCAGCCCGCATGCGCATCAATCTTCAAAGCAGCGGTGTGAAATCACAGATAACAGTTGATGAACTGAGTATAGTAAGATTCGAGAAAGTAGAACTACCAGCTGATCCTTATGAAAGAGGGTTGGGAGCGGAGGGCACGTCATCCCTCATCGTAACTCCTCATAAAATAAAGATCAAACTTCAAACTGGTAAGTTCTCATTTAATCTTACTATTTTACTTCGGAGTCACGTGAGTGACTACGTGAAGATTTCAAAGCTCTGAGATTTCATGCCATGGACACGAGTCCATGCGTCACTCACTGCATCAATTGACCAAAGATGAGTGAACATAAATCATGCATTCAGACATGACATAGATATAGACATGCTGATGCTTTTTTATGAACAAATAATAACAATAGTAACCCCTGTCATCCGGGAGGAAACTATAGACAGAACTTAAAATAGAGTTGGCAAATACCCCCGGTCTGGCAATGGGTTTGTATAAATGTATGGAAAGATCGTTCGTTTGACCACCCTGCAGACGCTAGGATATGGTACAGCGGAACATCCATACCCCTGCCGCTGAAACTGTTGCAGCCCTGGTGGAGTGAGATTTAAAAAGTCAGAGTCACTCCTGCACAAGCCAGAACCCGTTTAACCACCTGGAGATGGTCTGTATTGATACCTTCTTATGAGGTTTATGTAACTAACAAACATTGCTAGATCAGTGCCCCTAAGGCTCTAAGTGACCTAACGTATAGTAGTAGATGACCACACACAACCGAAGGTCCATGGGGTATGCCCAAATTCTAGTTAGAGACCTGATGCCCCTGGTCTGCTCTGCTTGACTAAGCCATGAACATAAATTGTTATTTGCCTGCAGATGTAACCATGCTGTCCAGTCGCGCTATGCAATGACTGGACCCGTTGCGCTGAACCAGTGCCATGAGCATAACCACTTGTAAGTGAGTTTGACCAAGGACAGGGATGATGCCGGAGCCCACCAGCGAAGCGGCGTCAGCACAATGTTAACATCCCATATTTATACGAACCTGGGCCTGGGAGGTTTGAGTTGAAGATACCCTTCATGAATCTGGATATCAGAGGGTGAGACCCAACAGAGTGGGTCCCGCTCCTTGCAGAAATATGATGAGAAGGCACGTTTAGTAATAGTAATAGTAATAGTAATAGTAATTTTATTGTCAATTCACATAATGTAACGAGTAGTTACACAGAGGATTGAAATTGCGTTTCTCCATACTCCAATGTGCAAGTAATATTTATAACACAGACAGACAGTGTACCAATAAAAGTAGACAATGGACATATACATTATATAAAATATTCATTAATAAAAGGTGCAATATAGCATACTGTGCAAGTAGCATACTGCAGACATTGGGTTAAAGTTAATTTGGCAGTCAGTTGGTCTTTGTGTAATGTTCATGGAATTTTCTTGAGTGTGTTGAGTAGTCTGATGGCCTGAGGGAAAAAGCTGTTTTTGAATCTTGTGGTTTTGCTCCGCATGTTGCGGTAGCGCTTGCCGGATGGTAGGAGGGTGAACAGTTTGTGTGCTGGCTGGGTGGTGTCTTTGATGATGTTAGTTGCTCTCTTGCGACAGCGAGATGGATATAAGTCTTGAATTGCTGGTTGGGGTGATCTAGTGATCTTCTCCGCTGTCCTCACCACTCTCTGTAGGGCCTTCTGGTCAGCAGCAGAGCAACTGCCATACCAGACTGAGAGACTGCTGGTAAGAATGCTCTTAATGGCACCCCTGTAAAAAGTTGTGAGGGCAGAAGGGGGGAGGTCGGCTCTCCTCATCCGTCGAAGGAAGTGGAGGCATTGCTGTGCTTTCTTGACTAGGGAGATGGTGTTGGTGGACCATGTCTGATCATCTGTGATGTGTACTCCCAGGAACTTGGTGCTTTTCACAGACTCCACTGCACTGCCATTTATGGCACAGTTAATGGTACTATAACTAATTTTATGTCAAAGACCCATTCGAAAATGAACTCCCAGTCGTCAGTATCCGTGCCGTATATATGTCAACGAATTGATTTATCATGCATTGGATGGTTGCCCGAGTCACGGGCTGAATCAGCAATACTGGTTAGAATTAACCATATAAGGTTCTATATCATTCCCAACATCAGCGGGAACCATGGCTGCATAGGACAGTCACTACAAAAAATGCCTGAAGCAGGATTACTGAATATTTGCAAGTCCCGACTGATGAGGCAAAATGGAGGAAGACAAACCTCCCCAGTGTAGCGAGAGTGCATCTATCGCCACTGCCATGCCACCTATATATATATATATATATATATATATATATATATATTTTTTCTACTGGTGATTGAGCCTGGATGCAACATCTCGATCTTAGTGTTCCATGAGTCACCAAGTCATTAAATACTTAGTGATCCAACATCCATTCTGTTTTGACATTGATTTTACATGATGATACACCAGTGCCAAATGAGGTTAGGTAAACCATCCTCGGATACTTTGACTTGATTGCACCCATGTGATTAACATATGACACCACCAAAGTGTATCAACTTGGACTTGAACATGCTGATTATGCATATTAGCACAACCCTTAACCAATAGAATGCACCTAGTGTCTAAAGGTAGTTGATACCATAGAACTGAAGAATAGGTAACTCATGCAAATCCCATCACCTCCGTAACTAGAGATGGTATTAGTAATTTCTCATCTTTAAGCACTCGCATCAGTTTGTAATATAACTGAAGATTTACTGACGAAAAGTTAGTGGAGCAATGCTGAATACTGTTTGTCCACCGTAGTGACTTTCATGGAGGTAAATAACGAGACCTACTTACCAGCGTCTCTAACTCCAGGTCCCTTACCTTTGCTGGAGTTTCATTTGCAGATTCTGTCCATGTTGTCATTTCCATTAGATCGCTGATGCTGCTGGCCAACTTCTCTTGTAGTGGCTAGTCCGTCACCGACGGAGCAGCAATTTTAGAGGCAAAGCACCGTTTTCCCTCATGCGATTGTCGTGCATTATGCGTTAAGCATTGGATCCCGGCACAGTCATATTCGGGTTCCTGTTTGGAGTCAATGCATACTAACCTTAGACACTGTTTTAGAGTGAGAGTAAATGCACCTGAACCAGGTGTCACCATCCGTCTCCTCAATTTGTCTGTGCATGCCTGTACCAAGCATGTTTTGCGACTCCATCTCCCATGGTCTTATAATATATATGGATCCATCTTCATCCTTTATACATCCGAATGGAAGGACTTATGCCCTGAACCAGGGGCTGCCTCAGGCATGTGTGCATGTATTTTAGCACCATCTCCATCACTGCGCTCAACCGAGTGGAAGGAATGGCAATCCTGAACAAGGCGTTGCTTCAGGCACATGTGCATACTCCTGTAGCACTCTCTCCACCACTCCGTCATTTGAGTGGGAGGAAATTTGCAACCCTGAACCAGGAGCTGCTGCCTGACATGCCTTTAGATGGATCGTTCTTTGACTGCGACAAATCGCAATCTTGTCTGACATAGATGCCCAAGACTTGGCACTCACTCTGAGTTGGGGTTGTCAGGTTGCTTCCTTCAGCAGCTGCCAGGACTAGCTGTGCAAATCGATGCTCTGTTGGTATCCTCATTCCCCAAACAGGCTGCACATGCTAGTGACTCCGAATCCTGCTCCTTTCCGATGCCAATGCAGTATACAGGGAAGGACTGGAGTGCCTCTGGCCCCCGTATGTCAGACATAGTGGGAGAAATGCTGGAACAAAAACCTGTCAGTTATTTGTCATGGGCAAAGACGTTTACATGAATGAAGATGCCCATTCCAGTTAAATCAGAGATTTGATTACTTTATTGATATGAATAATCGGCGTTTTGGTGAAGAACCTTCCACAGTCCCTTAATGAGCGGAATTACAAGACGCCACCATGTATAGCTCGCACAGGTGACTGATAGGTATAGCTCAACAAGGCTTTCCAAACCAGTGATCTAGACCGCCATGGCAGGTCCGATTCTACTACACAATTTGTTGATGTAAGTGAAAATAAAGTTCTCTCTTGGTTATGATAGTCACAATGTGATCTAGTGGCAACTAAATAATTGACCACCCTGTATAACCATACTTTAAAAGAATACACTATAACTAGACCACACAACCCATGTTTTGGAAACCCAGACTCACGTACCTGCGTAGATACCGGTGGTCTTGAGGTAAGCCCAAAGGCCCCTGATGCAGGTCCCATTCCCGTCCTTGATTTGGAGGGTAGAACTGCCGAGGTGCGTGGATAGTATATTTCCCCTGAAGGCCAGTTTGTGCCTAGGCCTGAAGACCTCTGCCCACAGAATCAGTTCCCTGGCTGCTACCAGCTTTAGAAAAAACTACTGCCACAGGAGACGTAAGGGTGATGTAGTCGTTAGTAATGTGAGGCGAACTCTGGTCCCCCCCCCCCCCCCCCCCGGGTATACTGGAATCTAATGTAGAATGTGCCCTGAAATTAAAATTCCTCAGGACACACCTCCAGGGTTGGGGTCAGACACACACTGACCCTATGCACTCCTTTCCACTGAGGGGAGATTTGAAAGCAGCCCTGAAAACAGGCACTGCCGTAATCCCCCGAGGACCTGCGCTGATATGGCCCTGATCCGTGGACCATATCAGGATGTGTAGAACGTCCGAGAACATACCGTAATGATGGAAGGGAACCCTCCTGGCTGCCTCGTCCAGCCCAGGCCTCTCTGACTCCGTATAGTTTGTGCCTCATCGTAACTCCTCATAAAATAAAGATCAAACTTCAAACTGGTAAGTTCTCATTTAATCTTACTATTTTACTTCGGAGTCACGTGAGTGACTACGTGAAGATTTCAAAGCTCTGTGAGTTCATGCCGTGGACACGAGTCCATGCGTCACACACTGCATCAATTGACCAGGGATGAGTGAAATTTAATAAAGCATGACATAAAGGTAAACATGCTGATGCTTTTTAATGACGAAATGATAATCATAGTAATCCCACTCATCCAGGAGGAATTAAAAACAGAACCTAAAAATTGTTGGCAAATACCCCCGGTCTGGCAATGGGTTTATTATAATACATTGGAAATTCGCTTGGTTGACCCTCCTGCAGCTGCTAGGATGTGGTCCAGCGAAACATCCATAACCCTCACTGCTGATGTTGTTGCAGCCCTGGTGGAGTGAGATTTGAAAACATCAGTGTTCACTCCTGCACAAGCCAGAACTCGTTTTAATCACCTGGGGATGGTCTATACTGATACCTACGTATGAGGTTTATTGTAACTAACAAACATTGCTAGTTTAGAGCCTCTAAGGCTCTAGGTGACATAATGACTGTTGTAGATGTGTGACCACACACACAACCAAAGGTCAATGGGGTATGCCATGAAACTAGTTTGAGACCTGACGCCCCTGGTCTACTCTGCAAGACTAAGTCATGAACTTAAAGTATGATATTATTTGCAGATGTAACCATCCTGTCCAGTCGTAGCTATGCAACGACTGGACCTATTGCGCTGAACCCAGTGCCATTAAGATGACCATTTTGTAAGTGATTTTGACCGAGGACAGGGATGTAGCTGGAGCCCACCGGTGATGCAGCATCAGCAGGACATTAACATCCCATCTCCGAGTACCTGGGCCTGGGGAATTTGAGATGAGGATACCCTTCATAAATCTGGATATGAGAGGAAGTATGACTTCTGGCACAATTTATAGCACTATAACTCCATCTCTCGTGAAATATAGCTTTGAGAGGAATTCCAAGACATCTGTTATACGTACCGTGTCATACGATATATTGGACTGTAAACAGAACACTTCCCATTCCTTGATATAGGAGATGTACTGTTTCTTGGTACTATCTCTTCAGGTCGCAGTGATTACATCCACCGTACAACCTGACAGTCCGTACCCCAGGAAAGGTCTTCTCATAGTCTGTAAACCAACAATTTGATTCACTCATGGTTCTCCCCAGTCACGTGGTAACCAGCAGATTTCTGCGTTTGGGAACAGCCATAAAAGGCTCTGTTATATTCCCTAGTATGAGTAGACCCATGGCTGTGTAGGCCAGTCAGGCACTATCAAAAGCCTGAGGCGGAGTTTTGCTGAACTTTAAGCAAACACCGACTGATGAGGCAAAATGGAGGAAGGACATAAAGAACATTCCTCCCTAGAATGCATCCATCACCACTGCCCCTGAGAATGGCCGCTATGCCAGATATTTTTGCCACTGGTGATTGAGACTAGATGCAAACAAATCGATATTTGGTGTTCCATCGAGCCACAATGTCATTAAATACTTTGTGATCCAACATTCATTCTGTGTCGTCATTGATTTACGTGATGATACACCAACGCCAAATGAGGTTAGGTAAACTATCACAGGATATTGACTTGATTGCACCCATGTGTTTAATATATGCCACCACCGTAGTGTGTCAACTTGTAGTTGAGCATGCAGATATGCATATTCGCACAATAAGCCTTTAACCCATAAACGCACCCAGTGACTTTAGGTAGTTGATACCATATAACTGAGGGATTGGTAACTCATGCACATCCCATCTGCCTCTGTGACTAGAGATGGGATAGTAATTTCCCATCTTTGAGCACTAGCATCAGTTTGAAATATAACTGAAGGTTTAATGACCAAAAATACTGGAGCAATGCTGAATACTGTTTGTCCATCATTGTGACTTTATAGCTTCAGCTGGTATTAGCATAGGTCTCTTAACAATGACCTACATGGTATTTGAAAGCTTGCTCCTTTGCACGATGTAAGTTCTGATAATGCAAAGGCCCCAATCACGCAGCTGAAAAAACAGCTACTAAATTGCCAATTACACTGGCCACATGATGAATAAACAACAAGATTGTTACAAGCTTCCATTAATTCTAATCTCTTGCCCCAGGGCGGTCACAGTCAATTAATAGAGTTAAAGGTAAATCGCAATCTATAACTCTAGTTGGTATCAACTTAAATTTAACTGGATGGATGAGAAACCCCAATTTCTCAAAAGTTAGTTTTGTGGCTGAAACAGCTAATTTAGCAAGATTCAGCGTTTTTAGAATATCATCCAGCTGGGCCATAAATATGTATTTTTGAGCTTTGAGCTGCCCAAGCACTGGCTTGATAATTTGGTAAATAACCTGGGAGCTGGTTAGCCCATTTTGCAATGCTTTAACTGCTATCGTTGCCCATCCAGCTAAATTTCAAATATCTCCGGTGAACCCTGTGAATGGGAACTGAATATTATGCATCTTTGAGATCGATGCATGCCATAAAGTATCCTGTGGAAATCAGTTGTTAGACAGTAACAAAGTTTTCCATTCTAAAAAGTCCATACTGCACATGTGAATGTGAGTTAATCAAGGGTGATTCGACATCATCCATCTTTCGCTTGTTTGGATATCTGCTTGTATACCCAAACCTTTTTGTTTGGACTGAATAGATGTCCAATTTGGTGTATATTGTATTGATGGCAATGAATTAAAGGAAATTCAATTTGGAATCCTTGTATACTGTGCAGCATAAACTGATCTGATGTTATCTTTTCAGTTATAAACGGATCTGAAGTTATCCGTCGACATTTGTGCAAAAACAAGTGTAATCTATTACCAACTAGTCCACACACCCCGTGTTTTGGAAAGAACCAGACCCACCGTGGTAACCATGGTTACCGGTGGTCTTGTGGTAAGCCCAAAGGCCCCTGATGCGGGTTTGTTTCCGTCCTCAGGTTCTAAGTCCATCCTTGAATTGGAGGACAGGACTGCTGGGGTGCGTGGATTGCACATTTTCCCTCAGGACCGGCTTGGGCCTTGGCCTGAAAGACCTCTGCCCAGAGAATCAGCTTTCAAGCTGCCACCAGCTTCAGTGAACCACTTACTGCCAATGGAGGTGTAGGGGTGTTGTCGCCGAAAAGGTGACTTTTGCTCGTCGTAGGTACCTTGACTAGTCCGACAGCTTTACTTCCTCATCAAGGTTTTTTACCTGTTTGGCTAGGTCTTCTCCAAGGAGAAAATTCGGCGGCTGGACATTGCTGGCCTCGCCATCCAAGGTCTCCCCAGATAGCGCTGTTCACTGCCGGCACTTTGTTCCTATAATGGTGTGACGTGAGGTCACTGATGCTTAGCAAGCTTGTAATGTGAGGGGAACTCTGGCCCCTGGTTCTCTGCCATAGGCTGGAAGCCAACTCTTCCTTGCAGCGGCTCCCCCGTTTGCGTGGATATCGCAACCCTTGTCCGGAAGTGGCGGCACTGTTATTCGGCTGCGGCTCGCCTGCAGTCCGTCTGTTTTTACTTTTTTCTGTTGTTTTTTTGGTCTTGTTTTGGTTAAGTTTTAGTTTGTTGGGTTGTGTTAGGGTGGGAGAAACATGTCCTCTGTCTCTTCCTTTAGGGGAATGCGACTTTTTCATGTCGTATCCCCCTTCCCTGCCTCCGTCTGCGGTGAGGCCTAATGGCGGAGCTGGCGGCCTCCATCCTGCGACCGACCCCGAGGCTACGGAGGCAGAGCCAGCCAGGACGTACCAACGGGAGGCTGGCCATCTTCGGGGCTGAGGCAGCGGTGGCCCGACTTGCTGGTGCGGCGTTCTGGCTTTCGGCGGCAGCCTGGAGCTGATGCAGCAGGGTCCGGAGCGGAGACTGCGGGACCCGGAGCTGGGGCGGCGGCCTGGAGCAGAGACTGCGGGACCCGGAGCTGGGGCGGCGGCCCGGACCTGAGACTGCGGGAACCGGAGCTGGGGCGGCCGTCTCGGAGACGGCGTTCTGGCGTTCGGCGGCGGCGACATCACCACGGAGGTCCGCTGGACTGGAGGGCGGCATCTTCGGCCTGGATCGATCGCCTCAGCGCAGAGGGAGAACAAGGAGGGAAGAGACGGAGACTAAGACTTTGCCTCCATCACAGTGAGGATGTGCTTGGTGAACTCACTGTGATGGATGTTTAATTTGTGTTTATTGTATGTTTTGTTATTATTGGTTCTGTGTATGACTGCAGGCATCACAATTTCGTTCAGACCGAAAGGTCTGAATGACAATAAAGGAAATCTAATTCTAATCTAATTGATGCCATGACAGAAGTCTTGAACCTCACGCATGCACTCCAGGATGTTTCATGGACATACTACCGAGTTTGGAGTCAGTCACACACTGACTGCCTACGCTCCCCTCCTCAGAGAGGGAGATATAATGCAGCCCTGCACCAAGCGCTGCTGTAGGTCCCCGGCAAGACCTGTGCTGATATGGCCCCATCCACGGACCATATCAGGATGGACCATCTCCTCAGTGGGATGAACGCCCTGCGGACGCATCCATGCTCCACCTGGGTAAACGTCTGAGGACGTACCCATGGAGGGGAAACCTTCCTTTCCTCTTCCCTACGCTCCCCTCCTCAGAGAGGGAGATATAATGCAGTCCTGCACCAGGCGCTGCCGCGTGCCCCGAGACCCGCGCTGATGTGACTCCGTTCCTTGGAGTATATCATCTCAGAATGCTCCCCACTGCAGGAGGCGAACCCTCACGGCCGAACTTGTCTGAGGCATCCAGCCTGCCGAGCCGGGTCTCCCCACGGAGCCGGGATTTCCCACGGTCTCCGCAGCCTGGTATCCCCGAGCCGGATTTCCTCCCGCGGAGCCGGGATTTCCCGCGGTCTCCGCAGCCGGGTTTCCCTGAGCAGGGGTTCCCCATGCGGAGCCAGGATTTCCTGCAGTCTCCGCAGCCGGGTTTTCCCGAGCAGGGGTTCCCCACGCAGAGCCGGGATATCCCACGGTCTCCGCAGCCGGATTTCCCCCAGCTGAACGTCATTCAGCAGGAACTCTATAAAAGAGCTTCCTGCAGGAAAAAGCACAACCTGAAATATAAGTTCGAAACTTACCTTCAGGTTTGAAACTTACCGCTGGAGGAGCGACGCGTCTGCCAGCCAGTCGTTGCGCCATGCGTTAGACGTAATGACGCGCATGCGGGCTGGCGGATTCTTCTTCACGTAGTCACTCACGTGACTCCGAAGTAAAATTAGGTGACAGGCATTAATGCATTCTGTATTAAATTCCTCATTGCGCAAGAGGAGAGAGTTTATTTTTTAATCTCACAACATTACATTTGCTGACATAGAATATAATACATAACAACTGTGTATTTGTTACAGCCATGTAATGCTGACTTGCTATAGTCTATCTTCCTCCAAATCTTTTGGTGTAACCTTCATTTGCTTTATTCTCTTCCCCTTACAGGTACCTTCACTACTATCTCCAAGCCCTCTCTGTTCCACAAGTTCACATTCTTACCACTCCTTGGGTAAAGAAGTTTCTTCTGAGTTCACTATTGGATTTCCCAATGACTGTCTTACATCTTCCAGGTATCACCTTTAAAATCAGCATCCAAGCAAAATCCATTTAAAGCCCCCTATTACACCACTCTTCAGCCTACTTTTCTCAAGAGGAAAGTGATCCACCTGTTTATTCTTTCCTGAAATGGTTATCTATTTCTGGTATCATCCTCATTAACTTACAAACCCGCACATCTTTGGGGTGTGGGAGGAAATGGAAGCACCCAGAGGAAACCATCGTGGTCACAGGGAGAACGTGCAAACTCCACACAGTCAGCACACGAGGTCAAGATCGAATCCAGAACTCTGGTGCTGTCAGCCAGCAGCTCTACCCGCGACGCCACTGTGCCGCCCCTTGGGGCAATTAAAGGATTGGCAATAAATGCTGCCCTTGGAAAATAAATGAATAAAGTATATATTATTTATCATTCTTCAATTCTAATGTAATCACATTTACTAAAGGAAACATGTATATCATGTTCCTCATCGAAAAGAGCGAGAGATTGACAAGTTGCATCACTCCGGCAACTAATTGGCTGGTCAAGTGTCCACATTTTGTTGTCACCCAGCAATCCTGCGAATACATGTGATCCATGTGAATCAAGAAATAATTTGTTCCTTAAGTGTGCACTCTCTGATTTTCAATCCATGCGGTTCTGTGCCACAGTGGGTGTGATGAAACAATTAGTGCCAAATAATATGTGTAAAAAACATTTGTGCTTGGCATTTTGAGGATCTCTCAATACATGAGCACAGCACAGACTTCCGATCATAACTTTAGTGAAGTTTGCCGAGTGCATCTTTTCTCTATTGTCACCATGATGATGATTGGACTGACTGACTGACTCTTTAGTGGCCCTTTGAGTGGGTTGAATGGGAGGGCAGATGCTGATAGGTAGATGTTTGGCTTGCGATAGACTCCCTTATGGTTTAGAAACATAGAAACATAGAAAAATAGGGGCAAGAGTAGGCCATTTGTCCCTTCGAGCCAGCACCGTCATTCAATATGACCGTGGCTGATCATCTAAAATTAGTACCCCGTTCCTGTTTATTCCCCATATCGCTTGATTCCTTTAACCCTAAGAGCTAAATCTAACTCTCTCTTGAAACCTTGTGGAACCTCTCTAGATTTAGTCTCCTCAGAACAACCTGGAATTGCTACTTATTCCATGGTGCTGTGCAGGTTTCCTCTGGCATGCCTACATAAACACTACCGATAGCCTCGGCCTGCCATAAATGGCATGCAAGGTTGTTGCCTCGTTGACCTGCTGCACATTCTGGGCATGGGTCCAATATCATGTCTGAGTTGTCTCTTAGAAATTGAGTTGAATGAAAGGAACACTTTCACAATTGTCTCATGCATTCTTTGTTCAATGGAATAAGCAAGATGGCATTGTTACCTCGCCAAAAGCAGTTGGTGTCCAGTACATAAAGGCATGGTACAAACTGGTATTCATAAAGGACTAATTTATCAGTTGTTAACTTGTGCTACAGTCAGGGAACATTGATCAGTTTTGTAAAGCTCTCCAGGTTTTAAGTTAATGAATACACAGGCAAACAAAAACCATTTAACCAACACAATTTATGGTAGATGCATCATGCCAATTCCTTTATGCACGTGGTAATACTTGAATTGGCTGCCACTTAAAAGAATAGTTGAGAATAGCTTTGACATCCATTTTGTGTGGTGCCACTTGAGACCACATCTTTTCACATAAGAATGCTGACATATGCTATGGACAAATAGCACAAAGCAAGGAGTGCATGCTTCCCTCAAAGTGAGCAAGTCAGGTGGATAGGGTGGTGAAAAAGGTATTTGGTGTGGTTGGCTTCTTGGGAAGGATAATGAGTACAAAGGTTGGAATATCATGATACAATTGTACAATTCATTGGTGACTCCACACTTGGAAAAATGTACAAACTCTGTACAGCCAGCACTGTTTGCACAGGTACATGGAAGTATACGCACAGCTTATTCTCTAAAATCATACTGAGGTTGCAAGCTGGCTTGGTACCCAGCCACATATTTCGATTAACGCCAAACAGCCTGATATTGTCTTTATCAAGCTCCACTCATGGAGAAATTCAATTTCAATAATGTAATACTGGAATAAATTGTGCTTTGTAGCAGATTTTCCAGCCAACAGCAAATTTTGGATTTATGCCTCAAGTTAACTAATTTATAGCAGCATTGCAGTTTTGCTCTAAGTTATTAAAACACATGAAAAATCGTAATGAATGTTATAAAATTAGAACAAAATGTACAGCTATCAATATATTAACTACAATACAATCTACAGATGCACTACAGAAAGCATTTTATCAGGATGCATCATAGCTTAGTTTGGGAACAGCTCCATCCAGGACCGTAAGAAATTGCAGCGAAGTGTGGACCCAGCCCAGACCATCACACACCAATCTCCCTTCTATTGACTCAATTTATACCTCACGCTGCCTCTGCAAGGCCAGCAGCATAATCAAGGACGAGTTTCACCCTGGCCACTGCCTCTTCTCCCCTCTCCCATCAGGCAAAATGTATAGAAGTATGAAAACGCACACCACCAGATTCAGGGGCAGTTTCTTTCCAGCTGCTATCAGGCAACTGAATCATCCTACCACAACCAGAGAGCAGTGCTGAACTACTCTCTACCTCTTTGGTGTCCTTCGGACTATCCTTGACCAAACCTTGCTGGTTTCACCTTGCACTAAACCAGGCACGTGCCGTGAGTAATTACTCAGGGTAGGCAGCCAGTCGGCTTTAAAAAAAATCTTAAACCGCACATGCGCAGATTGTTCTCCTCTCAGTAAAAATAAAGAATAAAAATAAAGAAAGTAACAATTCAATTTGCCCAAGGCTTCCAAATCTCCTTCAGTCTGAATTACTGAATGGATGGGGGGTGGAGGGTGACGGCAGGTGGAGAGATGGTGGGAAAAACAGGAGCACACCGGGACAAGTTGAATCAGTTGTGATCTTATTGAATGACAATACTAGTTCAAGGGACCAATTGGGGGGAGAGTTCCTTTCACAGCGCGTGGTGAGTCTGGCCAGGGGTAAAGTTGTGGGGAGGGCAGGAGCGTTGAGAAGGAGGGGGTCGGAGATCATGCCAGCAACTCACTCACATATCGCTGCCGCGGCGCTCCAGGCGCGGAGACACAGCATTGTGGCCGGGGAGGGAAGCAGCTTGGGTGGCTGCGAGTGGCCGCCGGACCTCAGCGCCTTCTGCCGGCCCGCTCACCTCTGGCAGTGCTCTCCGTCTGAACAGGGAGGGGACCAGCTCAAGAGCAAAGATCATAGAGTGGAGCGGGTCAGCGGGCGATGGATAACAGGTCAGCGGGCAGTGGATACTCCTGTGTCAGCGCGAACAAGGGACCAATTGAGGTTACTCGCACTGACACATGGAGTAAGCTCCACCGCCCGCTGTCCTGTTATCCATCACCCGCTGACCCGCTCTTGAGCTGGTTGCTCTGGCATGATCCCCGACCCCCTCCTTTTCAACGCTCCTGCCCTCCTGCAACTTTACCGCTGGTCAGACTCCCCACACGCTGTGAAAGGAACTCTCCCCCTCCAAGCGGCGCTGTCCTTTTACAGCCGCTTCCTACTTTACAGCCGCTTGCGCTGCGCATGCACAGTAGGCTGCGGCGCATGCGCAGTACACAGTCCACGCTGCAAAGGCAGAATTTCAGCTGCCTTCAGCTCTGCTTGAAATTGACGGCTTGAAGCAGCATCTACGGCACGTGGGCTGCACACACTTTCCTGTATTACATGTACTGCATATGAAAGGCACAGAGAATTATGCCTACCTAAGAGATTGATCTCTTAGGTAGGCATAATTCTCCCGTGCCTTTACTATTAATATTAAATAATTATCATTTTATAATTTTAGTCAGGGTAGGCAGTGCCTACCTTGCCTACCCTGACAGCATGTGCCTGCACTAAACATTATTCCCTTGTCATGTATCTATACACTGTAAATTGATTATTTGTAATCATGTATTATCTTTCTGCTGATTGGCTAGCATTCAACAAAAAGCTTTTCACTGTACCTCAGTACACGTGACAATAAACTAAACTGAACTGAACAATGAAAGTTATGTGATCACGTTAGTCTGCTGTCAGTTTCTATGGCAAGTAGGAATAGTGGAGTCAACATTCTAAACTGTGTGAATGGTGATGAACCTTTGATTTTACTTCGGAGTCACCTTAGTGATTCCGTGAAGAAGACCCGTCAGGGCGCATGCGCATCATTACGTTGGTCGCATTGGCGCACGGACAGCGGGAGGACAGAGCTCCTCCCGTGGTAAGTACTTTTAGAGTATTTTTAAAGAGTTTTAAAGCTCCAGCTAAGTCAGAAACTTAAACTTAGCTGGAGTAAGTAAGTTCCTTTACTGTGGTGCTGTGCTCTGTGTTTGTCACAGGCAGCACCATGGTGAAGACGAGCAGGGGAGGACAGAGCTCCTCCTGTAGTAAGTACTTTTAAAGTACTTTTATAGTTTAAAGCTCCAGCTAATCTTAGCTGGAGGGAAAGTTCTTTTTGTGGTGCTCTGTGTTTTTTATTACAGGCAGCACCATGATGAAGACGACCAGGGGGAGGGCAGCCACAGGTAAAGCATAGGAGACCGCGGGAATGCGGTCTGTGAGCGGCTGCCTCGTACCCCTGCACAGTCGCCGACCGGGAGCGGGGCGACTTCAGACTGAGTGCTAAAAAGCACCAAAGCCAACGCCTGTCGGGCGTAAGGCACGGGGAAGTCTGGGAGGCCCTCGGACTCAATGGAGTCAGGCCACAACGAGCCTGTACGGGGCTGGAGACGTTTTAAAACGGTTCTCCCAAATGGAGCACCTCATCCAGAGGTTGCTCCAGAAACGCACACTCCGGGGAGGAGTTGTGTGGGCGGTAGGCTGCAGAAAGGCCAAGCTGGCAGCACCTGGTAGAGGGCTGCTTAAAGCACCCTCACGCATGAGGTGAGTGCAGAGAATCAGCTAAGTTCTGACCCCGACTCTGACGGAGACTTGGAACTAGCGAAGAATGGCCGTTGTCAGAGGTCCATTCTCTGACAGCACGATTCGCTGTCCCATCAGAGTATGGAGTGCCACTGGGAGAAGATCTGGCCTCCACGATATAGAGGCTGCTGGATAGCACCCTCATTTAAAAGGCGCTTGCAGAGGGTCAGCTCAGTTTTGACCCGACTCTGACAGAGACTTTGTTGATAGCGAAGAATGGCCGTTGTCAGAGGTCCATTCTCTGGCAGCACGATTCGCTGTCCCGTCAGAGTATGGAGTGCCACTGGGAAAGCGAAGATGGCCGTTGTCAGAGTTCCTATCTCTGGCAGTACGATTCGCTGTCCAGTCAGAGTCTGGAATCACCAAGAGATGGGGTAACTTTGAGTTGCTGAAGGTGCCAGCAGTGAACCGGGTGATATGGAGTCAGATGGGCATGGGCATGCAGTGCCCAGGAGATGAAGCTGCAGAGAATCCTGAAATTACTTGGCTCAGGAATCACGGCGTTCGCGAGAACGGTGGATGGAGGGCATGTGTCGGAGACGCAGCAAGAGGTACTAGGGTTGCTTTGTAGCACCCATTTTTTAGATAAATTGTCTCAGGGAAAGTGCCATTCGGCCCACCATTAATTCCAAGATTGCAGTATTTTTCCAGCCTAGCAACATACAGCCGGCAAACCTACTCTTCGGAGAGGACCTCGCCAAGAGTGTCAAGGACATGGGTGATGAGGCAAAGACGGTGGGCTTGATCAAGCCACCGGCAGTCGGCAAGTTTCCAAAAAAGAAAGTACCCCTACAAACGAAGCGGGAACATGGTCAAACATCCACCAGGTACCAAGGAGGTAGGTGGGCCTGGTTCTCAGGTGCACATATCAAATGTGACACAACTTAAATCTGGGATACATTACAACTGTTTCTGGGATGAATGGAAGCAAATTATCTTAGCTCTGTTTATACAGAGTGTTATTCAAAGGTTTCGAATGGATTTCAATCCAAATTGTGATTTGCACATTCAGCATGTTCTTTGGAGAAATATTCAGTTTTCATTAACAGAACAGATGGATGTTCAGACCGCACTTGCAAGCTTATGTGATAAAGGTGTAATTATAAAGTTGGTTCACCAACCCATCAATTTGTGTCTAATATTTTCCCAGGCCAAAAAAGGATGGGGGATGTAGAATAGACATTGTAAGATGGAATTGTCACTGCCAAGCAACTGGGCAAGAGGATGCTATATGGCGACTCTAGAACTTAAAGATGCGCATTACTCAATGTCTGTTTATTTGCAGGATATTTGAAATTCACCTGGATGGATCAACTATGGCAACAAAATTGTTAAAATCTATAATAGGCATGCTGAGAGGCCAGGGTCAGGTGCTCATGGCTTATCTCGATGATATCTTGATTACAGGGGTATCCGAGAGAACAGCTGAAGTATCAGGTGATAGTTGTTAAATCCAATTTTCAAATATTGGGCATTATTCATCCAGAGGAATCCAAATTAACACCTTACTATTTGGGTCACAATTGATTCAATTAAGTGACTCTGCCCAGGGGAAAAAAAAGGGTAGAGCTAATTGACAGGTGTATCAAGCTAATTGAGGCATTAAGAATACATTCGGGTCATTATAGTAGACCTATGCAGTTATCAGTAAAGGCTATTTCTGATTTGCAATGGTGGATTCACCATGTGTTCAGAAGTTATAGCAAGTAATGCTTGACCAGCCTTCCATGATTTTGCAGATGAATGTCAGTGCACTCGGGTGGGGTGTCACAGATACGAGTTTCAGCTGTGGAGGCAGATGGACTGAGCAAGAGGCATCGCTTCTGCAGACATGGGCAATTAACTATTAAGAGGCTTATTGCTCTAACAAATGTAATCTGCATGTTCAGTTTCAGATTGACAATACTACGCAAGTGGCATATATATTAATCACATCGGTGGAATCAAGTCGGTATTTTGTGACAGATTGGCTAATCACATTTGTGGCCTGGTGCATTGAAAAAGATATTTCAGCTATTTATCTACCAGGTAGATTCTACATAGTAGCAGACACCAAGTCACAAAAGTTCCATGACACCATAGATTGGATGTTGAACCAGGAGGTGTTCAATAATATAGTACTTGTATATGAATGCCAGATATTGATTTGTTTTGCATCAAGGTTCAACCATCAGCAGCCTAAATAGGTTTCATGGGAACCAGACCAGGTGGCAGTTGCAATTGATACTTTGACGTTACATTGGGATGGTATGTTTTATATATTTTCCTACCATTTTGCCTAATAGGTCGGAGTCTGCAAGAAATCAAGCAGGATGCCGCTTTGGGGGTGCTTGTAATACCTAATTGGCCGAATCAAGCATGGTTCCCTTTGATGTTACAATTAAGGATCCAACCTCTTTTTGGTGGTTCCCAAGCGTAGGAATTGACTGGAGCATCTGTTAACATGGGAAAGTCATCTGTTATGTGATGGTATTGACTTGTTAATTTGCAGGTTTTAAGTAGGCCATACCTGGAGCAAGGACTGTCTGGGTGAACCGTGGACATGCTCACTGTAGCCTGGAGAAAGAGTACTCAAAAGGGGTTTATTACTTATGTAAAAAATGGGAGCAATATTGTGTACAAAATAATATTGACTATAGTACTGCAGGTATTGTGGATATTTTAGAGTTCCTGTTGACACTCTACGATGATGAGGGGCTCTGTTATAGCACCATTAATACAGCTTTAAGTGCTTTGTCATCGTATGGTTTTGATGGGGTCAGGAAAGATTGATGAAAGGAATTTCAACTCTAAACCTCCTAAACCCAGGTATATGGCGATCTGGGATGTAAGTGTGGTCCACAAGATGCTTCGACAGTAGGTTCCTGTCATGTCTCTGAATTTGCCAAACTCATCATGAAAGTGGTTATGCTCTTGGCATTGGTTCAGCATAGCAAGTGCAGAGTTTGCAAAAACTTCTGTTAGACAGGATGGAAGTTGCTGAAGAGAATGTTATGTTATATAATTGCGTCCTGCTTAAGCAGAGCAGGCCAGGTGTCACAGGTTTGTTAAAATTGTGTTTCAGCATAACCTACTGATCCATGTTTATGTGTAATGGCACATTTATTTTCATTATATTGAAGCTATAAAGACCTTAAGAAATGTGGAAACAGCATTGTTTATCAGTTACATGAAGCCACACAGGAGAGTGTCAGTGCAGACTATCTCAAGGTGGTTTAAAGCAAATGTTGATTAAGGCAGGTATTAACTGAAATGTATATATCCTTTTCCACTAGTGCAGCAGCAACGTCGTCGGCTAGGGCGATGGATGTTCGCATCGGCCATATTTTTTACAGGTGCCGGGTGATCAAATGAATTGTTTTAAAACATTTTACCATCGGCCGATTGCCTATCGGCGAGAGGCTGTTTGCAAATTCAGTATTAAGTCCTGTTTAGGTTCCCCTGGGATAGAGGGGTTACTGTTTGTATTGATTATTCAAATCAATTGTTATTGCATGATATTAAAATTTCATGTTTAACGCATTATTGATTGTTTCTCATCGAAAGTCAATCAATGCAGTGAGAAGCCGGGATTTGGATCTGCGGCATAAAATCACAGAGCTTTGAACTCTTCACGGAATCACTAAGGTGACTCCGAACTAAAATAGTAAGATTAAACGAGAACTTACTGTAGAGCCGTGCATGTTCCTTTAACATAATGACCTCACCACTACTAACCACTCCCCATTATCTTCAGTATAATTGTAACCTTCCCACCCCTAGCTCGCTCTCTAGCTCCGGTAATGGACCACGAACAGCTAGGGCAATATGTGTGTATACGACTACAATGTATGCAATAAACTAAGAGTGAAGACTACGTGTTTTACAAGTCTTTACACTTACCAGTTTGAAGTTTGATCGTTATTTTATGAGGAGTTACGTTGGTGATTACGTGCCCGCCACGCCCAACCCTCTCTCATAAAAAAGGTCATATGGTAGTTCTCATGTTGCTCATCTTAATATGTTACTTCAAATATTGTGTTATCTGTGATTTCATACCGCTGCTTTGAAGATTGACGCGTATGCGCCCTGACGGGTCTTCTTCACGTAATCACCAACGTAACTCCTCATAAAATAACGATCAAACCTCAAACTGGTAAGTTCTCGTTTAATCTTACTATTCATTCATCCTTTGGATCCCATGTCAAAAGCCAATTTTCCAAGCTGGGGACCACTGTAAAGATAAAACTTGTTCATTCTTCAACTTTGACGAATACCTTTACTAATTTCCACTTGTGGGAGAGTTTAGGACCAGAGGGCATCGCACCAGTGCTAAAGGACGCACCTTTAGAATGGAGATGAGGAGGAATTTCTTTAATCAAAGGGTGGTGAATCAGACGGCTGTGGAGGCCAATTCATTGGGTATTTTTAAGGCGGTGATTGACAGTTTCTTGTTTAGTAAAGGTGTCAAGGGTTATGGGGAGAAGACAGGAGAATGCGGTTGCGAGAGAAAGATAGATCAGCCATTATTGAATGGTGGAGTAGACTTGATGGAGTCGACCCGAATGGCCTACCTCTGCTCCTATGACTCCTGAACTTTTATTTGTCCACTATTCATAGTAAAGGGAGGTAGTTGCTTTTCAAAAGGTGGAGTGTAAAATGTAATACATACAATTATGTCTCCTTTTCCATTCTGAAATACACTGTCAAATTTGGAACATGGAGACATCACGAGCAGTCTAACAGCAAAAGACTAGTGGGAATGCAGCCAGGAAAAGACTGACCCAGATCTTATTGGTTTCACATCTAGAGTTTCATTCAGAAAGATTTCTATGATAGGGACAACAATTGATTTCCAGTAGTCCAGTATTGATTTCATGTACCACTGAAAACAAATATAAATCTCTCACAAGCAAATTGCATTCATACCAAACCTACATCTCTCCTTGAAGAGACTTGCCAATCCCTTAGCAAATAATTATTGTATCCAGTGTATTCATACCTTGTCTGTGTGCTGTTTGGTAAATTAATTCATCACACAGAAGAAATTATTGATATCAAAACACAAAGTGTTTTGGAGTAGCTCAGTGGGTGAGGCAGCATCTTTGGGCTTTATCCTTTAGAGATGCAGTGCGGAAACAGGGCCTTCGGCCCACTGGGTCCATGCTGACCAGCGATCCCTGTACACTAGCACTATCCTACACACTAGGAACAATTCACAACGTTTACTGAAGCCAATTAACCTATAAACCTGTATGTCTTTGGAGTGTGGGAGGAAACCAGAGCACCCAGGGAAAACCCATGCAGTCACAGGGAGAACGTACAAACTCCGTACAGACAGCACCCGTAGTCAGGATTGAACCCGGGTTTCTGGTGCTGAAAGGGAACAACTCTGGAGGTAATGTATAGGCAACATTTCAGGTGAGGACCTTTCTTATTGATATTAAATATATTTTAAAGTATTTGATTAAATGTTTTATAAAATTGATCCATACCCATATATACCCAATGGCAACATCCCATTATTTTGAAAGCAAAGTATGTAAAACTGATCTTTATTTCTGAGTACAGAATTATGCATTTAATTCACCATCTACAAATCCCTAATAACCTAACCCTGTAAAAAATGTGTGCCATCAAATATATTTAATGTTGTCACATTCTTGGCAAGGACAATATTTCCAAATGACAACTTTTAAAAGATTGCACACACAAGTAATTATGTAGATTTAAATTTGCTGACTATTTGATATCAATACGAAAGGTCCTCACCTGAAATGTTGCCTATACAGCAAACTCAATGAAATAATTAGTCTGTGCTTTATTTGTTTGCAAAATTGTTAATCTGTTAGTGCATGCATATTGTGCTGTATTCAATTTTTAAAGATATATTGCAAATGGTGGCAAGGCATGCAAATGGATGAAAAACCTTCAAGGGGACGGAACAGAGCCAAAAGCAGTTATTTTTGTGAGTAAAAACTTTTATTTTCTGTTCTTCTGTTCTGTCCAATGTCATTGGCAAGCATTTGCTGATGGTAACATGAAAGACAATAGCTGGCAATCCACCAATATTCAATGTACATTGGATACAGAAGATAAATATAACATTTTATGTTTTCCAGATATTGTTATCCTTTTACATCTCAAAGTTTTGGCCCAAAAGATTAGAAAGTATAAATCAAATATAGATGTCTCAGCAGCAAATGTGTAGAAAACAAGGCTAAAGTGACAGAAGAAACAAGAACCCACATGCGCTTACCATTTAGGTTAGGCAGTCAAAAGACATTTGATGGCTTAATGAAATCATGGTTCCCTATTCCCTGGGTCTACTCTGTGCAGTGAGTATTTCACTATATATTGTTGAGTGTCCGTTAAGCTGGTGTATCAAATTTCCCTCGTATTGGTCCATAGGGTAGGGAAACAAAATGCTTTTGTACTTCAAAGTGACGCATCCAACAAAAATATACATTTCTATTACAGAGCTTACACTCAGCAAAACTGTTCCAAATGCATTGCATTTAAGTGGGACTACACGAAGAAGACCATAACAGATTAAACATTTGCCATGTTTGGTCCATTAGATAGCCTTTAAAAAAAATAAAAAATCATTCGGCAATTGAGGTAGTCTTTTGATAATATCTCAAATAACTAGTTCATAAATTCATATGTTCTAGGAGCAGAATTAGGCCATTCGGCCCATCGTCTATCCCACCATTCAATCATGGCTGATCAATCTTTTCCTCTCAACCCCCTTCTCCTGCCTTCCCCCCATGACCCCTGACACCCATACAAATCAAGAATCTATCAATCAACTTTAAAATATCCATTGGACTACAGCTGCCTGTGGCAATGACTTCCACAGATACACCAGCCTCTGACAAAGACTTTCTTCCTCATCTCCTTTCTAATTCTGAGACCATGGTCTCTGGTCCTAGACTCCCACATTAGTGGAATCATCCACTCCACCTTCACTCTATCCAGGCCTTTCCCTTTTTGGTTTAGTTGGTTTAAACACATACATATTAGAAGTCCTTTTTTGTAGTATTATTAAAGAGTGTCGGGAACAGAGCCCATGAATATATCAGTTCAGAATTTTTATCAATTATATTTATTTATAATTATATAATCTGGAATTATATTTCAGATTAATTAATTTTATTTGTAAATGGGTTTTTTCAACAGAGTGTCTGAAAAATTATTTCAGGAATAATTGCCTGAGGGCAATTGAAGGGACGAGATTGAACTTTTATTTTGCCTTCCATCACAGTGAGGAATGTGGAGGAGTCACTGTGGTGGATGTTTATGTTAACAAGTATTTTGTGTGTTCTGTTGCTTTTTATTTGTATGACTGACTTGGTAAATTAAATTCCTTGTATGTTGCAAAACATACTTGGCTAATTAAGTATTATTGTATTGTATTTTTTTTTTTGTCTTGTGTTTTCAAGATGGGCCAGTTTTTTTAAAATGGATTACATTTTGACAAAGATTCTTCTTGACAACCTCTGAATTAGTTTTGCAAACATTTGTACAAACTCATATACAACATGTTCAATGTGAATACTGAATATAAATTTGAAAACTGAAATGAAATTCAAAACCATTTTAACTTTTCCTCATTAATCACTGCAGAATCAATCTGAGTCAGTAATATTTTGTTGGCTAAGAATTAAACAAGATGTCAGAATTTGGACATTAATTAAGATACCTGAAGCCAGAATTTTTTTGGTTAAAGTTGAAGAACTTATTTTCTTTCAGATGGTCTCACTCTGAATTAATTCCTTGTACTGGAATCAAATGATAAATAAGATTTTCTAATAATGCAAACACATGGTGTCCATGAATAGAGAGAACCCATCAAGTTCTTTGTTTCATTCTCTTCAACCAAAGGAGAGATGGAAAATAATCAAAGACATTTACCCTTATATGCACGCTTCCTTATATAATTTTTTTTTAATATGCCACAGAATAGATTTAGTACATCAAAGCTGCAGTATATATGGAAATTGATATTACTGTTGTTTTGCCACAATCACAATCACAATAATACTTTTTAAACCATGTTTTGCAACATGCGAGGAATTTCATTTGCCAAGTCAGTCATACAAATAAAAAGCAACAGAACACACAAAACACATTTTAACATAAACATCCACCACAGTGACTCCTCCACATTCCTCACTGTGATGGAAAGGGAAAAAAAGATCAAATCTCTTCCCTTGTTTGCTCTCCCGCAGTCAGGGGCCTCGAGCCCTCCGTTGATGGGATAATCTTGACTCCCGTAGCCGGTGATGGGCCCACCGCGTCGGGGCGATCAGCTCCTGCATCGAGGTGATGTCAGCTCCCCCGCGCCGGCGATCGAACCCGGAAAACAATTGCATCTCCGGCAGGGTAAGAAACTGAAAAAAAAGTTGGGTTGAAGTAAAGTCACTGCAAATGGTTGTTTTGGGGTTTTGGGTTGAAGTAAAAGCACTGCAAATGGTTGTTTGGGGGTTTTGGGTTGAAGTAAAAGCACTGCAAATGGTTGGTGGCCTAAACTTGACAACTTCCTGTTTGCTGTAAGATTTTTGGCCACCTTACTCAATCCCCCTCCGCTCATCAGATGCAGAGGATACTTCCCATCAATAAAAAATAAAAGTGTTATCAGTGTTTAAAAAATGTTGAGAATCTCTCTCCTGTCAATCACGCCATGAAGGCCACACCGTTTCCGGTGGGAGGGGGGAGGGATTATAAAACCCGGAAGTGTGGTGTGGCTCAGTCTCTGCATGATGGGGGAGGGAGAGGTCACGACTCTGTCTGAGCTGTGAATCAACTGAACACACTGAATGTCTACTGAACTGTGAGTGTGGTGTTTTATGTGGTTTTATGGTGGTTTCACCCTGCTTGAAATGGTATGAAACTGCATTTGAATTTGGTGGCCTTGCACCCTGCTTGAAGTGGTATGAAACTGCACTTGAATTTGGTGGCCTTGCATCCTGCTTGAAGTGGTATGAAACTGCACTTGAATTTGGCGGCCTTGCACCCTGCTGAAAGTGGTATGAAACTGCACTTGAATTTGGTGGCCTTGCACCCTGCTTGAAGTAGTATGATACTGCACTTGAGTTTGGTGGACTTGGATCCTGCTTGAAGTGGTATGAAACTGCACAAGTGGTATGGAGCTGCCAGCACATCAGGCTTGAGGGACTGAGCTGCCACCCCAAGAATCCATTTGGCCCACAATGTCCATACTAGCCCTCTGGGGACCAGTCCCTTCAGCCCACAACACCCATACCAGCGCTCCAGAAAGCCCCCCCCACACAGGCCACCAATATTGGAATTGGTGGAGAGGTGGAATATGCATTGGGGGACCAGCCCTCGCGTGTGAACATGAGATGCAACGGGTCCCACTTAGTCTAGTGTATATATATATTATTATTATAATATATATATATATATATATACCAAAGAAACAATAATAATGCAAAGACAAAAACAATGCGCCCAAGTCTATTTAGTTCAGAGCTTTTTTGGAGGTTGTAGTGTTTAATAGCCTGATGGTTGTAGGGATTACACTGCTTTCCAACCTCACCCTCTAGCCAAGAAGTTGAAGCCACAATAGCGTGCTTGGTGCTGTCTGGTTCTACATTCATTGTAAAGTGATCTGAGCTTAAGCATCCTGTGTGACCTCCAGCAGCTCAGATGGGTGTGGGCTAATTCCACATTGTGAGTTCCACACCCATTTTACAAAATAATCCAATTTCACTTGATCAATTTCAATCTTCTTGACACAAAATCTGAAGTGAAATCTGGCAAGGATCTATGTTTTCCACTTGAAAAATTAAAACTGAAGAATGATTTCAATATTCAGACAGTTATTTCTGTCATGGTTACATATCCCAATCAGCACACATCCGTTTTGAGTCTGAATTTCCATTTAGAGTGGGACACATCTGAGCAGCAAGGGCAGTTATGTCAGACACCTATTCATTGTTTAGTTTTAGTCTAGTTTAATTTAGAGATACAGTGCAGAAACAGGCCTTCGGCCCACCGAATCCCTGCCGACCAGCGATCCCCGCACATTGACGCCATCCTACACACACTAGGGACAATTTTCAATTATACCAAGCCAATTAACCTACAAACCTGTATGTCTTTGGAGTGTGGGGGGAAAACCGGAAATCCCGGAGAAAACCCACGCAGGTCTTGGGGAGAAGGTATAAATTCCATACAGACATCACTGATAGTCAGGATCGAACCTGGGTCTCTGGTGCTGCAACTCTACTGCTGTACCGCCGTGACTGCAGCTACATCTTCAACGGCATAACCCCAACCAAACACATCTTCAAATTCCTGGGACTCAGTGTCCCACTCTGGATCCTTGATCCTAAGGCTACATTCACTTTCGCAACAGGTTGCATAGGTGCGCCAGTTGTCTCCTTTATCACGCGCAACTCAATGTGGCACTGCCTCCTCAGTGACCATGTGTGCTGCTAAAGTGGTGTTTAAACACCCTCAAAATTAAATTTGTTCTCCAAGCATTTAAACCCTCCACAAGAAGGACAAGTGCAACTCATTTTCCTGTCCCTCTTTAAATGGTGCTTTCTTTAAGTCTTGCCGGAGGGAAGTCTATCTTTCCAGGTTCATTCACATGTAGATTAGAAAAGGGGTGGCATAATTCAGGGACTGGGGTCAGTGAAACATTAATGTTGTTAAATAGATAGAACAAGATGGCGTCAAAGCCAGGCGACTCTTTCCATGCTGGTTCCAGAAGTCCCAGCACTCTTTGTGTGCTGCTATCATTCATTAGTGATTAATGAACAGTGAAAGGCCTGGTTAGAGTGAATGTGGAGAAGATGTTTCCACTACCTGGAGAGTCTAGGACCAGAGGCCATAGCCTAAGAATAAAAGGGACGTATCTTTAGAAAGGAGATGAGAAGGAATTTCTTTAATCAGAGGGTGTTGAATCTATGAAATCATTGCCAGACGGATGTGGAGGCCGTCAAAGGATGTTTTTAAGGCGGATCGTGACAGATTCTTGATTAGTACCGGTCAGGGGTTATGCGGAGAAGGCAGGAGAATATAATTGAGAAAGATATATCAGCCATGATTGAATGGGGGAGTGGACTTGATGGGCCGAATGGCCTAATTCTGCTCCCAGAACTTATGAACTATGAATTGCAATTGCTCCTTTAAATCTCTATTTCAACAGCAGCATTTCTTACACTGTGGATTGTAAGCTTGATTGTGATCAATGTATAGTCTTATTGTTGACTGGACAGCGTGCAGCAAAAAACTTTACACTATACCTTGGTACACGTGACAATAATAAACTAGACTAAGCTGAAGCCAATATACATACTTGTCATGTCGGTGCTACAAATGCTCTATCGCACGATCGAAATACTGGTTAGAGCAATTAGCACTAAAAATGTGCACTGCCAATTAGTTCTCAGCTTGAAGGCATCTCACAGTCTGGAGTGCCAAAAAGTAGATGTTAAGGGATCCAAGTCCTCCCAGTTAGCATCTATCATTGAGCCTGATTCATCAGCAGAAATGCTGAGATAAATAAATGTAGTTGCCGATAAAAGAGCTCATAATGGAACTTGACTACTATGTGTCCTGCCAAACTCTAAAGGCCCTGGCCCACGGGCAGGCGGTAACAGGCGGTGAATTGCGGTGTCCCCGGAAGCGGGGACCGCGCGGCTACCGCGGGAACGCTGCGTGGATGCTGCGCGGGGGCCGAGTGTTCACCGTACGGCTGGTCCCACGAGCATGCGGAAAGCGCAACCTAACCGGAAGCGGTTGCTGCACGGAGGCCGAGTGTTTACCGTACGGCCTGTCCCACGAGCATGCGAATGCATGCGGCGAGCGCGGCGTCAGGTTATGACGTCATCGCGCAATGCAACGCGCTACGCGATGACGTCGAGATGGCTCGTGGCGTCCAGGCATTGCTCGCGGCGTCCAGGCAGTGCTCACGGCGTACAGGCGGTGCCCGCGGCGAAGAGGCGGCAGCGGGGCGGCAGGCCGAGATTTTTGGACAGTGTCAGTTTTTCTGAGCACCGCGCGGTGTCGGGACCAACTACATACGGTTCCGGCGATCTGCGTGGGACCGACCCCGCGGGCCATGCGCGGTCCCCACTTCCTGCAACACCGCGCTTCACCGCCAGTAACCGCCTGCCCGTGGGACAGGGCCATAAGTTGTGCACAGATGGAATGCGCTTGTTCCTGGCACTAAATGGGATGTGTGCATTTCTCTCTCGCTTTGTCCAACAATACAAAGACCCATGTTTAAAATCAGACTGAACAAGCAAAGGCCTGGGAAATGAAAGATACCAGGTTTTGCTCAAAATGGAGAAGCTTTTGGAAGAACCATGAGTTGTCACGTAGAAACGAGGCACAACAAATGCACACTAAACACACGTTTTCTTTCGGTGATGGCAAAAAATGGCACAGTGGCGCAGTTGCTGCCTTACAGCGCAAGTGACCCGGGTTCGATCCTGACTGCAGGTGCTGTCTGTATGGAGTTTGTACATTCTCCCTGTGACCACGTGGGTTTTCCCTGGGGGCTCCGGTTTCCTCCCACATTCCAAAGACGTACAGCTTTGTGGGTTAATTAGCTTTAGTAAAAATTGCCAGCAGCGTGTTCGTTTTTTCTACTTTTTTTGCTTTTTTTTAGTGTGTCTCAATGTGTGTTTTTAATGTTTCTCTGTGTGTCTTGTGTGGGAGGTGATGTGGGGGGGTAAGGGGGAAACCGCTTTGCTCGCCTCCTCCACGGAGAGGCAACTTTTTCCATGTCGCCTCCCCGTGGCATAACATCGAGGATCGGTGTGGCCTTTCCCGGAGACGCGCCCGGGGCTTCAGCTGCGGGCGCAGCGAGGCCTCTTTCGTCGCAAGCGGGCGAGCCCTCGCCGGGGGTCACCGGAGGGGAGCGCTCCGTTCGCTGGCCCGCGGCAGCCTGAAACCGCCGTTTGCGGAGCTCCAGCTGGTGCGGCGTCCGGAGCCTGGGACCCCTTGTTGGGGACCCCGGAGGAGAAGAGCTCCGACTGCCGGCACGCGGCCTATTACTAACCGCGGGTGCGGCGGGGACTTACCATCCGGAGCGGGATCCCTCGCCGGGGATCACTGGAGAGGAGCTCCGACCGCCGGTCCTGCAGTCTGCGGTGCTTCTGGCTGCGGCGCGGCAGGGACTTTAGATCTTCGACCGCCGGCCTGCGGCCTACACCATCTTGAAGCCGCAGTTATCCGGTGGGGAGGCACCGATTCAGGACTTACCTGGACTTACCTTGTCTGCACATCTGGACGCCCGCACCGATCACGGGGGAAAATGGAGGAGGACTGACCAAATTTTGTGCCTTCCACCACGGTGATGAATGCTGTGGTGGATGTTTGTGTTAAATTTTTATTGTGTACTGTTTGTTCTTTTTTTATTGTACTGCTGCTGGCAAATTCATTTCACTGCACTTTATGTGCATGTGACGAATAAAACTTGACTTGACTTGACTTGTGTGTAGGATAGTGCTGGATCGCTGGTTGCCGCAGACCTGGTGGGCCGAACGGTCTATTTCCACGCTGTGTCTCTAAACTCAACTAAACTAAAATATTTTCTCAGGTTATTCATCTCAGTTTTTTTATGGCTTCAGGAAGAAAAAGCAGATTTTTAAAGTTCATTTTGCTATTTTGGTATTCTTGGTTGTCATCCTGGGTCTATGTTCAGAATGATACATAATTTTACCACAATGCAAATACTGCATTTACTGAGTGTCTATCTGAAACGCCACCTAGCCATGTTCTCCAGAGATGCTGCCTGACCTCCAGTTACTCCAGCATTTTGTGTCTTCTTTGGTTCTCAATTAAGAGTAAACATCGCTGGAGGCCCTGAAGCAGCCTGGGACTCAATTAGATCGGGCACCGCTCCAAGTGGTCAGGCACTTGGAACGGACACGGACCACAGCGGCACGGAGCAGTGGAGCAGTGGAGTTATTGTTGCTATAGTTATTGTTGTAGAACTATTAATTGTGTTGTTATTATTATTGTGTGTGAATTTGGTTAGTAACTCTCGTCTGACTTTAATTTTGGTTCCTACCAGCAATTGTTGTATTGGGGACATGTTTTGTGTAGCGCAGAAAGTTCCTGGGAGGACACATGGAGACTGCATGTTGAGTTACCTGACACAGTGATTGCCTGTGATTAATGAAATGTAAAGAAACCAAGTGTTTCCTGATTATTACCCACAGCTCAGAGGACTGGAGTAAATCAACAAAAAACATAGGTTACACCATTAACCCAGGTCCTACAGACAAAAAAAAGACCCAGATCAAGCAATAACTCTAAGCAATATTATTCATAGAATTCAGAGATGAAACTTTGATTGAAAATAATTACAAGAATACATTCCCCACAGACAATAAAGTCATGACATTGCAGTGGAGTTATGATCAGCCATCATACATTAATCTTTATTCTGGGCTTTGTGTGCTCTATGTAACTCGCGAATCCTTCAGGCTGTCACAGGGCATTCAAACGTTGAACAACAGCATTCAGATACCCTATCTGATCTGTGCACAGTACAACAACTGTAGCATACATGAATGGTCTCTGCACATTACCCTTACCATCCTCCATATCCGTTCCATAGCGAATTTATAAAAGGGCAGGAAACTTCTCTCTAACCTTGGGCAGCATGGTGGCGCAGTGGTAGAGTTGCTGCCTTACAGTGCCAGAGACATGGGTTCGATCCTGACTACAGGTGCTGTCTGTATGGAGTTTGTACATTCTCGGCGTGACTGCGTGGGTTTTCCCCAGGTGCTCCGGTTTCCTCACACATTCCAAAGACGTAAAGCTTTGTAAGTTCATTTGGCTTTGGTAAAAATTGTAGATTGTCCCTAGTGGGTAGAATAGTGCTTGTGTGCGGGGATTGCTGGTTGGCGCGGACACGGTGGGCTGAAGGTCCTGTTTCCCCACTGTATCTCTAAACTAACCTAAACTAAACTAAATCCCCTGACAGAGGCCCGAGAGCCGTTGGAGCGGTCGCAGAGGGAGGAGCTACACCCGAGCGGTAGGAGTTAAAGTCGAGCGTGGGGCTTGTTCCTTACAGAGGCCCGAGAGCCGTTGGAGCGGTCGCAGAGGGAGGAGGAACCAAAATCTGTAACATTCCAAGTTCCACTCGCACTTCAAAAACAAGTGGGCTTAAGGAAGCCGCTGATTGGTGGAAGCAGACAAGAAGGAGCAGCTGATTGGGAGTCAGATCCCTGCTGATTGTATTGTAGCAGTTTGTTTTGTATTGTATCCTAGGTAAGGGGAGTATGAGGGCCAGGGCAGTTTGTTGTTCTGGATGTCAGATGTGGGAGATCAAGGAATCTGACAGCCTTACAGACGTCCACATCTGCGCCAGGTGCATCGAGATAGGGCTCCTAAGGGACCGTATTAGGAACCTGGAGCAGCAGCTCGATGACCTCCGTCTGGTCAGGGAGAGCGAAGAAGTCATTGAGAGGAGTTACAGGGAGGTGGTCACTCCAAGACCACAGGAGGCAGGCAAGTGGGTCACGGTTGGGAGAGGCAAGGGGCACAGGCAGGGACTAGAGAGTACCCCGGTGGCTGTACACCTTGACAAGAAGTACTCCTGTTTGAGCACTGTTGGGGGGGACAGCCTACCTGGGGGTAGCGACAGCGGCCGGGCCTCCGGTACAGAGACCGGTCCTGTTGCTCAGAAGGGTAAGGAAATGAAGAGGAGGGCATTAGTAATAGGGGACTCTATAGTTAGGGGGTCAAACAGGCGATTCTGTGGACGCAGTTGGGAGACCCGGATGGTAGTTTGCCTCCCTGGTGCCAGGGTCTGTGATGTGTCTCAACGTGTCCAAGATATCCTGAAAGGGGAGGGAGAGGAGTCCGAGGTCATGGTACATATAGGTACCAATGACATAGGTAAAAAAAGAGAAGAGGTCCTGAAAGGACAATTTAAGGAGTTAGGAGGGGAGTTTAAGAGAAGGACCGCAAAGGTAACAATATCGGGATTACTGCCTGTGCCACGCGACAGTGAGAGTAGGAATGGAGCGAGGTGGAGGATAAATGCGTGGCTGAAGGACTGGTGCAGAGGGCAGGGATTCAAATTTCTGGATCATTGGGACCTCTTTTGTGGAAGGTGCGACCTGTACAAAAAGGATGGGTTGCACTTGAACCCGAGGGGGACCAATATCCTGGCGGGGAGATTTGCTAAGGCTACTGGGGAGACTTTAAACTAGAACGGTTGGGGGGAGGGACTCAAATAGAGAAAGCTATTAGACAGTGTGTGAGGCAGGAGGCAGAGAAGGAAAGCACTCAGACCCAACATGTAGGGGGGGGAAGAAGAAAACAATAATAAACAGAGAATAAGAGGTGGTGGGGTTTTTAAACGGGTGAGCAGAGAAACAGAGGGGTGTAAAATGGGGGCGGAAGCAATAGGTAACAAGGTGAAAAGTAAAAGTGGCAGGCAGACAAATCCAGGGCAAAAATCAAAAAGGGCCACTTTTCAACATAATTGTAAAAGGGGTAAGAGCGTTGTAAAAACAAGCCTGAAGGCTTTGTGTCTCCATGCAAGGAGCATTCGTAATAAGGTGGATGAGTTGAACGTGCAGATAGCTATTAATGATTATGATATAGTTGGGATCACGGAGACATGGCTCCAGGGTGACCAAGGCTGGCAGCTGAACATCCAGGGATATTCAATATTCAGGAGGGATAGAGAGAAAGGAAACGGAGGTGGGGTAGCGTTGCTGGTTAGAGAGGAGATTAACGCAGTGGAAAGGAAGGACATTAGCTTGGAGGATGTGGAATCTGTATGGGTAGAGCTGTGAAACACTAAGGGGCAGAAAACGCTGGTGGGTGTTGTTTACAGGCCACCTAACAGTAGTAGTGAAGTTGGGGATGGCATCAAACAGGAAATTAGAAATGCGTGCAACAAAGGCAAAACAGTTATAATGGGTGACTTCAATCTACATATAGATTGGGTGAATCAAATTGGCAGGGGTGCTGAGGAAGAGGATTTCTTGGAATGTATGCGGGATAGTTATCTAAACCAACATGTAGAGGAACCAACGAGAGAGCAGGCTATTCTAGTCTGGGTATTGAGTAATGAGGAAGGGTTAGTTAGCAGTCTTGTTGTGCGTGCCCCCTTGGGCAAGAGTGACCATAATATGGTTGAGTTCTTCATTAGGATGGAGAGTGACATTGTTAATTCAGAAACAATGGTTCTGAACTTAAAGAAAGGTAACTTTGAGGGTATGAGACGTGAATTGGCCAAGATTGACTGGCAATTAGTTCTAAAAGGGTTGATGGTGGATATTTAAAGGCATTTAAAGACTGCATGGATGAACTACAAAAATTGTTCATCCCAGTTTGGCAAAAGAATAAATAAGGGAAGGTAGTGCATCCGTGGATAACAAGGGAAATCAGGGATAGTATCAAAGCAAAAGATGATGCGTACAAATTAGCCAGAAAAAGCAGCATACCAGAGGACTGGGAGAAATTCAAAGACCAGCAGAGGAGGACAAAGGGCTTAATTAGGAAAGGGAAAATAGATTATGAAAGAAAACTGGCAGGGAACATAAAAACTGACTGCAAAGGTTTTTATAAATATGTGAAGAGAAAGAGATTAGTTAAAACAAATGTAGGTCCCTTGCAGTCAGAAACAGGTGAATTGATCATGGGGAACAAGGATATGGCGGACCAATTGAATAACTACTTTGGTTCCGTCTTCGCTAAGGAAGACATAAATAATCTGCCGGAAATAGCAGGGGACCGCGGGTCAAAGGAGATGGAGGAACTGAGTGAAATTTAGGTTAGTTGGGAAGTGGTGTTGGGTAAATTGAATGGATTAAAGACCGATAAATCACCAGGGCCAGATAGGCTGCATCCCGGAGTACTTAAGGAAGTAGCTCCAGAAATAGTGGATGCATTAGTGATAATTTTTCAAAAGTCTTTAGATTCTGGAGTAGTTCCTGAGGATTGGAGGGTAGCAAACGTAACCCCACTTTTTAAGAAGGGAGGGAGAGAGAAAACGGGGAATTACAGACCAGTTAGTCTAACATCGGTAGTGGGGAAACTGCTAGAGTCAGTTATTAAAGATGGGATAGCAGCACATTTGGAAAGTGGTGAAATCATTGGACAAAATCAGCATGGATTTACGAAAGGTAAATCATGTCTGACGAATCTTATAGAATTTTTCGAGGATGTAACTAGTAGAGTGGATAGGGGAGAATCAGTGGATGTGTTGTATCTGGACTTTCAGAAGGCTTTCGACAAGGTCCCACATAAGAGATTAGTATACAAACTTAAAGCACACGGTATTGTGGATTCAGTATTGATGTGGATAGAGAACTGGCTGGCAAACAGGAAGCAAAGAGTAGGAGTAAACGGGTCCTTTTCACAATGGCAGGCAGTGACTAGTGGGGTACCGCAAGGCTCAGTGCTGGGACCCCAGCTATTTACAATTTATATTAATGAGCTGGATGAGGGAATTGAAGGCAACATCTCCAAGTTTGCGGATGACACTAAGCTGGGGGGCAGTGTTAGCTGTGAGGAGGATGCTAGGAGACTGCAAGGTGACTTGGATAGGCTGGGTGAGTGGGCAAATGTTTGGCAGATGCAGTATAATGTGGATAAATGTGAGGTTATCCACTTTGGTGGCAAAAACAGGAAAGCAGACTATTATCTAAATGGTGGCCGATTATGAAAAGGGGAGATGCAGCGAGACCTGGGTGTCATGGTACACCAGTCATTGAAAGTAGGCATGCAGGTGCAGCAGGCAGTGAAGAAAGCGAATGGTATGTTAGCTTTCATAGCAAAAGGATTTGAGTATAGGAGCAGGGAGGTTCTACTGTAGTTGTACAGGGTCTTGGTGAGACCACACCTGGAGTATTGCGTACAGTTTTGGTCTCCAAATCTGAGGAAGGACATTATTGCCATAGAGGGAGTGCAGAGAAGGTTCACCAGACTGATTCCTGGGATGTCAGGACTTTCATATGAAGAAAGACTGGATAGACTCGGCTTATACTCGCTAGAATTTAGGAGATTGAGAGGGGATCTTATAGAAACTTACAAAATTCTTATGGGGTTGGACAGGCTAGATGCAGGAAGATTGTTCCCGATGTTGGGGAAGTCCAGGACAAGGGGTCACAGCTTAAGGATAAGGGGGAAATCCTTTAAGACCGAGATGAGAAAAACATTTTTCACACAGAGAGTGGTGAATCTCTGGCACTCTCTGCCACAGAGGGTAGTTGAGGCCAGTTCATTGGCTATATTTAAGAGGGAGTTAGATGTGGCCCTTGTGGCTAAAGGGATCAGGGGGTATGGAGAGAAGGCAGGTATGGGATACTGAGTTGGATGATCAGCCATGATCATATTGAATGGCGGTGCAGGCTCGAAGGGCCGAATGGCCTACTCCTGCACCTATTTTCTATGTATCTATGTATCTATGACCTTTGCTGTTGTTCCACAGCAAGATGTCACTATATTTTTTTCTGGTGTGACTTTTGAGTCCATTCTAAGTGGGATCTAGGAGTACACATCAATGGTACTCCAACACAGATTGAGCGAATGTGGAAAGCGGGACACATCTTAAAATAATTTTGCTTTGATCAACATCGTGAGTCTTTGGGGCTTAGATGAAACTTCTGCCAAACCATCAATGAGAATACTTTCCCATGAGTTGTTGAGCCAACTTCATCTCTCTGCATTATTTACTCAGCTTATGTAGATGGGCTTTTCTGCATTGTCATTTACAGCATAAATCATTGAAACACACAGAATTGCTAAAGACGGATAGAGTGGATGTGGAGAGGATGTTTCCACTAGTGGGAGAGTCTAGGACTGGAGGAATAGCCTCAGAATTAAAGAACGTTCTTTTAGGAAGATGAGGAGGAATTAATTTAGTCCGAGGACGGTGAATCTGTGGAATTCTTTGCCACAGAAGGCTGTGGAGACCAAGTCAGTGGATATTTTTAAGGCAGAGATAGTTTCTTGATTAGTACAGGTGTCAGTTATGGGGAGAAGGCAGGAGAATGGGGTTAGGAGGGAGAGATAGATCAGCTATGATTGAATGGCGGAGTAGACGTGATGGGTTGAATGTCCTAATTTTACTCCTAACTCTTATGACCTTATGAAATGATCTGAGTATCTGACTGACATAAGACTTTACTCACTGGCAATGCACTTTGGAACATTATGGGTGTGCACTGATTTACCGATATGACTTTCTGATTATGTGCTCATGGCAGACAGGATTCCTCATCGCTGGCATAACTTGGGAGAGTGACCCACTTTTATCCTTGCCAGAGCACATCTTTAATCTGACTGCCAGATGAGTCACAACGGGTGGGGAATTGAGGGAGGAATTATTATACACTAAACATTACTCATCCCTATTCATCGGCAATATTTTCAAATGGTGGAATTGAAATAAAAATAGCAGGGAAACCTCCTGCTCATCCACGCTAATGGCAAACTTCATGCTTCCTTCGCAGGCATGCTTATTGCCTTAGATAAGGCATTTGGAGTTTCCGTCCCTATGTTTGATTTTCTGGTGCCATGGGGCATAGTCTTCAACTCCATCATCTCCGATACTCCTTGAAACATAAAAACAGAAAAAGCTGGAAAAGCTCAACAGGTCAGGCAATATCTGTGGAAAGAGAAACAGAGTTCATGTTTCTTGTCGAAAACCCTTCATCAGAATTAGGAAGGGAAAGAAAACAAGTTTGTTTTAATTTGCAGAGAGGGATGGGAGGAACAAGGGAATACTGTATCTCTAGTTCTGGAGTACTGGCAACTTTACATTTATCAGGTGAAACTATCCAATCTCCATTCTCCCCATTCAACTTGCTACCATCAGAGAAAGTTGAGATGAATGAAATAATATCTGCTTAAATTCAAGTATTGATTTGAGAATCAGAGCAGAAAATGCTAGAAATACCCTGAGAAAGAGAAAGAGGGTTAACAATACTTCTTAAAGACTTTTTTAAAGAGAATTTAGTAATGTATTTGAATTTCATGAGATGCTTATGAAATAAGTGTCCATTGCTTGTCCGAGTCAAATTGCAACCCCACCGGTTTATACACATATATGGGAACAGGCGTGACTGGCATTCTTCATCTACTTTCCTTGGATTTTGGAGTTGAATCCATCGCATATTTCTGCTAATGACAGTGAAGAATGTAGTCTTGATTATAGGCGGGTGAAGATTCATAAAAGCCTACACCATCAGTTTCTTCCAGTACCCTTTTTCTGGTGACCTTTTATAATAGTTTGAACATTTTATTCACTGCAGGATATGGGCGATCCCGGCTGGTACTTATTGTTCATCCCTATTTGTCCCTACACTAAGGAAGTTGTTAGAAATCAACAACATTGTTCAGTCTGGAATTATATATTTTAGCAAGGGAGGGTAGGCATGGTTGATTTCCTTCCCTGAAGTACATCTGTGAATATGACCGATGATTCTTTAAAAGTAATTCCAAACATTTAAAGAAGGTTAGCGTAGGGAACTCGCTCTTTCAAATGGTTGCATCCTTTTCTATTTAAATTCTCTCCTCCTGGTGGGAATGTGTCAAATTTGATACTGAAAGTTTAGTTTAATTTAATTTAGAGATACAGCATGGAAACAGGCCCTTCAGCCCACCATGTTCGCGCCAACCATTGATCACCCATACACTAGTTCTTTATACACACTGGGGATAATTCACAGAAGCCAATTAACCTGCAAACCCGCAGGTCTTTCGAAAGTGAGGGGAAACCGGAGCACCCGGAGAAATCCCATGCGGTCACAAGGAGAACATACAACTTCCGTACAGACAGCACCTATGGTCAGGATCAAAACTGGGTCTCTGGTGCTGTAAGGCAGCAACTCTACCTTTGGACCACTGTGCTGCCCTACTAAAAGTCTTGCAGCATACAGTATATGACAAACAATCGTGCATAACATGTTTAAAATAAATAGGTTTGGATTTTGGTGCTTGCATTTTCATGTTTGTTCATTGTGTTGCAAATACTGAGATCCAAGAATCAATAAAAGTGTCACCCTCCCACCATTAACTTGTTTGTTCCTACCTCATAATTACAGGAAACACAATTGTGTGCTGGATGATTGTTAAACAATTCAACTTTCTTTTTGTTTGCAAGATGCACAAAATATTTAATGGTCATTGAAAGTCAGGAAAGAAATACATTTCCACACCCATTAAGACACTAAATTTACTGGAGGCCATATTTCAGGATATCAGTTTTAAAGTTGGTTCACAACTTGCCTCTCTGGTAAGAATGAAGAACTTCTTTTCCTTATTTAAACATAGAACATTAAAGTACAGGAACAGGCTCTTTGGCCAACAATGTCTTTGCTGAACTTGATGCCAAATTAAACTAATCCCTTCTGCCTGCAAATGATCAATATCATTCCATCCCCTGCATGTTAACAATATCATTCTCTGCAATATCATTCCATTCCCTGCATGTTAACAAGTCTCTTAAACACTGCTATCATATTTGCTTCTACCACCATGCCTAAAAGCATATCCCAGGCCCCACCACTCTCTGTGTAAAAAAACTTACCACGCAAATCTCCTTCAAACTTTCCCCCTCTGATCTTAAAGCACTCCCCAGTATCTGGCATTTTCACCCTGGGGAAAAAAGAATATGGTAAGCTGATTATGGTAAAATGACAGTGACTCAAATTTATACCGCTCAAGCTTTCAACAAGGCTACAAGTTCTATAATCTGGACTGCAATCATGTCTGTACCAAAATTTATGAAGTTAATTTAAAAAATCTGAATTTATTGCATATCTCAACAGATGTCATGACTGTTGGGGAATACAGTACATATGTTGTACTGAGGAATGTCAGGAGCAAATTAACATCCAGGGTAAGACTTAGCTGCCCCTATAATGTTACTGTCCCGAAAGGTTGAACCACATGCAACCTCAGCGAAGATGTCCTCAACATGCTCCCCGTACGACACTCTGAATACTTCATCTACTTGTGACTTGGAAATCATGGTGAGGTTTTAACATTCAAATAAATAACATAGTTTAGTTTAGAGATACAGTCCACACTGACTAGTGATCCCCATACACTAACACTATCCTATACACACTAGGGACAATTTACAATTTTACCAAGCCAATTAACCTACAAACCTATACGTCTTTGGAGTGTGGGAATAAACCGGAGCACCCGGAGAAACCCCAAATGGTCACAGGGAGAACGTACATACTCCGTACAGACAGCACCCATAGTTAGGATTGAACCCGGGTCTTTGGCACTGTAAGGCAACAACTCTACCGCTGCGCCACCGTGCCGCAGAGCAGAGGTGTGTTAACAGTGTTGACACAAATAATTGTGTCCGAATATTTAGCCATTTTGTACAATGTACTCTGAATGCTGGAATCTACATTATAGTTTACTGAGAAGTTTAACATTTTAACAGCTGCATTTTAACAGAGGGAGGAGACAAATTTGGAATAGGTTTAAACTCGGATCCCAGAGGTGAAAGGACATATTGTTCTAACCCACTTTGCCACCCAGTTTCCATTGTCAGTTGATTGCTTGCAAATATTAAATCCGTATTTTTTCCCCATCATCATTTGGCTTACAATTGAGAGCACAAGAGACTGTAGGTACTGGAATCACTGTCTAGATGAAGGGCCTCAACTCAAAATACTCAATATTCATTTCCCTCCACAGATGCTGCCTAACTCTGAATTCCTCCAGCAGATCTCAACTTTCTAGATTAACTTGTTTAATTTAACTTGAGAGAGCACTCATGGACAACATCTCTGAATGTTGTGATCCTTCTGGGAAATTGCTGTTTCGTAGTCTAGTTTAGTTTAGTTTATTATTGTCATGTGTACTGAGGTACAATGAAAAGCGTTTTGTTGTGTGCTATCCAGTTATCAAAAAGACTATGCATGATTACAATCAAGCCATCCACAGTGTACAGATACAGGATAAAAGGGATACTGTTTAGTGCAAGATAAAGTCCAGTAAAGTCCGATTAAAGATAGTCCGTGGTCTCCAATGAGGTAGATTGGAGGTCAGGACTATTTTCTAGTTGGTTAAAGGATGATCCAGTGGCCTGATAACAGCTGGGAAGAAACTGTCCCTGAATCTGGCAGGGCGCATATTCGCAATTTGTACTTCGTGCCTGATGGGAGAGGGGAAAAGAGGGAGTGGCCCCTTCCTTACTCCTGACATTCCATGGCAAGTTTTCTATAATTTATGCTCTTTGGTGTAATCAGGAAAAATCTGTAAATAATAAAATCTATTATTCATGAGTGTATCTTTGGGATATTCTAGATCCCCATTTGGCAGGGCGTGGCATGAAGGAGCTTTAATTAAATAAAACTTTATGGGAACTCAGAAAAATAAACTACTAAGTAGCTCAAGTGATGCCTGACAGTAAGTGAGGTAGATGGATGTGGTTGTTAGAGGCCAACCATCTCAACACCAGAATAGTGCTACAGGGATTTCTTGGGTCATTCGGCAAGGTCCAGCTATCAGTAGGTGTTTCATCAATTAGCTTTCCGACATCAGAAAGTCTAAAGTAGAAAGGTTTATTGATAACTGCAAGAGTTTTAGATTTATCTGTATCTCCTCATGGGTAATAACGCAATTTGTGCTTTCAACAGCAAGACCTGAGCAACATTCGGAAATGGGTGAAAACTGCCAACTCACCTACACACTAGGCTATCATCACCTCCAGCAACATGAAGCTGGAAAAAGTGCAGAGTAGATGGACTAGTATGTAGAGTGTGGTTACCAAGGGCTGGGCAGCTCTGGAAGAACTCACAGCTTGTAGGAACCACCTTTTCTGCACAGTTGTTTTTGAACTGAACCATGCACAGTGAGATGACAGGAGTAACCACGCAGGAAGCTGTTCAAAATTCTGAAAACAAGTTGCCATTTTTCTGATAATAAAAGTGATGTTGGCAGGACTTGAGGGGCTGAGCTATAGGGAGCGGTTAAGCAGGCTAGGACTTTATTCTTTGAAGCACATGAGGCTGAGTGGTGATCTTATAGAAGTATACAAATCATGAGAGGAATAGAAATGGTGAGTCTTTTATCCTGGGTAGGGGAATCGAAAACAAAAGGATATATGTTTAAGTTGAGAGGGGCAAGATTGAATATGAAATTCAAGAGCAACTTTCTCACTCTGAGAGTGGTGGGTGTATGGAACGATCTGCCAGAGGAGGTAGTTGAGATAGATACCATAACAGCATTTAAAATACTTAGATAGGTACATTGGTTTAGAGGGATATGGGCCAAATGCGGGCAATAATATTCAATACTTCAAAGAGCTGCAACAGAGTCTAATGTTTCTCACATTTTGGCAGCATCACAAGTGGAGGCTTTTGTTGACAGAACTTCAAAATGACTTCCACTCGTGCTTCATAACTCTTCATAAAAGGCAGAGAAAGTATTACAACATTTTGTGGGAATAGAAAAAAAAAATTCACTGTACACTCCTTTGATTGAATTTCATGCCTGTTTTTCTGAATGGAAGTTCTTGTGTGGACTGAACTGTTTCAGGTTGGCAGCACAGATGGCAGCGCCAACGTCAAGTTTCCTGGAGGACGTCACACAAAGCCTGGCTTCAGAAGAGGCTCATTCAAATGGCCCCTTCCGAGTCGTAAAATTCTTTGCAACTGCAGCAATGCAAGAAAGTACACGTCAAACAGTTTGACCAACTGTGTAGCTACCAAGGGGTGGGCAGCTCTGGAGGGACTCACAGCTTTGCAGCAACTATCTTTTCTCAGCAGTTGTTTTTTGGACTAAACAATATACAGTGAGATGACAGGGGTAATCATGCAAGGAGCTGTTCAAAATTCTGCAAACAAGTTGCCATTTTTCTGTTACTAAAGGGAAAAGTACTTTGAATAAGGTGTACTTGTTAAAGATATTTTTCTTCCCCTTTCAAACAAAGATCTCTTTTTGCATAGCAGAACTTTGGAAGGTGACTTCCAGATGATAGAAATTACCTGATCCAATTATCACGAAAATATTGTCACTTGATGAATCACTCTTCCCCCCATTCCCCCTTTCACCCCAGGTGAGTCTCCATGCTCCACCTGGACTCTCACCTATTTCCCCCCCCCCCCCCCCCAACTCCTTCTACATTCCTTCTTCTGGCTTCATAATTCGCAGCTCTTTAATCCCGTCTCATACCTCCTGCTTTTATCTTTTGCCTTTGTTCCAAACATCTGCCTACCAAACACCCGCCTTGCCTGTGTCCACTTGTTACCTGCCATACTTTGTCCTGCCTCTCCTCTCTTTCAGCTTTACCAGCCCCCCCCCCCCCCACCCACAATCAGTCTGAAGAAGTGTTCCAACCCGAAATGTTACCTATCCATGTTCTCCAGAGATGCTGCCAGTCCTGCTGAGTTACTCCAGCACTTTGTATCCTTTTGTGTAAACTAGCGTCTGTAGTTTCCTGTTTCCTCTGAAGATGTTCACGAGACTCAAAGATGCACGGGGGTGCACGGAAATTCAGCATCGGTGGCAGAAGTTAACTATCTTTCAAAATATCCACCAACCAGCACCTTCTCAGCACCTGAAGCTGCGTCCATGGATCCCAAATTAGGCTCATCTGTCACCTCAGCATCTAAAGAACTTAAGCTGAAGCAAGTCAACCTCTACTCCAAGGGACAGCCTATCAAGAGAGAAAAACTGATTATGAATTTGAAATAAAATTAGCTAGGCCAGTAGAGAGTGAGCCAACACCAAATTATTTTAGATGAACAGTGTGAATGTGTTACTGTTGGATTATGCATCAGACAGGATGTGATATTATCCAAAGTTAAACAGCCCGACTTGCCACTATAGTGAAATACAAAGTGCTGGAATGACTCAGCGGGTTGGGCAACATCTGTGGATGGAATGGATAGGTGACAGTTTGGCTTGGGACCCTTCTTCATCTGAAGAACGTTTGCCTATCCATTCCCTCCATGGGTGCTGCCTGACCCGCTGAGTTACTCCAGCACTTTGTGTTTTGCTCAAGAGTCCAGTATCTGCAGCTCCTCATGTCCCTGTCTCTTTGAATTATCACGATCTAAGGTCATGTTCAAGAATTAAACATTTGTGGAACCTGACGACAAGAACAATCAGGACCCTTAAGTGAAGTGGGATAAAAAATGTACGATAAAACATTTTTATACTTGTTTCCACTAGTGTGATTGGTGAAAGGTGGTGCCAATAGCACTAAACCTGGCATCCAGAATAGCAGCCTCAGTTATCTGCCTACCCACAGGTCATAATAAGACTGCATCTGTGGTTTTGGCAATGCTTCACTCGATTTTAATCTCTCAGTGTGCCAAAGACATTACTTTAATGAGACTTTCTGCTCAAAACTAACATTTTAAACTCAGAATGGGGAATGTATTGAAATCGCCGCTCAATACTATGGGTTTTAATGAATTTTCATGCTGATATTTTATTGCTGGAAATGAGACAAACCACATGCATGATAGACTCTGCCGATGGGACCTTCTGCTAAAGTGAAGAGGATTTGCAGAGTTAATTCAATCCAGACCAGTAGATCTGATATTAGACTGAGAGGATACGCATGTTCCTGAAGTCTGTAACCAACTCTCTAGAATGTTGGAGGTTGAGGGGAGACCTGATTGAAATATATAAAATCATGAGAAGCACGGAATTAGCAGGTCAAATTGTTTTATGGTAGACAGAAAGAAAGAATGATAGATACGGTAGACAGTCAGAACCTTTTTCCCAGGATGGAGATGTCAAAGTTCAGTTTAGTTTAGTTAATTGTCACATGTACCAAGGTACAGTGAAAAGCTTTTGTTGCGTGCTATCCAGTCAGCGGAAAGACAATGCATGATTACAATCGAGCCATTTATAGTGTGTAGATACATGATAAAGGAATTACTTTTAGTGCAAGGTAGGCTAGAGGGCATAACTTTAAGGTGAGAGGGGCAAAGTTTTTTACACAGAATGGTGGGTGCCTGTAATGCACTGACAAGGGAGTTGTGGAGGTAGATACAATAGTGGCGTATAAGAGGCTTTTAGATAGGCACATTAATATACAGGTAATGGAGGAATATGGATCATGTACAGGCGGAGGAGATCAGTTTAATTTGGCATGGACTGTGGGCCGAAGAGCCTGTTCCTGTGTTATACTGTTTTACGTTCTAAAACAATATGCTGAAGGACTAGGGAGCCAGAAATTCTTGATGAATGTTTGAATAAGCATCCTAACACTGAAAAATTAATAGATTATATTTATAACACCCTCTTAAATAACGAGGTACCACCGATGGAACTATATAGATACACATGGGAAAATTAGTTCGGTCATCCTATAACGAAAGATATTTGGGACGAAAGTTTACAACATATACATCAATGCTCGTTAAATGCCAGACATGCTTTAATACAATTTAAAGTCTTACACAGATTACATTACTCCAAAATAAAACTAAATAGAATCTTCCCACATATTTCTCCTATTTGTGATAAATGTCTGCATCTAGAGGCCAATTTAACACATACTTTTGCAAATTGTACAAAAATTAAAAATTTCTGGACTGATATTTTTGAAATAATTTCTGAGGTTGTTAATACTAAATTGGATCCAGACTCAAAATTAATAATACTTGTGATATCAGAACAAAGTTTAACACTCACAACAAGCCAAAGAAACTTCCTCGACTACAGTATAATAACTGGGAAAAAATTAATATTAAAATTTTGGAAAGGTCCTATAACCCCCACAATTAAAATGTGGATTGTGGAAATGTCGGAGACCCTACATCTAGAAAGAATTAGACTTGTCTTAATGGACAAACAAGAACTTTTTGTTAAAATATGGGCTCCATTCATTAACTATTTGAAGGGATAGATTGGCCCAGCACGAAAACCCGAAGCTTGAACTCAGGATTAGATGAAAAATTATACTTCATAATCTACGAACTTATCTCCAATGACGTATTATAAGTAATTCATTCCACCTTTTCTCTTTTTTGATATTTGTAATTCTTTTTATTTATTTCTCTCTCTTTCTATCTATATTTTAAAAAAAACTAAAAAAACAACAACAAAAAACAAAAAAAACAATATGCTGAACAATATGC